>OX376710.1:12385190-13597789 GCA_947389935.1 Agrilus cyanescens
TCTTTACATGAAATTTAATATCAGTCCATTTTCTTGATTTCAATATTGGATGTCTTTCTATACATTCTTCGCATTTTGCTTTCCCAGGAATTATTTCTTTTCTTATGTTGTTTCTGAAAAATGTAATAACAGATTCTGTTTCTTCAGTTGACCAGGGTCTCTTTTGGATAACTTGCTTATTACTGTTTAGCTTTCGTTTCTTGTTTACTTTTTTTTTATCTTTCGTTTCTCTTTCGTTATTAGTTTCTTCGGAGTCGTCTTCTGATAATGTGTTGTCATCCTGAATTTTTCTACTACTACCGTCTACTACCGTGTCTCCAAACGAATGTATCGAATTACTAATAACCACCCGGTATATATGTTCACTGTGATTAAAATATGAATTAAATCAAAATGAACGTCTGTAACAGCTAAGTTACTGTACAGTGTTCAAAAATGAAAAGAACTAAGTTTCAGATACATTAATTAAATGTTCAATCGAGAAAGGATGTAGAAAAAAAGTTGCCTAGAATGCCAAAATATGGGGCTATGTAAAGAACTGCGACGATATCAAATGTCTTTTTTTTCTTTCAAAATGCCAAAAAGCTATGCAATATGCACATTGTGCCCAAAATATACGTTAATTCAAAAAGATCCTATCACGGAACACCAATCCAAAGACACAAAACTGTGGAATCAGTAGCGAATACTTACAGGATTCCACAACCGTCCCATGCGACGGGCTTCTACTAGTAGCTATATATTTTGCCATTTTTAATAATTTTTCCTATAATTTTTTTCAACTGGAGTCTTAATTAACACAGCAGTAGTTTAAACGAAATCTTCTTTTCCTTACCTTGTAACACCCTCTATAGTAAATTAAATTTAGTTTTTATTGATAATCTAAATATAGATAGGGAATAAGTTTTGTGAAAAATTTTTTTTGATTGAAAGTATATTTTGGCCAGAATGAGCATATTTCATACTTTTGGGCTACTCTGTATGGGTTGTTAAATACCTACATTTTAAAAGTAAATTTCTTTCTTCCGGAGTTGTAGATTTTGTTTCATAAGATGAAACATTCAAGTAGGATAAAGCACCTGAATCCGAATCTCTTCTGCTGTTTACTAATTTTACCATCCGCATCCCTCTAGAAGCCATTGTCTCTAGAATATCCAAATTTAAAAGAGTAACATAATATCTGCATATATCAGGATGTTGTTTGTTTTTCAATGTTAGGCCAAAATATCATAGGATATGCCCTAGAAAAACTTATATCCAAAGGATAGCTCATAATTTCAATTTTGAGAGGTCCTCCATCGACCCTAAAGTTTTCCCATTTTTTCGATAAAATATCAATATAATTATATGTGCCTTATTCAGCATTAAATTGATGACAAAAAAGTCCATTGAGTCAAATATCTCTCATCAATATTTTAGACTCTACGGACCATCAAAATTCGAATTTGTTGAATATTTTAGTTTTTTTTGCATTTTTTGGCTAAAATATTAGAGGTAAAAAAGAACTATAAATGACAATTTTGTAGTCCACCTGACGCACTATAAAAAAGTCCTTAACTTTGCCGTATCATTAATAACTACAATTTTACAGGCTTACAAAGTTTATTGTATTATTTGGTGTTATCATCAACAGTTAAATTAATAAAAGCAAAAAATGAAAAGAATAAAACTTTGTGAGTCTATAAAATTGTAGTTATTAATGATGCGGCAAATTCGTTGAGGACTTTTTTATAGTAAGTCAGATGAACTACAAAATTGTCATTTAATGTTTCTTTTATCTCTAATAGTTTAGCCAAAATCTGCAAAAAAACCAAAATATTCAACAAATTCGAATTTTGATGGTCCGTAGAGTCTAAAACATTAATGAGAGATATTTGATTCAACGGACTTTTTTGTCATAAATTTAATGCTGAATAAGGCATATATATTAATTGTTTAAAAAAAAATTCCTTCACAGTTTGCAGGACAAAAAAATCTAAAAAAGAACGTATTTCCTGTGTTATTTAAATGGGAAAACTTAAGGGTCGATGGAGGACCTCTCAAAATTGAAATTATGAGCTATCCTTTGGATATAAGTTTTTCTAGGGCATATCCTATGATATTTTGGCCTAACATTGAAAAACAAACAATATCGCCTTTTTTTGGCACATCCTGATATATATGTATTTGCCCCAAGCACTACAAAAATGTAAAATTATGTAACAGCAAATAAGTTACTTACCAGTTAAAGCCAAAATTGTGACAGAGGCAAACGAATCAGTGTTTAATGTTATAATGTCAATCAACGTAACGTCAGCTATCGCCAAACTAAGATTCAATTCGATGCCGTAAAATAGTTTTATGTAGAGGGCGCTGCTCATCAGTGAGACAGAAGTATCCACAAATATACAAATTCCGACGTATAGGCACTAACATGCAGTACATTCAAATGTGGTAGACATACCCACGAATTTTCCGATAATGGCCGAACGTACCAACTAAGACCCGAGGAGTCCGATTTTGTGCCCGAAACCTGTGGCATACGGGTGTATGTATGCCACAAATTAGAACCATGCCACAATTGAGTTTGCTGCATACACACGTAGCCACAAATATACTACAACCTACACACACACACACACACACACACACACACACACACACACACACACACACACACACACACACACACACACACACACACACACACACACACACACACACACACACACACACACACAACAATATATTTTTTTATCCACCGTTTAAACACAGTCCAGCGGTACGGCTGTTGGCTCAGCGAGTTAGCGTCCGTGCCTGTTACAACGGCAGCTCCTCGCGCAAACGGTTTGAACCCGGGCGCACCACATACACTTTTTCTCAACAAAAAAAAATTACGTCATCAGCCTCTAATACACATACACATCATCATCATCATCGCCACCTCCACAGCAGTGCCCCGAAGACAACCCTTTGCGACCACCATCACCATCACAGCGCCGAAGACAAACCCCTTCTTCGCCAACACCACCACCACCACAGTCTTTCCAACACTCTTTCCAACACTACTATTACCATCAACCACCCAAAGAATGACCTTGGATGGCCACCCAAAGAATGACCTTGGAAGACATGTCCTGAATAGCTCGAAATCCCTTCCTATTCAATTTTAAAGGCGGAGTGAATGAAGCGATTCATTGTTAGAAAATACGATAATAATTATCGGGTTAAGTAGTAATGCGAAAGTATTGTAGCGTAGCGATAAAAACGAAAACAAACATTTTTAAGTCATCATCATTCACATTGCTTGGCAAAAAAAATGTACACAATGAGTTTGTATTATAGGTACAATATATTTGTAAAATAAAATGAGTAATTGTTTTACGTTCAAAAAATCAACTGCTGAATTTAGGGATAATATTTAATAATTTGTCCCTATATTAGGTGTAAAGCATATTGCAAATTAACAATTATTAAAATTGAAGTTTTATCACTATATAGGTAATAGGTACCTATACCTAAAGGTCGTAAAATTCATGGCAGAAATATATTAGCCATTCTGCATAGTAGGGTGTCATACGTCCCGATACGCCGGGACATGTCGCGGTTTGAAAACCAGGGTATCTAATTATGTACTTAATGACCCCATTAGAGTAAGGGGTGGGGGTTGCAAGGGGTTATAGAGTTGGATGTCCTTAACAAGAATTCGAAGAAATTAGCCGTCGACTACTCGAAAAAAAAATTATTAAGGGTTGATATTTGTAAATTTGGTAATTGTACGCTTTTACCCCAGCTCTCCGATTCGATCCAGTTTTTAGTACATTTTAGTATTCATCGTGGGCGCGGAAACCACCCCTTTACGTACATGGTTTTTTTCAAATTTCTAAAAATTGTGTGCTTCGGGCAGGAAAAGAAAGGGTCAAAGTACTGTGATGGGTGGTGGTGCTGTAGTAGATACGGCGGTAGGGAGTTAAGGGTGGGTTAAATGTTATGAGTAAAAGTTTGGGAAGGGGGTGGTAGTTATACAATGCGAAGGTTGGAAACGGTTAGGTTGCATACAGATTGTCTGCATCTTTGACTTCGAATATCTGCTGCAGTAAATTACACTATTCTATACACCACATGTACCTGAATGTATGCCTTATTTCGCAAAGCAATAAATTTTCTTTTACTCCTAAATTGCATGTAAAAAAGAGGACATGCGCACACACCACGCGAAAGTGGCGCCAAGATTCATTTGAAGCGTTCAATTCACGTACTTTACAAATAGTTTTTGTAAGACAAGTGAGGATCGTTGTTTCAATGTTTTTTTTTCTGTTTTTGAAGATCTAAGTCTTTTATCACAGTGCAATCAGTTGCAAATTGTAACATATACTGTGCAGAATTAATACATACATATATACATTGATAGTGTTAGTATTCTTTGGTGTTGGTGAAAAAGTACATTTAGTAATTTTAAGTAAAATGGATCGCAATTTATGTGCATACCGCGGGTGCCAAAAATTCTTATTTAAATTGTCAGACGCGTAACGTTAGTTTTCATCGATTCCCAGAGGATAAGTAAGTTATTTTTAAGTACCTAATTACGTACACAAATACTACTGCAGCTGCAAAAAATGTATCAATTCATGTTTAGGTTAGGTTAGGTTAGGTTAAAGAATTGTATTGGCACCATCTTAAACATTTTTAAAAGTATTTAATTAGTTTTTTCGCATGTATCTAATCAATTATGTTGCTGATTTTAATTTTATTATTAAATTCTAGTTAGGGTTAAATAAACTATTGTGTAGCTGAAGATTTTGTTATGATATTAAATTAATGATGTTTATGCAAAAAGATGATATAAATATTACTTAATATTGCACGGTGATGGCGGATTTAATCAAAATTCAAGTTCTTTATATGTAAAAGAATATTTTTAAAAAATATTATTTATTACACAAAGAACAAAAGAGAACACAAATATTACTGAGACGCTCAGTATAAGCCAATACAGTAAAGAATGGTTAAAGAAACATATTGTATTTTAGTTTTATTATTCAGAAATAACGTAGTCAGTAAAAATGCGCATCGTCGGTAGGTTGGTGTCCTATGTCACCATTACCGTGTGAAACCGTAATATGACCATCCCATGATTCCCTCCCTCGCCGAAGTTTCTGGGTAAACCGGGTAACGGACGGCAAGTATCGGATAATTGACCCATCGTTGATTCATCAGTCCTTCTCTGTCTTTCCATTTTACAGCAAAAACCCACTAGTCTTTCTGTTAAGGTTTTTATTACTATGAGGGACTAAATAACTTCTGTAGTTGTAGGAACAAAAACAATAAACTTTAATGTAAGACAAAAACTGAATAGTACATAGGTATAAAAATAAAAAGGTGATTTCCGATGCTCTCAACATGAGACTCGGCTTGTTAACTTGTAACATATAACTAATGTTCATGCATTCTTAAAAAAAGAAACTACTCCCCACTTATTCACTTATCGATCGAAGACGCCAATGTTACTACATACCCCATCTAACATAACAGTGGACAATTCATGAACAGAAATAATAGTAATAATAAATTAAGGGTTAGAGAGCTCTAAATAAAAATATTTCCTTAACACCCTCCCTAGATCTCTACATCCTTAAATTTAATTATTTATTTAAGTAACAACAAATTTTTATTCTTAAAACCAAGCTTACTCACTAAATTTTCAAAAACTGGTTTTGGCAAAGCCTTAGTAAATATATCAGCAATTTGATTCTTACTATTAACATATTTCACTTCCAATTCATTTTTATTACACAACTCACGAATAAAACAATACTTAACATCTATATGCTTACTTCTTTGATGGAATTCAGGATTTTTTATTAGTTTAATTGCACTTGTGTTATCAACATGTAATACATAATTATCAACATTAATTTTACAATCGTTAAACAGTTTTTTAAACCAAACAATCTCTTTTGCTGCAGCAGCTGCACTTACATACTCTGCTTCAGTTGTGGACTGCGCAATGCAGGCTTGTTTTTTACATTGCCACGTCACAGCAGCATTCGCATACATACAAACTACCCCAGACACAGATTTCCTTGTTTGTTTATCCCCAGCGTAGTCAGCATCACTAAATGCAATAAAATCACCCTCAGGTGCATACAATAAGCCCATACTAATAGACCCTTTTAAATATCTCAAAATGCGCTTTACAAGAATCCAATGACCCTCAGTTGGATTTTCTAGATCTCGCGATATTACATTAACTGAAAAACTTATATCTGGCCTACTTACTATTTGTAAAAATATTAAACAGCCAACCGCTTCTCGATATGACGCTTCACACTTTTTCTTATTTAACAAGTGTTCGTTCCAATTACATTCTATGGGAGTTGAAACAGCATTTGCATCACTCATTTTAAATCTCGCTAATATATTATTGATATAATTAGCCTGACTTATAAAAATAGACCCGTCAAGCGATCTCGAAATTTCTATTCCCAAATAGTTAGTAACATTCTTAGTTTCCGTTATCTCAAAACATTTTTTCAAGTCACTAAAAAGCTTATCAATTAAATATTCGTTAGTCGCAGCTATCAAACCATCATCAACAAATATCACAAACAATACACGCTCCCGTCCGTTACTATAAATGTAGAGGCAGGTATCAGCCGTACTACAAATAAAACCTAGTCCTTCTATAAATTTTGAAAAATGTTCCGTCCAGCACCTCGGAGCTTGTTTAAGTCCGTATAAACTTTTCAATAGTCGGCACACACGTTGACTTCCGTCTTGAAAATCATCGGGTTGTTTCATATAAATTTCTTCGTTTAACTTTCCGTGTAAAAATTCAGTTTTTATATCGAACTGTCCTAGTATCAATTTATCACGCGCAGCTACACTTATTACAAATCGTACTGTATCAAAACGAGCGACTGGACTAAAAGTCTCCTTATAGTCAATACCCTCCCTCTGAGAATACCCTTTTATAACTAACCGTGCCTTGTATCGTTCCGAACCATCTGCATTTCCCTTTTTTGTAAAAACCCAACTGTTCTGTCGAACTATGACTTTAGTTACAATGACTTTAATCTAGTTAATTTAATATAGTTTGATTCAATATAATATTTTTTTTTGGTCTGGTCTTCTTATAGAAAAAGGAGACAAACTTTGTGCACTTGGTGCAATAAAACTTTGTAACCGGGGTACGAGGTACCCCCGAGTGTAGCTTTCTCCAGCGTCCCTATAAAGGGAGCAGGTAGACGACAAAAAATCACTCCAACTTTCACAGTGACTTTGGCTACAACACAACCTGTAAAATTTAGTTTTAAAATTTCTAATTCAAGTTTTTCACCAGTTTTTCATCTCTGTCTCGCATCATCTTAATACTGTAGTTCTGATTAAATCGATAGTTAAGTGAAGGTGTTTGTCTTTTTATTGCCTGTACTTAATAATCCAACACATCTAATCGCTTACGAGTAACTACCAGAGCGATACTATAGTGCCAAGAATAAAGAAGGCAATATTTTCCATGGTCCTTCGAGCCGGATTATTAAGAAAATTTGTTCGGAAAAACAGTGATAAGAAAGGGTGCGCGATTAGTTGGACAATTTACGTGTTTGTCGACGAAAAAGGACTCTGAATTTTCAAGGAACCGCCGCAGATTGGACTGTGAATAGTAAATAAAGTTTCACTAGTCAATCAGGCATAACTTCCAAGTTTATAAATATAAGAAAATTCCTGTCCATCATACAATCAACACACTGAGTATATGGAATAAATTCGCCGAGCAGGAAGACTGCTGTTGTCCAATTCAACTGGAGTGGAGTCAAAGGTAGGTTTGTCAAAATTAATAACAGAATCGCCTAATTCCTTGGTACATTTCAAATATTTCCTATTACAAGGGTTGTTTAAGATGGCAGTATCATTAGAGCACGATAGTGTAATTAAAGCTCTTAACCAAAAACGTGGTACTATCAAGGGACAAATTACATCATTTAATACATTTCTTGAAAAATATAAGAAAGAACAACCGAATCAAATCAAGCTGCGCATGCGAACTGATAAATTAAAATCTAGTTTTGAATCTTTTGATGCAGTTCACGATGAATTAGAATTGTTAGTAGATACTGAGAAAGCTGAAACAATTGCCACGGAACGATTTAATTATCAAGACATGTATTTTGATCTCCTAGCGGATGCCGAAACTTTGCTATTACAAATTCAAACTCAGCCTAACAATACCTTAATTCATCAAAATGAGTCAGTAGGTCAAATAAGTGAAATTTCCGAAACTGGAGATTTGTCTACTTCTCAAACGGATCATACTAGTCTAAATAATAATGTAGAATCACGAAATAACAATGGTATATTTGCGAATAATAAAGGATGTGTAAAGTTGCTAGAAGCCTCTTTACCATCTTTCAGCGGAAATTATGAAGAGTGGTTACCCTTTAAAGACGCATTCACGTCCCTTATTGATAAACGAGAGGATTTGAGTAACGTAGCGAAATTGCAGTATTTAAAGTCAGCTGTGATCGGTCAAGCAGCCAATAAAATAAAACACATTTGCATTTCCGGTGAAAATTATCAACGCGCGTGGAATCTTTTACAAAAGGCTTATGCAAACGAACGCTTAATTATTTCTCGTCATTTAAGTTTGTTGCTTAAATTACCAGTTCAAAAATCCGAATCAGCTGACGGGCTACGTAGATTGGCAGATGACACAATACAACACGTTGAATCACTCGCCGCGCTTAGTGTTAAAATCTCCGAAGAAATCCTAGTTCAGAACCTCGAAGAGAAATTACACAAAAATACCGCTGAAAAATGGGAGGAATCGTTAGACAGTAATATGTTTCCGAAACTCGAAGTAATGATCAATTTCTTATATAAAACCGCTGCGCGTCTATCTAAACGAGATAATGATAAAACATATGAAACAGCATCGTCACTAAACAAGGGTGATTCAGGTTTTAAGATGTTAAGAGCAAAACCGAAGAATAACAAGGCGTTTTTAACGACACCCAAATACAATTGCCCTAGTTGTGATAAAAAGCACCCACTGTATAGATGCGATGAGTTCAAAAAATTTTCCATTGAAAAAAGGTTACTGTTAGTAAAAAATAATTCTCTTTGTGAAATGTGTCTTCGAAATCATGGCGATAAGAATTGCAAATTTGAAAAATGTATTGCATGTGATCGTCCGCAGAACTTTTTGTTACATGAGCATAAGGCTGTTAATAAAAGTTGACTAGAGGCGCCCACAGAAACAAATCGACACTGTCACGCTTCGTTAGAAAAATCATCCGCGAATCAATTGATAACAAGTGCTGTTTTAAATATATTAGACAATAAAAATAATAAAATACGATGTCGGGCTTTACTTGATACGTGTGCTTCTGTGAATTTGATGACAGAAGACTTATCTAATGTGCTTAATCTTCCCAAAAGACCGTGTCGAGTTTCAGTGGGAGCTCTCAATCAATTGGAAACTATAACACAACATAAGGTCACAGCGACCATTCAATCCAGCTATAGCGACTATAAAAAGACCCTCGATTTTCTGACCATATCAAATATTTCAGACGAAATTCCGAGCGAGTACGTTTCCAGAAAAAATGTCGCGATTCCGGCCAACATTAAACTTGCGGATCCGGAATTTTATAAACCGGCACCCGTAGATGTTTTATTGGGCTCCGGACCAACTCTTTCTATGTTTTCGATCGGACAAAGAAATATTTCGACAAAAAATCTGGATTTGTATTTACAAAAGACTACGCTAGGTTGGATAATTGGCGGGCAAGTAACTGCGAAAAGATTAGGAAAAATAAGTAAATGTAATCTTACAACTGTGCAATACGACCTTGAAAAATTTTGGCGTATTGAAGAGGGTTCGTCACATCCTCATTTTTCAAATGAAGAATTACAATGTGAGAAACACTTCGTAGCGAACGTAAGTCGCGATATAAGCGGTCGGTTTATGGTGGCCCTTCCCTTAAAAAATAACCGAGAATTACTAGGCGAATCACGCATTCAGGCAAGCAAACGGTTAAATTGTTTATTAAATAAATTTCGAAAGGATCGCGAATTCGGAAATAGATACACAGCAGTAATAAATGAATACATACAGCTTAGACATATGTCGGAGGTGGAAGATCATTCAGATATTAGGTTTTATTTACCACACCATGCTGTTTTCAAGGAAACTAGCGCTACTACTAAACTGCGTGTTGTTTTCGATGCTTCGGCAAGGACCAGCAGCGGAATTTCATTAAATGATGTTCTTATGACGGGGCCGACGATTCAGGATGATATGTTCTTGCTATTAATTCGTTTCCGCATACCAAAATACGTTGTAAGTGCTGACATAGAAAAGATGTATCGGCAGGTTTTAATACGGGAAGATGATAAGAGTTATCAAGCGTTATTGTGGAAGGTAAACGATGAAATAAAAACCTTCAAATTAAATACGGTTACATTTGGGTTAGGTCCAGCCCCCTTCCTCGCTATTCGATGTTTAAAAAGGTTAGCCGAAGAAGAAGGTGAAAAATACCCTATCGCGGCAAAAATTTTGACCGAAGATTTATACGTCGATAACATGCTTACTGGCGCTGAAACACTTAATGAAGCTCGCAAAATAAAAACTCAAATGACTTCTTTATTAAGGCTTGGCGGATTCAATCTCCGCCAATGGGCATCCAATAACTTACACATTTTAGACGGTTTAAATGAGGAACAAATTGATACAAATTTACTGTTTGACTCTGATCAAAATCTAAAAACACTTGGTATTTCGTGGAATACGAAAAAGGATGAAATTACATATAAGGTTAATTTTTCCAATGTAAAATGTGCAAAATCTAAGCGTGCAGTTCTTTCGGAAATTGCTAAAATTTTTGATCCGTTAGGCTTACTTGGCCCAATTATTCTATATGCTAAATGTATTATGCAAGAAATATGGAAGCAAAAGCTAAATTGGGACGAATCCTTAACGAGTAGTTTGCATTCGTTATGGAGTGAGTTCTATCAGCAATTACCTTTAGTAAACAATGTTTCGTTCAATAGAAAAACCTTATGTTCAAAAAATGCTTCCATTCAACTTCATGGTTTTTGCGACGCAAGCGCGAAAGGGTACGGAGCTTGTTTTTATCTTAGATCAATCGATGAGGATTGTAAGATTTATTCTCAGCTACTCTGCGCGAAAACTCGTGTAGCTCCGGTAAAGACAATGACCATACCGCGACTTGAATTGAGTGCAGCCTTACTGCTTTCCAAATTATTCAAACAAATAGCCAGTACACTAAAGATATCATTTAACAAAATTACCTTTTGGTCAGACTCTTCAATAACGCTCCATTGGATAAACACGTCTCCTCATATTTTAAAAACCTTTGTGGCGAATCGTGTAGCTGAGATCACCTCATACACATCGGCGAGTCAGTGGAAACATATACGATCAAATGACAATCCTGCAGATGCATTATCTCGAGGTCAGCTCCCTGCACAATTTTTAAAAAACGCTATGTGGAGTCATGGACCGTCCTGGTTAAGCGAAAAGGAGTCAACATGGCCCCAGTCAAATCTACCAGGGTTATCCGGTGAATTACAAGAAATAAAAAGGGAAGCATGCCTCTTAACTACTAAATTAGGGAATTCAATCGATAATCATGCCGGTGACTTATCAAAATTTCAAGTATTCTCTCGATTCTCCTCTTACATGAAACTTAAAAGATTTGTCGCTATTGCACTGTACGTATTGAAACGCGGCAGAAAATATTCAGGATCATTACATACTGATGATTTAATTGAAGCCGAAGAAATAATTATAAGACACCTCCAGTCCGTTTACTATGTTAATGAAATACGGTGCCTAAAACAAAAAGGTGAAGTTAAAAGTACAAGCAGATTGCTCTCATTAAACCCCTTTTTAGATAAAAATGAAATTTTGCGGGTAGGAGGACGCTTGAAAAATTCTAATTTATCATTTTCACAGAAGCATCCTATTCTTATCCCAAAATCAACGCACGTTACTGATCTAATTATTCGTCATTATCATGAATCATACCACCATGCGGGAATCCAATCGACGCTATGCCTACTGCGACAAAAATTTTGGTTGCTTGATGGTCGAAATCAAGTACGCAAAATTGTAAAAAATTGTATTCGCTGTTTTCGTGCTAATCCTCCGACAATCGAATATCTCATGGGCGACTTACCTAGTGTGCGCGTTACTCATACTCGAGTTTTCACTAATGTAGGAATTGACTATTGCGGTCCGTTTTACATTAAAGAGAAGAAGCATAGAAATACAAAAAGAATTAAGGTATACGTCGCTGTATTTGTTTGTATGGTAGTTAAGGCGGTGCATCTTGAATTAGTTAGTGACCTAACTACCGAAGGGTTTCTTGCGGCATTAAAAAGATTCATAGCTAGACGCGGAAAACCTAAAAATATCTATTCAGACAACGGGACTAATTTTCAGGGCGCAAGAAACAAATTAGATGAAATTTATACTCTCCTACAGTCTAATTTATATAAGGAAAAAATAAATAATTTCCTAATAGAAATCCAAATTAATTGGCATTTTACTCCACCATTGTCACCTCATTTTGGAGGTTTATGGGAGTCCACCGTAAAATTATTCAAATCTCAAATGACCCAAATGATCCCTCTGCCTTGACTCCCGGTCATTTCCTAATAGGCGATTCTTTGACAAGCCTGCCCGAAGTGGATTTCAGCTCTATCCCTTCAAATCGACTGTCACATTGGCAACATATCCAAAAGGTCCGCCAGCATTTTTGGAACCGCTGGTATAAAGAGTACCTCAACGAACTTCACATTCGTCATAAATGGACTTCTGGAAAGCATAACGTTAAAGAAAACGCTATTGTTCTTCTAAAAGAGGAAAACGTTCCACCTATGCAGTGGATAATAGGGAGAGTAATTAAGACTTTTCCAGGTGGGGATGGCATAATCAGAACAGTGGTAGTGAAAACAATGAAAAGTGAACTAAAAAGAAGTGTTAAAAACCTTGCGCTTTTACCAATTTTAGAAAATTATCCAAAAAATAAGGGATTGTAGAACATCTGTGTGAATAATTAATTGAGTGAAACCCTCAACTGGGGGAGGATGTTCTGTCGAACTATGACTTTAGTTACAATGACTTTAATCTAGTTAATTTAATATAGTTTGATTCAATATAATATTTTTTTTTTGGTCTGGTCTTCTTATAGAAAAAGGAGACAAACTTTGTGCACTTGGTGCAATAAAACTTTGTAACCGGGGTACGAGGTACCCCCGAGTGTAGCTTTCTCCAGCGTCCCTATAAAGGGAGCAGGTAGACGACAAAAAATCACTCAACTTTCACAGTGACTTTGGCTACAACACAACCTGTAAAATTTAGTTTTAAAATTTCTAATTCAAGTTTTTCACCAGTTTTTCATCTCTGTCTCGCATCATCTTAATACTGTAGTTCTGATTAAATCGATAGTTAAGTGAAGGTGTTTGTCTTTTTATTGCCTGTACTTAATAATCCAACACATCTAATCGCTTACGAGTAACTACCAGAGCGATACTATATTGCCAAGAATAAAGAAGGCAATATTTTCCACCAACGACTGTTTATTACTTTTTTGTCTTTCGGTGCGTCGACCAAAACCCATGTTTGATTGTTAAGTAACGAATTTATCTCATCTTGCATCGCGGCGAACCATTTATCCCTATCTTTTAAGATCTTTACTTCTTCATAATTAGAAGGTAACGTCTCGGCTAAGTAACTTATTGGGCAGCCGTAAAATTCAGTCTGCTTAATTTCGGCCTTGCTTCGTAGTATACGATCTGATTTTTCCTTATTTACGCTTTCCGATAATTTTGGAAGAATATCTTCCGCATCTTCAACTGAATCATTTGCAACTTCGCTCTCACTTACGTCATCATTTTCATCTGACTTAATTTTGACATTTTCATTGACTTCGTTAGCGCCTTTATTTTCAACTTTATTTATATCCGCAATAACACCAATGTCATAGCAAACTCTCTCAGGCTTGAAAGTAACATCCCGACTAACTACAATGTCTTTTCGCTTAGGTAAATAGACGCGGTAACCCATATTATTCTCATGATATCCTACCACATACCCCTTTTCCGCTTTGCCGTCTAGCTTAGAACGTTTTTCTTTTTGTAAGTGTATAAAGCATTCTGTCCCGAAAACTTTCAAATTTTTAATGTCCGGTGGTTTTCCGAACCACAACTCATACGGTGTTTTTGTTCCCTCTTTCGTCGGTCCTGTCCGATTGATTACATAAACCGCGGTACTCATCGCCTCAGCCCACAAAAATTTCGGTAACTCCGGGTTAGAGTATAGCATTGATCGCGCAGCCTCGACAATTATTCGATTATCGCGTTCAGCAATACCATTATGCTCCGGTGTGTAAGGAGCATTTACAGAAAACTTTATCCCTTTACTGTTCAAGTACGCGACAATCTGACGGTTATCGTACTCTTTCCCACCGTCGCTATGTATTTCCTTAATTTTTTCCGAGAAACGATTTTCTATTTCAGCGCATACAATCTTTAATTTATCAAAAACTTCTGATTTATACCTTATAAAATGAATCATTCGAAAACCAGAAAAATCGTCCTTAAAGTCTACATAATACCGTTTTCTACCGAGTGATTCAACTTCCATCGGTCCGCAAACGTCAGAGCAAATAATTTCACGTGCTTTCGTTGCTCTTTCTACTTTCTTATGAAAAGGCAAACGATGCATTTTCCCGTAGATACAGCCCTCGCACACAAAATCGTCGGATGAAAAACTTATATCTTTACTCTTTAAAAAAGATTTTACATGTTTTACTCCTTGGTGACATAATCGCTCATGCCAAATACGCAAACTATCGTTCTTTGAAGCTACATTGGACATTTTCGGCATTATAACATTAATATTTAATTTTAGCAAATTTCCGTATTCAGACCCTGTAACTAAAATCTCATTATTACGCATTAAATAACATTCAGTACCATTCTTTTTCGTACAAAAATCTACGCCCTTTTTACCAGAAGCTTTTACCGAAAACAAATTATGTATTATATCTGGTAAGAATAATACATCATACATCGTTCCCGAAATACGTTTATCATTCAATACACTCTCAAAATCAACATTCCCTTTTCCGTACGCAATCATATAGTTACCATTGCACATGCTGATTTTTACCGGTGTTGTGAATTCTTCGTACGTTGAGAACCAGTCACGTCTCTTGGTCATGTGGTCGGTAGCTCCCGAATCGATCACCCAAACATCCTTTTGGTCGTAGTCTCTGCTTCCCATTAAGGCCACTTTTCCAGTAAAATCTTGAACCAAGTTCGTTGATTCACTGCTCCCTGCATAATTTGATGAGCGATCTGCTGATATTCCATCCTTTTTATCGCAGTTGTAGCTCTTGTGCCCCTTACGTTTACATATGTAGCATCGAAAACAATCCTTTTTAACATGATTAGGCTTACCGCAATTGTAGCAAGTAATTTTCTTCCCTTCTACTTTGTTTCCAAACTGTTTATTTTTATTAATTCTAACTTGAGAATCGGCGATCAAGGCCGTTGACTTCTTTAAATTTTCTTGAGTAGACATTCTTAATTCCTCAGCCATGAGGCGAGCCGTTAAATTTTCAAATGTTTTCTTGTCGTCGATCACAGAGTCCCACGCACTATGAAAATGATTGAGCCTTCTAGGTAAAGTTGACAATACCCGCGTAATGAGCATGCTCTCTTTCACTTCACTGTCAAGTGCCTTCAATTTTCCCGCCAATTGTTCTATTTTTGCCAGATTATGCGCAACACTTTCATTTTCAGCCCATTCAAAGTCAAAAAATTGTTTTTGCACTAAACTCACGTTTTCACTTGATTTGTTGTCATACACAGTGCTCAGCTTTTTCCACATTTCATGAGCCGTTGTTAGATTCATGATTAATTCCATTGGCTTACTTTCAACTGTTGTTACAATTAACCTTCTCGCAGTCTTATCTGCTTTTTTCCATGCTTCCAACGCTTCTTGATTTTCTTTTGTATCATTAGGTTTTTTAATTGTACCTTCACAAACAGCCAGCACCAAATCGTTATCTTCCAGCAAGGTTCGAACAACGAAATGCCATTGCTGCCAGTTATCTTTGTCTCGTAATTTCTGAATTTTGAGACCAGACTCCATCTTTAATTTTATTTATCACTTTTCACAAATTATACCTTTTTCACTACACCACACCCTGGGCCCATAACCTGTTAAGGTTTTTATTATTATGAGGGACTAAATAACTTCTGTAGTTGTAGGAACAAAAACAATAAACTTTAATGTAAGACAAAAACTGAATAGTACATAGGTATAAAAATAAAAAGGTGATTTCCGATGCTCTCAACATGAGACTCGGCTTGTTAACTTGTAACATATAACTAATGTTCATGCATTCTTAAAAAAAGGAACTACTCCCCACTTATTCACTTATCGATCGAAGACGCCAATGTTACCACATACCCCATCTAACATAACAGTGGACAATTCATGAACAGAAATAATAGTAATAATAAATTAAGGGTTAGAGAGCTCTAAATAAAAATATTTCCTTAACACTTTTTTTTGTACAAAAATGTAACTATCATGACTGTGAACAGAATTAGAAATATAATAATTGTATTTGCATGTTTCTGAAACCTTAACAAAGGGGGCGACAAATCCTCCAATTTTATTTCTTCTGGTTTATTTAGATGTATTTCTTCTAATTTCGTTGTCTTCTACGAATGAGGTAGTGAGGATTGTTCTTGAATCGTCCAAATGAATCTTGGTTTCTTGAAATTGTATAATTTACTGCCAATAATTATTTTACAATTTATTTGTGTAGTGAGAATAAAATTTCCTATTAATTTTTGTTTTTCTATTTTCGAATTACAATTTTCTACTATATCTTCTTCAACTAGTGCATGTAAAATAATTTTATTGTTTTCCAAATATGTGGACAGTGCTTTGTTCGAATTCGTTGCATATTCACACTTGCTGTCTAATTTGTAGTCGGATTTAGTAATGTAGAAAATAAGGACCAAACGATTAATTATTAAAGGTTGGGAAAACCATAGATATTCAGAAGTTGTAAATGAAGTGGGAGGTACTAAAAGATTATTTTCTTCATTGGGTAAAGGATATATTTTAAATGTTTGATATGCTTTGGACATAAAAATCGGAAATTTTAAGATAAAAATTACAGAATCGGAAGTCAAGGAAACTTGCACCCTTATCAAAGGTATTATTTCATACAAAAGTGCATTATTTAAGTAGGAAGTTTGATTTCCCGGAAATTCCGTTGACAAGAATAGCTTAATTTCATGAAATATGTTTAATGGTAGTATTTCAAGGTTTAACGTTTCTTTTTGTGCTAAGGTAATTGATCTTTCTATCATGTTTATTTTGATAATAAAATCCGTAATAATCGAGAGGCAATACTGCTGCTGCAATTGCTCATTTACTGTTTGTAGCTGGTTATTATTAGAGCGCTCTTTTAATTCGTCAGTTAAACGTTGTAATTTCGTAATGTCTCCTCGGAGTGTTCGAGACAAACTAAAGGTAATACTTGAAAACTGATTTTGTTTTTCAATAATATTTTTCTGTGTGTTTGCTAGTAGGCGAATATTTTCTTGGAGTTCCTGTAGGTCATTATCATCAGCATTTCCTGTTATGAATTTTATTCCAGTTCCCAAAAAGTTAAACAGTCCTCGTTTTGCTGTGTGCATCCTTATTTTTTCGTACTGTCGTTCAAATTCTTCAACTTTAGTTCCCAGTAAATTATAAAAACCGTCTGTGTTGTTTTAAATTAATTATTAGCTTTAATGTATTCAAGTAACACGTATAAATTTCGGTGTGATTTATATTAAAATAGACTTTATGATAGTGGTTGTAGACATAGCCCAATCCCAAGGGTTCCCGAAAATATCCTCCATTGGAACGGATTTCTTCAATTTGAAGGTTGTTGACTGGTAGAAGCGTCGCAGAGATCCTGTAAAGAGACAGATTCCCTTACTCTCTGCATTCTAGAAAGATGTCTGTTACTTTCTTTATTTTTACCCTGAATTGTAACTATTTCTTTTTCTTGACTTATCAAATGGGCCGGTTGAAAACGAGGTTTGTCTTTACGAGAATCATTATTTTTAACATATACTATATCTCTATTTATTTGCACATCATCGTCTTTTCTATTTTCGTTTGCTTTTTCGACACGTTTTTGACCTATTTTTTGTTGTGTTGCAAATATTTCGTCGTAAAATGCAAGTATATCCTTTCGTCGTTTTTCGTTGTATTCGTCATATACTCTTTCTTCTATACTAATTCTAAAAGCGTCTAAATTGTCCCACGGTCCATATAATAACTCGAAAGGTGTGTACTTTGTTGTAAAATGAATAGTATTATTATATATAAAAATTGCTGATTGTTCATTATCTTCCAAAACAGTTTGTCCATCATTACTTAATTGCAAGGTTCGAAGTTTTTCTCCAAGTGTTTGGTGAAAACGTTCAAAAGGGTTGAAAGGGGTTGTAAAATGAATTTCTATATTAAAAATTTTGCAATGTTCCTTGAAAAGTTGATTATTAAATTCAGAACCATTATCTGCTACGATTTTTCTTGGTAAATTATGATGTTGTATATAATGCCGAAGTTTTCGCACAATAGTAACAGCGTTTAAGTCTTGTATTTCGTAAGCCTGTGCGTATTTACTGAATAAATCGATAAAAGTAAAGAAATTCTTCTTTTGGTATTTAAAAATATCTATATGTACAATATCAAATGGATTCCTAGCAAGCAGTGGACCCTTGTATGGTGGTTTATAAGGGTGTCGTTCGTTTTTACTCATTAAGCAAATCTGACATGCATTAATTATTTGTGTTATTGTTTTCTTCATATTTGGTCAATAATAATAGCGACTTAAATGTTCATACGTTTCGTTTATCCCATTATGATTTTCTTAGTGATATCTGCGAACAGCCACCTTCTGACTTGTTTCGTCAATAATATTTTGGGCAGTTTTTGTAGCTTTCACTATTCTAAAAGGTAACGTACCATATTTGAGCCTTAGATATTTTAGGAATATATTTTCTAACTTTTTCTCTTCAAAATGAACTACATACAGCTGATCAGCTGATAAAAATTCCTCAATTAATTTAGTAATAGTTTTTGATGGTTCTTCGGGCCCTAATTTAACAAAAATAATTTTATAGTTAAAAGCGTTATTTTTTGAAATTGATGAACTTTTTGCGTTAGTGAATCTTATTTGATTTTTATAGCTATTTATTACTTTTTCGGTGATAGGAAATGTAATACCAGGATTTATTTCCGCAGAATGTCGCGTATTATCTGATGTTTGTTCTGCTTCTTCCCAGTAAGATGTAATCATGCTGTCAGCATCTTCGAGCCGCTCTTCTGGATCAACGTGTGTTATAGTTGAAAACATTTCGCAGTCCTCAGCATTTAATTCTTCTCTCGTATTTATTTCTATGCGACTTAAGGCATCAGCGACCTGGTTTTGTTTACCTTTTCGGTATTTGACCTCGAAATCGTACTCTGCCAATCTTATTTTCCACCTAACAAATCTAGAGTTAATTTCCTTTGCTGTTGTGAGCCATTTTAATGGTTGATGATCAGTTTCTATAATGAAGCGTTTTCCAAATAAGTAAGGCCGAAAATGTTTGCATGAGTCAACAATCGCCAAAAGTTCCTTCTCTATTGTAGAATAGTTCTTTTCAGCAGTATTTAATGTTCGGGAATAAAAAGCGATCGGTTTCAAATTTTGGGATAAAACAGATCCAATTGCGACATTACTCGCATCTGTGGTTAACGTAAAAGACCGTGAAATCGGGATAGGCCAGGACTGGGGCATTGCATATAATTTCCTTGCATAGTTTAAAGCTTTCGATATATTTAGGGTAATCCACATTTATCTTCGTATTTTTCTTTAAAAATTTAGTCAGAGGACATACAATTTTGGCAAAATTTTGAATAAATTTTCTGTAATATCCTATTAAGCCTAAAAATGCTCTCAAACTTCTAAGATCTTTCGGTATTGGATATTTTTTTATCGCCTTTATTTTATCAGGGTTTCGTAGAATTCCCTCAGGTGTGATTATATGTCTCAAAAATTAGACCTCCTTTCTTAGAAACTCACACTTATCCACTTGTAATTTTAAATTGTGTTCTTTTAACTTCTGAAAAATTAATTTTAGATGGTGTAAATGCTCTTGTAAACAAAACAAAATTTATTTAGGTATTCCCTTAAAACGTTCTCCATTACACGTTGGAATGTAGCAGGAGCGTTCTTTAACCCGAACGGCATACGTACGTACTCAAAATGGCCATTGTCCACCGTGAATGCCGTTTTTTCGATTGAATTTTTATCTACTTCTATCTGGTGAAACCCTTGTGATAAGTCCAAGGTAGAGAAGTAGGTACATCTGCCTAAATTATCGTGGATCTCCTCTATTCGAGGAAGCGGATATTTATCCTCTATTGTCTTCTCGTTAAGTTTTCGATAATTTATTAGCATCCTGTATTTTCTTGTACCGCTGGCGTCAATATTTTTTGGGACAATCCACACGGGTGATGAATACGGACTTACAGATGGTCTAATAATTTTTCGTCGTAATAGGTCCTGAATCTGTTCCTGTATCTGCTGTTTTAGATGTTGTGGATATCGTTAGCTTTTCACATAAATCGGTTCTTCGTCCTTGGTCCGTATATTGTGCTTAACGTTATTTGTAAAACTTAAATCTTCGGAATTTTTGTGAAATATTGAATGGTACTGGTTTATTAGTTGTGCGATTTTTGCTTTTTCTTCAAGGTTCATGTGCGACGATCGAATTACCTCTAAGGCGTTAAATATTTCTGTTTCATTATCTTCAAAAGGAAAATTTTTTGATTCTTCGAATTCTTCCAGAGGCGTGGCTACAATTGGTTGGTCGAAAAATATTTCTTTCTCGTAATCGCAAGGTAAAATTACTTGTCCTTCTTGCGCATGAGCTAGTACATTAATTTCTGGATTGTCTGGGTCAGGTATGATGACTTGTCCTTGGTTAATGTCTACTGGCACACGTAACTGTTTATTTTTCGATTTTACTTTACATGGATGAAAATGCATTGGATTACTGTAAACAATGAAAGGTATTTCCAAATTTTTTAAACGGATTATATTAGTTTGATAATTAATTTGAGCTCCTAATTGCTGCAGCGTGTTAGTTCCCAGTAAACCATCAAATTTTTCGTGCCAATTTAAAATTCTGAAATGAATAGGTTCGTGTATCCCCAAATCTTGCAACAAAGGAAAATAACAGTTACGTAAGGCTTCTGTTGTAGTTGTTACTGTTTTAATAACAAATGGTTGATTAAATATGCAATCAGTAGGTAATTTTTCAGCAACGTTATAATTAATAATGGAATTGTCCGCACCTGTATCAATTAACATCTTTAAGCCATTGGGTAATATAATAAACGGTAATTTTGGAAAAGAAACAAGAGAATAAATATCTACTACGTCTGTCTATTGCTCGAGGCCGTCGAAATAAAATTTTCTTCCTCGTAATTTTCATCGTGATTTTCATAATTAACTTCTTTCACATTTTCGTCTTCATATTCATACTCATATTCTTCCTGTTGTTCTACGTTTGTTAGTTCTTCTGCTATGAAATTTGCTGGTCCAGTCGATTTGAAGAAGTTATTATTTTTGGGAGCGTTTGTCGCATTTGGTCTGAATGTTTGGTTTGTCGATACACTCATGGGTGTTGGTTTCGGCAAATTAACGTTCCCTTTCGGCGCAAATACGTTGGTTCTACCAAAAACTTGTGAATTTGTTGGAAAATGTTGCCTTATGGGTTGTGATCGAAATTGAATTGGTCCTGTTGGAAAGTTATTTGATGAGTTAAAAGGTTGAAAATTTGCTGGTCGTTGTGATATGAAATTTGTCGGTTGTCGTGGCAGAAAAGTTGGTAAATGACCCGCTGGTTTTTTGAAGGGTAGTGATAGTGGTAGTTGTGGTTTTGGCAATAGCTTTGGTTGAGTTAATTTTTCGTTGTAGTCGGCTATTCCAGATAAGTAAATTTCGTAGTCAAAATTCTTGCATTCCTCCAAAGCGTCTTTGAGATCTTCTGTTTTATTATTTCTAAGATGTGTGCGATATGGTTCTCGCACGCTAGTTTTAAACGTCATTAATGCTTTTTGTTCATAAAACGAGACTTTCATTTTAAAATTAGCAGGATCTTTTAGTCGTACAAAATCTATTAAATTAGCTAGCTTTTCTTCTATTTTATCGAAATATTCGGCATAAGACCAATTCTTGTTGTGATAGCAGCGCATTAATTCTAACTCTAATACATTTTCCGATCTAGGATCACCAAATTTTTCTAATAATAGATTTTTGAGTTCTTCCCAATTTTTAGGACCTCGATTAATTACTACTCGTTCGGCCTTATCAGTTAATCTAGTCAGCACTAATTGTAACAAAGCAGCATTACGTAAAGATTGCGTTGTACTACCATGCACTGTAAGATATGTTTCACTTTTAGACATAAAATCTGATAAGCGATGAGGTTCGCCAGAAAATTGAGGCACAACAATAATTTGTCGCTGAGCATCAGCAAAAGTAAAAGAATCGTTATTTGAAGTCATGGTTGATTTATCAGTACTTGTACTTTGAATATTAATGATAGAAGGTTTTAACTTTAATTTATGTTGCGGACTACGCAATGAAGTTTCAGGTTCAGAATCAGACATGAAAAAGGTACTTACAGAAATAAAGACAGGGCGTAATGCATCTTATCCTGTTAACGGGGGTTTGAAAGGAGTTATTCATTTAAACTTCAACTGTGCAACCAGCTCTAATATACCTACATACCTACGATGACCATAACATAGTCTGTATACCTGACTTTTAGTCTCAGGCAGATACATATTTCAGAATTTCAATGGAAACTGCTACATCTATATAAACGAATTTAACTGATATTCTTGCATTTAGCATGATTTCTTGACAAAATCGAGTCGTTATTACAGAAGAATGGTAAAATTGTATTATAAAATAGACTCGGCCGTTTAATTTGACACGATTTTCAAAACAACTGAACGTAATTGGTAGCATTTGCATTCAATGTTCCTGTTTTTTGTCACATAATGCTGTAATTATGCGTATGAGACGATCAGGAACGAATTAAACGGATATTGTGCCATTTAGCATGATTTCTTGACAAAATCGAGTCGTTTCTGCAAAAGAATGGAAAAATTGTACAATAAAATAGATTCAGCAGTTTATATTGACACGATTTGCAAATCAATTGAACGTAATTGGTAGCATTTGCGTACTAAATTCCTGTTTTTTTGTCACATAATGCTGTAATTATGCGTATGAGACGATCAGGAACGAATTTAACGTATATTTTCGCATTTAGTATAATTTCTTGACAAAATCGAGTCGTTATTGCAAAAGAATGGTAAAATTGTATATTAAAATAGACTCAGCCGTTTATATTGATACGATTTGCAAATCAATTTAACGTAATTGGTAGCATTTGCGTTTTATATTCCTGTTTTTTGTCACATAATGCTGTAATAATGCGTATGAGACGATGAGGTATGTATGAATTTAACGGATATTGTTCCAGTTAGGATGATTTCTTGACAAAATCGAGTCGTTATTGCAAAAGAAAGGTAAAATTGTATTATAAAATAGACTCAGCAGTTTATTTTGACACGATTTTCAAAACAACTGAACGTAAGTGGTAGCATTTGCATTCAATATTCCTGTTTTTTGTCACATAATGCTGTAATTATGCGTATGAGACGATCAGGAACGAATTTAACTGATATTTTTGCATTTAGCATGATTTCCTGACAAAATCGAGTCGTTATTACAGAAGAATGGTAAAATTGTATTATAAAATAGACTCAGCCGTTTAATTTGACACGATTTTCAAAACAACTGAACGTTATTGGTAGCATTTGCGATCTATTCTCCTGTGTTTTGTCACATTATGCTGTAAGTACGCGTATGAGACGATGAGGTATGTATGAATTTAACGTATATTGTTCCATTTAGCATGATTTCTTGACACAATCGAGTCGTTATTGCAAAAGAATGTTAAAATTGTATAATAAAGTAGACTCAGCTGTTTATTTTGACACGATTTTCAAAACAACTGAACGTTATTGCTAGCATTTGCGTTGTATTTTCCTGTGTTTTGTCATATAATGCTGTAATTATGCGTATGAGACGATCAGGAACGAATTTAACGGATATTTTTGCATTTAGCATGATTTCTTGACAAAATGGAGTCGTTTCTGCAAAAGAATGGAAAAATTGTATAATAAAGTAGACTCAGCTGTTTATTTTGACACCATTTTCAAAACAACTGAACGTTATTGCTAGCATTTGCGTTCTATTTTCCTGTGTTTTGTCATATAATGCTGTAATTATGCGTATGAGACGATCAGGAACGAATTTAACGGATATTTTTGCATTTAGCATGATTTCTTGACAAAATCGAGTCGTTATTACAGAAGAATGGTAAAATTGTATTATAAAATAGACTCAGCAGTTTATTTTGACACGATTTTCAAAACAACTGAACGTAATTGGTAGCATTTGCATTCTATATTCCTGTTTTTTGTCACATAATGCTGTATTTATGCGTATGAGACGATCAGGAACGAATTTAACGGATATTTTCGCATTTAGCATGATTTCTTGACAAAATCGAGTCGTTATTGCAAAAGAATGGTAAAATTGTATATTAAAATAGACTCAGCCGTTTATATTGATACGATTTGCAAATCAATTTAACGTAATTGGTAGCATTTGCGTTTTATATTCCTGTTTATTGTCACATAATGCTGTAATTATGCGTATGCGACGATCAGGAACGAATTTAACGGATATTATTGCATTTAGCATGATTTCTTGACAAAATCGAGTCGTTATTGCAGAAGAATGGTAGAATTGACTAAAAAAATAGACTCAGCCGTTTAATTTGACACGATTTTCAAAACAACTGAACGTTATTGGTAGCATTTGCGATCTATTCTCCTGTGTTTTGTCACATTATGCTGTAAGAATGCGTATGAGACGATGAGGTATGTATGAATATAACGGATATTGTTCCATTTAGCATGATTTCTTGACAAAATCGAGTCGTTATTGCAAAAGAAAGGTAAAATTGTGTTATAAAATAGACTCAGCAGTTTATTTTGACACGATTTTCAAAACAACTGAACGTAATTGGTAGCATTTGCATTCAATATTCCTGTTTTTTGTCACATAATGCTGTAATTATGCGTATGAGACGATCAGGAACGAATTTAACTGATATTCTTGCATTTAGCATGATTTCTTGACAAAATCGAGTCGTTATTACAGAAGAATGGTAAAATTGTATTATAAAATAGACTCGGCCGTTTAATTTGACACGATTTTCAAAACAACTGAACGTAATTGGTAGCATTTGCATTCAATGTTCCTGTTTTTTGTCACATAATGCTGTAATTATGCGTATGAGACGATCAGGAACGAATTAAACGGATATTGTGCCATTTAGCATGATTTCTTGACAAAATCGAGTCGTTTCTGCAAAAGAATGGAAAAATTGTACAATAAAATAGATTCAGCAGTTTATATTGACACGATTTGCAAATCAATTGAACGTAATTGGTAGCATTTGCGTACTAAATTCCTGTTTTTTTGTCACATAATGCTGTAATTATGCGTATGAGACGATGAGGTATGTATGAATTTAACGGATATTGTTCCAGTTAGGATGATTTCTTGACAAAATCGAGTCGTTATTGCAAAAGAAAGGTAAAATTGTATTATAAAATAGACTCAGCAGTTTATTTTGACACGATTTTCAAAACAACTGAACGTAATTGGTAGCATTTGCATTCAATATTCCTGTTTTTTGTCACATAATGCTGTAATTATGCGTATGAGACGATCAGGAACGAATTTAACTGATATTTTTGCATTTAGCATGATTTCCTGACAAAATCGAGTCGTTATTACAGAAGAATGGTAAAATTGTATTATAAAATAGACTCAGCCGTTTAATTTGACACGATTTTCAAAACAACTGAACGTTATTGGTAGCATTTGCGATCTATTCTCCTGTGTTTTGTCACATTATGCTGTAAGTACGCGTATGAGACGATGAGGTATGTATGAATTTAACGTATATTGTTCCATTTAGCATGATTTCTTGACACAATCGAGTCGTTATTGCAAAAGAATGTTAAAATTGTATAATAAAGTAGACTCAGCTGTTTATTTTGACACGATTTTCAAAACAACTGAACGTTATTGCTAGCATTTGCGTTGTATTTTCCTGTGTTTTGTCATATAATGCTGTAATTATGCGTATGAGACGATCAGGAACGAATTTAACGGATATTTTTGCATTTAGCATGATTTCTTGACAAAATGGAGTCGTTTCTGCAAAAGAATGGAAAAATTGTACAATAAAATAGATTCAGCCGTTTATTTTGACACGATTCGCAAATCAATTGAACCTAATTGGTAGCATTTGCGTTCTATATTCCTGTTTTTTGTCACATAATGCTGTAATTATGCGTATGCGACGATGAGGTATGTATGAATTAAACGGATATAGTTCCATTTAGCATGATTTCTTGACAAAATCGGGTCGTTATTGCAAAAGAAAGGTAAAATTGTATTATAAAATAGACTCAGCAGTTTATTTTGACACGATTTTCAAAACAACTGAACGTAATTGGTAGCATTTGCATTCTATATTCCTGTTTTTTGTCACATAATGCTGTAATTATGCATATGAGACGATCAGGAAGGAATTTAACTGATATTTTTGCATTTAGCATGATTTCTTGACAAAATCGAGTCGTTATTACAGAAGAATGGTAAAATTGTATTATAAAATAGACTCGGCCGTTTAATTTGACAAGATTTTCAAAACAACTGAACGTTATTGGTAGCATTTGCGATCTATTCTCCTGTGTTTTGTCACATTATGCTGTAAGTACGCGTATGAGACGATGAGGTATGTATGAATTTAACGTATATTGTTCCATTTAGCATGATTTCTTGACACAATCGAGTCGTTATTGCAAAAGAATGTTAAAATTGTATAATAAAGTAGACTCAGCTGTTTATTTTGACACGATTTTCAAAACAACTGAACGTTATTGCTAGCATTTGCGTTGTATTTTCCTGTGTTTTGTCATATAATGCTGTAATTATGCGTATGAGACGATCAGGAACGAATTTAACGGATATTTTTGCATTTAGCATGATTTCTTGACAAAATGGAGTCGTTTCTGCAAAAGAATGGAAAAATTGTATAATAAAGTAGACTCAGCTGTTTATTTTGACACCATTTTCAAAACAACTGAACGTTATTGCTAGCATTTGCGTTCTATTTTCCTGTGTTTTGTCATATAATGCTGTAATTATGCGTATGAGACGATCAGGAACGAATTTAACGGATATTTTTGCATTTAGCATGATTTCTTGACAAAATCGAGTCGTTATTACAGAAGAATGGTAAAATTGTATTATAAAATAGACTCAGCAGTTTATTTTGACACGATTTTCAAAACAACTGAACGTAATTGGTAGCATTTGCATTCTATATTCCTGTTTTTTGTCACATAATGCTGTATTTATGCGTATGAGACGATCAGGAACGAATTTAACGGATATTTTCGCATTTAGCATGATTTCTTGACAAAATCGAGTCGTTATTGCAAAAGAATGGTAAAATTGTATATTAAAATAGACTCAGCCGTTTATATTGATACGATTTGCAAATCAATTTAACGTAATTGGTAGCATTTGCGTTTTATATTCCTGTTTATTGTCACATAATGCTGTAATTATGCGTATGCGACGATCAGGAACGAATTTAACGGATATTATTGCATTTAGCATGATTTCTTGACAAAATCGAGTCGTTATTGCAGAAGAATGGTAGAATTGACTAAAAAAATAGACTCAGCCGTTTAATTTGACACGATTTTCAAAACAACTGAACGTTATTGGTTGCATTTGCGATCTATTCTCCTGTGTTTTGTCACATTATGCTGTAAGTACGCGTATGAGACGATGAGGTATGTATGAATTTAACGTATATTGTTCCATTTAGCATGATTTCTTGACACAATCGAGTCGTTATTGCAAAAGAATGTTAAAATTGTATAATAAAGTAGACTCAGCTGTTTATTTTGACACGATTTTCAAAACAACTGAACGTTATTGCTAGCATTTGCGTTGTATTTTCCTGTGTTTTGTCATATAATGCTGTAATTATGCGTATGAGACGATCAGGAACGAATTTAACGGATATTTTTGCATTTAGCATGATTTCTTGACAAAATGGAGTCGTTTCTGCAAAAGAATGGAAAAATTGTATAATAAAGTAGACTCAGCTGTTTATTTTGACACCATTTTCAAAACAACTGAACGTTATTGCTAGCATTTGCGTTCTATTTTCCTGTGTTTTGTCATATAATGCTGTAATTATGCGTATGAGACGATCAGGAACGAATTTAACGGATATTTTTGCATTTAGCATGATTTCTTGACAAAATCGAGTCGTTATTACAGAAGAATGGTAAAATTGTATTATAAAATAGACTCAGCAGTTTATTTTGACACGATTTTCAAAACAACTGAACGTAATTGGTAGCATTTGCATTCTATATTCCTGTTTTTTGTCACATAATGCTGTATTTATGCGTATGAGACGATCAGGAACGAATTTAACGGATATTTTCGCATTTAGCATGATTTCTTGACAAAATCGAGTCGTTATTGCAAAAGAATGGTAAAATTGTATATTAAAATAGACTCAGCCGTTTATATTGATACGATTTGCAAATCAATTTAACGTAATTGGTAGCATTTGCGTTTTATATTCCTGTTTATTGTCACATAATGCTGTAATTATGCGTATGCGACGATCAGGAACGAATTTAACGGATATTATTGCATTTAGCATGATTTCTTGACAAAATCGAGTCGTTATTGCAGAAGAATGGTAGAATTGACTAAAAAAATAGACTCAGCCGTTTAATTTGACACGATTTTCAAAACAACTGAACGTTATTGGTTGCATTTGCGATCTATTCTCCTGTGTTTTGTCACATTATGCTGTAAGAATGCGTATGAGACGATGAGGTATGTATGAATATAACGGATATTGTTCCATTTAGCATGATTTCTTGACAAAATCGAGTCGTTATTGCAAAAGAAAGGTAAAATTGTGTTATAAAATAGACTCAGCAGTTTATTTTGACACGATTTTCAAAACAACTGAACGTAATTGGTAGCATTTGCATTCAATATTCCTGTTTTTTGTCACATAATGCTGTAATTATGCGTATGAGACGATCAGGAACGAATTTAACTGATATTCTTGCATTTAGCATGATTTCTTGACAAAATCGAGTCGTTATTACAGAAGAATGGTAAAATTGTATTATAAAATAGACTCGGCCGTTTAATTTGACACGATTTTCAAAACAACTGAACGTAATTGGTAGCATTTGCATTCAATGTTCCTGTTTTTTGTCACATAATGCTGTAATTATGCGTATGAGACGATCAGGAACGAATTAAACGGATATTGTGCCATTTAGCATGATTTCTTGACAAAATCGAGTCGTTTCTGCAAAAGAATGGAAAAATTGTACAATAAAATAGATTCAGCAGTTTATATTGACACGATTTGCAAATCAATTGAACGTAATTGGTAGCATTTGCGTACTAAATTCCTGTTTTTTTGTCACATAATGCTGTAATTATGCGTATGAGACGATGAGGTATGTATGAATTTAACGGATATTGTTCCAGTTAGGATGATTTCTTGACAAAATCGAGTCGTTATTGCAAAAGAAAGGTAAAATTGTATTATAAAATAGACTCAGCAGTTTATTTTGACACGATTTTCAAAACAACTGAACGTAATTGGTAGCATTTGCATTCAATATTCCTGTTTTTTGTCACATAATGCTGTAATTATGCGTATGAGACGATCAGGAACGAATTTAACTGATATTTTTGCATTTAGCATGATTTCCTGACAAAATCGAGTCGTTATTACAGAAGAATGGTAAAATTGTATTATAAAATAGACTCAGCCGTTTAATTTGACACGATTTTCAAAACAACTGAACGTTATTGGTAGCATTTGCGATCTATTCTCCTGTGTTTTGTCACATTATGCTGTAAGTACGCGTATGAGACGATGAGGTATGTATGAATTTAACGTATATTGTTCCATTTAGCATGATTTCTTGACACAATCGAGTCGTTATTGCAAAAGAATGTTAAAATTGTATAATAAAGTAGACTCAGCTGTTTATTTTGACACGATTTTCAAAACAACTGAACGTTATTGCTAGCATTTGCGTTGTATTTTCCTGTGTTTTGTCATATAATGCTGTAATTATGCGTATGAGACGATCAGGAACGAATTTAACGGATATTTTTGCATTTAGCATGATTTCTTGACAAAATGGAGTCGTTTCTGCAAAAGAATGGAAAAATTGTACAATAAAATAGATTCAGCCGTTTATTTTGACACGATTCGCAAATCAATTGAACCTAATTGGTAGCATTTGCGTTCTATATTCCTGTTTTTTGTCACATAATGCTGTAATTATGCGTATGCGACGATGAGGTATGTATGAATTAAACGGATATAGTTCCATTTAGCATGATTTCTTGACAAAATCGGGTCGTTATTGCAAAAGAAAGGTAAAATTGTATTATAAAATAGACTCAGCAGTTTATTTTGACACGATTTTCAAAACAACTGAACGTAATTGGTAGCATTTGCATTCTATATTCCTGTTTTTTGTCACATAATGCTGTAATTATGCATATGAGACGATCAGGAAGGAATTTAACTGATATTTTTGCATTTAGCATGATTTCTTGACAAAATCGAGTCGTTATTACAGAAGAATGGTAAAATTGTATTATAAAATAGACTCGGCCGTTTAATTTGACAAGATTTTCAAAACAACTGAACGTTATTGGTAGCATTTGCGATCTATTCTCCTGTGTTTTGTCACATTATGCTGTATGTATGCGTATGAGACGATGAGGTATGTATGAATTTAACACATATTGTTCCATTTAGCATGATTTCTTGACAAAATCGAGTCGTTATTGCAAAAGAAAGGTAAAATTGTATTATAAAATAGACAGCAGTTTATTTTGACACGATTTTCAAAACAACTGAACGTAATTGGTAGCATTTGCATTCAATATTCCTGTTTTTTGTCACATAACGCTGTAATTATGCGTATGAGACGATCAGGAACGAATTTAACTGATATGTTTGCATTTAGCATGATTTCTTGACAAAATGGAGTCGTTATTGAAGAAGAATGGTGGAATTGTCTAATAAAATAGACTCAGCCGTTTAATTTGACACGATTTTCAAAACAACTGAATGTTATTGGTAGCATTTGCGATCTATTCTCCTGTGTTTTGACACATTATGCTGTATGTATGCGTATGAGAGGATGAGGTATGTATGAATTAAACGGATATTGTTCCATTTAGCATGACTTCTTGACAAAATCGAGTCGTTATTACAGAAGAATGGTAAAATTGTATTATAAAATAGACTCGGCCGTTTAATTTGACACGATTTTCAAAACAACTGAACGTTATTGGTTGCATTTGAGATCTATTCTCCTGTGTTTTGTCACATTATGCTGTAAGTATGCGTATGAGACGATGAGGTATGTATGAATTTAACGGATCTTGTTCCATTTAGCATGATTTCTTGTCCAAATCGAGTCGTTATTGCAAAAGAATGTTAAAATTGTATAATAAAGTAGACTCAGCTGTTTATTTTGACACGATTTTCAAAACAACTGAACGTTATTGCTAGCATTTGCGTTGTATTTTCCTGTGTTTTGTCATATAATGCTGTAATTATGCGTATGAGACGATCAGGAACGAATTTAACGGATATTTTCGCATTTAGCATGATTTCTTGACAAAATCGAGTCGTTATTGCAAAAGAATGGTAAAATTGTATATTAAAATAGACTCAGCCGTTTATATTGATACGATTTGCAAATCAATTTAACGTTATTGGTAGCATTTGCGTTTTATATTCCTGTTTATTGTCACATAATGCTGTAATTATGCGTATGCGACGATCAGGAACGAATTTAACGGATATTATTGCATTTAGCATGATTTCTTGACAAAATCGGGTCGTTATTGCAAAAGGAAGGTAAAATTGTATTAAAAAATAGACTCAGCAGTTTATTTTGACACGATTTTCAAAACAACTGAACGTAATTGGTAGCATTTGCATTCTATATTCCTGTTTTTTGTCACATAATGCTGTAATTATGCGTATGAGACGATCAGGAACGAATTTAACGGATATTTTCGCATTTAGCATGATTTCTTGACAAAATCGAGCCGTTATTGCAAAAGAATGGTAAAATTGTATATTAAAATAGACTCAGCCGTTTATATTGATACGATTTGCAAATCAATTTAACGTTATTGGTAGCATTTTCGTTTTATATTCCTGTTTATTGTCACATAATGCTGTAATTATGCGTATGCGACGATCAGGAACGAATTTAACGGATATTATTGCATTTAGCATGATTTCTTGACAAAATCGGGTCGTTATTGCAAAAGGAAGGTAAAATTGTATTAAAAAATAGACTCAGCAGTTTATTTTGACACGATTTTCAAAACAACTGAACGTAATTGGTAGCATTTGCATTCAATATTCCTGTTTTTTGTCACATAACGCTGTAATTATGCGTATGAGACGATCAGGAACGAATTTAACTGATATGTTTGCATTTAGCATGATTTCTTGACAAAATGGAGTCGTTATTGAAGAAGAATGGTGGAATTGTCTAATAAAATAGACTCAGCCGTTTAATTTGACACAATTTTCAAAACAACTGAATGTTATTGGTAGCATTTGCGATCTATTCTCCTGTGTTTTGACACATTATGCTGTATGTATGCGTATGAGAGGATGAGGTATGTATGAATTAAACGGATATTGTTCCATTTAGCATGACTTCTTGACAAAATCGAGTCGTTATTACAGAAGAATGGTAAAATTGTATTATAAAATAGACTCGGCCGTTTAATTTGACACGATTTTCAAAACAACTGAACGTTATTGGTTGCATTTGAGATCTATTCTCCTGTGTTTTGTCACATTATGCTGTAAGTATGCGTATGAGACGATGAGGTATGTATGAATTTAACGGATCTTGTTCCATTTAGCATGATTTCTTGTCAAAATCGAGTCGTTATTGCAAAAGAATGTTAAAATTGTATAATAAAGTAGACTCAGCTGTTTATTTTGACACGATTTTCAAAACAACTGAACGTTATTGCTAGCATTTGCGTTGTATTTTCCTGTGTTTTGTCATATAATGCTGTAATTATGCGTATGAGACGATCAGGAACGAATTTAACGGATATTTTCGCATTTAGCATGATTTCTTGACAAAATCGAGTCGTTATTGCAAAAGAATGGTAAAATTGTATATTAAAATAGACTCAGCCGTTTATATTGATACGATTTGCAAATCAATTTAACGTTATTGGTAGCATTTGCGTTTTATATTCCTGTTTATTGTCACATAATGCTGTAATTATGCGTATGCGACGATCAGGAACGAATTTAACGGATATTATTGCATTTAGCATGATTTCTTGACAAAATCGGGTCGTTATTGCAAAAGGAAGGTAAAATTGTATTAAAAAATAGACTCAGCAGTTTATTTTGACACGATTTTCAAAACAACTGAACGTAATTGGTAGCATTTGCATTCCATATTCCTGTTTTTTGTCACATAATGCTGTATTTATGCGTATGAGACGATCAGGAACGAATTTAACTGATATTTTTGCATTTAGCATGATTTCTTGACAAAATCGGGTCGTTATTGCAGAAGAATGGTAAAATTGTATTATAAAATAGACTCAGCAGTTTATTTTGACACGATTTTCAAAACAACTGAACGTAATTGGTAGCATTTGCATTCTATATTCCTGTTTTTTGTCACATAATGCTGTATTTATGAGTATGAGACGATCAGGAACGAATTTAACGGATATTTTCGCATTTAGCATGATTTCTTGACAAAATCGAGTCGTTATTGCAAAAGAATGGTAAAATTGTATATTAAAATAGACTCAGCCGTTTATATTGATACGATTTGCAAATCAATTTAACGTAATTGGTAGCATTTGCGTTTTATATTCCTGTTTTTTGTCACATAATGCTGTAATAATGCGTATGCGACGACCAGGAACGAATTTAACGGATATTATTGCATTTAGCATGATTTCTTGACAAAATCGAGTCGTTATTACAGAATGTAACCACCCGCACCCGGGTGTTACCATATTATAAATAATTCACTTATATTTATTTATTTAGCAGGTGGTTTTTTATCTGATAATAATTCTATTTAATTTAATCGCAGGTATTTTTGTTTCTTCGTCTCAATATTTCTTTTATTTCGTATTTCTAATTTCGATTATTTTTCTGGTTTTATTTGGAATGAGAATAAGATTGAATAATTTCTTTTAAAATATTTTTCGTACTTAATGAGTGAGAAAAGGACGGAATACGTCTTTAAAACTGGCGTTTTGTGACAACTTTCGTACAACGGAATGCCATCTGAGGCCATGTGTTTAGCCAGAGGGTGTGTAGGGACGTAAAGGAGGAAAAGGGATGTTTTCGACCACTGCCAAGTCAGTGGAATATGAACATGTGAAAGTCAACTATCGGTGGTTTGAAGTAGAAATATCTGTGTCGCTAGTTTCGAACGATAGGTATCTTAGGGATGTAGAGAAGCGAGGGGAAGCTCGCGAGATACAGAATCGTGTGTTGGTGAGGGTAAAATTTTGGGATAAAACACCGCAAGTTTTAATAGGATAGTCAGTTGAATTTCGGCAGTTGAATTTAGGCAGTTGAATTTCGACAGTTGAATTTCGACAGTTGATTTTAGAGAGTTGAAATCAGACGGTTAAAATTAGAGGATATAGTCAAACAGTTAAAGCAAGAGGGTGAAAGTCAAATAGTCACAGTCCAACAGTTACAGTCAGATAGCTACAGTTAGGTTACAGTAAAATAGATACTGAGGTTTAAACAGTTACAGTTGAGTTACCGTCGCGGAGTTACAGGTTTAAGTTAGAAATTCAGAGAAGTTTCAGAGAGTTGTTGCGCCATGCGGAGGGTTGAGTTGTGTCCTAAACTGATCGCAAGTGAAGTCCTATAGTTATTTATCAAAGCGCATATTTTAAGTCGAATAGTTCGTGTTTGGTTCCGTGTTCGTAATTTGGTACCTGACCGCCGCCACCCCTGATCTAAGTCGTATTCAACCCCGCCACTGGCGCCTGCTTATTAACCATTGCCCGAGAGTCGTACCGTTCGACGCCACCGCCTGACCGACCGTCGAGTACCATAAACTACCCCATGAGCGGTCGTTCGTCCGTCAACCCCGAGCCTGATGCTGCCGATGCCGATGACATACAATACAAAGGTGGGTAACTTACTGACCGATATTTTATTCGTATTTTGAGGTCGTTTAACTTTCCCAGATTTATGATTTTATTTACTGTTACTTTCATTTTTGAATTGCATTGCTACCATTGTCTTATTTTACCCTTCAGGGTTAATATATGTTATTCTGTTTGATTGCGATTATCTGATGTCATTAATTTTAAGTTACAATTGTCTAATTCGAGTCCTTTTTGGACCATGTATAATTCTTCACTGATTCATGTACTGCTTCCTGGTACTAGGGAGGTGTATGACAAGCACTTTAATTTGGTTTATTAAATTAGTATAGCCTGAGAAGTTTTGATCAGCTGTTTTAGAATGGGTTCATTCTAACTTTGGTATATTTACCTACAAAATTACGTAAACGTAGCTGTTGACTAAATTGGCCTGAAGCTGTAGGCGGCAGGAGTTTAGAAGGATCTACCTACGGTTTACGCTCCTATGATTAATTCAGGTGAACGTGTAGCTACCGTAATTAGAACAATTTGGCGGTATCTATTCTTTCAGTTGAAGGTATCCGTTTTGGTTTGATTTTGAACCACTAACACTGTTTGAGCATCTCCAGGTTTTGCCTTGGAAACAGATGTGTTTAAAAAGATAGCAGATTTGCAGTTGTCTAAATTTAGGCAAAACTCTTAATTGAAGAACTCTTGATCAGAGAGAGGGAAGTCGAGTAAGTTGACATACTCTGTTGTTCTGAACTGCCATAAAATAGAGGCGACGTCCACTGAGAGTGGCGTGTCTCGAACCACCTTAATTAGAGGCTATGTTCACCAAGGTGACGTGTCTCGACAAACCAATATAGGGCTATGTTCACCATGTGTGACGTGTCCGACAAAATAATAAAGGTTTCGTGGTTACCATGTGTGCCCGATTCCTACCAACAAACAAACTATATACAAAATCCCGTGACATGGCATCTTCAGACAACAGGTATTCTAACATGGCCTACCAAGGTAGCCCATGGGCTTACAGCGGTTGTGGCTTTTTCGACGGTTAAAGTTCACGATCTGCACGACTTTCCTTCTCCCAGTTCAAGACGAACATGCGAGGGTTTTTCCTACACAATTCGTTGTTGCACTGTTTGACGATGTTCGAACTTTGTACCAACACATAACTTTGGCTATTAAATGTCTTTGATAGCGCATCTGTCCCAACCCTAAATTCTATGGTAAAATAAAAAGGTGCTTGTCTTCCCGAACCGATACCAAGGGCAATTGTCAATATGTATATAATGTAAATAAATCATGTGGTTCGAATTTCTTGTGTTTTCTTTGTTAGCACATATAACTTGTACGGAACTCATAAAAGAATCTATCTTACTACATTCAATTAACACAACGTAATTAAAAGGTCCTAACACTAGACGATTCACATTCACCGCCAAATTCTTCGATTTAATTAAATAAATAAAGATTTTTGAAAAGTTAATTTTTTTTGTTTATTTTTCTTTTCTCGATTTTAACTAGAAAGTGAGGGTACCCCCCTCGGACTGGTTACAAGAAGAATGGTAAAATTGTATTATAAAATAGACTCGGCCGTTTAATTTGAAACGATTTTCAAAACAACTGAACGTAATTGGTAGCATTTGCATTCAATATTCCTGTTTTTTGTCACATAATGCTGTAATTATGCGTATGAGACGATCAGGAACGAATTTAACTGATATTTTTGCATTTAGCATGATTTCTTGACAAAATCGAGTCGTTTCTGCAAAAGAATGGAAAAATTGTACAATAAAATAGATTCAGCAGTTTATATTGACACGATTTGCAAATCAATTGAACGTAATTGGTAGCATTTGCGTTCTATATTCCTGTTTTTTTGTCACATAATGCTGTAATTATGCGTATGAGACGATCAGGAACGAATTTAACGTATATTTTCGCATTTAGCATGATTTCTTGACAAAATCGAATCGTTATTGCAAAAGAATGGTAAAATTGTATATTAAAATAGACTTAGCCGTTTATATTGATACGATTTGCAAATCAATTTAACGTAATTGGTAGCATTTGCGTTTTATATTCCTGTTTTTTGTCACATAATGCTGTAATAATGCGTATGAGACGATGAGGTATGTATGAATTTAACGGATATTGTTCCAGTTGGCATGATTTCTTGACAAAATCGAGTCGTTATTGCAAAAGAAAGGTAAAATTGTATTATAAAATAGACTCAGCAGTTTATTTTGACACGATTTTCAAAACAACTGAACGTAATTGGTAGCATTTGCATTCAATATTCCTGTTTTTTGTCACATAATGCTGTAATTATGCGTATGAGACGATCAGGAACGAATTTAACTGATATTTTTGCATTTAGCATGATTTACTGACAAAATCGAGTCGTTATTACAGAAGAATGGTAAAATTGTATTATAAAATAGACTCAGCCGTTTAATTTGACACGATTTTCAAAACAACTGAACGTTATTGGTAGCATTTGCGATCTATTCTCCTGTGTTATGTCACATTATGCTGTAAGTATGCGTATGAGAGGATGAGGTATGTATGAATTAAACGGATATTGTTCCATTTAGCATGATTTCTTGACAAAATCGAGTCGTTTCTGCAAAAGAATGGAAAAATTGTAAAATAAAGTAGACTCAGCCGTTTATTTTGACACGATTCGCAAATCAATTGAACCTAATTGGTAGCATTTGCGTTCTATATTCCTGTTTTTTGTCACATAATGCTGTAATTATGCGTATGCGACGATGAGGTATGTATGAATTTAACGGATATTGTTCCATTTAGCATGATTTCTTGACAAAATCGAGTCGTTATTACAGAAGAATGGTAAAATTGTATTATAAAATAGACTCAGCAGTTTATATTGACACGATTTTCAAAACAACTGAACGTAATTGGTAGCATTTGCATTCTATATTCCTGTTTTTTTTCACATAATGCTGTATTTATGCGTATGAGACGATCAGGAACGAATTTAACGGATATTTTCGCATTTAGCATGATTTCTTGACAAAATCGAGTCGTTATTGCAAAAGAATGGCAAAATTGTATATTAAAATAGACTCAGCCGTTTATATTGATACGATTTGCAAATCAATTTAACGTAATTGGTAGCATTTGCGTTTTATATTTCTGTTTTTTGTCACATAATGCTGTAATTATGCGTATGCGACGATCAGGAACGAATTTAACGGATATTATTGCATTTAGCATGATTTCTTGACAAAATCGAGTCGTTATTGCAGAAGAATGGTAGAATTGACTAATAAAATAGACTCAGCCGTTTAATTTGACACGATTTGCAAAACAACTGAACGTTATTGGTTGCATTTGAGATCTATTCTCCTGTGTTTTGTCACATTATGCTGTAAGTATGCGTATGAGACGATGAGGTATGTATGAATTTAACGGATCTTGTTCCATTTAGCATGATTTCTTGACAAAATCGGGTCGTTATTGCAAAAGAAAGGTAAAATTGTATTATAAAATAGACTTAGCAGTTTATTTTGACACGATTTTCAAAACAACTGAACGTAATTGGTAGCATTTGCATTCAATATTCCTGTTTTTTGTCACATAATGCTGTAATTATGCGTATGAGACGATCAGGAACGAATTTAACTGATATTTTTGCATTTAGCATGACTTCTTGACAAAATCGAGTCGTTATTACAGAAGAATGGTAAAATTGGATTATAAAATAGACTCGGCCGTTTAATTTGACACGATTTTCAAAACAACTGAACGTTATTGGTTGCATTTGAGATCTATTCTCCTGTGTTTTGTCACATTATGCTGTAAGTATGCGTATGAGACGATGAGGTATGTATGAATTTAACGGATCTTGTTCCATTTAGCATGATTTCTTGACAAAATCGAGTCGTTATTACAGAAGAATGGTAAAATTGTATTATAAAATAGACTCAGCCGTTTAATTTGACACGATTTTCAAAACAACTGAACGTAATTGATAGCATTTGCGATCTATTCTCCTGTGTTTTGTCACATTATGCTGTAAGTATGCGTATGAGAGAATGAGGTATGTATGAGTTAAACGGATATAGTTCCATTTAGCATGATTTCTTGACAAAATCGAGTCGTTTCTGCAAAAGAATGGAAAAATTGTACTATAAAATAGATTCAGCAGTTTATATTGACACGATTTGCAAATCAATTGAACGTAATTGGTAGCATTTGCGTACTATATTCCTGTTTTTTTGTCACATAATGCTGTAATTATGCGTATGAGACGATCAGGAACGAATTTAACGGATATTTTCGCATTTAGCATGATTTCTTGACAAAATCGAGTCGTTATTGCAAAAGAATGGTAAAATTGTATATTAAAATAGACTCAGCCGTTTATATTGATACGATTTGCAAATCAATTTAACGTAATTGGTAGCATTTGCGTTTTATATTCCTGTTTTTTGTCACATAATGCTGTAATTATGCGTATGCGACGATCAGGAACGAATTTAACGGATATTATTGCATTTAGCATGATTCCTTGACAAAATCGAGTCGTTATTGCAAAAGAAAGGTAAAATTGTATTATAAAATAGACAGCAGTTTATTTTGACACGATTTTCAAAACAACTGAACGTAATTGGTAGCATTTGCATTCAATATTCCTGTTTTTTGTCACATAATGCTGTAAGTCAGTGGCGGCTGCTCCATAAGTGCCAAGGTGCCATGGCACTACCATACAAAATGTAAAAATTATTTTTTTTTAAGCTTAAAATTGAGATAATAACATATCTATACTTCTTTGTCTTTTTCTTGGATTATATTTTCCGAAACAATCCATTATCTACTTACATTCAGTAAATATTTACAGTAAGCAGAAACAAACAGTATAAAACTATTCGTTTAAAGAATAATATTTATGTGTGTATGTGTATCAATAGCAGTCTGGGCCACAATTCAATTGGCACGAAACAGTCGCAGTTTGTGGAGCTTTGCGGGGAGAGAGAGGATGCGAGAGGTACGCGATTTAAGCGGGGATCCGTGCCAGACACTACACTGGCACGGCTGTGATTCATGGTTCGCTTGTATATAGTTGGAGTGAGAATTGTAATTCTCGTTGTTGCCACATTTAAATAAATATCCCAAATTCTAGGGAATTAGGAAGTTACTTAGGGGAAGGGGGTTACAAATAGCGTATCAACTTTCTTTAAATATAAATTAGTACCTATACTCAAAAAACTGAACCATAAAAAAATAATATTCGAACATTATAAAATGATGATGTTTCTCATCAAAAATTGCTGTCGATAATATCGATAATTTTAATAAGCGGGTGATCAATGTTTTTGCAAGTAAAAAAGAGCGCCGAATGGATTTTGTTTATCGATCAATTTAAATGACTTTTAATAACTTAAGTGACTATCGGGTAGAGGACATAATGCTAGTTTATTATCAGACATTTATGTATAGTGAAAACGCGTTTCAACATTCTGCTAAAGACTATTACAGGTGAGTTACATACACGTATTACTTAAATTGTATTTCACGCGTCTTATACCTTAGAAAATTTTGGCACCACCCTATTGATTAGTCACGAGCCGCCACTGCTGTAAGTATGCGTATGAGACGATCAGGAACGAATTTAACTGATATGTATGCATTTAGCATGATTTCCTGACAAAATCGAGTCGTTATTGCAGAAGAATGGTGGAATTGTCTAATAAAATAGACTCAGCCGTTTAATTTGACACGATTTTCAAAACAACTGAATGTTATTGGTAGCATTTGCGATCTATTCTCCTGTGTTTTGTCACATTATGCTGTATGTATGCATATGAGAGGATGAGGTATGTATGAATTAAACGGATATTGTTCCATTTAGCATGATTTCTTGACAAAATCGAGTCGTTTCTGCAAAAGAATGGAAAAATTGTATAATAAAGTAGACTCAGTAGTTTATTTTGACACGATTTTCAAAACAACTGAACGTTATTGCTAGCATTTGCGTTCTATTTTCCTGTGTTTTGTCATATAATGCTGTAATTATGCGTATGAGACGATCAGGAACGAATTTAACGGATATTTTTGCATTTAGCATGATTTCTTGAAAAAATGGAGTCGTTTCTGCAAAAGAATGGAAAAATTGTACGATAAAATAGATTCAGCCGTTTATTTTGACACGATTCGCAAATCAATTGAACCTAATTGGTAGCATTTGCGTTCTATATTCCTGTTTTTTGTCACACAATGCTGTAATTATGCGTATGCGACGATGAGGTATGTATGAATTTAACGGATATTGTTCCATTTAGCATGATTTCTTGACAAAATCGGGTCGTTATTGCAAAAGAAAGGTAAAATTGTATTATAAAATAGACTCAGCAGTTTATTTTGACACGATTTTCAAAACAACTGAACGTAATTGGTAGCATTTGCATTCTATATTCCTGTTTTTTGTCACATAATGCTGTAATTATGCATATGAGACGATCAGGAAGGAATTTAACTGATATTTTTGCATTTAGCATGATTTCTTGACAAAATCGAGTCGTTATTACAGAAGAATGGTAAAATTGTATTATAAACTAGACTCGGCCGTTTAATTTGACACGATTTTCAAAACAACTGAACGTTATTGGTAGCATTTGCGATCTATTCTCCTGTGTTTTGTCACATTATGCTGTAAGTATGCGTATGAGACGATGAGGTATGTATGAATTTAACACATATTGTTCCATTTAGCATGGTTTCTTGACAAAATCGAGTCGTTATTGCAAAAGAAAGGTAAAATTGTTTTATAAAATAGACAGCAGTTTATTTTGACACGATTTGCAAAACAACTGAACGTAATTGGTAGCATTTGCATTCTATATTCCTGTTTTTTGTCACATAATGCTGTAATTATGCATATGAGACGATCAGGAAGGAATTTAACTGATATTTTTGCATTTAGCATGATTTCTTGACAAAATGGAGTCGTTATTGCAGAAGAATGGTGGAATTGTCTAATAAAATAGACTCTGCCGTTTAATTTGACACGATTTTCAAAACAACTGAATGTTATTGGTAGCATTTGCGATCTATTCTCCTGTGTTTTGTCACATTATGCTGCATGTATGCATATGAGAGGATGAGGTATGTATGAATTAAACGGATATTGTTCCATTTAGCATGATTTCTTGACAAAATCGAGTCGTTTCTGCAAAAGAATGGAAAAATTGTATAATAAAGTAGACTCAGCTGTTTATTTTGACACGATTTTCAAAACAACTGAACGTTATTGCTAGCATTTGCGTTCTATTTTCCTGTGTTTTGTCATATAATGCTGTAATTATGCGTATGAGACGATCAGGAACGAATTTAACGGATATTTTTGCATTTAGCAAGATTTCTTGACAAAATGGAGTCGTTTCTGCAAAAGAATGGAAAAATTGTACGATAAAATAGATTCAGCCGTTTATTTTGACACGATTCGCAAATCAATTGAACCTAATTGGTAGCATTTGCGTTCTATATTCCTGTTTTTTGTCACATAATGCTGTAATTATGCGTATGAGACGATGAGGTATGTATGAATTTAACACATATTGTTCCATTTAGCATGATTTCTTGACAAAATGGAGTCGTTTCTGCAAAAGAATGGAAAAATTGTACAATAAAATAGATTCAGCCGTTTATTTTGACACGATTTGCAAATCAATTGAACGTAATTGGTAGCATTTGCGTTCTATATTCCTGTTTTTTGTCACATAATGCTGTATTTATGCGTATGAGACGATCAGGAACGAATTTAACGGATATTTTTGCATTTAGCATGATTTCTTGACAAAATGGAGTCGTTTCTGCAAAAGAATGGAAAAATTGTACAATAAAATAGATTCAGCCGTTTATTTTGACACGATTTGCAAATCAATTGAACGTAATTGGTAGCATTTGCGTTCTATATTCCTGTTTTTTGTCACATAATGCTGTATTTATGCGTATGAGACGATCAGGAACGAATTTAACGGATATTTTCGCATTTAGCATGATTTCTTGACAAAATCGAGTCGTTATTGCAAAAGAATGGTAAAATTGTATTATAAAATAGACTCAGCAGTTTATTTTGACACGATTTTCAAAACAACTGAACGTAATTGGTAGCATTTGCGTTTTATATTCCTGTTTATTGTCACATAATGCTGTAATTATGCGTATGCGACGATCAGGAACGAATTTAACGGATATTATTGCATTTAGCATGATTTCTTGACAAAATCGAGTCGTTATTGCAGAAGAATGGTAGAATTGACTAAAAAAATAGACTCAGCCGTTTAATTTGACACGATTTTCAAAACAACTGAACGTTATTGGTTGCATTTGCGATCTATTCTCCTGTGTTTTGTCACATTATGATGTAAGAATGCGTATGAGACGATGAGGTATGTATGAATTTAACGGATATTATTGCATTTAGCATGATTTCTTGACAAAATCGAGTCGTTATTGCAAAAGAAAGGTAAAATTGTGTTATAAAATAGACTCAGCAGTTTATTTTGACACGATTTTCAAAACAACTGAACGTAATTGGTAGCATTTGCATTCAATATTCCTGTTTTTTGTCACATAATGCTGTAATTATGCATATGAGACGATCAGGAAGGAATTTAACTGATATTTTTGCATTTAGCATGATTTCTTGACAAAATCGAGTCGTTATTACAGAAGAATGGTAAAATTGTATTATAAAATAGACTCGGCCGTTTAATTTGACACGATTTTCAAAACAACTGAACGTTATTGGTAGCATTTGCGATCTATTCTCCTGTGTTTTGTCACATTATGCTGTAAGTATGCGTATGAGACGATGAGGTATGTATGAATTTAACACATATTGTTCCATTTAGCATGGTTTCTTGACAAAATCGAGTCGTTATTGCAAAAGAAAGGTAAAATTGTATTATAAAATAGACAGCAGTTTATTTTGACACGATTTTCAAAACAACTGAACGTAATTGGTAGCATTTGCATTCAATATTCCTGTTTTTTGTCACATAATGCTGTAAGTATGCGTATGAGACGATCAGGAACGAATTTAACTGATATGTTTGCATTTAGCATGATTTCCTGACAAAATCGAGTCGTTATTGCAGAAGAATGGTGGAATTGTCTAATAAAATAGACTCAGCCGTTTAATTTGACACGATTTTCAAAACAACTGAATGTTATTGGTAGCATTTGCGATCTATTCTCCTGTGTTTTGTCACATTATGCTGTAAGTATGCGTATGAGACGATGAGGTATGTATGAATTTAACGGATATTGTTCCATTTAGCATGATTTCTTGACAAAATCGAGTCGTTATTGCAAAAGAATGGTAAAATTGTATATTAAAATAGACTCAGCCGTTTATATTGATACGATTTGCAAATCAATTTGACGTAATTGGTGGCATTTGCGTTTTATATTCCTGTTTTTTGTTACATAATGCTGTAATAATGCGTATGAGACGATGAGGTATGTATGAATTTAACGGATATTGTTCCAGTTAGCATGATTTCTTGACAAAATCGAGTCGTTATTGCAGAAGAATGGTAGAATTGTCTAATAAACTAGACTCAGCCGTTTAATTTGACACGATTTTCAAAACAACTGAACGTTATTGGTAGCATTTGCGATCTATTTTCCTGTGTTTTGTCACAGTATGCTGTAATTATGCGTATGAGACGATCAGGAACGAATTTAACTGATATTTTTGCATTTAGCATGATTTCTTGACACAATCGAGTCGTTATTACAGAAGAATGGTAAAATTGTATTATAAAATAGACTCAGCCGTTTAATTTGACACGATTTTCAAAACAACTGAACGTTATTGGTAGCATTTGCGATCTATTCTCCTGTGTTTTGTCACATTATGCTGTATGTATGCGTATGAGAGGATGAGGTATGTATAAGTTAAACGGATATAGTTCCATTTAGCATGATTTCTTGACAAAATCAAGTCGTTTCTGCAAAAGAATGGAAAAATTGTACAATAAAATAGATTCAGCAGTTTATATTGATACGATTTGCAAATCAATTGAACGTAATTGGTAGCATTTGCGTACTATATTCCTGTTTTTTTGTCACATAATGCTGTAATTATGCGTATGAGACGATCAGGAACGAATTTAACGGATATTTTCGCATTTAGCATGATTTCTTGACAAAATCGAGTCGTTATTGCAAAAGAATGGTAAAATTGTATATTAAAATAGACTCAGCCGTTTATATTGATACGATTTGCAAATCAATTTAACGTAATTGGTAGCATTTGCGTTTTATATTCCTGTTTTTTGTCACATAATGCTGTAATTATGCGTATGCGACGATCAGGAACGAATTTAACGGATATTATTGCATTTAGCATGATTCCTTGACAAAATCGAGTCGTTATTGCAGAAGAATGGTAGAATTGACTAATAAAATTGACTCAGCCGTTTAATTTGACACGATTTTCAAAACAACGGAACGTTATTGGTAGCATTTGCGATCTATTCTCCTGTGTTTTGTCACATTATGCTCTAAGTACGCGTATGAGACGATGAGGTATGTATGAATTTAACGTGTATTGTTCCATTTAGCATGATTTCTTGACACAATCGAGTCGTTATTGCAAAAGAATGTTAAAATTGTATAATAAAGTCGACTCAGCTGTTTATTTTGACACCATTTTCAAAACAACTGAACGTTATTGCTAGCATTTGCGTTCTATTTTCCTGTGTTTTGTCATATAATGCTGTAATTATGCGTATGAGACGATCAGGAACGAATTTAACGGATATTTTTGCATTTAGCATGATTTCTTGACAAAATGGAGTCGTTTCTGCAAAAGAATGGAAAAATTGTACAATAAAGTAGATTCAGCCGTTTATTTTGACACGATTTGCAAATCAATTGAACCTAATTGGTAGCATTTGCGTTCTATATTCCTGTTTTTTGTCACATAATGCTGTAATTATGGGTATGCGACGATCAGGAACGAATTTAACGGATATTTTTGCATTTAGCATGATTTCTTGACAAAATCGAGTCGTTATTGCATAAGAATGGTAGAATTGTCTAATAAAATAGGCTCAGCCGTTTAATTTGACACGATTTTCAAAACAACTGAACGTTATTGGTAGCATTTGCGATCTATTCTCCTGTGTTTTGTCACATTATGCTGTAAATATGCGTATGAGACGATGAGGTATGTATGAATTTAACGGATATTGTTCCATTTAGCATGATTTCTTGACAAAATCGAGTCGTTATTGCAAAAGAATGGTAAAATTGTATATTAAAATAGACTCAGCCGTTTATATTGATACGATTTGCAAATCAATTTAACGTAATTGGTGGCATTTGCGTTTTATATTCCTGTTTTTTGTCACATAATGCTGTAATAATGCGTATGAGACGATGAGGTATGTATGAATTTAACGGATATTGTTCCAGTTAGCATGATTTCTTGACAAAATCGAGTCGTTATTGCAGAAGAATGGTAGAATTGTCTAATAAACTAGACTCAGCCGTTTAATTTGACACGATTTTCAAAACAACTGAACGTTATTGGTAGCATTTGCGATCTATTCTCCTGTGTTTTGTCACATTATGCTGTAATTATGCGTATGAGACGATCAGGAACGAATTTAACTGATATTTTTGCATTTAGCATGATTTCTTGACAAAATCGAGTCGTTTCTGCAAAAGAATGGAAAAATTGTACAATAAAATAGATTCAGCAGTTTATTTTGACACGATTTGCAAATCAATTGAACCTAATTGGTAGCATTTGCGTTCTATATTCCTGTTTTTTGTCACATAATGCTGTAATTATGCGTATGCGACGATCAGGAACGAATTTAACGGATATTTTTGCATTTAGCATGATTTCATGACAAAATCGAGTCGTTATTGCATAAGAATGGTAGAATTGTCTAATAAAATAGACTCAGCCGTTTAATTTGACACGATTTTCAAAACAACTGAACGTTATTGGTAGCATTTGCATTCTATATTCCTGTTTTTTTGTCACATAATGCTGTAATTATGCATATGAGACGATCAGGAAGGAATTTAACTGATATTTTTGCATTTAGCATGATTTCTTGACAAAATCGAGTCGTTATTGCAAAAGAATGGTAAAATTGTATATTAAAATAGACTCAGCCGTTTATATTGATACGATTTGCAAATCAATTTAACGTAATTGGTAGCATTTGCGTTTTATATTCCTGTTTTTTGTCACATAATGCTGTAATTATGCGTATGCGACGATCAGGAACGAATTTAACGGATATAATTGCATTTAGCATGATTCCTTGACAAAATCGAGTCGTTATTGCAGAAGAATGTTAAAATTGTATAATAAAGTCGGCTCAGCTGTTTATTTTGACACGATTTTCAAAACAACGGTACGTTATTGGTAGCATTTGCGATCTATTCTCCTGTGTTTTGTCACATTATGCTGTAAGTACGCGTATGAGACGATGAGGTATGTATGAATTTAACGTATATTGTTCCATTTAGCATGATTTCTTGACACAATCGAGTCGTTATTGCAAAAGAATGTTAAAATTGTATAATAAAGTCGGCTCAGCTGTTTATTTTGACACCATTTTCAAAACAACTGAACGTTATTGCTAGCATTTGCGTTCTATTTTCCTGTGTTTTGTCATATAATGCTGTAATTATGCGTATGAGACGATCAGGAACGAATTTAACGGATATTTTTGCATTTAGCATGATTTCTTGACAAAATGGAGTCGTTTCTGCAAAAGAATGGAAAAATTGTACAATAAAATAGATTCAGCCGTTTATTTTGACACGATTTGCAAATCAATTGAACCTAATTGGTAGCATTTGCGTTCTATATTCCTGTTTTTTGTCACATAATGCTGTAATTATGCGTATGCGACGATCAGGAACGAATTTAACGGATATTTTTGCATTTAGCATGATTTCTTGACAAAATCGAGTCGTTATTGCAGAAGAATGGTAGAATTGTCTAATAAAATAGACTCAGCCGTTTAATTTGACACGATTTTCAAAACAACTGAACGTTATTGGTAGCATTTGCATTCTATATTCCTGTTTTTTGTCACATAATGCTGTAATTATGCATATGAGACGATCAGGAAGGAATTTAACTGATATTTTTGCATTTAGCATGATTTCTTGACAAAATCGAGTCGTTATTACAGAACAATGGTAAAATTGTATTATAAAATAGACTCGACCGTTTAATTTGACACGATTTTCAAAACAACTGAACGTTATTGGTAGCATTTGCGATCTATTCTCCTGTGTTTTGTCACATTATGCTGTAAGTATGCGTATGAGACGATGAGGTATGTATGAATTTAACACATATTGTTCCATTTAGCATGATTTCTTGACAAAATCGAGTCGTTTCTGCAAAAGAATGGAAAAATTGTACAATAAAATAGATTCAGCAGTTTATATTGATACGATTTGCAAATCAATTGAACGTAATTGGTAGCATTTGCGTACTATATTCCTGTTTTTTTGTCACATAATGCTGTAATTATGCGTATGAGACGATCAGGAACGAATTTAACGGATATTTTCGCATTTAGCATGATTTCTTGACAAAATCGAGTCGTTATTGCAAAAGAATGGTAGAATTGTCTAATAAAATAGACTCAGCCGTTTAATTTGACACGATTTTCAAAACAACTGAACGTTATTGGTAGCATTTGCATTCTATATTCCTGTTTTTTGTCACATAATGCTGTAATTATGCATATGAGACGATCAGGAAGGAATTTAACTGATATTTTTGCATTTAGCATGATTTCTTGACAAAATCGAGTCGTTATTACAGAAGAATGGTAAAATTGTATTATAAAATAGACTCGACCGTTTAATTTGACACGATTTTCAAAACAACTGAACGTTATTGGTAGCATTTGCGATCTATTCTCCTGTGTTTTGTCACATTATGCTGTAAGTATGCGTATGAGACGATGAGGTATGTATGAATTTAACACATATTGTTCCATTTAGCATGATTTCTTGACAAAATCGAGTCGTTTCTGCAAAAGAATGGAAAAATTGTACAATAAAATAGATTCAGCAGTTTATATTGATACGATTTGCAAATCAATTGAACGTAATTGGTAGCATTTGCGTACTATATTCCTGTTTTTTTGTCACATAATGCTGTAATTATGCGTATGAGACGATCAGGAACGAATTTAACGGATATTTTCGCATTTAGCATGATTTCTTGACAAAATCGAGTCGTTATTGCAAAAGAATGGTAAAATTGTATATTAAAATACTCAGCCGTTTATATTGATACGATTTGCAAATCAATTTAACGTAATTGGTAGCATTTGCGTTTTATATTCCTGTTTTTTGTCACATAATGCTGTAATTATGCGTATGCGACGATCAGGAACGAATTTAACGGATATTATTGCATTTAGCATGATTCCTTGACAAAATCGAGTCGTTATTGCAGAAGAATGGTAGAATTGACTAATAAAATTGACTCAGCCGTTTAATTTGACACGATTTTCAAAACAACGGAACGTTATTGGTAGCATTTGCGATCTATTCTCCTGTGTTTTGTCACATTATGCTGTAAGTACGCGTATGAGACGATGAGGTATGTATGAATTTAACGTATATTGTTCCATTTAGCATGATTTCTTGACACAATCGAGTCGTTATTGCAAAAGAATGTTAAAATTGTATAATAAAGTCGACTCAGCTGTTTATTTTGACACCATTTTCAAAACAACTGAACGTTATTGCTAGCATTTGCGTTCTATTTTCCTGTGTTTTGTCATATAATGCTGTAATTATGCGTATGAGACGATCAGGAACGAATTTAACGGATATTTTTGCATTTAGCATGATTTCTTGACAAAATCGAGTCGTTATTGCAGAAGAATGGTAGAATTGTCTAATAAAATAGACTCAGCCGTTTAATTTGACACGATTTTCAAAACAACGGAACGTTATTGGTAGCATTTGCGATCTATTCTCCTGTGTTTTGTCACATTATGCTGTAAGTATGCGTATGAGAGGATGAGGTATGTATGAGTTAAAGGGATATAGTTCCATTTAGCATGATTTCTTGACAAAATCAAGTCGTTTCTGCAAAAGAATGGAAAAATTGTACAATAAAATAGATTCAGCAGTTTATATTGATACGATTTGCAAATCAATTGAACGTAATTGGTAGCATTTGCGTACTATATTCCTGTTTTTTTGTCACATAATGCTGTAATTATGCGTATGCGACGATCAGGAACGAGTTTAACGGATATTATTGCATTTAGCATGATTCCTTGACAAAATCGAGTCGTTATTGCAGAAGAATGGTAGAATTGACTAATAAAATTGACTCAGCCGTTTAATTTGACACGATTATCAAAACAACGGAACGTTATTGGTAGCATTTGCGATCTATTCTCCTGTGTTTTGTCACATTATGCTGTAAGTACGCGTATGAGACGATGAGGTATGTATGAATTTAACGTATATTGTTCCATTTAGCATGATTTCTTGACACAATCGAGTCGTTATTGCAAAAGAATGTTAAAATTGTATAATAAAGTCGGCTCAGCTGTTTATTTTGACACCATTTTCAAAACAACTGAACGTTATTGCTAGCATTTGCGTTCTATTTTCCTGTGTTTTGTCATATGATGCTGTAATTATGCGTATGAGACGATCAGGAACGAATTTAACGGATATTTTTGCATTTAGCATGATTTCTTGACAAAATGGAGTCGTTTCTGCAAAAGAATGGAAAAATTGTACAATAAAATAGATTCAGCCGTTTATTTTGACACGATTTGCAAATCAATTGAACCTAATTGGTAGCATTTGCGTTCTATATTCCTGTTTTTTGTCACATAATGCTGTAGTTATGCGTATGCGACGATCAGGAACGAATTTAACGGATATTTTTGCATTTAGCATGATTTCTTGACAAAATCGAGTCGTTATTGCAGAAGAATGGTAGAATTGTCTAATAAAATAGACTCAGCCGTTTAATTTGACACGATTTTCAAAACAACTGAACGTTATTGGTAGTATTTGCATTCTATATTCCTGTTTTTTGTCACATAATGCTGTAATTATGCATATGAGACGATCAGGAAGGAATTTAACTGATATTTTTGCATCGTTATTACAGAAGAATGGTAAAATTGTATTATAAAATAGACTCGGCCGTTTAATTTGACACGATTTTCAAAACAACTGAACGTTATTGGTAGCATTTGCGATCTATTCTCCTGTGTTTTGTCACATTATGCTGTAAGTATGCGTATGAGACGATGAGGTATGTATGAATTTAACACATATTGTTCCATTTAGCATGATTTCTTGACAAAATGGAGTCGTTTCTGCAAAAGAATGGAAAAATTGTACAATAAAATAGATTCAGCCGTTTATTTTGACACGATTTGCAAATCAATTGAACGTAATTGGTAGCATTTGCGTTCTATATTCCTGTTTTTTGTCACATAATGCTGTATTTATGCGTATGAGACGATCAGGAACGAATTTAACGGATATTTTTGCATTTAGCATGATTTCTTGACAAAATGGAGTCGTTTCTGCAAAAGAATGGAAAAATTGTACAATAAAATAGATTCAGCCGTTTATTTTGACACGATTTGCAAATCAATTGAACGTAATTGGTAGCATTTGCGTTCTATATTCCTGTTTTTTGTCACATAATGCTGTATTTATGCGTATGAGACGATCAGGAACGAATTTAACGGATATTTTCGCATTTAGCATGATTTCTTGACAAAATCGAGTCGTTATTGCAAAAGAATGGTAAAATTGTATTATAAAATAGACTCAGCAGTTTATTTTGACACGATTTTCAAAACAACTGAACGTAATTGGTAGCATTTGCGTTTTATATTCCTGTTTATTGTCACATAATGCTGTAATTATGCGTATGCGACGATCAGGAACGAATTTAACGGATATTATTGCATTTAGCATGATTTCTTGACAAAATCGAGTCGTTATTGCAGAAGAATGGTAGAATTGACTAAAAAAATAGACTCAGCCGTTTAATTTGACACGATTTTCAAAACAACTGAACGTTATTGGTTGCATTTGCGATCTATTCTCCTGTGTTTTGTCACATTATGATGTAAGAATGCGTATGAGACGATGAGGTATGTATGAATTTAACGGATATTATTGCATTTAGCATGATTTCTTGACAAAATCGAGTCGTTATTGCAAAAGAAAGGTAAAATTGTGTTATAAAATAGACTCAGCAGTTTATTTTGACACGATTTTCAAAACAACTGAACGTAATTGGTAGCATTTGCATTCAATATTCCTGTTTTTTGTCACATAATGCTGTAATTATGCATATGAGACGATCAGGAAGGAATTTAACTGATATTTTTGCATTTAGCATGATTTCTTGACAAAATCGAGTCGTTATTACAGAAGAATGGTAAAATTGTATTATAAAATAGACTCGGCCGTTTAATTTGACACGATTTTCAAAACAACTGAACGTTATTGGTAGCATTTGCGATCTATTCTCCTGTGTTTTGTCACATTATGCTGTAAGTATGCGTATGAGACGATGAGGTATGTATGAATTTAACACATATTGTTCCATTTAGCATGGTTTCTTGACAAAATCGAGTCGTTATTGCAAAAGAAAGGTAAAATTGTATTATAAAATAGACAGCAGTTTATTTTGACACGATTTTCAAAACAACTGAACGTAATTGGTAGCATTTGCATTCAATATTCCTGTTTTTTGTCACATAATGCTGTAAGTATGCGTATGAGACGATCAGGAACGAATTTAACTGATATGTTTGCATTTAGCATGATTTCCTGACAAAATCGAGTCGTTATTGCAGAAGAATGGTGGAATTGTCTAATAAAATAGACTCAGCCGTTTAATTTGACACGATTTTCAAAACAACTGAATGTTATTGGTAGCATTTGCGATCTATTCTCCTGTGTTTTGTCACATTATGCTGTAAGTATGCGTATGAGACGATGAGGTATGTATGAATTTAACGGATATTGTTCCATTTAGCATGATTTCTTGACAAAATCGAGTCGTTATTGCAAAAGAATGGTAAAATTGTATATTAAAATAGACTCAGCCGTTTATATTGATACGATTTGCAAATCAATTTGACGTAATTGGTGGCATTTGCGTTTTATATTCCTGTTTTTTGTTACATAATGCTGTAATAATGCGTATGAGACGATGAGGTATGTATGAATTTAACGGATATTGTTCCAGTTAGCATGATTTCTTGACAAAATCGAGTCGTTATTGCAGAAGAATGGTAGAATTGTCTAATAAACTAGACTCAGCCGTTTAATTTGACACGATTTTCAAAACAACTGAACGTTATTGGTAGCATTTGCGATCTATTTTCCTGTGTTTTGTCACAGTATGCTGTAATTATGCGTATGAGACGATCAGGAACGAATTTAACTGATATTTTTGCATTTAGCATGATTTCTTGACACAATCGAGTCGTTATTACAGAAGAATGGTAAAATTGTATTATAAAATAGACTCAGCCGTTTAATTTGACACGATTTTCAAAACAACTGAACGTTATTGGTAGCATTTGCGATCTATTCTCCTGTGTTTTGTCACATTATGCTGTATGTATGCGTATGAGAGGATGAGGTATGTATAAGTTAAACGGATATAGTTCCATTTAGCATGATTTCTTGACAAAATCAAGTCGTTTCTGCAAAAGAATGGAAAAATTGTACAATAAAATAGATTCAGCAGTTTATATTGATACGATTTGCAAATCAATTGAACGTAATTGGTAGCATTTGCGTACTATATTCCTGTTTTTTTGTCACATAATGCTGTAATTATGCGTATGAGACGATCAGGAACGAATTTAACGGATATTTTCGCATTTAGCATGATTTCTTGACAAAATCGAGTCGTTATTGCAAAAGAATGGTAAAATTGTATATTAAAATAGACTCAGCCGTTTATATTGATACGATTTGCAAATCAATTTAACGTAATTGGTAGCATTTGCGTTTTATATTCCTGTTTTTTGTCACATAATGCTGTAATTATGCGTATGCGACGATCAGGAACGAATTTAACGGATATTATTGCATTTAGCATGATTCCTTGACAAAATCGAGTCGTTATTGCAGAAGAATGGTAGAATTGACTAATAAAATTGACTCAGCCGTTTAATTTGACACGATTTTCAAAACAACGGAACGTTATTGGTAGCATTTGCGATCTATTCTCCTGTGTTTTGTCACATTATGCTCTAAGTACGCGTATGAGACGATGAGGTATGTATGAATTTAACGTATATTGTTCCATTTAGCATGATTTCTTGACACAATCGAGTCGTTATTGCAAAAGAATGTTAAAATTGTATAATAAAGTCGACTCAGCTGTTTATTTTGACACCATTTTCAAAACAACTGAACGTTATTGCTAGCATTTGCGTTCTATTTTCCTGTGTTTTGTCATATAATGCTGTAATTATGCGTATGAGACGATCAGGAACGAATTTAACGGATATTTTTGCATTTAGCATGATTTCTTGACAAAATGGAGTCGTTTCTGCAAAAGAATGGAAAAATTGTACAATAAAGTAGATTCAGCCGTTTATTTTGACACGATTTGCAAATCAATTGAACCTAATTGGTAGCATTTGCGTTCTATATTCCTGTTTTTTGTCACATAATGCTGTAATTATGGGTATGCGACGATCAGGAACGAATTTAACGGATATTTTTGCATTTAGCATGATTTCTTGACAAAATCGAGTCGTTATTGCATAAGAATGGTAGAATTGTCTAATAAAATAGGCTCAGCCGTTTAATTTGACACGATTTTCAAAACAACTGAACGTTATTGGTAGCATTTGCGATCTATTCTCCTGTGTTTTGTCACATTGTGCTGTAAATATGCGTATGAGACGATGAGGTATGTATGAATTTAACGGATATTGTTCCATTTAGCATGATTTCTTGACAAAATCGAGTCGTTATTGCAAAAGAATGGTAAAATTGTATATTAAAATAGACTCAGCCGTTTATATTGATACGATTTGCAAATCAATTTAACGTAATTGGTGGCATTTGCGTTTTATATTCCTGTTTTTTGTCACATAATGCTGTAATAATGCGTATGAGACGATGAGGTATGTATGAATTTAACGGATATTGTTCCAGTTAGCATGATTTCTTGACAAAATCGAGTCGTTATTGCAGAAGAATGGTAGAATTGTCTAATAAACTAGACTCAGCCGTTTAATTTGACACGATTTTCAAAACAACTGAACGTTATTGGTAGCATTTGCGATCTATTCTCCTGTGTTTTGTCACATTATGCTGTAATTATGCGTATGAGACGATCAGGAACGAATTTAACTGATATTTTTGCATTTAGCATGATTTCTTGACAAAATCGAGTCGTTTCTGCAAAAGAATGGAAAAATTGTACAATAAAATAGATTCAGCAGTTTATTTTGACACGATTTGCAAATCAATTGAACCTAATTGGTAGCATTTGCGTTCTATATTCCTGTTTTTTGTCACATAATGCTGTAATTATGCGTATGCGACGATCAGGAACGAATTTAACGGATATTTTTGCATTTAGCATGATTTCATGACAAAATCGAGTCGTTATTGCATAAGAATGGTAGAATTGTCTAATAAAATAGACTCAGCCGTTTAATTTGACACGATTTTCAAAACAACTGAACGTTATTGGTAGCATTTGCATTCTATATTCCTGTTTTTTTGTCACATAATGCTGTAATTATGCATATGAGACGATCAGGAAGGAATTTAACTGATATTTTTGCATTTAGCATGATTTCTTGACAAAATCGAGTCGTTATTGCAAAAGAATGGTAAAATTGTATATTAAAATAGACTCAGCCGTTTATATTGATACGATTTGCAAATCAATTTAACGTAATTGGTAGCATTTGCGTTTTATATTCCTGTTTTTTGTCACATAATGCTGTAATTATGCGTATGCGACGATCAGGAACGAATTTAACGGATATAATTGCATTTAGCATGATTCCTTGACAAAATCGAGTCGTTATTGCAGAAGAATGTTAAAATTGTATAATAAAGTCGGCTCAGCTGTTTATTTTGACACGATTTTCAAAACAACGGTACGTTATTGGTAGCATTTGCGATCTATTCTCCTGTGTTTTGTCACATTATGCTGTAAGTACGCGTATGAGACGATGAGGTATGTATGAATTTAACGTATATTGTTCCATTTAGCATGATTTCTTGACACAATCGAGTCGTTATTGCAAAAGAATGTTAAAATTGTATAATAAAGTCGGCTCAGCTGTTTATTTTGACACCATTTTCAAAACAACTGAACGTTATTGCTAGCATTTGCGTTCTATTTTCCTGTGTTTTGTCATATAATGCTGTAATTATGCGTATGAGACGATCAGGAACGAATTTAACGGATATTTTTGCATTTAGCATGATTTCTTGACAAAATGGAGTCGTTTCTGCAAAAGAATGGAAAAATTGTACAATAAAATAGATTCAGCCGTTTATTTTGACACGATTTGCAAATCAATTGAACCTAATTGGTAGCATTTGCGTTCTATATTCCTGTTTTTTGTCACATAATGCTGTAATTATGCGTATGCGACGATCAGGAACGAATTTAACGGATATTTTTGCATTTAGCATGATTTCTTGACAAAATCGAGTCGTTATTGCAGAAGAATGGTAGAATTGTCTAATAAAATAGACTCAGCCGTTTAATTTGACACGATTTTCAAAACAACTGAACGTTATTGGTAGCATTTGCATTCTATATTCCTGTTTTTTGTCACATAATGCTGTAATTATGCATATGAGACGATCAGGAAGGAATTTAACTGATATTTTTGCATTTAGCATGATTTCTTGACAAAATCGAGTCGTTATTACAGAACAATGGTAAAATTGTATTATAAAATAGACTCGACCGTTTAATTTGACACGATTTTCAAAACAACTGAACGTTATTGGTAGCATTTGCGATCTATTCTCCTGTGTTTTGTCACATTATGCTGTAAGTATGCGTATGAGACGATGAGGTATGTATGAATTTAACACATATTGTTCCATTTAGCATGATTTCTTGACAAAATCGAGTCGTTTCTGCAAAAGAATGGAAAAATTGTACAATAAAATAGATTCAGCAGTTTATATTGATACGATTTGCAAATCAATTGAACGTAATTGGTAGCATTTGCGTACTATATTCCTGTTTTTTTGTCACATAATGCTGTAATTATGCGTATGAGACGATCAGGAACGAATTTAACGGATATTTTCGCATTTAGCATGATTTCTTGACAAAATCGAGTCGTTATTGCAAAAGAATGGTAGAATTGTCTAATAAAATAGACTCAGCCGTTTAATTTGACACGATTTTCAAAACAACTGAACGTTATTGGTAGCATTTGCATTCTATATTCCTGTTTTTTGTCACATAATGCTGTAATTATGCATATGAGACGATCAGGAAGGAATTTAACTGATATTTTTGCATTTAGCATGATTTCTTGACAAAATCGAGTCGTTATTACAGAAGAATGGTAAAATTGTATTATAAAATAGACTCGACCGTTTAATTTGACACGATTTTCAAAACAACTGAACGTTATTGGTAGCATTTGCGATCTATTCTCCTGTGTTTTGTCACATTATGCTGTAAGTATGCGTATGAGACGATGAGGTATGTATGAATTTAACACATATTGTTCCATTTAGCATGATTTCTTGACAAAATCGAGTCGTTTCTGCAAAAGAATGGAAAAATTGTACAATAAAATAGATTCAGCAGTTTATATTGATACGATTTGCAAATCAATTGAACGTAATTGGTAGCATTTGCGTACTATATTCCTGTTTTTTTGTCACATAATGCTGTAATTATGCGTATGAGACGATCAGGAACGAATTTAACGGATATTTTCGCATTTAGCATGATTTCTTGACAAAATCGAGTCGTTATTGCAAAAGAATGGTAAAATTGTATATTAAAATACTCAGCCGTTTATATTGATACGATTTGCAAATCAATTTAACGTAATTGGTAGCATTTGCGTTTTATATTCCTGTTTTTTGTCACATAATGCTGTAATTATGCGTATGCGACGATCAGGAACGAATTTAACGGATATTATTGCATTTAGCATGATTCCTTGACAAAATCGAGTCGTTATTGCAGAAGAATGGTAGAATTGACTAATAAAATTGACTCAGCCGTTTAATTTGACACGATTATCAAAACAACGGAACGTTATTGGTAGCATTTGCGATCTATTCTCCTGTGTTTTGTCACATTATGCTGTAAGTACGCGTATGAGACGATGAGGTATGTATGAATTTAACGTATATTGTTCCATTTAGCATGATTTCTTGACACAATCGAGTCGTTATTGCAAAAGAATGTTAAAATTGTATAATAAAGTCGGCTCAGCTGTTTATTTTGACACCATTTTCAAAACAACTGAACGTTATTGCTAGCATTTGCGTTCTATTTTCCTGTGTTTTGTCATATGATGCTGTAATTATGCGTATGAGACGATCAGGAACGAATTTAACGGATATTTTTGCATTTAGCATGATTTCTTGACAAAATGGAGTCGTTTCTGCAAAAGAATGGAAAAATTGTACAATAAAATAGATTCAGCCGTTTATTTTGACACGATTTGCAAATCAATTGAACCTAATTGGTAGCATTTGCGTTCTATATTCCTGTTTTTTGTCACATAATGCTGTAGTTATGCGTATGCGACGATCAGGAACGAATTTAACGGATATTTTTGCATTTAGCATGATTTCTTGACAAAATCGAGTCGTTATTGCAGAAGAATGGTAGAATTGTCTAATAAAATAGACTCAGCCGTTTAATTTGACACGATTTTCAAAACAACTGAACGTTATTGGTAGTATTTGCATTCTATATTCCTGTTTTTTGTCACATAATGCTGTAATTATGCATATGAGACGATCAGGAAGGAATTTAACTGATATTTTTGCATCGTTATTACAGAAGAATGGTAAAATTGTATTATAAAATAGACTCGGCCGTTTAATTTGACACGATTTTCAAAACAACTGAACGTTATTGGTAGCATTTGCGATCTATTCTCCTGTGTTTTGTCACATTATGCTGTAAGTATGCGTATGAGACGATGAGGTATGTATGAATTTAACACATATTGTTCCATTTAGCATGATTTCTTGACAAAATCGAGTCGTTTCTGCAAAAGAATGGAAAAATTGTACAATAAAATAGATTCAGCAGTTTATATTGATACGATTTGCAAATCAATTGAACGTAATTGGTAGCATTTGCGTACTATATTCCTGTTTTTTTGTCACATAATGCTGTAATTATGCGTATGAGACGATCAGGAACGAATTTAACGGATATTTTCGCATTTAGCATGATTTCTTGACAAAATCGAGTCGTTATTGCAAAAGAATGGTAAAATTGTATATTAAAATAGACTCAGCCGTTTATATTGATACGATTTGCAAATCAATTTAACGTAATTGGTAGCATTTGCGTTTTATATTCCTGTTTTTTGTCACATAATGCTGTAATTATGCGTATGCGACGATCAGGAACGAATTTAACGGATATTATTGCATTTAGCATGATTCCTTGACAAAATCGAGTCGTTATTGCAGAAGAATGGTAGAATTGACTAATAAAATTGACTCAGCCGTTTAATTTGACACGATTTTCAAAACAACGGAACGTTATTGGTAGCATTTGCGATCTATTCTCCTGTGTTTTGTCACATTATGCTGTAAGTACGCGTATGAGACGATGAGGTATGTATGAATTTAACGTATATTGTTCCATTTAGCATGATTTCTTGACACAATCGAGTCGTTATTGCAAAAGAATGTTAAAATTGTATAATAAAGTCGACTCAGCTGTTTATTTTGACACCATTTTCAAAACAACTGAACGTTATTGCTAGCATTTGCGTTCTATTTTCCTGTGTTTTGTCATATAATGCTGTAATTATGCGTATGAGACGATCAGGAACGAATTTAACGGATATTTTTGCATTTAGCATGATTTCTTGACAAAATGGAGTCGTTTCTGCAAAAGAATGGAAAAATTGTACAATAAAATAGATTCAGCCGTTTATTTTGACACGATTTGCAAATCAATTGAACCTAATTGGTAGCATTTGCGTTCTATATTCCTGTTTTTTGTCACATAATGCTGTAATTATGCGTATGCGACGATCAGGAACGAATTTAACGGATATTTTTGCATTTAGCATGATTTCTTGACAAAATCGAGTCGTTATTGCAGAAGAATGGTAGAATTGTCTAATAAAATAGACTCAGCCGTTTAATTTGACACGATTTTCAAAACAACGGAACGTTATTGGTAGCATTTGCGATCTATTCTCCTGTGTTTTGTCACATTATGCTGTAATTATGCGTATGAGACGATCAGGAACGAATTTAACTGATATTTTTGTATTTAGCATGATTTCTTGACAAAATCGAGTCGTTATTACAGAAGAATGGTAAAATTGTATTATAAAATAGACTCAGCCGTTTAATTTGACACGATTTTCAAAACAACTGAACGTTATTGGTAGCATTTGCGATCTATTCTCCTGTGTTTTGTCACATTATGCTGTAAGTATGCGTATGAGAGGATGAGGTATGTATGAGTTAGGGCCGGTTTTACAAACACCGAATAAAGCACGGAATAGTGCTATTCGGCGAATAGATGCGAAAAGTGGTTTTACAAATCACGTTTATTCTACGAATAGCGTATACGCCGAATAAACATTAGAATAAACTATTCCGCCGTGAATGACCGTTTAAAGTTCCTATCCTTGGAATAACCTTAATTAAAAGTTTGCTTTTTGTTCATTGGTGATTGTAGGATGAATGTGTTTGATGTGGAAATATTTGACTCTTCAGATGACGAAAATTTATATCAGAGGCGAATAAGAAGGGCTAACAAATTCAAAAAACGGTAATCATAATTTACAACAAAAGGTACATCTACTTGACACAATGTTACCAATGATCCAAATTGGCTTTTAGTAAAGACTACTTTGAAGTATTGGACGAAATAGAAAGAAGGGTGTTGGCTAAAATCGAGCATCATATCAGAAGCCAAACTAACCAAAATAATGCGGTTTCACCAGCATCAAAATTTTTATTAACATAAAAAATAAAGTACCTACTTAAATCTAATGTCTATTTACAAAATTTAGGTTACTTAAATTAAAAATTTAAATATAATAAAAACTTAAATCTACAATTGTTGTTTACAGTGCGTACCTACATTTATTTTGCAATGCCAAAATTTCCAGGGGATGTTTCTCAGTATTTCGAGCTTTTCGAGCTTCGTATTCCCTTTTCAAGATGTCCATCTGTAGCCGCAGGAATTCTAATTTGGCGTTGAGCAACAGTTTGTATTTATTGTTGGATGATTTAACACGCTTCCGCTTATTTGGTATCTTTGGAACTGTATCGTTTCCTTGTGGTCTTTTTCCAAGCATTCCACTTCATGGTGATTTGCTTCGCATTCGGCCTGTTCCAACCACCCCATTAAAATTATCTGCAAGCTTCTCAAATTCTGCGTCTTTGTCGCGATTGCTTACTGCGTCGGTAACTGCACAATGACAAAGTACGCATACCTATTACTTTCTGGTGGCTTTCTACTAAAGCCAATAAAGCCTCCATCTCAGCAGATGGGAAATTGGTGCACCGGGCTCGCTTGGCACTTTGCATTATAAACTGCGATGGTGTAATACAGCAAGATTGAATTTTTTTTTTTTTAAAAAACGCTGATTGTCACACGAAACTGTCATTTACAACGCTACCTCAAAACAAATATTTACTACCAACATAAGTTTTTTTTTTGTTACTCTAGGAATAGTTATTCTGTGAATAAAGTTGCTTGTAAAACGGTAGCCCGCTATTCCTCGGACTATTCGGAGAATAACTTTAATCCTGGAATAGCTATTCCGTCCTTTATTCGGCGTTTGTAAAACCGGCCCTTAAACGGATATAGTTCCATTTAGCATGATTTCTTGACAAAATCAAGTCGTTTCTGCAAAAGAATGGAAAAATTGTACAATAAAATAGATTCAGCTGTTTATATTGATACGATTTGCAAATCAATTGAACGTAATTGGTAGCATTTGCGTACTATATTCCTGTTTTTTTGTCACATAATGCTGTAATTATGCGTATGAGACGATCAGGAACGAATTTAACGGATATTTTCGCATTTAGCATGATTTCTTGACAAAATCGGGTCGTTATTGCAAAAGAATGGTAAAATTGTATATTAAAATAGACTCAGCCGTTTATATTGATACGATTTGCAAATCAATTTAACGTAATTGGTAGCATTTGCGTTTTATATTCCTGTTTTTTGTCACATAATGCTGTAATTATGCGTATGCGACGATCAGGAACGAATTTAACGGAAATTATTGCATTTAGCATGATTCCTTGACAAAATCGAGTCGTTATTGCAGAAGAATGGTAAAATTGTATTATAAAATAGACTCGGCCGTTTAATTTGACACGATTTTCAAAACAACTGAACGTTATTGGTAGCATTTGCGATCTATTCTCCTGTGTTTTGTCACATTATGCTGTAAGTATGCGTATGAGACGATGAGGTATGTATGAATTTAACACATATTGTTCCATTTAGCATGATTTCTTGACAAAATCGAGTCGTTTCTGCAAAAGAATGGAAAAATTGTACAATAAAATAGATTCAGCAGTTTATATTGATACGATTTGCAAATCAATTGAACGTAATTGGTAGCATTTGCGTACTATATTCCTGTTTTTTTGTCACATAATGCTGTAATAATGCGTATGAGACGATCAGGAACGAATTTAACGGATATTTTCGCATTTAGCATGATTTCTTGACAAAATCGAGTCGTTATTGCAAAAGAATGGTAAAATTGTATATTAAAATAGACTCAGCCGTTTATATTGATACGATTTGCAAATCAATTTAACGTGATTGGTAGCATTTGCGTTTTATATTCCTGTTTTTTGTCACATAATGCTGTAATAATGCGTATGAGACGATGAGGTATGTATGAGTTTAACGGAAATTGTTCAATTTAGCATGATTTCTTGACAAAATCGAGTCGTTTCTGCAAAAGAATGGTAAAATTGTACAATAAACTAGACTCAGCCGTTTATTTTGACACAATTTTCAAAACAACTGAACGTAATTGGTAGCATTTGCGATCTATTTTCCTGTTTTTTGTCACATAATGCTGTAAATATGCGTATGAGACGATCAGGTATGTATCAATTTCAAGGACATAGTTCCATTTAGCATGATTTCTTGACAAAATCGAGTCGTTTCCGCAAAAGAATGGTAAAGTTGTACAAAAAAATAGATTCAGCCGTTTATATTGACACGATTTGCAAATCAATTGAACGTAATTGGTAGCATTTGCGTTCTATATTCCTGTTTTTTGTCACATAATGCTGTAATTATGCGTATGCGACGATCAGGAACGAATTTAACGGATATTTTTGCATTTAGCATGATTTCATGACAAAATCGAGTCGTTATTACAGAAGAATGGTAAAATTGTATTATAAAATAGACTCAGCCGTTTAATTTGACACGATTTTCAAAACAACTGAACGTTATTGGTAGCATTTGCGATCTATTCTCCTGTGTTATATCACATTATGCTGTAAGTATGCGTATGAGAGGATGAGATATGTATGAATTAAACGGAAATAGTTCCATTTAGCATGATTTCTTGACAAAATCGAGTCGTTTCTGCAAAAGAATGGAAAAATTGTACAATAAAATAGATTCAGCAGTTTATATTTACACGATTTGCAAACCAATTGAACGTAATTGGTAGCATTTGCGTACTATATTCCTGTTTTTTGTCACATAAAGCTGTAATTATGCGTACGCGACGATCAGGAACGAATTTAACGGATATTATTGCATTTCGCATGATTTAGTGACAAAAAGTCGTTATTGCAGAAGAATGGTGGAATTGACTAATAAAATAGACTCAGCCGTTTAATTTGACACGATTTTCAAAACAACTGAACGTTATTGGTAGCATTTGCGATCTATTCTCCTGCGTTTTGTCACATTATGCTGTAAGTATGCGTATGAGACGATGAGGTATGTATGAATTTGACGGATTTTGTTCCATTTAGCATGATTTCTTGACAAAATGGAGTCGTTATTGCAAAAGAAAGGTAAAATTGTATTATAAAATAGAATCAGCAGTTTATTTTATCACGATTTTCAAAACAACTGAACGTAATTGGTAGCATTTGCATTCAATATTCCTGTTTTTTGTCAGATAATTCTGTAATTATGCGTATGAGACTATCAGGAACGAATTTAACTGATATTTTTTCATTTAGCATGATTTCTTGACAAAGTCGAGTCGTTATTACAGAAGAATGGTAAAATTGTATTATAAAATAGACTCAGCCGTTTAATTTGACACGATTTTCAAAACAACTGAACGTTATTGGTAGCATTTGCGATCTATTCTCCTGTTTTTTGTCACATTATGCTGTAAGTATGCGTATGAGAGGATGAGGTATGTATGAATTAAACGGATATAGTTCCATTTAGCATGATTTCTTGACAAAATCGAGTCGTTACTGCAAAAGAATGGTAAAATTGTACAATAAACTAGACTCAGCCGTTTATTTTGACACAATTTTCAAAACAACTGAACGTAATTGGTAGCATTTGCGATCTATTTTCCTGTTTTTTGTCACATAATGCTGTAAATATGCGTATGAGACGATCAGGTATGTATCAATTTAAAGGATATAGTTCCATTTAGCATGATTTCTTGACAAAATCGAGTCGTTTCCGCAAAAGAATGGTAAAGTTGTACAAAAAAATAGATTCAGCCGTTTATATTGACACGATTTGCAAATCAATTGAACGTAATTGGTAGCATTTGCGGTCTATATTCCTGTTTTTTGTCACATAATGCTGTAATTATCCGTATGCGACGATCAGGAACGAATTTAACGGATATTTTTGCATTTAGCATGATTTCTTGACAAAATCGAGTCGTTATTGCAGAAGAATGGTAGAATTGTCTAATAAAATAGGCTCAGCCGTTTAATTTGACACGATTTTCAAAACAACTGAACGTTATTGGTAGCATTTGCGATCTATTCCCCTGTGTTTTGTCACATTATGCTGTAAGTATGCGGATGAGACGATGAGGTATGTATGAATTTAACGGATATTGTTCCATTCAGCATGATTTCTTGACAAAATCGAGTCGTTATTGCAAAAGAAAGATAAAATTGTATTATAAAATAGACTCTGCAGTTTATTTTGACACGATTTTCAAAACAACTGAACGTAATTGGTAGCATTTTCATTCAATATTCCTGTTTTTTTGTCACATAATGCTGTAATTATGCGTATGAGACGATCAGGAACGAATTTAACTGATATTTTTGCATTTAGCATGATTTCCTGACAAAATCGAGTCGTTATTACAGAAAAATGGTAAAATTGTATTATAAAATAGACTCAGCCGTTTAATTTGACACGATTTTCAAAACAACTGAACGTTATTGGTAGCATTTGCGATCTATTCTCCTGCGTTTTGTCACATTATGCTGTAAGTATGCGTATGAGACGATGAGGTATGTATGAATTTGACGGATTTTGTTCCATTTAGCATGATTTCTTGACAAAATCGAGTCGTTATTGCAAAAGAATGGTAAAATTGTATATTAAAATAGACTCAGCCGTTTATATTGATACGATTTGCAAATCAATTTAACGTGATTGGTAGCATTTGCGTTTTATATTCCTGTTTTTTGTCACATAATGCTGTAATAATGCGTATGAGACGATGAGGTATGTATGAGTTTAACGGAAATTGTTCAATTTAGCATGATTTCTTGACAAAATCGAGTCGTTTCTGCAAAAGAATGGTAAAATTGTACAATAAACTAGACTCAGCCGTTTATTTTGACACAATTTTCAAAACAACTGAACGTAATTGGTAGCATTTGCGATCTATTTTCCTGTTTTTTGTCACATAATGCTGTAAATATGCGTATGAGACGATCAGGTATGTATCAATTTCAAGGACATAGTTCCATTTAGCATGATTTCTTGACAAAATCGAGTCGTTTCCGCAAAAGAATGGTAAAGTTGTACAAAAAAATAGATTCAGCCGTTTATATTGACACGATTTGCAAATCAATTGAACGTAATTGGTAGCATTTGCGTTCTATATTCCTGTTTTTTGTCACATAATGCTGTAATTATGCGTATGCGACGATCAGGAACGAATTTAACGGATATTTTTGCATTTAGCATGATTTCATGACAAAATCGAGTCGTTATTACAGAAGAATGGTAAAATTGTATTATAAAATAGACTCAGCCGTTTAATTTGACACGATTTTCAAAACAACTGAACGTTATTGGTAGCATTTGCGATCTATTCTCCTGTGTTATATCACATTATGCTGTAAGTATGCGTATGAGAGGATGAGATATGTATGAATTAAACGGAAATAGTTCCATTTAGCATGATTTCTTGGCAAAATCGAGTCGTTTCTGCAAAAGAATGGAAAAATTGTACAATAAAATAGATTCAGCAGTTTATATTTACACGATTTGCAAACCAATTGAACGTAATTGGTAGCATTTGCGTACTATATTCCTGTTTTTTGTCACATAAAGCTGTAATTATGCGTACGCGACGATCAGGAACGAATTTAACGGATATTATTGCATTTCGCATGATTTAGTGACAAAAAGTCGTTATTGCAGAAGAATGGTGGAATTGACTAATAAAATAGACTCAGCCGTTTAATTTGACACGATTTTCAAAACAACTGAACGTTATTGGTAGCATTTGCGATCTATTCTCCTGCGTTTTGTCACATTATGCTGTAAGTATGCGTATGAGACGATGAGGTATGTATGAATTTGACGGATTTTGTTCCATTTAGCATGATTTCTTGACAAAATGGAGTCGTTATTGCAAAAGAAAGGTAAAATTGTATTATAAAATAGAATCAGCAGTTTATTTTATCACGATTTTCAAAACAACTGAACGTAATTGGTAGCATTTGCATTCAATATTCCTGTTTTTTGTCAGATAATTCTGTAATTATGCGTATGAGACTATCAGGAACGAATTTAACTGATATTTTTTCATTTAGCATGATTTCTTGACAAAGTCGAGTCGTTATTACAGAAGAATCGAAAAATTGTATTATAAAATAGACTCAGCCGTTTAATTTGACACGATTTTCAAAACAACTGAACGTTATTGGTAGCATTTGCGATCTATTCTCCTGTTTTTTGTCACATTATGCTGTAAGTATGCGTATGAGAGGATGAGGTATGTATGAATTAAACGGAAATAGTTCCATTTAGCATGATTTCTTGACAAAATCGAGTCGTTACTGCAAAAGAATGGTAAAATTGTACAATAAACTAGACTCAGCCGTTTATTTTGACACAATTTTCAAAACAACTGAACGTAATTGGTAGCATTTGCGATCTATTTTCCTGTTTTTTGTCACATAATGCTGTAAATATGCGTATGAGACGATCAGGTATGTATCAATTTAAAGGATATAGTTCCATTTAGCATGATTTCTTGACAAAATCGAGTCGTTTCCGCAAAAGAATGGTAAAGTTGTACAAAAAAATAGATTCAGCCGTTTATATTGACACGATTTGCAAATCAATTGAACGTAATTGGTAGCATTTGCGGTCTATATTCCTGTTTTTTGTCACATAATGCTGTAATTATCCGTATGCGACGATCAGGAACGAATTTAACGGATATTTTTGCATTTAGCATGATTTCTTGACAAAATCGAGTCGTTATTGCAGAAGAATGGTAGAATTGTCTAATAAAATAGGCTCAGCCGTTTAATTTGACACGATTTTCAAAACAACTGAACGTTATTGGTAGCATTTGCGATCTATTCCCCTGTGTTTTGTCACATTATGCTGTAAGTATGCGGATGAGACGATGAGGTATGTATGAATTTAACGGATATTGTTCCATTCAGCATGATTTCTTGACAAAATCGAGTCGTTATTGCAAAAGAAAGATAAAATTGTATTATAAAATAGACTCTGCAGTTTATTTTGACACGATTTTCAAAACAACTGAACGTAATTGGTAGCATTTTCATTCAATATTCCTGTTTTTTTGTCACATAATGCTGTAATTATGCGTATGAGACGATCAGGAACGAATTTAACTGATATTTTTGCATTTAGCATGATTTCCTGACAAAATCGAGTCGTTATTACAGAAAAATGGTAAAATTGTATTATAAAATAGACTCAGCCGTTTAATTTGACACGATTTTCAAAACAACTGAACGTTATTGGTAGCATTTGCGATCTATTCTCCTGCGTTTTGTCACATTATGCTGTAAGTATGCGTATGAGACGATGAGGTATGTATGAATTTGACGGATTTTGTTCCATTTAGCATGATTTCTTGACAAAATCGAGTCGTTATTGCAAAAGAATGGTAAAATTGTATATTAAAATAGACTCAGCCGTTTATATTGATACGATTTGCAAATCAATTTAACGTGATTGGTAGCATTTGCGTTTTATATTCCTGTTTTTTGTCACATAATGCTGTAATAATGCGTATGAGACGATGAGGTATGTATGAGTTTAACGGAAATTGTTCAATTTAGCATGATTTCTTGACAAAATCGAGTCGTTTCTGCAAAAGAATGGTAAAATTGTACAATAAACTAGACTCAGCCGTTTATTTTGACACAATTTTCAAAACAACTGAACGTAATTGGTAGCATTTGCGATCTATTTTCCTGTTTTTTGTCACATAATGCTGTAAATATGCGTATGAGACGATCAGGTATGTATCAATTTCAAGGACATAGTTCCATTTAGCATGATTTCTTGACAAAATCGAGTCGTTTCCGCAAAAGAATGGTAAAGTTGTACAAAAAAATAGATTCAGCCGTTTATATTGACACGATTTGCAAATCAATTGAACGTAATTGGTAGCATTTGCGTTCTATATTCCTGTTTTTTGTCACATAATGCTGTAATTATGCGTATGCGACGATCAGGAACGAATTTAACGGATATTTTTGCATTTAGCATGATTTCATGACAAAATCGAGTCGTTATTACAGAAGAATGGTAAAATTGTATTATAAAATAGACTCAGCCGTTTAATTTGACACGATTTTCAAAACAACTGAACGTTATTGGTAGCATTTGCGATCTATTCTCCTGTGTTATATCACATTATGCTGTAAGTATGCGTATGAGAGGATGAGATATGTATGAATTAAACGGAAATAGTTCCATTTAGCATGATTTCTTGGCAAAATCGAGTCGTTTCTGCAAAAGAATGGAAAAATTGTACAATAAAATAGATTCAGCAGTTTATATTTACACGATTTGCAAACCAATTGAACGTAATTGGTAGCATTTGCGTACTATATTCCTGTTTTTTGTCACATAAAGCTGTAATTATGCGTACGCGACGATCAGGAACGAATTTAACGGATATTATTGCATTTCGCATGATTTAGTGACAAAAAGTCGTTATTGCAGAAGAATGGTGGAATTGACTAATAAAATAGACTCAGCCGTTTAATTTGACACGATTTTCAAAACAACTGAACGTTATTGGTAGCATTTGCGATCTATTCTCCTGCGTTTTGTCACATTATGCTGTAAGTATGCGTATGAGACGATGAGGTATGTATGAATTTGACGGATTTTGTTCCATTTAGCATGATTTCTTGACAAAATGGAGTCGTTATTGCAAAAGAAAGGTAAAATTGTATTATAAAATAGAATCAGCAGTTTATTTTATCACGATTTTCAAAACAACTGAACGTAATTGGTAGCATTTGCATTCAATATTCCTGTTTTTTGTCAGATAATTCTGTAATTATGCGTATGAGACTATCAGGAACGAATTTAACTGATATTTTTTCATTTAGCATGATTTCTTGACAAAGTCGAGTCGTTATTACAGAAGAATCGAAAAATTGTATTATAAAATAGACTCAGCCGTTTAATTTGACACGATTTTCAAAACAACTGAACGTTATTGGTAGCATTTGCGATCTATTCTCCTGTTTTTTGTCACATTATGCTGTAAGTATGCGTATGAGAGGATGAGGTATGTATGAATTAAACGGATATAGTTCCATTTAGCATGATTTCTTGACAAAATCGAGTCGTTACTGCAAAAGAATGGTAAAATTGTACAATAAACTAGACTCAGCCGTTTATTTTGACACAATTTTCAAAACAACTGAACGTAATTGGTAGCATTTGCGATCTATTTTCCTGTTTTTTGTCACATAATGCTGTAAATATGCGTATGAGACGATCAGGTATGTATCAATTTAAAGGATATAGTTCCATTTAGCATGATTTCTTGACAAAATCGAGTCGTTTCCGCAAAAGAATGGTAAAGTTGTACAAAAAAATAGATTCAGCCGTTTATATTGACACGATTTGCAAATCAATTGAACGTAATTGGTAGCATTTGCGGTCTATATTCCTGTTTTTTGTCACATAATGCTGTAATTATCCGTATGCGACGATCAGGAACGAATTTAACGGATATTTTTGCATTTAGCATGATTTCTTGACAAAATCGAGTCGTTATTGCAGAAGAATGGTAGAATTGTCTAATAAAATAGGCTCAGCCGTTTAATTTGACACGATTTTCAAAACAACTGAACGTTATTGGTAGCATTTGCGATCTATTCCCCTGTGTTTTGTCACATTATGCTGTAAGTATGCGGATGAGACGATGAGGTATGTATGAATTTAACGGATATTGTTCCATTCAGCATGATTTCTTGACAAAATCGAGTCGTTATTGCAAAAGAAAGATAAAATTGTATTATAAAATAGACTCTGCAGTTTATTTTGACACGATTTTCAAAACAACTGAACGTAATTGGTAGCATTTTCATTCAATATTCCTGTTTTTTTGTCACATAATGCTGTAATTATGCGTATGAGACGATCAGGAACGAATTTAACTGATATTTTTGCATTTAGCATGATTTCCTGACAAAATCGAGTCGTTATTACAGAAAAATGGTAAAATTGTATTATAAAATAGACTCAGCCGTTTAATTTGACACGATTTTCAAAACAACTGAACGTTATTGGTAGCATTTGCGATCTATTCTCCTGCGTTTTGTCACATTATGCTGTAAGTATGCGTATGAGACGATGAGGTATGTATGAATTTGACGGATTTTGTTCCATTTAGCATGATTTCTTGACAAAATGGAGTCGTTATTGCAAAAGAAAGGTAAAATTGTATTATAAAATAGAATCAGCAGTTTATTTTATCACGATTTTCAAAACAACTGAACGTAATTGGTAGCATTTGCATTCAATATTCCTGTTTTTTGTCAGATAATTCTGTAATTATGCGTATGAGACTATCAGGAACGAATTTAACTGATATTTTTGCATTTAGCATGATTTCTTGATAAAATCGAGTCGTTATTACAGAAGAATGGTAAAATTGTATTATAAAATAGACTCAGCCGTTTAATTTGACACGATTTTCAAAGCAACTGAACGTTATTGGTAGCATTTGCGAACTATTCTCCTGTGTTTTGTCACATTATGCTGTAAGTATGCGTATGAGAGGATTAGGTATGTATGAATTAAACGGATATAGTTCCATTTAGCATGATTTCTTAACAAAATCGAGTCGTTTCTGCAAAAGAAAGGAAAAAGTGTACAATAAAATAGATTCAGCCGTTTATTTTGACACGATTTGCAAATCAATTGAACCTAATTGGTAGCATTTGCGTTCTAGATTCCTGTTTTTTGTCACATAATGCTGCAATTATGCGTATGCGACGATCAGGAACGAATTTAACGGATATTTTTGCATTTAGCATGATTTCTTGACAAAATCGAGTCGTTATTGCAGAAGAATGGTAGAATTGTCTAATAAAATAGACTCAGCCGTTTAATTTGACACGATTTTCAAAAAAACTGAACGTTATTGGTAGCATTTGCAATACATTCTCCTGTGTTTTGTCACATTATGCTGTAAGTATGCGTATGAGACGATGAGGTATGTATGAATTTGACGGATATTGTTCCATTTAGCATGATTTCTTGACAAAATGGAGTCGTTATTGCAAAAGAAAGGTAAAATTGTATTATAAAATAGAATCAGCAGTTTATTTTATCACGATTTTCAAAACAACTGAACGTAATTGGTAGCATTTGCATTCAATATTCCTGTTTTTTGTCACATAATGCTGTAATTATGCGTATGAGACGATGAGGTATGTATGAATTCAACGGATATTGTTCCATTTAGCATGATTTCTTGACAAAATCGAGTCGTTATTACAGAAGAATGGTAAAATTGTATTATAAAATAGACTCAGCCGTTTAATTTGACACGATTTTCAAAACAACTGAACGTTATTGGTAGCATTTGCGATCTATTCTCCTGTGTTTTGTCACATTATGCTGTAAGTATGCGTATGAGAGGATTAGGTATGTATGAATTAAACGGATATAGTTCCATTTAGCATGATTTCTTGACAAAATCGAGTCGTTTCTGCAAAAGAAAGGAAAAATTGTACAATAAAATAGATTCAGCCGTTTATTTTGACACGATTTGCAAATCAATTGAACCTAATTGGTAGCATTTGCGTTCTAGATTCCTGTTTTTTGTCACATAATGCTGCAATTATGCGTATGCGACGATCAGGAACGAATTTAACGGATATTTTTGCATTTAGCATGATTTCTTGACAAAATCGAGTGGTTATTGCAGAAGAATGGTAGAATTGTCTAATAAAATAGACTCAGCCGTTTAATTTGACACGATTTTCAAAACAACTGAACGTTATTGGTAGCATTTGCGATACATTCTCCTGTGTTTTGTCACATTATGCTGTAATAATGCGTATGAGACGATGAGGTATGTATGAATTCAACAGAAATTGTTCCATTTAGCATGATTCCTTGACAAAATCGAGTCGTTTCTGCAAAAGAATGGAAAAATTGTACAATAAAATAGATTCAGCAGTTTATATTGACACGATTTGCAAATCAATTGAATTGGTAGCATTTGCGTACTATATTCCTGTTTTTTGTCACATAATGCTGTAATTATGCGTATGAGACTATCAGGAACGAATTTAACTGATATTTTTGCATTTAGCATGATTTCTTGACAAAATCGAGTCGTTATTGCAAAAGAAAGGTAAAATTGTATTATAAAATAGACTCAGCAGCTTATTTTGACACAATTTGCAAAACAATTAAACGTAATTGGTAGCATTTGCGTTCTATATTCCCGTTTATTGTCACATAATGCTGTAATAATGCGTATGAGACGATGAGGTATGTATGAATTCAACAGAAATTGTTCCATTTAGCATGATTCCTTGACAAAATCGAGTCGTTTCTGCAAAAGAATGGAAAAATTGTACAATAAAATAGATTCAGCAGTTTATATTGACACGATTTGCAAATCAATTGAATTGGTAGCATTTGCGTACTATATTCCTGTTTTTTGTCACATAATGCTTTAAATATGCGTATGAGACGATCAGGAACGAATTTAACGGATATTATTGCATTTAGCATGATTTGTTGACAAAATCGAGTCGTTATTGCAGAAGAATGGTAGAATTGACTAATAAAATAGACTCAGCCGTTTAATTTGACACGATTTTCAAAACAACTGAACGTTATTGGTAGCATTTGCGATCTATTCTCCTGTTTTTTGTCACATTATGCTGTAAGTATGCGTATGAGAGGATGAGGTATGTATGAATTAAACGGATATAGTTCCATTTAGCATGATTTCTTGACAAAATCGAGTCGTTACTGCAAAAGAATGGAAAAATTGTACAATAAAATAGATTCAGCAGTTTAAATTCACACGATTTGCAAATCAATTGAACGTAATTGGTAGCATTTGCGTAATATATTCCCGTTTTTTTGTCACATAATGCTGTAATTATGCGTATGAGACGATCAGGAACGAATTTAACGGATATTTTCGCATTTAGCATGATTTCTTGACAAAATAGAGTCGTTATTGCAAAAGAATGGTAAAATTGTATATTAAAATAGACTCAGCCGTTTATATTGATACGATTTGCAAATCAATTAAACGTGATTGGTAGCATTTGCGTTTTATATTCCTGTTTTTTGTCACATAATGCTGTAATAATGCGTATGAGACGATGAGGTATGTATGAATTCAACGGATATTGTTCCATTTAGCATGATTTCTTGACAAAATCGAGTCGTTTCTGCAAAAGAATGGTAAAATTGTACAATAAACTAGACTCAGCCGTTTATTTTGACACAATTTTCAAAACAACTGAACGTTATTGGTAGCATTAGCATTCTATATTCCTGTTTTTTGTCACATAATGCTGTATTTATGAGTATGAGACGATCAGGAACGAATTTAACGGATATTTTCGCATTTAGCATGATTTCTTGACAAAGTCGAGTCGTTATTACAGAAGAATGGTAAAATTGTATTATAAAATAGACTCAGCCGTTTAATTTGACACGATTTTCAAAACAACTGATATTATTGGTAGCATTTGCGATCTATTCTCCTGTTTTTTGTCACATGATGCTGTAAGTATGCGTATGAGATGATGAGGTATGTATGAATTAAACGGATATAGTTCCATTTAGCATGATTTCTTGACAAAATCGAGTCGTTACTGCAAAAGAATGGAAAAATTGTACAATAAAATAGATTCAGCAGTTTATATTCACACGATTTGCAAATCAATTGAACGTAATTGGTAGCATTTGCGTAATATATTCCCGTTTTTTTGTCACATAATGCTGTAATTATGCGTACGCGACGATCAGGAACGAATTTAACGGATATTATTGCATTTAGCATGACTTAGTGACAAAATCGAGTCGTTATTGCAGAAGAATGGTAGAATTGACTAATAAAATAGACTCAGCCGTTTAATTTGACACGATTTTCAAAACAACTGAACGTTATTGGTAGCATTTGCGATCTATTCTCCTGTTTTTTGTCACATTATGCTGTAAGTATGCGTATGAGATGATGAGGTATGTATGAATTAAACGGATATAGTTCCATTTAGCATGATTTCTTGACAAAATCGAGTCGTTACTGCAAAAGAATGGAAAAATTGTACAATAAAATAGATTCAGCAGTTTAAATTCACACGATTTGCAAATCAATTGAACGTAATTGGTAGCATTTGCGTAATATATTCCCGTTTTTTTGTCACATAATGCTGTAATTATGCGTATGAGACGATCAGGAACGAATTTAACGGATATTTTCGCATTTAGCATGATTTCTTGACAAAATAGAGTCGTTATTGCAAAAGAATGGTAAAATTGTATATGAAAATAGACTCAGCCGTTTATATTGATACGATTTACAAATCAATTAAACGTGATTGGTAGCATTTGCGTTTTATATTCCTGTTTTTTGTCACATAATGCTGTAATAATGCGTATGAGACGATTAGGTATGTATGAATTCAACGGATATTGTTCCATTTAGCATGATTTCTTGACAAAATCGAGTCGTTTCTGCAAAAGAATGGTAAAATTGTACAATAAACTAGACTCAGCCGTTTATTTTGACACAATTTTCAAAACAACTGAACGTAATTGGTAGCATTTGCGATCTATTTTCCTGTTTTTTGTCACATAATGCTGTAAATATGCGTATGAGACGATCAGGCATGTATCAATTTAAAGGAAATAGTTCCATTTAGCATGATTTCTTGACAAAATCGAGTCGTTATTGCAAAAGAATGGTAAAATTGTATTATAAACTAGACTCAGCCGTTATTTTGACACAATTTTCAAAACAACTGAACGTAATTGGTAGCATTTGCGATCTATTTTCCTGTTTTTTGTCACATAATGCTGTAAATATGCGTATGAGACGATCAGGCATGTATCAATTTAAAGGATATAGTTCCATTTAGCATGATTTCTTGACAAAATCGAGTCGTTATTGCAAAAGAAAGGTAAAATTGTATTATAAAATAGACTCAGCAGTTTATATTGACACGATTTGCAAATCAATTGAACGTAATTGGTAGCATTTGCGTACTATATTCCTGTTTTTTTGTCACATAATGCTGTAATTATGCGTATGAGACGATCAGGAACGAATTTAACGGATATTTTCGCATTTAGCATGATTTCTTGACAAAATTGAGTCGTTATTGCAAAAGAATGGTAAAATTGTATATTAAAATAGACTCAGCCGTTTATATTGATACGACTTGCAAATCAATTTAACGTGATTGGTAGCATTTGCGATCTATTCCCCTGTGTTTTGTCACATTATGCTGTAAGTATGCGTATGAGACGATGAGGTATGTATGAATTTAACTAATATTGTTCCATTTAGCATGATTTCTTGACAAAATCGAGTCGTTATTGCAAAAGAAAGGTAAAATAGTATTATAAAATAGACTCAGCAGTTTAATTTGACACGATTTTCAAAACAACTGAACGTAATTGGTAGCATTTGCGATCTATTCTCCTGTGTTTTGTCACATTATGCTGTAAGAATGCGTATGAGACGATGAGGTATGTATGAATTTAACGGATATTGTTCCATTTAGCATGATTTCTTGACAAAATCGAGTCGTTTCTGCAAAAGAATGGAAAAATTGTACAAAAAAATAGATTCAGCCGTTTATATTGACACGATTTGCAAATCAATTGAACGTAATTGGTAGCATTTGCGTACCATATTCCTGTTTTTTGTCACATAATGCTGTAAATATGCGTATGAGACGATCAGGAACGAATTTAACGGATATTATTGCATTTAGAATGATTTCTTGACAAAATCGAGTCGTTATTGCAGAAGAATGGTAAAATTGACTAATAAAATAGACTCAGCCGTTTAATTTGACACGATTTTCAAAACAACTGAACGGTATTGGTAGCATTTGCGATCTATTCTCCTGTGTTTTGTCACATTATGGTGTATGTATGCGTATGAGAGGATGAGGTATGTATGAATTTAACGGATATTGTTCCATTTAGCATGATTTCTTGACAAAATCGAGTCGTTATTGCAAAAGAAAGGTAAAATTGTATTATAAAATAGACTCAGCAGTTTATTTTGACACGATTTTCAAAACAACTGAACGTAATTGGTAGCATTTTCATTCAATATTCCTGTTTTTTGTCACATAATGCTGTAATTATGCGTATGAGACGATCAGGAACGAATTTAACTGATATTTTTGCATTTAGCATGATTTCCTGACAAAATCGAGTCGTTATTACAGAAGAATGGTAAAATTGTATTATAAAATAGACTCAGCCGTTTAATTTGACACGATTTTCAAAACAACTGAACGTTATTGGTAGCATTTGCGATCTATTCTCCTGCGTTTTGTCACATTATGCTGTAAGTATGCGTATGAGACGATGAGGTATGTATGAATTAAACGGATATAGTTCCATTTAGCATGATTTCTTGACAAAATCGAGTCGTTACTGCAAAAGAATGGAAAAATTGTACAATAAAATAGATTCAGCAGTTTATATTCACACGATTTGCAAATCAATTGAACGTAATTGGTAGCATTTGCGTAATATATTCCTGTTTTTTTGTCACATAATGCTGTAATTATGCGTATGAGACGATCAGGAACGAATTTAACGGATATTTTCGCATTTAGCATGATTTCTTGACAAAATCGAGTCGTTATTGCAAAAGAATGGTAAAATTGTATATTAAAATAGACTCAGCCGTTTATATTGATACGATTTGCAAATCAATTGAACGTAATTGGTAGCATTTGCGTTTTATATTCCTGTTTTTTGTCACATAATGCTGTAATAATGCGTATGAGACGATGAGGTATGTATGAATTCAACGGATATTGTTCCATTTAGCATGATTTCTTGACAAAATCGAGTCGTTTCTGCAAAAGAATGGTAAAATTGTACAATAAACTAGACTCAGCCGTTTATTTTGACACAATTTTCAAAACAACTGAACGTAATTGGTAGCATTTGCGATCTATTTTCCTGTTTTTTGTCACATAATGCTGTAAATATGCGTATGAGACGATCAGGTATGTATCAATTTAAAGGATATAGTTCCATTTAGCATGATTTCTTGACAAAATCGAGTCGTTTCCGCAAAAGAATGGTAAAGTTGTACAAAAAAATAGATTCAGCCGTTTATATTGACACGATTTGCAAATCAATTGAACGTAATTGGTAGCATTTGCGGTCTATATTCCTGTTTTTTGTCACATAATGCTGTAATTATGCGTATGCGACGATCAGGAACGAATTTAACGGATATTTTTGCATTTAGCATGATTTCTTGACAAAATCGAGTCGTTATTGCAGAAGAATGGTAGAATTGTCTAATAAAATAGGCTCAGCCGTTTAATTTGACACGATTTTCAAAACAACTGAACGTTATTGGTAGCATTTGCGATCTATTCCCCTGTGTTTTGTCACATTATGCTGTAAGTATGCGTATGAGACGATGAGGTATGTATGAATTTAACGGATATTGTTCCATTCAGCATGATTTCTTGACAAAATCGAGTCGTTATTGCAAAATAAAGGTTAAATTGTATTATAAAATAGACTGAGCAGTTTATTTTGACACGATTTTCAAAACAACTGAACGTAATTGGTAGCATTTTCATTCAATATTCCTGTTTTTTGTCACATAATGCTGTAATTATGCGTATGAGACGATCAGGAACGAATTTAACTGATATTTTTGCATTTAGCATGATTTCCTGACAAAATCGAGTCGTTATTACAGAAGAATGGTAAAATTGTATTATAAAATAGACTCAGCCGTTTAATTTGACACGATTTTCAAAACAACTGAACGTTATTGGTAGCATTTGCGATCTATTCTCCTGCGTTTTGTCACATTATGCTGTAAGTATGCGTATGAGACGATGAGGTATGTATGAATTAAACGGATATAGTTCCATTTAGCATGATTTCTTGACAAAATCGAGTCGTTACTGCAAAAGAATGGAAAAATTATACAATAAAATACATTCAGCAGTTTATATTCACACGATTTGCAAATCAATTGAACGTAATTGGTAGCATTTGCGTAATATATTCCTGTTTTTTTGTCACATAATGCTGTAATTATGCGTACGCGACGATCAGGAACGAATTTAACGGATATTATTGCATTTAGCATGATTTAGTGACAAAATCGAGTCGTTATTGCAGAAGAATGGTAGAATTGACTAATAAAATAGACTCAGCCGTTTAATTTGACACGATTTTCAAAACAACTGAACGTTATTGGTAGCATTTGCGATCTATTCTCCTGTTTTTTGTCACATTATGCTGTAAGTATGCGTATGAGATGATGAGGTATGTATGAATTAAACGGATATAGTTCCATTTAGCAAATCAATTAAACGTGATTGGTAGCATTTGCGTTTTATATTCCTGTTTTTTGTCACATAATGCTGTAATAATGCGTATGAGACGATGAGGTATGTATGAATTCAACGGATATTGTTCCATTTAGCATGATTTCTTGACAAAATCGAGTCGTTTCTGCAAAAGAATGGTAAAATTGTACAATAAACTAGACTCAGCCGTTATTTTGACACAATTTTCAAAACAACTGAACGTAATTGGTAGCATTTGCGATCTATTTTCCTGTTTTTTGTCACATAATGCTGTAAATATGCGTATGAGACGATCAGGCATGTATCAATTTAAAGGATATAGTTCCATTTAGCATGATTTCTTGACAAAATCGAGTCGTTATTGCAAAAGAAAGGTAAAATTGTATTATAAAATAGACTCAGCAGTTTATATTGACACGATTTGCAAATCAATTGAACGTAATTGGTAGCATTTGCGTACTATATTCCTGTTTTTTTGTCACATAATGCTGTAATTATGCGTATGAGACGATCAGGAACGAATTTAACGGATATTTTAACGGATATCTATTCTTTCAGTTAAGGTATCCGTTTTGGTTTGATTTTGAACCACTAACACTGTTTGAGCATCTCCAGGTTTTGCCTTGGAAACAGATGTGTTTAAAAAGATAGCAGATTTGCAGTTGTCTAAATTTAGGCAAAACTCTTAATTGAAGAACTCTTGATCAGAGAGAGGGAAGTCGAGTAAGTTGACATACTCTGTTGTTCTGAACTGCCATAAAATAGAGGCGACGTCCACTGAGAGTGGCGTGTCTCGAACCACCTTAATTAGAGGCTATGTTCACCAAGGTGACGTGTCTCGACAAACCAATATAGGGCTATGTTCACCATGTGTGACGTGTCCGACAAAATAATAAAGGTTTCGTGGTTACCATGTGTGCCCGATTCCTACCAACAAACAAACTATATACAAAATCCCGTGACATGGCATCTTCAGACAACAGGTATTCTAACATGGCCTACCAAGGTAGCCCATGGGCTTACAGCGGTTGTGGCTTTTTCGACGGTTAAAGTTCACGATCTGCACGACTTTCCTTCTCCCAGTTCAAGACGAACATGCGAGGGTTTTTCCTACACAATTCGTTGTTGCACTGTTTGACGATGTTCGAACTTTGTACCAACACATAACTTTGGCTATTAAATGTCTTTGATAGCGCATCTGTCCCAACCCTAAATTCTATGGTAAAATAAAAAGGTGCTTGTCTTCCCGAACCGATACCAAGGGCAATTGTCAATATGTATATAATGTAAATAAATCATGTGGTTCGAATTTCTTGTGTTTTCTTTGTTAGCACATATAACTTGTACGGAACTCATAAAAGAATCTATCTTACTACATTCAATTAACACAACGTAATTAAAAGGTCCTAACACTAGACGATTCACATTCACCGCCAAATTCTTCGATTTAATTAAATAAATAAAGATTTTTGAAAAGTTAATTTTTTTTGTTTATTTTTCTTTTCTCGATTTTAACTAGAAAGTGAGGGTACCCCCCTCGGACTGGTTACAAGAAGAATGGTAAAATTGTATTATAAAATAGACTCGGCCGTTTAATTTGACACGATTTTCAAAACAACTGAACGTAATTGGTAGCATTTGCATTCAATATTCCTGTTTTTTGTCACATAATGCTGTAATTATGCGTATGAGACGATCAGGAACGAATTTAACTGATATTTTTGCATTTAGCATGATTTCTTGACAAAATCGAGTCGTTACTGCAAAAGAATGGAAAAATTGTACAATAAAATAGATTCAGCAGTTTAAATTCACACGATTTGCAAATCAATTGAACGTAATTGGTAGCATTTGCGTAATATATTCCCGTTTTTTTGTCACATAATGCTGTAATTATGCGTATGAGACGATCAGGAACGAATTTAACGGATATTTTCGCATTTAGCATGATTTCTTGACAAAATAGAGTCGTTATTGCAAAAGAATGGTAAAATTGTATATGAAAATAGACTCAGCCGTTTATATTGATCCGATTTACAAATCAATTAAACGTGATTGGTAGCATTTGCGTTTTATATTCCTGTTTTTTGTCACATAATGCTGTAATAATGCGTATGAGACGATGAGGTATGTATGAATTTAACGGATATTGTTCCAGTTGGCATGATTTCTTGACAAAATCGAGTCGTTATTGCAAAAGAAAGGTAAAATTGTATTATAAAATAGACTCAGCAGTTTATTTTGACACGATTTTCAAAACAACTGAACGTAATTGGTAGCATTTGCATTCAATATTCCTGTTTTTTGTCACATAATGCTGTAATTATGCGTATGAGACGATCAGGAACGAATTTAACTGATATTTTTGCATTTAGCATGATTTACTGACAAAATCGAGTCGTTATTACAGAAGAATGGTAAAATTGTATTATAAAATAGACTCAGCCGTTTAATTTGACACGATTTTCAAAACAACTGAACGTTATTGGTAGCATTTGCGATCTATTCTCCTGTGTTATGTCACATTATGCTGTAAGTATGCGTATGAGAGGATGAGGTATGTATGAATTAAACGGATATAGTTCCATTTAGCATGATTTCTTGACAAAATCGAGTCGTTTCTGCAAAAGAATGGAAAAATTGTACAATAAAATAGATTCAGCCGTTTATTTTGACACGATTTGCAAATAAATTGAACCTAATTTGTAGCATTTGCGTTCTATATTCCTGTTTTTTGTCACATAATGCTGCAATTATGCGTATGCGACGATCAGGAACGAATTTAACGGATATTTTTGCATTTAGCATGATTTCTTGACAAAATGGAGTCGTTTCTGCAAAAGAATGGAAAAATTGTATAATAAAGTAGACTCTGCCGTTTATTTTGACACGATTCGCAAATCAATTGAACCTAATTGGTAGCATTTGCGTTCTATTTTCCTGTTTTTTGTCACATAATGCTGTAATTATGCGTATGCGACGATGAGGTATGTATGAATTTAACGGATATTGTTCCATTTAGCATGATTTCTTGACAAAATCGGGTCGTTATTGCAAAAGAAAGGTAAAATTGTATTATAAAATAGACTCAGCAGTTTATTTTGACACGATTTTCAAAACAACTGAACGTAATTGGTAGCATTTGCATTCAATATTCCTGTTTTTTGTCACATAATGCTGTAATTATGCGTATGCGACGATGAGGTATGTATGAATTTAACGGATATTGTTCCATTTAGCATGATTCTTTGACAAAATCGGGTCGTTATTTTAAAAGAAAGGTAAAATTGTATTATAAAATAGACTCAGCAGTTTATTTTGACACGATTTTCAAAACAACTGAACGTAATTGGTAGCATTTGCATTCTATATTCCTGTTTTTTGTCACATAATGCTGTAATTATGCGTATGCGACGATCAGGAACGAATTTAACGGATATTATTGCATTTAGCATGATTCCTTGACAAAATCGAGTCGTTATTGCAAAAGAAAGGTAAAATTGTATTATAAAATAGACAGCAGTTTATTTTGACACGATTTTCAAAACAACTGAACGTAATTGGTAGCATTTGCATTCAATATTCCTGTTTTTTGTCACATAATGCAGTAATTATGCGTATGAGACGATCAGGAACGAATTTAACTGATATGTTTGCATTTAGCATGATTTCTTGACAAAATGGAGTCGTTATTGCAGAAGAATGGTAAAATTGTATTATAAAATAGACAGCAGTTTATTTTGACACGATTTTCAAAACAACTGAACGTAATTGGTAGCATTTGCATTCAATATTCCTGTTTTTTGTCACATAATGCAGTAATTATGCGTATGAGACGATCAGGAACGAATTTAACTGATATGTTTGCATTTAGCATGATTTCTTGACAAAATGGAGTCGTTATTGCAGAAGAATGGTGGAATTGTCTAATAAAATAGACTCAGCCGTTTAATTCGACACGATTTTCAAAACAACTGAATGTTATTGGTAGCATTTGCGATCTATTCTCCTGTGTTTTGTCCCATTATGCTGTATATATGCGTATGAGAGGATGAGGTATGTATGAATTAAACGGATATTGTTCCATTTAGCATGATTTCTTGACACAATCGAGTGGTTATTGCAAAAGAATGTTAAAATTGTATAATAAAGTAGACTCAGCTGTTTATTTTGACACGATTTTCAAAACAACTGAACGTTATTGCTAGCATTTGCGTTGTATTTTCCTGTGTTTTGTCATATAATGCTGTAATTATGCGTATGAGACGATCAGGAACGAATTTAACGGATATTTTTGCATTTAGCATGATTTCTTGACAAAATGGAGTCGTTTCTGCAAAAGAATGGAAAAATTGTACAATAAAATAGATTCAGCCGTTTATTTTGACACGATTTGCAAATCAATTGAACCTAATTGGTAGAATTTGCGTTCTATATTCCTGTTTTTTGTCACATAATGCTGTAATTATGCGTATGCGACGATGAGGTATGTATGAATTTAACGGATATTGTTCCATTTAGCATGATTCTTTGACAAAATCGGGTCGTTATTTTAAAAGAAAGGTAAAATTGTATTATAAAATAGACTCAGCAGTTTATTTTGACACGATTTTCAAAACAACTGAACGTAATTGGTAGCATTTGCATTCTATATTCCTGTTTTTTGTCACATAATGCTGTAATTATGCGTATGCGACGATCAGGAACGAATTTAACGGATATTATTGCATTTAGCATGATTCCTTGACAAAATCGAGTCGTTATTGCAAAAGAAAGGTAAAATTGTATTATAAAATAGACAGCAGTTTATTTTGACACGATTTTCAAAACAACTGAACGTAATTGGTAGCATTTGCATTCAATATTCCTGTTTTTTGTCACATAATGCAGTAATTATGCGTATGAGACGATCAGGAACGAATTTAACTGATATGTTTGCATTTAGCATGATTTCTTGACAAAATGGAGTCGTTATTGCAGAAGAATGGTGGAATTGTCTAATAAAATAGACTCAGCCGTTTAATTCGACACGATTTTCAAAACAACTGAATGTTATTGGTAGCATTTGCGATCTATTCTCCTGTGTTTTGTCACATTATGCTGTATATATGCGTATGAGAGGATGAGGTATGTATGAATTAAACGGATATTGTTCCATTTAGCATGATTTCTTGACAAAATCGAGTCGTTTCTGCAAAAGAATGGAAAAATTGTAAAATAAAGTAGACTCAGCCGTTTATTTTGACACGTTTCGCAAATCAATTGAACCTAATTGGTAGCATTTGCGTTCTATATTCCTGTTTTTTGTCACATAATGCTGTAATTATGCGTATGCGACGATGAGGTATGTATGAATTTAACGGATATTGTTCCATTTAGCATGATTTCTTGACAAAATCGAGTCGTTATTACAGAAGAATGGTAAAATTGTATTATAAAATAGACTCAGCAGTTTATATTGACACGATTTTCAAAACAACTGAACGTAATTGGTAGCATTTGCATTCTATATTCCTGTTTTTTGTCACATAATGCTGTATTTATGCGTATGAGACGATCAGGAACGAATTTAACGGATATTTTCGCATTTAGCATGATTTCTTGACAAAATCGAGTCGTTATTGCAAAAGAATGGCAAAATTGTATATTAAAATAGACTCAGCCGTTTATATTGATTCGATTTGCAAATCAATTTAACGTAATTGGTAGCATTTGCGTTTTATATTTCTGTTTTTTGTCACATAATGCTGTAATTATGCGTATGCGACGATCAGGAACGAATTTAACGGATATTATTGCATTTAGCATGATTTCTTGACAAAATCGAGTCGTTATTGCAGAAGAATGGTAGAATTGACTAATAAAATAGACTCAGCCGTTTAATTTGACACGATTTTCAAAACAACTGAACGTTATTGGTAGCATTTGCAATACATTCTCCTGTGTTTTGTCACATTATGCTGTAAGTATGCGTATGAGACGATGAGGTATGTATGAATTTGACGGATATTGTTCCATTTAGCATGATTTCTTGACAAAATGGAGTCGTTATTGCAAAAGAAAGGTAAAATTGTATTATAAAATAGAATCAGCAGTTTATTTTATCACGATTTTCAAAACAACTGAACGTAATTGGTAGCATTTGCATTCAATATTCCTGTTTTTTGTCACATAATGCTGTAATTATGCGTATGAGACGATGAGGTATGTATGAATTCAACGGATATTGTTCCATTTAGCATGATTTCTTGACAAAATCGAGTCGTTATTACAGAAGAATGGTAAAATTGTATTATAAAATAGACTCAGCCGTTTAATTTGACACGATTTTCAAAACAACTGAACGTTATTGGTAGCATTTGCGATCTATTCTCCTGTGTTTTGTCACATTATGCTGTAAGTATGCGTATGAGAGGATTAGGTATGTATGAATTAAACGGATATAGTTCCATTTAGCATGATTTCTTGACAAAATCGAGTCGTTTCTGCAAAAGAAAGGAAAAATTGTACAATAAAATAGATTCAGCCGTTTATTTTGACACGATTTGCAAATTAATTGAACCTAATTGGTACCATTTGCGTTCTAGATTCCTGTTTTTTGTCACATAATGCTGCAATTATGCGTATGCGACGATCAGGAACGAATTTAACGGATATTTTTGCATTTAGCATGATTTCTTGACAAAATCGAGTCGTTATTGCAGAAGAATGGTAGAATTGTCTAATAAAATAGACTCAGCCGTTTAATTTGACACGATTTTCAAAACAACTGAACGTTATTGGTAGCATTTGCGATACATTCTCCTGTGTTTTGTCACATTATGCTGTAAGTATGCGTATGAGACGATGAGGTATGTATGAATTTGACGAATATTGTTCCATTTAGCATGATTTCTTGACAAAATGGAGTCGTTATTGCAAAAGAAAGGTAAAATTGTATTGTAAAATAGAACCAGCAGTTTATTTTATCACGATTTTCAAAACAACTGAACGTAATTGGTAGCATTTGCATTCAATATTCCTGTTTTTTGTCACATAATGCTGTAATTATGCGTATGAGACTATCAGGAACGAATTTAACTGATATTTTTGCATTTAGCATGATTTCTTGACAAAATCGAGTCGTTATTGCAAAAGAAAGGTAAAATTGTATTATAAAATAGACTCAGCAGCTTATTTTGACACAATTTGCAAAACAATTAAACGTAATTGGTAGCATTTGCGTTCTATATTCCCGTTTATTGTCACATAATGCTGTAATAATGCGTATGAGACGATGAGGTATGTATGAATTCAACAGAAATTGTTCCATTTAGCATGATTCCTTGACAAAATCGAGTCGTTTCTGCAAAAGAATGGAAAAATTGTACAATAAAATAGATTCAGCAGTTTATATTGACACGATTTGCAAATCAATTGAATTGGTAGCATTTGCGTACTATATTCCTGTTTTTTGTCACATAATGCTTTAAATATGCGTATGAGACGATCAGGAACGAATTTAACGGATATTATTGCATTTAGCATGATTTGTTGACAAAATCGAGTCGTTATTGCAGAAGAATGGTAGAATTGACTAATAAAATAGACTCAGCCGTTTAATTTGACACGATTTTCAAAACAACTGAACGTTATTGGTAGCATTTGCGATCTATTCTCCTGTTTTTTGTCACATTATGCTGTAAGTATGCGTATGAGAGGATGAGGTATGTATGAATTAAACGGATATAGTTCCATTTAGCATGATTTCTTGACAAAATCGAGTCGTTACTGCAAAAGAATGGAAAAATTGTACAATAAAATAGATTCAGCAGTTTAAATTCACACGATTTGCAAATCAATTGAACGTAATTGGTAGCATTTGCGTAATATATTCCCGTTTTTTTGTCACATAATGCTGTAATTATGCGTATGAGACGATCAGGAACGTTTAATTTGACACGATTTTCAAAACAACTGAACGTTATTGGTGGCATTTGCGATCTATTCTCCTGTTTTTTGTCACATTATGCTGTAAGTATGCGTATGAGAGGATGAGGTATGTATGAATTAAACGGATATAGTTCCATTTAGCATGATTTCTTGACAAAATCGAGTCGTTACTGCAAAAGAATGGAAAAATTGTACAATAAAATAGATTCAGCAGTTTAAATTCACACGATTTGCAAATCAATTGAACGTAATTGGTAGCATTTGCGTAATATATTCCCGTTTTTTTGTCACATAATGCTGTAATTATGCGTATGAGACGATCAGGAACGAATTTAACGGATATTTTCGCATTTAGCATAATTTCTTGACAAAATAGAGTCGTTATTGCAAAAGAATGGTAAAATTGTATATTAAAATAGACTCAGCCGTTTATTTTGACACAATTTTCAAAACAACTGAACGTTATTGGTAGCATTAGCATTCTATATTCCTGTTTTTTGTCACATAATGCTGTATTTATGAGTATGAGACGATCAGGAACGAATTTAACGGATATTTTCGCATTTAGCATGATTTCTTGACAAAGTCGAGTCGTTATTACAGAAGAATGGTAAAATTGTATTATAAAATAGACTCAGCCGTTTAATTTGACACGATTTTCAAAACAACTGATAATATTGGTAGCATTTGCGATCTATTCTCCTGTTTTTTGTCACATGATGCTGTAAGTATGCGTATGAGATGATGAGGTATGTATGAATTAAACGGATATAGTTCCATTTAGCATGATTTCTTGACAAAATCGAGTCGTTACTGCAAAAGAATGGAAAAATTGTACAATAAAATAGATTCAGCAGTTTATATTCACACGATTTGCAAATCAATTGAACGTAATTGGTAGCATTTGCGTAATATATTCCCGTTTTTTTGTCACATAATGCTGTAATTATGCGTACGCGACGATCAGGAACGAATTTAACGGATATTATTGCATTTAGCATGATTTAGTGACAAAATCGAGTCGTTATTGCAGAAGAATGGTAGAATTGACTAATAAAATAGACTCAGCCGTTTAATTTGACACGATTTTCAAAACAACTGAACGTTATTGGTAGCATTTGCGATCTATTCTCCTGTTTTTTGTCAGATTATGCTGTAAGTATGCGTATGAGATGATGAGGTATGTATGAATTAAACGGATATAGTTCCATTTAGAATGATTTCTTGACAAAATCGAGTCGTTACTGCAAAAGAATGGAAAAATTGTACAATAAAATAGATTCAGCAGTTTAAATTCACACGATTTGCAAATCAATTGAACGTAATTGGTAGCATTTGCGTAATATATTCCCGTTTTTTTGTCACATAATGCTGTAATTATGCGTATGAGACGATCAGGAACGAATTTAACGGATATTTTCGCATTTAGCATGATTTCTTGACAAAATAGAGTCGTTATTGCAAAAGAATGGTAAAATTGTATATGAAAATAGACTCAGCCGTTTATATTGATACGATTTACAAATCAATTAAACGTGATTGGTAGCATTTGCGTTTTATATTCCTGTTTTTTGTCACATAATGCTGTAATAATGCGTATGAGACGATTAGGTATGTATGAATTCAACGGATATTGTTCCATTTAGCATGATTTCTTGACAAAATCGAGTCGTTTCTGCAAAAGAATGGTAAAATTGTACAATAAACTAGACTCAGCCGTTTATTTTGACACAATTTTCAAAACAACTGAACGTAATTGGTAGCATTTGCGATCTATTTTCCTGTTTTTTGTCACATAATGCTGTAAATATTCGTATGAGACGATCAGGCATGTATCAATTTTTAGGAAATAGTTCCATTTAGCATGATTTCTTGACAAAATCGAGTCGTTATTGCAAAAGAAAGGTAAAATTGTATTATAAAATAGACTCAGCAGTTTATATTGACACGATTTGCAAATCAATTGAACGTAATTGGTAGCATTTGCGTACTATATTCCTGTTTTTTTGTCACATAATGCTGTAATTATGCGTATGAGACGATCAGGAACGAATTTAACAGATATTATCGCATTTAGCATGATTTCTTGACAAAATCGAGTCGTTACTGCAAAAGAATGGAAAAATTGTACAATAAAATAGATTCAGCAGTTTAAATTCACACGATTTGCAAATCAATTGAACGTAATTGGTAGCATTTGCGTAATATATTCCCGTTTTTTTGTCACATAATGCTGCAATTAGGCGTATGAGACGATCAGGAACGAATTTAACGGATATTTTCGCATTTAGCATGATTTCTTGACAAAATAGAGTCGTTATTGCAAAAGAATGGTAAAATTGTATATGAAAATAGACTCAGCCGTTTATATTGACACGATTTGCAAATCAATTGAATTGGTAGCATTTGCGTACTATATTCCTGTTTTTTGTCACATAATGCTTTAAATATGCGTATGAGACGATCAGGAACGAATTTAACGGATATTATTGCATTTAGCATGATTTGTTGACAAAATCGAGTCGTTATTGCAGAAGAATGGTAGAATTGACTAATAAAATAGACTCAGCCGTTTAATTTGACACGATTTTCAAAACAACTGAACGTTATTGGTAGCATTTGCGATCTATTCTCCTGTTTTTTGTCACATTATGCTGTAAGTATGCGTATGAGAGGATGAGGTATGTATGAATTAAACGGATATAGTTCCATTTAGCATGATTTCTTGACAAAATCGAGTCGTTACTGCAAAAGAATGGAAAAATTGTACAATAAAATAGATTCAGCAGTTTAAATTCACACGATTTGCAAATCAATTGAACGTAATTGGTAGCATTTGCGTAATATATTCCCGTTTTTTTGTCACATAATGCTGTAATTATGCGTATGAGACGATCAGGAACGAATTTAACGGATATTTTCGCATTTAGCATGATTTCTTGACAAAATAGAGTCGTTATTGCAAAAGAATGGTAAAATTGTATATTAAAATAGACTCAGCCGTTTATATTGATACGATTTGCAAATCAATTAAACGTGATTGGTAGCATTTGCGTTTTATATTCCTGTTTTTTGTCACATAATGCTGTAATAATGCGTATGAGACGATGAGGTATGTATGAATTCAACGGATATTGTTCCATTTAGCATGATTTCTTGACAAAATCGAGTCGTTTCTGCAAAAGAATGGTAAAATTGTACAATAAACTAGACTCAGCCGTTTATTTTGACACAATTTTCAAAACAACTGAACGTTATTGGTAGCATTAGCATTCTATATTCCTGTTTTTTGTCACATAATGCTGTATTTATGAGTATGAGACGATCAGGAACGAATTTAACGGATATTTTCGCATTTAGCATGATTTCTTGACAAAGTCGAGTCGTTATTACAGAAGAATGGTAAAATTGTATTATAAAATAGACTCAGCCGTTTAATTTGACACGATTTTCAAAACAACTGATATTATTGGTAGCATTTGCGATCTATTCTCCTGTTTTTTGTCACATGATGCTGTAAGTATGCGTATGAGATGATGAGGTATGTATGAATTAAACGGATATAGTTCCATTTAGCATGATTTCTTGACAAAATCGAGTCGTTACTGCAAAAGAATGGAAAAATTGTACAATAAAATAGATTCAGCAGTTTATATTCACACGATTTGCAAATCAATTGAACGTAATTGGTAGCATTTGCGTAATATATTCCCGTTTTTTTGTCACAGAATGCTGTAATTATGCGTACGCGACGATCAGGAACGAATTTAACGGATATTATTGCATTTAGCATGATTTAGTGACAAAATCGAGTCGTTATTGCAGAAGAATGGTAGAATTGACTAATAAAATAGACTCAGCCGTTTAATTTGACACGATTTTCAAAACAACTGAACGTTATTGGTAGCATTTGCGATCTATTCTCCTGTTTTTTGTCACATTATGCTGTAAGTATGCGTATGAGATGATGAGGTATGTATGAATTAAACGGATATAGTTCCATTTAGCATGATTTCTTGACAAAATCGAGTCGTTACTGCAAAAGAATGGAAAAATTGTACAATAAAATAGATTCAGCAGTTTAAATTCACACGATTTGCAAATCAATTGAACGTAATTGGTAGCATTTGCGTAATATATTCCCGTTTTTTTGTCACATAATGCTGCAATTAGGCGTATGAGACGATCAGGAACGAATTTAACGGATATTTTCGCATTTAGCATGATTTCTTGACAAAATAGAGTCGTTATTGCAAAAGAATGGTAAAATTGTATATGAAAATAGACTCAGCCGTTTATATTGACACGATTTGCAAATCAATTGAATTGGTAGCATTTGCGTACTATATTCCTGTTTTTTGTCACATAATGCTTTAAATATGCGTATGAGACGATCAGGAACGAATTTAACGGATATTATTGCATTTAGCATGATTTGTTGACAAAATCGAGTCGTTATTGCAGAAGAATGGTAGAATTGACTAATAAAATAGACTCAGCCGTTTAATTTGACACGATTTTCAAAACAACTGAACGTTATTGGTAGCATTTGCGATCTATTCTCCTGTTTTTTGTCACATTATGCTGTAAGTATGCGTATGAGAGGATGAGGTATGTATGAATTAAACGGATATAGTTCCATTTAGCATGATTTCTTGACAAAATCGAGTCGTTACTGCAAAAGAATGGAAAAATTGTACAATAAAATAGATTCAGCAGTTTAAATTCACACGATTTGCAAATCAATTGAACGTAATTGGTAGCATTTGCGTAATATATTCCCGTTTTTTTGTCACATAATGCTGTAATTAGGCGTATGAGACGATCAGGAACGAATTTAACGGATATTTTCGCATTTAGCATGATTTCTTGACAAAATAGAGTCGTTATTGCAAAAGAATGGTAAAATTGTATATGAAAATAGACTCAGCCGTTTATATTGATACGATTTGCAAATCAATTAAACGTGATTGGTAGCATTTGCGTTTTATATTCCTGTTTTTTGTCACATAATGCTGTAATAATGCGTATGAGACGATGAGGTATGTATGAATTCAACGGATATTGTTCCATTTAGCATGATTTCTTGACAAAATCGAGTCGTTTCTGCAAAAGAATGGTAAAATTGTACAATAAACTAGACTCAGGCGTTATTTTGACACAATTTTCAAAACAACTGAACGTAATTGGTAGCATTTGCGATCTATTTTCCTGTTTTTTGTCACATAATGCTGTAAATATGCGTATGAGACGATCAGGCATGTATCAATTTAAAGGATATAGTTCCATTTAGCATGATTTCTTGACAAAATCGAGTCGTTATTGCAAAAGAAAGGTAAAATTGTATTATAAAATAGACTCAGCAGTTTATATTGACACGATTTGCAAATCAATTGAACGTAATTGGTAGCATTTGCGTACTATATTCCTGTTTTTTTGTCACATAATGCTGTAATTATGCGTATGAGACGATCAGGAACGAATTTAACGGATATTTTCGCATTTAGCATGATTTCTTGACAAAATTGAGTCGTTATTGCAAAAGAATGGTAAAATTGTATATTAAAATAGACTCAGCCGTTTATATTGATACGACTTGCAAATCAATTTAACGTGATTGGTAGCATTTGCGATCTATTCTCCTGTGTTTTGTCACATTATGCTGTAAGTATGCGTATGAGACGATGAGGTATGTATCAATTTAAAGGAAATAGTTCCATTTAGCATGATTTCTTGACAAAATCGAGTCGTTACTGCAAAAGAATGGAAAAATTGTACAATAAAATAGATTCAGCAGTTTAAATTCACACGATTTGCAAATCAATTGAACGTAATTGGTAGCATTTGCGTAATATATTCCCGTTTTTTTGTCACATAATGCTGTAATTATGCGTATGAGACGATCAGGAACGAATTTAACGGATATTTTCGCATTTAGCATGATTTCTTGACAAAATAGAGTCGTTATTGCAAAAGAATGGTAAAATTGTATATTAAAATAGACTCAGCCGTTTATATTGATACGATTTGCAAATCAATTAAACGTGATTGGTAGCATTTGCGTTTTATATTCCTGTTTTTTGTCACATAATGCTGTAATAATGCGTATGAGACGATGAGGTATGTATGAATTCAACGGATATTGTTCCATTTAGCATGATTTCTTGACAAAATCGAGTCGTTTCTGCAAAAGAATGGTAAAATTGTACAATAAACTAGACTCAGCCGTTTATTTTGACACAATTTTCAAAACAACTGAACGTTATTGGTAGCATTAGCATTCTATATTCCTGTTTTTTGTCACATAATGCTGTATTTATGAGTATGAGACGATCAGGAACGAATTTAACGGATATTTTCGCATTTAGCATGATTTCTTGACAAAGTCGAGTCGTTATTACAGAAGAATGGTAAAATTGTATTATAAAATAGACTCAGCCGTTTAATTTGACACGATTTTCAAAACAACTGATATTATTGGTAGCATTTGCGATCTATTCTCCTGTTTTTTGTCACATGATGCTGTAAGTATGCGTATGAGATGATGAGGTATGTATGAATTAAACGGATATAGTTCCATTTAGCATGATTTCTTGACAAAATCGAGTCGTTACTGCAAAAGAATGGAAAAATTGTACAATAAAATAGATTCAGCAGTTTATATTCACACGATTTGCAAATCAATTGAACGTAATTGGTAGAATTTGCGTAATATATTCCCGTTTTTTTGTCACAGAATGCTGTAATTATGCGTACGCGAGGATCAGGAACGAATTTAACGGATATTATTGCATTTAGCATGATTTAGTGACAAAATCGACTCGTTATTGCAGAAGAATGGTAGAATTGACTAATAAAATAGACTCAGCCGTTTAATTTGACACGATTTTCAAAACAACTGAACGTTATTGGTAGCATTTGCGATCTATTCTCCTGTTTTTTGTCACATAATGCTGTAATTATGCGTATGAGACGATCAGGAACGAATTTAACAGATATTTTCGCATTTAGCATGATTTCTTGACAAAATCGAGTCGTTACTGCAAAAGAATGGAAAAATTGTACAATAAAATAGATTCAGCAGTTTAAATTCACACGATTTGCAAATCAATTGAACGTAATTGGTAGCATTTGCGTAATATATTCCCGTTTTTTTGTCACATAATGCTGTAATTAGGCGTATGAGACGATCAGGAACGAATTTAACGGATATTTTCGCATTTAGCATGATTTCTTGACAAAATAGAGTCGTTATTGCAAAAGAATGGTAAAATTGTATATGAAAATAGACTCAGCCGTTTATATTGATACGATTTGCAAATCAATTAAACGTGATTGGTAGCATTTGCGTTTTATATTCCTGTTTTTTGTCACATAATGCTGTAATAATGCGTATGAGACGATGAGGTATGTATGAATTCAACGGATATTGTTCCATTTAGCATGATTTCTTGACAAAATCGAGTCGTTTCTGCAAAAGAATGGTAAAATTGTACAATAAACTAGACTCAGGCGTTATTTTGACACAATTTTCAAAACAACTGAACGTAATTGGTAGCATTTGCGATCTATTTTCCTGTTTTTTGTCACATAATGCTGTAAATATGCGTATGAGACGATCAGGCATGTATCAATTTAAAGGATATAGTTCCATTTAGCATGATTTCTTGACAAAATCGAGTCGTTATTGCAAAAGAAAGGTAAAATTGTATTATAAAATAGACTCAGCAGTTTATATTGACACGATTTGCAAATCAATTGAACGTAATTGGTAGCATTTGCGTACTATATTCCTGTTTTTTTGTCACATAATGCTGTAATTATGCGTATGAGACGATCAGGAACGAATTTAACGGATATTTTCGCATTTAGCATGATTTCTTGACAAAATTGAGTCGTTATTGCAAAAGAATGGTAAAATTGTATATTAAAATAGACTCAGCCGTTTATATTGATACGACTTGCAAATCAATTTAACGTGATTGGTAGCATTTGCGATCTATTCTCCTGTGTTTTGTCACATTATGCTGTAAGTATGCGTATGAGACGATGAGGTATGTATGAATTTAACTAATATTGTTCCATTTAGCATGATTTCTTGACAAAATCGAGTCGTTATTGCAAAAGAAAGGTAAAATAGTATTATAAAATAGACTCAGCAGTTTAATTTGACACGATTTTCAAAACAACTGAACGTTATTGGTAGCATTTGCGATCTATTCTCCTGTTTTTTGTCACATTATGCTGTAAGTATGCGTATGAGATGATGAGGTATGTATGAATTAAACGGATATAGTTCGATTTAGCATGATTTCTTGACAAAATCGAGTCGTTGCTGCAAAAGAATGGAAAAATTGTACAATAAAATAGATTCAGCAGTTTAAATTCACACGATTTGCAAATCAATTGAACGTAATTGGTAGCATTTGCGTAATATATTCCCGTTTTTTTGTCACATAATGCTGTAATTATGCGTATGAGACGATCAGGAACGAATTTAACGGATATTTTCGCATTTAGCATGATTTCTTGACAAAATAGAGTCGTTATTGCAAAAGAATGGTAAAATTGTATATGAAAATAGACTCAGCCGTTTATATTGATACGATTTACAAATCAATTAAACGTGATTGGTAGCATTTGCGTTTTATATTCCTGTTTTTTGTCACATAATGCTGTAATAATGCGTATGAGACGATTAGGTATGTATGAATTCAACGGATATTGTTCCATTTAGCATGATTTCTTGACAAAATCGAGTCGTTTCTGCAAAAGAATGGTAAAATTGTACAATAAACTAGACTCAGCCGTTTATTTTGACACAATTTTCAAAACAACTGAACGTAATTGGTAGCATTTGCGATCTATTTTCCTGTTTTTTGTCACATAATGCTGTAAATATTCGTATGAGACGATCAGGCATGTATCAATTTAAAGGAAATAGTTCCATTTAGCATGATTTCTTGACAAAATCGAGTCGTTATTGCAAAAGAAAGGTAAAATTGTATTATAAAATAGACTCAGCAGTTTATATTGACACGATTTGCAAATCAATTGAACGTAATTGGTAGCATTTGCGTACTATATTCCTGTTTTTTTGTCACATAATGCTGTAATTATGCGTATGAGACGATCAGGAACGAATTTAACAGATATTTTCGCATTTAGCATGATTTCTTGACAAAATCGAGTCGTTACTGCAAAAGAATGGAAAAATTGTACAATAAAATAGATTCAGCAGTTTAAATTCACACGATTTGCAAATCAATTGAACGTAATTGGTAGCATTTGCGTAATATATTCCCGTTTTTTTGTCACATAATGCTGTAATTAGGCGTATGAGACGATCAGGAACGAATTTAACGGATATTTTCGCATTTAGCATGATTTCTTGACAAAATAGAGTCGTTATTGCAAAAGAATTGTAAAATTGTATATGAAAATAGACTCAGCCGTTTATATTGATACGATTTGCAAATCAATTAAACGTGATTGGTAGCATTTGCGTTTTATATTCCTGTTTTTTGTCACATAATGCTGTAATAATGCGTATGAGACGATGAGGTATGTATGAATTCAACGGATATTGTTCCATTTAGCATGATTTCTTGACAAAATCGAGTCGTTTCTGCAAAAGAATGGTAAAATTGTACAATAAACTAGACTCAGCCGTTATTTTGACACAATTTTCAAAACAACTGAACGTAATTGGTAGCATTTGCGATCTATTTTCCTGTTTTTTGTCACATAATGCTGTAAATATGCGTATGAGACGATCAGGCATGTATCAATTTAAAGGATATAGTTCCATTTAGCATGATTTCTTGACAAAATCGAGTCGTTATTGCAAAAGAAAGGTAAAATTGTATTATAAAATAGACTCAGCAGTTTAAATTGACACGATTTGCAAATCAATTGAACGTAATTGGTAGCATTTGCGTACTATATTCCTGTTTTTTTGTCATATAATGCTGTAATTATGCGTATGAGACGATCAGGAACGAATTTAACGGATATTTTCGCATTTAGCATGATTTCTTGACAAAATTGAGTCGTTATTGCAAAAGAATGGTAAAATTGTATATTAAAATAGACTCAGCCGTTTATATTGATACGACTTGCAAATCAATTTAACGTGATTGGTAGCATTTGCGATCTATTCTCCTGTGTTTTGTCACATTATGCTGTAAGTATGCGTATGAGACGATGAGGTATGTATGAATTTAACTAATATTGTTCCATTTAGCATGATTTCTTGACAAAATCGAGTCGTTATTGCAAAAGAAAGGTAAAATAGTATTATAAAATAGACTCAGCAGTTTAATTTGACACGATTTTCAAAACAACTGAACGTAATTGGTAGCATTTGCGATCTATTCTCCTGTGTTTTGTCACATTATGCTGTAAGAATGCGTATGAGACGATGAGGTATGTATGAATTTAACGGATATTGTTCCATTTAGCATGATTTCTTGACAAAATCGAGTCGTTTCTGCAAAAGAATGGAAAAATTGTACAAAAAAATAGATTCAGCCGTTTATATTGACACGATTTGCAAATCAATTGAACGTAATTGGTAGCATTTGCGTACCATATTCCTGTTTTTTGTCACATAATGCTGTAAATATGCGTATGAGACGATCAGGAACGAATTTAACGGATATTATTGCATTTAGAATGATTTCTTGACAAAATCGAGTCGTTATTGCAGAAGAATGGTAAAATTGACTAATAAAATAGACTCAGCCGTTTAATTTGACACGATTTTCAAAACAACTGAACGGTATTGGTAGCATTTGCGATCTATTCTCCTGTGTTTTGTCACATTATGGTGTATGTATGCGTATGAGAGGATGAGGTATGTATGAATTTAACGGATATTGTTCCATTTAGCATGATTTCTTGACAAAATCGAGTCGTTATTGCAAAAGAAAGGTAAAATTGTATTATAAAATAGACTCAGCAGTTTATTTTGACACGATTTTCAAAACAGCTGAACGTAATTGGTAGCATTTTCATTCAATATTCCTGTTTTTTGTCACATAATGCTGTAATTATGCGTATGAGACGATCAGGAACGAATTTAACTGATATTTTTGCATTTAGCATGATTTCCTGACAAAATCGAGTCGTTATTACAGAGGAATGGTAAAATTGTATTATAAAATAGATTCAGCCGTTTAATTTGACACGATTTTCAAAACAACTGAACGGTATTGGTAGCATTTGCGATCTATTCTCCTGCGTTTTGTCACATTATGCTGTAAGTATGCGTATGAGACGATGAGGTATGTATGAATTAAACGGATATAGTTCCATTTAGCATGATTTCTTGACAAAATCGAGTCGTTACTGCAAAAGAATGGAAAAATTGTACAATAAAATAGATTCAGCAGTTTATATTCACACGATTTGCAAATCAATTGAACGTAATTGGTAGCATTTGCGTAATATATTCCTGTTTTTTTGTCACATAATGCTGTAATTATGCGTATGAGACGATCAGGAACGAATTTAACGGATATTTTCGCATTTAGCATGATTTCTTGACAAAATCGAGTCGTTATTGCAAAAGAATGGTAAAATTGTATATTAAAATAGACTCAGCCGTTTATATTGATACGATTTGCAAATCAATTGAACGTAATTGGTAGCATTTGCGTTTTATATTCCTGTTTTTTGTCACATAATGCTGTAATAATGCGTATGAGACGATGAGGTATGTATGAATTCAACGGATATTGTTCCATTTAGCATGATTTCTTGACAAAATCGAGTCGTTTCTGCAAAAGAATGGTAAAATTGTACAATAAACTAGACTCAGCCGTTTATTTTGACACAATTTTCAAAACAACTGAACGTAATTGGTAGCATTTGCGATCTATTTTCCTGTTTTTTGTCACATAATGCTGTAAATATGCGTATGAGACGATCAGGTATGTATCAATTTAAAGGATATAGTTCCATTTAGCATGATTTCTTGACAAAATCGAGTCGTTTCCGCAAAAGAATGGTAAAGTTGTACAAAAAAATAGATTCAGCCGTTTATATTGACACGATTTGCAAATCAATTGAACGTAATTGGTAGCATTTGCGGTCTATATTCCTGTTTTTTGTCACATAATGCTGTAATTATGCGTATGCGACGATCAGGAACGAATTTAACGGATATTTTTGCATTTAGCATGATTTCTTGACAAAATCGAGTCGTTATTGCAGAAGAATGGTAGAATTGTCTAATAAAATAGGCTCAGCCGTTTAATTTGACACGATTTTCAAAACAACTGAACGTTATTGGTAGCATTTGCGATCTATTCCCCTGTGTTTTGTCACATTATGCTGTAAGTGTGCGTATGAGACGAGGAGGTATGTATGAATTTAACGGATATTGTTCCATTCAGCATGATTTCTTGACAAAATCGAGTCGTTATTGCAAAAGAAAGGTAAAATAGTATTATAAAATAGACTCAGCAGTTTAATTTGACACGATTTTCAAAACAACTGAACGTAATTGGTAGCATTTGCGATCTATTCTCCTGTGTTTTGTCACATTATGCTGTAAGAATGCGTATGAGACGATGAGGTATGTATGAATTTAACGGATATTGTTCCATTTAGCATGATTTCTTGACAAAATCGAGTCGTTTCTGCAAAAGAATGGAAAAATTGTACAAAAAAATAGATTCAGCCGTTTATATTGACACGATTTGCAAATCAATTGAACGTAATTGGTAGCATTTGCGTACCATATTCCTGTTTTTTGTCACATAATGCTGTAAATATGCGTATGAGACGATCAGGAACGAATTTAACGGATATTATTGCATTTAGAATGATTTCTTGACAAAATCGAGTCGTTATTGCAGAAGAATGGTAAAATTGACTAATAAAATAGACTCAGCCGTTTAATTTGACACGATTTTCAAAACAACTGAACGGTATTGGTAGCATTTGCGATCTATTCTCCTGTGTTTTGTCACATTATGGTGTATGTATGCGTATGAGAGGATGAGGTATGTATGAATTTAACGGATATTGTTCCATTTAGCATGATTTCTTGACAAAATCGAGTCGTTATTGCAAAAGAAAGGTAAAATTGTATTATAAAATAGACTCAGCAGTTTATTTTGACACGATTTTCAAAACAGCTGAACGTAATTGCTAGCATTTTCATTCAATATTCCTGTTTTTTGTCACATAATGCTGTAATTATGCGTATGAGACGATCAGGAACGAATTTAACTGATATTTTTGCATTTAGCATGATTTCCTGACAAAATCGAGTCGTTATTACAGAGGAATGGTAAAATTGTATTATAAAATAGATTCAGCCGTTTAATTTGACACGATTTTCAAAACAACTGAACGTTATTGGTAGCATTTGCGATCTATTCTCCTGCGTTTTGTCACATTATGCTGTAAGTATGCGTATGAGACGATGAGGTATGTATGAATTAAACGGATATAGTTCCATTTAGCATGATTTCTTGACAAAATCGAGTCGTTACTGCAAAAGAATGGAAAAATTGTACAATAAAATAGATTCAGCAGTTTATATTCACACGATTTGCAAATCAATTGAACGTAATTGGTAGCATTTGCGTAATATATTCCTGTTTTTTTGTCACATAATGCTGTAATTATGCGTATGAGACGATCAGGAACGAATTTAACGGATATTTTCGCATTTAGCATGATTTCTTGACAAAATCGAGTCGTTATTGCAAAAGAATGGTAAAATTGTATATTAAAATAGACTCAGCCGTTTATATTGATACGATTTGCAAATCAATTGAACGTAATTGGTAGCATTTGCGTTTTATATTCCTGTTTTTTGTCACATAATGCTGTAATAATGCGTATGAGACGATGAGGTATGTATGAATTCAACGGATATTGTTCCATTTAGCATGATTTCTTGACAAAATCGAGTCGTTTCTGCAAAAGAATGGTAAAATTGTACAATAAACTAGACTCAGCCGTTTATTTTGACACAATTTTCAAAACAACTGAACGTAATTGGTAGCATTTGCGATCTATTTTCCTGTTTTTTGTCACATAATGCTGTAAATATGCGTATGAGACGATCAGGTATGTATCAATTTAAAGGATATAGTTCCATTTAGCATGATTTCTTGACAAAATCGAGTCGTTTCCGCAAAAGAATGGTAAAGTTGTACAAAAAAATAGATTCAGCCGTTTATATTGACACGATTTGCAAATCAATTGAACGTAATTGGTAGCATTTGCGGTCTATATTCCTGTTTTTTGTCACATAATGCTGTAATTATGCGTATGCGACGATCAGGAACGAATTTAACGGATATTTTTGCATTTAGCATGATTTCTTGACAAAATCGAGTCGTTATTGCAGAAGAATGGTAGAATTGTCTAATAAAATAGGCTCAGCCGTTTAATTTGACACGATTTTCAAAACAACTGAACGTTATTGGTAGCATTTGCGATCTATTCCCCTGTGTTTTGTCACATTATGCTGTAAGTATGCGTATGAGACGAGGAGGTATGTATGAATTTAACGGATATTGTTCCATTCAGCATGATTTCTTGACAAAATCGAGTCGTTATTGCAAAAGAAAGGTTAAATTGTATTATAAAATAGACTGAGCAGTTTATTTTGACACGATTTTCAAAACAACTGAACGTAATTGGTAGCATTTTCATTCAATATTCCTGTTTTTTGTCACATAATGCTGTAATTATGCCTATGAGACGATCAGGAACGAATTTAACTGATATTTTTGCATTTAGCATGATTTCCTGACAAAATCGAGTCGTTATTACAGAAGAATGGTAAAATTGTATTATAAAATAGACTCAGCCGTTTAATTTGACACGATTTTCAAAACAACTGAACGGTATTGGTAGCATTTGCGATCAATTCTCCTGTGTTTTGTCACATTATGGTGTATGTATGCGTATGAGAGGATGAGGTATGTATGAATTTAACGGATATTGTTCCATTTAGCATGATTTCTTGACAAAATCGAGTCGTTATTGCAAAAGAAAGGTAAAATTGTATTATAAAATAGACTCAGCAGTTTATTTTGACACGATTTTCAAAACAACTGAACGTAATTGGTAGCATTTTCATTCAATATTCCTGTTTTTTGTCACATAATGCTGTAATTATGCGTATGAGACGATCAGGAACGAATTTAACTGATATTTTTGCATTTAGCATGATTTCCTGACAAAATCGAGTCGTTATTACAGAAGAATGGTAAAATTGTATTATAAAATAGACTCAGCCGTTTAATTTGACACGATTTTCAAAACAACTGAACGTTATTGGTAGCATTTGCAATCTATTCTCCTGCGTTTTGTCACATTATGCTGTAAGTATGCGTATGAGACGATGAGGTATGTATGAATTAAACGGATATAGTTCCATTTAGCATGATTTCTTGACAAAATCGAGTCGTTACTGCAAAAGAATGGAAAAATTGTACAATAAAATACATTCAGCAGTTTATATTCACACGATTTGCAAATCAATTGAACGTAATTGGTAGCATTTGCGTAATATATTCCTGTTTTTTTGTCACATAATGCTGTAATTATGCGTACGCGACGATCAGGAACGAATTTAACGGATATTATTGCATTTAGCATGATTTAGTGACAAAATCGAGTCGTTATTGCAGAAGAATGGTAGAATTGACTAATAAAATAGACTCAGCCGTTTAATTTGACACGATTTTCAAAACAACTGAACGTTATTGGTAGCATTTGCGATCTATTCTCCTGTTTTTTGTCACATTATGCTGTAAGTATGCGTATGAGATGATGAGGTATGTATGAATTAAACGGATATAGTTCCATTTAGCAAATCAATTAAACGTGATTGGTAGCATTTGCGTTTTATATTCCTGTTTTTTGTCACATAATGCTGTAATAATGCGTATGAGACGATCAGGCATGTATCAATTTAAAGGATATAGTTCCATTTAGCATGATTTCTTGACAAAATCGAGTCGTTATTGCAAAAGAAAGGTAAAATTGTATTATAAAATAGACTCAGCAGTTTATATTGACACGATTTGCAAATCAATTGAACGTAATTGGTAGCATTTGCGTACTATATTCCTGTTTTTTTGTCACATAATGCTGTAATTATGCGTATGAGACGATCAGGAACGAATTTAACGGATATTTTAACGGATATCTATTCTTTCAGTTAAGGTATCCGTTTTGGTTTGATTTTGAACCACTAACACTGTTTGAGCATCTCCAGGTTTTGCCTTGGAAACAGATGTGTTTAAAAAGATAGCAGATTTGCAGTTGTCTAAATTTAGGCAAAACTCTTAATTGAAGAACTCTTGATCAGAGAGAGGGAAGTCGAGTAAGTTGACATACTCTGTTGTTCTGAACTGCCATAAAATAGAGGCGACGTCCACTGAGAGTGGCGTGTCTCGAACCACCTTAATTAGAGGCTATGTTCACCAAGGTGACGTGTCTCGACAAACCAATATAGGGCTATGTTCACCATGTGTGACGTGTCCGACAAAATAATAAAGGTTTCGTGGTTACCATGTGTGCCCGATTCCTACCAACAAACAAACTATATACAAAATCCCGTGACATGGCATCTTCAGACAACAGGTATTCTAACATGGCCTACCAAGGTAGCCCATGGGCTTACAGCGGTTGTGGCTTTTTCGACGGTTAAAGTTCACGATCTGCACGACTTTCCTTCTCCCAGTTCAAGACGAACATGCGAGGGTTTTTCCTACACAATTCGTTGTTGCACTGTTTGACGATGTTCGAACTTTGTACCAACACATAACTTTGGCTATTAAATGTCTTTGATAGCGCATCTGTCCCAACCCTAAATTCTATGGTAAAATAAAAAGGTGCTTGTCTTCCCGAACCGATACCAAGGGCAATTGTCAATATGTATATAATGTAAATAAATCATGTGGTTCGAATTTCTTGTGTTTTCTTTGTTAGCACATATAACTTGTACGGAACTCATAAAAGAATCTATCTTACTACATTCAATTAACACAACGTAATTAAAAGGTCCTAACACTAGACGATTCACATTCACCGCCAAATTCTTCGATTTAATTAAATAAATAAAGATTTTTGAAAAGTTAATTTTTTTTGTTTATTTTTCTTTTCTCGATTTTAACTAGAAAGTGAGGGTACCCCCCTCGGACTGGTTACAAGAAGAATGGTAAAATTGTATTATAAAATAGACTCGGCCGTTTAATTTGACACGATTTTCAAAACAACTGAACGTAATTGGTAGCATTTGCATTCAATATTCCTGTTTTTTGTCACATAATGCTGTAATTATGCGTATGAGACGATCAGGAACGAATTTAACTGATATTTTTGCATTTAGCATGATTTCTTGACAAAATCGAGTCGTTACTGCAAAAGAATGGAAAAATTGTACAATAAAATAGATTCAGCAGTTTAAATTCACACGATTTGCAAATCAATTGAACGTAATTGGTAGCATTTGCGTAATATATTCCCGTTTTTTTGTCACATAATGCTGTAATTATGCGTATGAGACGATCAGGAACGAATTTAACGGATATTTTCGCATTTAGCATGATTTCTTGACAAAATAGAGTCGTTATTGCAAAAGAATGGTAAAATTGTATATGAAAATAGACTCAGCCGTTTATATTGATCCGATTTACAAATCAATTAAACGTGATTGGTAGCATTTGCGTTTTATATTCCTGTTTTTTGTCACATAATGCTGTAATAATGCGTATGAGACGATGAGGTATGTATGAATTTAACGGATATTGTTCCAGTTGGCATGATTTCTTGACAAAATCGAGTCGTTATTGCAAAAGAAAGGTAAAATTGTATTATAAAATAGACTCAGCAGTTTATTTTGACACGATTTTCAAAACAACTGAACGTAATTGGTAGCATTTGCATTCAATATTCCTGTTTTTTGTCACATAATGCTGTAATTATGCATATGAGACGATCAGGAAGGAATTTAACTGATATTTTTGCATTTAGCATGATTTCTTGACAAAATCGAGTCGTTATTACAGAAGAATGGTAAAATTGTATTATAAACTAGACTCGGCCGTTTAATTTGACACGATTATCAAAACAACTGAACGTTATTGGTAGCATTTGCGATCTATTCTCCTGTGTTTTGTCACATTATGCTGTAAGTATGCGTATGAGACGATGAGGTATGTATGAATTTAACACATATTGTTCCATTTAGCATGGTTTCTTGACAAAATCGAGTCGTTATTGCAAAAGAAAGGTAAAATTGTATTATAAAATAGACAGCAGTTTATTTTGACACGATTTTCAAAACAACTGAACGTAATTGGTAGCATTTGCATTCAATATTCCTGTTTTTTGTCACATAATGCTGTAATTATGCGTATGAGACGATCAGGAACGAATTTAACTGATATGTTTGCATTTAGCATGATTTCTTGACAAAATGGAGTCGTTATTGCAGAAGAATGGTGGAATTGTCTAATAAAATAGACTCTGCCGTTTAATTTGACACGATTTTCAAAACAACTGAATGTTATTGGTAGCATTTGCGATCTATTCTCCTGTGTTTTGTCACATTATGCTGCATGTATGCATATGAGAGGATGAGGTATGTATGAATTAAACGGATATTGTTCCATTTAGCATGATTTCTTGACAAAATCGAGTCGTTTCTGCAAAAGAATGGAAAAATTGTATAATAAAGTAGACTCAGCTGTTTATTTTGACACGATTTTCAAAACAACTGAACGTTATTGCTAGCATTTGCGTTCTATTTTCCTGTGTTTTGTCATATAATGCTGTAATTATGCGTATGAGACGATCAGGAACGAATTTAACGGATATAGTTCCATTTAGCATGATTTCTTGACAAAATCGAGTCGTTTCTGCAAAAGAATGGAAAAATTGTACAATAAAATAGATTCAGCCGTTTATTTTGACACGATTTGCAAATAAATTGAACCTAATTTGTAGCATTTGCGTTCTATATTCCTGTTTTTTGTCACATAATGCTGCAATTATGCGTATGCGACGATCAGGAACGAATTTAACGGATATTTTTGCATTTAGCATGATTTCTTGACAAAATGGAGTCGTTTCTGCAAAAGAATGGAAAAATTGAATAATAAAGTAGACTCTGCCGTTTATTTTGACACGATTCGCAAATCAATTGAACCTAATTGGTAGCATTTGCGTTCTATTTTCCTGTTTTTTGTCACATAATGCTGAATTATGCGTATGCGACGATGAGGTATGTATGAATTTAACGGATATTGTTCCATTTAGCATGATTTCTTGACAAAATCGGGTCGTTATTGCAAAAGAAAGGTAAAATTGTATTATAAAATAGACTCAGCAGTTTATTTTGACACGATTTTCAAAACAACTGAACGTAATTGGTAGCATTTGCATTCAATATTCCTGTTTTTTGTCACATAATGCTGTATTTATGCGTATGAGACGATCAGGAACGAATTTAACTGATATGTTTGCATTTAGCATGATTTCTTGACAAAATGGAGTCGTTATTGCAGAAGAATGGTGGAATTGTCTAATAAAATAGACTCAGCCGTTTAATTCGACACGATTTTCAAAACAACTGAATGTTATTGGTAGCATTTGCGATCTATTCTCCTGTGTTTTGTCACATTATGCTGTATATATGCGTATGAGAGGATGAGGTATGTATGAATTAAACGGATATTGTTCCATTTAGCATGATTTCTTGACACAATCGAGTGGTTATTGCAAAAGAATGTTAAAATTGTATAATAAAGTAGACTCAGCTGTTTATTTTGACACGATTTTCAAAACAACTGAACGTTATTGCTAGCATTTGCGTTGTATTTTCCTGTGTTTTGTCATATAATGCTGTAATTATGCGTATGAGACGAACAGGAACGAATTTAACGGATATTTTTGCATTTAGCATGATTTCTTGACAAAATGGAGTCGTTTCTGCAAAAGAATGGAAAAATTGTACAATAAAATAGATTCAGCCGTTTATTTTGACACGATTTGCAAATCAATTGAACCTAATTGGTAGAATTTGCGTTCTATATTCCTGTTTTTTGTCACATAATGCTGTAATTATGCGTATGCGACGATGAGGTATGTATGAATTTAACGGATATTGTTCCATTTAGCATGATTTCTTGACAAAATCGGGTCGTTATTGCAAAAGAAAGGTAAAATTGTATTATAAAATAGACTCAGCAGTTTATTTTGACACGATTTTCAAAACAACTGAACGTAATTGGTAGCATTTGCATTCTATATTCCTGTTTTTTGTCACATAATGCTGTAATTATGCGTATGCGACGATCAGGAACGAATTTAACGGATATTATTGCATTTAGCATGATTCCTTGACAAAATCGAGTCGTTATTGCAAAAGAATGGCAAAATTGTATATTAAAATAGACTCAGCCGTTTATATTGATACGATTTGCAAATCAATTTAACGTAATTGGTAGCATTTGCGTTTTATATTTCTGTTTTTTGTCACATAATGCTGTAATTATGCGTATGCGACGATCAGGAACGAATTTAACGGATATTATTGCATTTAGCATGATTTCTTGACAAAATCGAGTCGTTATTGCAGAAGAATGGTAGAATTGACTAATAAAATAGACTCAGCCGTTTAATTTGACACGATTTGCAAAACAACTGAACGTTATTGGTTGCATTTGAGATCTATTCTCCTGTGTTTTGTCACATTATGCTGTAAGTATGCGTATGAGACGATGAGGTATGTATGAATTTAACGGATCTTGTTCCATTTAGCATGATTTCTTGACAAAATCGGGTCGTTATTGCAAAAGAAAGGTAAAATTGTATTATAAAATAGACTTAGCAGTTTATTTTGACACGATTTTCAAAACAACTGAACGTAATTGGTAGCATTTGCATTCAATATTCCTGTTTTTTGTCACATAATGCTGTAATTATGCGTATGAGACGATCAGGAACGAATTTAACTGATATTTTTGCATTTAGCATGACTTCTTGACAAAATCGAGTCGTTATTACAGAAGAATGGTAAAATTGGATTATAAAATAGACTCGGCCGTTTAATTTGACACGTTTTTCAAAACAACTGAACGTTATTGGTTGCATTTGAGATCTATTCTCCTGTGTTTTGTCACATTATGCTGTAAGTATGCGTATGAGACGATGAGGTATGTATGAATTTAACGGATCTTGTTCCATTTAGCATGATTTCTTGACAAAATCGAGTCGTTATTACAGAAGAATGGTAAAATTGTATTATAAAATAGACTCAGCCGTTTAATTTGACACGATTTTCAAAACAACTGAACGTTATTGATAGCATTTGCGATCTATTCTCCTGTGTTTTGTCACATTATGCTGTAAGTATGCGTATGAGAGGATGAGGTATGTATGAGTTAAACGGATATAGTTCCATTTAGCATGATTTCTTGACAAAATCGAGTCGTTTCTGCAAAAGAATGGAAAAATTGTACAATAAAATAGATTCAGCAGTTTATATTGACACGATTTGCAAATCAATTGAACGTAATTGGTAGCATTTGCGTACTATATTCCTGTTTTTTTGTCACATAATGCTGTAATTATGCGTATGAGACGATCAGGAACGAATTTAACGGATATTTTCGCATTTAGCATGATTTCTTGACAAAATCGAGTCGTTATTGCAAAAGAATGGTAAAATTGTATATTAAAATAGACTCAGCCGTTTATATTGATACGATTTGCAAATCAATTTAACGTAATTGGTAGCATTTGCGTTTTATATTCCTGTTTTTTGTCACATAATGCTGTAATTATGCGTATGCGACGATCAGGAACGAATTTAACGGATATTATTGCATTTAGCATGATTCCTTGACAAAATCGAGTCGTTATTGCAAAAGAAAGGTAAAATTGTATTATAAAATAGACAGCAGTTTATTTTGACACGATTTTCAAAACAACTGAACGTAATTGGTAGCATTTGCATTCAATATTCCTGTTTTTTGTCACATAATGCTGTAAGAATGCGTATGAGACGATCAGGAACGAATTTAACTGATATGTATGCATTTAGCATGATTTCCTGACAAAATCGAGTCGTTATTGCAGAAGAATGGTGGAATTGTCTAATAAAATATACTCAGCCGTTTAATTTGACACGATTTTCAAAACAACTGAATGTTATTGGTAGCATTTGCGATCTATTCTCCTGTGTTTTGTCACATTATGCGGTATGTATGCATATGAGAGGATGAGGTATGTATGAATTAAACGGGTATTGTTCCATTTAGCATGATTTCTTGACAAAATCGAGTCGTTTCTGCAAAAGAATGGAAAAATTGTATAATAAAGTAGACTCAGTAGTTTATTTTGACACGATTTTCAAAACAACTGAACGTTATTGCTAGCATTTGCGTTCTATTTTCCTGTGTTTTGTCATATAATGCTGTAATTATGCGTATGAGACGATCAGGAACGAATTTAACGGATATTTTTGCATTTAGCATGATTTCTTGAAAAAATGGAGTCGTTTCTGCAAAAGAATGGAAAAATTGTACGATAAAATAGATTCAGCCGTTTATTTTGACACGATTCGCAAATCAATTGAACCTAATTGGTAGCATTTGCGTTCTATATTCCTGTTTTTTGTCACACAATGCTGTAATTATGCGTATGCGACGATGAGGTATGTATGAATTTAACGGATATTGTTCCATTTAGCATGATTTCTTGACAAAATCGGGTCGTTATTGCAAAAGAAAGGTAAAATTGTATTATAAAATAGACTCAGCAGTTTATTTTGACACGATTTTCAAAACAACTGAACGTAATTGGTAGCATTTGCATTCTATATTCCTGTTTTTTGTCACATAATGCTGTAATTATGCATATGAGACGATCAGGAAGGAATTTAACTGATATTTTTGCATTTAGCATGATTTCTTGACAAAATCGAGTCGTTATTACAGAAGAATGGTAAAATTGTATTATAAACTAGACTCGGCCGTTTAATTTGACACGATTTTCAAAACAACTGAACGTTATTGGTAGCATTTGCGATCTATTCTCCTGTGTTTTGTCACATTATGCTGTAAGTATGCGTATGAGACGATGAGGTATGTATGAATTTAACACATATTGTTCCATTTAGCATGGTTTCTTGACAAAAGCGAGTCGTTATTGCAAAAGAAAGGTAAAATTGTATTATAAAATAGACAGCAGTTTATTTTGACACGATTTTCAAAACAACTGAACGTAATTGGTAGCATTTGCATTCAATATTCCTGTTTTTTGTCACATAATGCTGTAATTATGCGTATGAGACGATCAGGAACGAATTTAACTGATATGTTTGCATTTAGCATGATTTCTTGACAAAATGGAGTCGTTATTGCAGAAGAATGGTGGAATTGTCTAATAAAATAGACTCTGCCGTTTAATTTGACACGATTTTCAAAACAACTGAATGTTATTGGTAGCATTTGCGATCTATTCTCCTGTGTTTTGTCACATTATGCTGCATGTATGCATATGAGAGGATGAGGTATGTATGAATTAAACGGATATTGTTCCATTTAGCATGATTTCTTGACAAAATCGAGTCGTTTCTGCAAAAGAATGGAAAAATTGTATAATAAAGTAGACTCAGCTGTTTATTTTGACACGATTTTCAAAACAACTGAACGTTATTGCTAGCATTTGCGTTCTATTTTCCTGTGTTTTGTCATATAATGCTGTAATTATGCGTATGAGACGATCAGGAACGAATTTAACGGATATTTTTGCATTTAGCATGATTTCTTGACAAAATGGAGTCGTTTCTGCAAAAGAATGGAAAAATTGTACGATAAAATAGATTCAGCCGTTTATTTTGACACGATTCGCAAATCAATTGAACCTAATTGGTAGCATTTGCGTTCTATATTCCTGTTTTTTGTCACATAATGCTGTAATTATGCGTATGCGACGATGAGGTATGTATGAATTTAACGGATATTGTTCCATTTAGCATGATTTCTTGACAAAATCGGGTCGTTATTGCAAAAGAAAGGTAAAATTGTATTATAAAATAGACTCAGCAGTTTATTTTGACACGATTTTCAAAACAACTGAACGTAATTGGTAGCATTTGCATTCTATATTCCTGTTTTTTGTCACATAATGCTGTAATTATGCATATGAGACGATCAGGAAGGAATTTAACTGATATTTTTGCATTTAGCATGATTTCTTGACAAAATCGAGTCGTTATTACAGAAGAATGGTAAAATTGTATTATAAACTAGACTCGGCCGTTTAATTTGACACGATTTTCAAAACAACTGAACGTTATTGGTAGCATTTGCGATCTATTCTCCTGTGTTTTGTCACATTATGCTGTAAGTATGCGTATGAGACGATGAGGTATGTATGAATTTAACACATATTGTTCCATTTAGCATGATTTCTTGACAAAATGGAGTCGTTTCTGCAAAAGAATGGAAAAATTGTACAATAAAATAGATTCAGCCGTTTATTTTGACACGATTTGCAAATCAATTGAACGTAATTGGTAGCATTTGCGTTCTATATTCCTGTTTTTTGTCACATAATGCTGTATTTATGCGGATGAGACGATCAGGAACGAATTTAACGGATATTTTTGCATTTAGCATGATTTCCTGACAAAATGGAGTCGTTTCTGCAAAAGAATGGAAAAATTGTACAATAAAATAGATTCAGCCGTTTATTTTGACACGATTTGCAAATCAATTGAACGTAATTGGTAGCATTTGCGTTCTATATTCCTGTTTTTTGTCACATAATGCTGTATTTATGCGTATGAGACGATCAGGAACGAATTTAACGGATATTTTCGCATTTAGCATGATTTCTTGACAAAATCGAGTCGTTATTGCAAAAGAATGGTAAAATTGTATTATAAAATAGACTCAGCAGTTTATTTTGACACGATTTTCAAAACAACTGAACGTAATTGGTAGCATTTGCGTTTTATATTCCTGTTTATTGTCACATTATGCTGTAAGTATGCGTATGAGACGATGAGGTATGTATGAATTTAACACATATTGTTCCATTTAGCATGATTTCTTGACAAAATCGAGTCGTTATTGCAAAAGAAAGGTAAAATTGTATTATAAAATAGACAGCAGTTTATTTTGACACGATTTTCAAAACAACTGAACGTAATTGGTAGCATTTGCATTCAATATTCCTGTTTTTTGTCACATAATGCTGTAAGTATGCGTATGAGACGATCAGGAACGAATTTAACTGATATGTTTGCATTTAGCATGATTTCCTGACAAAATCGAGTCGTTATTGCAGAAGAATGGTGGAATTGTCTAATAAAATAGACTCAGCCGTTTAATTTGACACGATTTTCAAAACAACTGAATGTTATTGGTAGCATTTGCGATCTATTCTCCTGTGTTTTGTCACATTATGCTGTATGTATGCATATGAGAGGATGAGGTATGTATGAATTAAACGGATATTGTTCCATTTAGCATGATTTCTTGACAAAATCGAGTCGTTTCTGCAAAAGAATGGAAAAATTGTATAATAAAGTAGACTCAGCTGTTTATTTTGACACGATTTTCAAAACAACTGAACGTTATTGCTAGCATTTGCGTTCTATTTTCCTGTGTTTTGTCATATAATGCTGTAATTATGCGTATGAGACGATCAGGAACGAATTTAACGGATATTTTTGCATTTAGCATGATTTCTTGACAAAATGGAGTCGTTTCTGCAAAAGAATGGAAAAATCGTACGATAAAATAGATTCAGCCGTTTATTTTGACACGATTCGCAAATCAATTGAACCTAATTGGTAGCATTTGCGTTCTATATTCCTGTTTTTTGTCACATAATGCTGTAATTATGCGTATGCGACGATGAGGTATGTATGAATTTAACGGATATTGTTCCATTTAGCATGATTTCTTGACAAAATCGGGTCGTTATTGCAAAAGAAAGGTAAAATTGTATTATAAAATAGACTCAGCAGTTTATTTTGACACGATTTTCAAAACAACTGAACGTAATTGGTAGCATTTGCATTCTATATTCCTGTTTTTTGTCACATAATGCTGTAATTATGCATATGAGACGATCAGGAAGGAATTTAACTGATATTTTTGCATTTAGCATGATTTCTTGACAAAATCGAGTCGTTATTACAGAAGAATGGTAAAATTGTATTATAAACTAGACTCGGCCGTTTAATTTGACACGATTTTCAAAACAACTGAACGTTATTGGTAGCATTTGCGATCTATTCTCCTGTGTTTTGTCACATTATGCTGTAAGTATGCGTATGAGACGATGAGGTATGTATGAATTTAACACATATTGTTCCATTTAGCATGATTTCTTGACAAAATGGAGTCGTTTCTGCAAAAGAATGGAAAAATTGTACAATAAAATAGATTCAGCCGTTTATTTTGACACGATTTGCAAATCAATTGAACGTAATTGGTAGCATTTGCGTTCTATATTCCTGTTTTTTGTCACATAATGCTGTATTTATGCGGATGAGACGATCAGGAACGAATTTAACGGATATTTTTGCATTTAGCATGATTTCCTGACAAAATGGAGTCGTTTCTGCAAAAGAATGGAAAAATTGTACAATAAAATAGATTCAGCCGTTTATTTTGACACGATTTGCAAATCAATTGAACGTAATTGGTAGCATTTGCGTTCTATATTCCTGTTTTTTGTCACATAATGCTGTATTTATGCGTATGAGACGATCAGGAACGAATTTAACGGATATTTTCGCATTTAGCATGATTTCTTGACAAAATCGAGTCGTTATTGCAAAAGAATGGTAAAATTGTATTATAAAATAGACTCAGCAGTTTATTTTGACACGATTTTCAAAACAACTGAACGTAATTGGTAGCATTTGCGTTTTATATTCCTGTTTATTGTCACATTATGCTGTAAGTATGCGTATGAGACGATGAGGTATGTATGAATTTAACACATATTGTTCCATTTAGCATGATTTCTTGACAAAATCGAGTCGTTATTGCAAAAGAAAGGTAAAATTGTATTATAAAATAGACAGCAGTTTATTTTGACACGATTTTCAAAACAACTGAACGTAATTGGTAGCATTTGCATTCAATATTCCTGTTTTTTGTCACATAATGCTGTAAGTATGCGTATGAGACGATCAGGAACGAATTTAACTGATATGTTTGCATTTAGCATGATTTCCTGACAAAATCGAGTCGTTATTGCAGAAGAATGGTGGAATTGTCTAATAAAATAGACTCAGCCGTTTAATTTGACACGATTTTCAAAACAACTGAATGTTATTGGTAGCATTTGCGATCTATTCTCCTGTGTTTTGTCACATTATGCTGTATGTATGCATATGAGAGGATGAGGTATGTATGAATTAAACGGATATTGTTCCATTTAGCATGATTTCTTGACAAAATCGAGTCGTTTCTGCAAAAGAATGGAAAAATTGTATAATAAAGTAGACTCAGCTGTTTATTTTGACACGATTTTCAAAACAACTGAACGTTATTGCTAGCATTTGCGTTCTATTTTCCTGTGTTTTGTCATATAATGCTGTAATTATGCGTATGAGACGATCAGGAACGAATTTAACGGATATTTTTGCATTTAGCATGATTTCTTGACAAAATGGAGTCGTTTCTGCAAAAGAATGGAAAAATCGTACGATAAAATAGATTCAGCCGTTTATTTTGACACGATTCGCAAATCAATTGAACCTAATTGGTAGCATTTGCGTTCTATATTCCTGTTTTTTGTCACATAATGCTGTAATTATGCGTATGCGACGATGAGGTATGTATGAATTTAACGGATATTGTTCCATTTAGCATGATTTCTTGACAAAATCGGGTCGTTATTGCAAAAGAAAGGTAAAATTGTATTATAAAATAGACTCAGCAGTTTATTTTGACACGATTTTCAAAACAACTGAACGTAATTGGTAGCATTTGCATTCTATATTCCTGTTTTTTGTCACATAATGCTGTAATTATGCATATGAGACGATCAGGAAGGAATTTAACTGATATTTTTGCATTTAGCATGATTTCTTGACAAAATCGAGTCGTTATTACAGAAGAATGGTAAAATTGTATTATAAACTAGACTCGGCCGTTTAATTTGACACGATTTTCAAAACAACTGAACGTTATTGGTAGCATTTGCGATCTATTCTCCTGTGTTTTGTCACATTATGCTGTAATTATGCGTATGAGACGATGAGGTATGTATGAATTTAACACATATTGTTCCATTTAGCATGATTTCTTGACAAAATGGAGTCGTTATTGCAGAAGAATGGTGGAATTGTCTAATAAAATAGACTCTGCCGTTTAATTTGACACGATTTTCAAAACAACTGAATGTTATTGGTAGCATTTGCGATCTATTCTCCTGTGTGTTGTCACATTATGCTGCATGTATGCATATGAGAGGATGAGGTATGTATGAATTAAACGGATATTGTTCCATTTAGCATGATTTCTTGACAAAATCGAGTCGTTTCTGCAAAAGAATGGAAAAATTGTATAATAAAGTAGACTCAGCTGTTTATTTTGACACGATTTTCAAAACAACTGAACGTTATTGCTAGCATTTGCGTTCTATTTTCCTGTGTTTTGTCATATAATGCTGTAATTATGCGTATGCGACGATGAGGTATGTATGAATTTAACGGATATTGTTCCATTTAGCATGATTTCTTGACAAAATCGGGTCGTTATTGCAAAAGAAAGGTAAAATTGTATTATAAAATAGACTCAGCAGTTTATTTTGACACGATTTTCAAAACAACTGAACGTAATTGGTAGCATTTGCATTCAATATTCCTGTTTTTTGTCACATAATGCTGTATTTATGCGTATGAGACGATCAGGAAGGAATTTAACTGATATTTTTGCATTTAGCAAGATTTCTTGACAAAATCGAGTCGTTATTACAGAAGAATGGTAAAATTGTATTATAAAATAGACTCAGCAGTTTATTTTGACACGATTTTCAAAACAACTGAACGTAATTGGTAGCATTTGCATTCTATATTCCTGTTTTTTGTCACATAATGCTGTATTTATGCGTATGAGACGATCAGGAACGAATTTAACGGATATTTTCGCATTTAGCATGATTTCTTGACAAAATCGAGTCGTTATTGCAAAAGAATGGTAAAATTGTATATTAAAATAGACTCAGCCGTTTATATTGATACGATTTGCAAATCAATTTAACGTAATTGGAAGCATTTGCCTTTTATATTCCTGTTTTTTGTCACATAATGCTGTAATTATGCGTATGCGACGATCAGGAACGAATTTAACGGATATTATTGCATTTAGCATGATTTCTTGACAAAATCGAGTCGTTATTGCAGAAGAATGGTAGAATTGACTAATTAAATAGACTCAGCCGTTTAATTTGACACGATTTTCAAAACAACTGAACGTTATTGGTTGCATTTGCGATCTATTCTCCTGTGTTTTGTCACATTATGCTGTAAGTATGCGTATGAGACGATGAGGTATGTATGAATTTAACGGATATTGTTCCATTTAGCATGATTTCTTGACAAAATCGAGTCGTTATTGCAAAAGAATGGTAAAATTGTATATTAAAATAGACTCAGCCGTTTATATTGATACGATTTGCAAATCAATTTGACGTAATTGGTGGCATTTGCGTTTTATATTCCTGTTTTTTGTTACATAATGCTGTAATAATGCGTATGAGACGATGAGGTATGTATGAATTTAACGGATATTGTTCCAGTTAGCATGATTTCTTGACAAAATCGAGTCGTTATTGCAGAAGAATGGTAGAATTGTCTAATAAACTAGACTCAGCCGTTTAATTTGACACGATTTTCAAAACAACTGAACGTTATTGGTAGCATTTGCGATCTATTTTCCTGTGTTTTGTCACAGTATGCTGTAATTATGCGTATGAGACGATCAGGAACGAATTTAACTGATATTTTTGCATTTAGCATGATTTCTTGACACAATCGAGTCGTTATTACAGAAGAATGGTAAAATTGTATTATAAAATAGACTCAGCCGTTTAATTTGACACGATTTTCAAAACAACTGAACGTTATTGGTAGCATTTGCGATCTATTCTCCTGTGTTTTGTCACATTATGCTGTATGTATGCGTATGAGAGGATGAGGTATGTATAAGTTAAACGGATATAGTTCCATTTAGCATGATTTCTTGACAAAATCAAGTCGTTTCTGCAAAAGAATGGAAAAATTGTACAATAAAATAGATTCAGCAGTTTATATTGATACGATTTGCAAATCAATTGAACGTAATTGGTAGCATTTGCGTACTATATTCCTGTTTTTTTGTCACATAATGCTGTAATTATGCGTATGAGACGATCAGGAACGAATTTAACGGATATTTTCGCATTTAGCATGATTTCTTGACAAAATCGAGTCGTTATTGCAAAAGAATGGTAAAATTGTATATTAAAATAGACTCAGCCGTTTATATTGATACGATTTGCAAATCAATTTAACGTAATTGGTAGCATTTGCGTTTTATATTCCTGTTTTTTGTCACATAATGCTGTAATTATGCGTATGCGACGATCAGGAACGAATTTAACGGATATTATTGCATTTAGCATGATTCCTTGACAAAATCGAGTCCTTATTGCAGAAGAATGGTAGAATTGACTAATAAAATTGACTCAGCCGTTTAATTTGACACGATTTTCAAAACAACGGAACGTTATTGGTAGCATTTGCGATCTATTCTCCTGTGTTTTGTCACATTATGCTCTAAGTACGCGTATGAGACGATGAGGTATGTATGAATTTAACGTATATTGTTCCATTTAGCATGATTTCTTGACACAATCGAGTCGTTATTGCAAAAGAATGTTAAAATTGTATAATAAAGTCGACTCAGCTGTTTATTTTGACACCATTTTCAAAACAGCTGAACGTTATTGCTAGCATTTGCGTTCTATTTTCCTGTGTTTTGTCATATAATGCTGTAATTATGCGTATGAGACGATCAGGAACGAATTTAACGGATATTTTTGCATTTAGCATGATTTCTTGACAAAATGGAGTCGTTTCTGCAAAAGAATGGAAAAATTGTACAATAAAATAGATTCAGCCGTTTATTTTGACACGATTTCCAAATCAATTGAACCTAATTGGTAGCATTTGCGTTCTATATTCCTGTTTTTTGTCACATAATGCTGTAATTATGCGTATGCGACGATCAGGAACGAATTTAACGGATATTTTTGCATTTAGCATGATTTCTTGACAAAATCGAGTCGTTATTGCATAAGAATGGTAGAATTGTCTAATAAAATAGACTCAGCCGTTTAATTTGACACGATTTTCAAAACAACTGAACGTTATTGGTAGCATTTGCATTCTATATTCCTGTTTTTTGTCACATAATGCTGTAATTATGCATATGAGACGATCAGGAAGGAATTTAACTGATATTTTTGCATTTAGCATGATTTCTTGACAAAATCGAGTCGTTATTACTGAAGAATGGTAAAATTGTATTATAAAATAGACTCGGCCGTTTAATTTGACACGATTTTCAAAACAACTGAACGTTATTGGTAGCATTTGCGATCTATTCTCCTGTGTTTTGTCACATTATGCTGTAAGAATGCGTATGAGACGATCAGGAACGAATTCAACGGATATTATTGCATTTAGCATGATTTCTTGACAAAATCGAGTCGTTATTGCAGAAGAATGGTAGAATTGACTAATAAACTAGACTCAGCCGTTTAATTTGACACGATTTTCAAAACAACTGAACGTTATTGGTAGCATTTGCGATCTATTCTCCTGTGTTTTGTCACATTATGCTGTAAGTATGCGTATGAGACGATGAGGTATGTATGAATTTAACGGATATTGTTCCATTTAGCATGATTTCTTGACAAAATCGAGTCGTTATTGCAAAAGAATGGTAAAATTGTATATTAAAATAGACTCAGCCGTTTATATTGATACGATTTGCAAATCAATTTAACGTAATTGGTAGCATTTGCGTTTTATATTCCTGTTTTTTGTCACATAATGCTGTAATTATGCGTATGCGACGTTCAGGAACGCATTTAACGGATATTATTCCAGTTAGCATGATTTCTTGACAAAATCGAGTCGTTATTGCAGAAGAATGGTAGAATTGTCTAATAAACTAGACTCAGCCGTTTAATTTGACACGATTTTCAAAACAACTGAACGTTATTGGTAGCATTTGCGATCTATTCTCCTGTGTTTTGTCACATTATGCTGTAATTATGCGTATGAGACGATCAGGAACGAATTTAACTGATATTTTTGCATTTAGCATGATTTCTTGACAAAATCGAGTCGTTTCTGCAAAAGAATGGAAAAATTGTACAATAAAATAGATTCAGCCGTTTATTTTGACACGATTTGCAAATCAATTGAACCTAATTGGTAGCATTTGCGTTCTATATTCCTGTTTTTTGTCACATAATGCTGTAATTATGCGTATGCGACGATCAGGAACGAATTTAACTGATATTTTTGCATTTAGCATGATTTCTTGACAAAATCGAGTCGTTATTGCATAAGAATGGTAGAATTGTCTAATAAAATAGACTCAGCCGTTTAATTTGACACGATTTTCAAAACAACTGAACGTTATTGGTAGCATTTGCATTCTATATTCCTGTTTTTTTGTCACATAATGCTGTAATTATGCATATGAGACGATCAGGAAGGAATTTAACTGATATTTTTGCATTTAGCATGATTTCTTGACAAAATCGAGTCGTTATTGCAAAAGAATGGTAAAATTGTATATTAAAATAGACTCAGCCGTTTATATTGATACGATTTGCAAATCAATTTAACGTAATTGGTAGCATTTGCGTTTTATATTCCTGTTTTTTGTCACATAATGCTGTAATTATGCGTATGCGACGTTCAGGAACGCATTTAACGGATATTATTCCAGTTAGCATGATTTCTTGACAAAATCGAGTCGTTATTGCAGAAGAATGGTAGAATTGTCTAATAAACTAGACTCAGCCGTTTAATTTGACACGATTTTCAAAACAACTGAACGTTATTGGTAGCATTTGCGATCTATTCTCCTGTGTTTTGTCACATTATGCTGTAATTATGCGTATGAGACGATCAGGAACGAATTTAACTGATATTTTTGCATTTAGCATGATTTCTTGACAAAATCGAGTCGTTTCTGCAAAAGAATGGAAAAATTGTACAATAAAATAGATTCAGCCGTTTATTTTGACACGATTTGCAAATCAATTGAACCTAATTGGTAGCATTTGCGTTCTATATTCCTGTTTTTTGTCACATAATGCTGTAATTATGCGTATGCGACGATCAGGAACGAATTTAACTGATATTTTTGCATTTAGCATGATTTCTTGACAAAATCGAGTCGTTATTGCATAAGAATGGTAGAATTGTCTAATAAAATAGACTCAGCCGTTTAATTTGACACGATTTTCAAAACAACTGAACGTTATTGGTAGCATTTGCATTCTATATTCCTGTTTTTTTGTCACATAATGCTGTAATTATGCATATGAGACGATCAGGAAGGAATTTAACTGATATTTTTGCATTTAGCATGATTTCTTGACAAAATCGAGTCGTTATTGCAAAAGAATGGTAAAATTGTATATTAAAATAGACTCAGCCGTTTATATTGATACGATTTGCAAATCAATTTAACGTAATTGGTAGCATTTGCGTTTTATATTCCTGTTTTTTGTCACATAATGCTGTAATTATGCGTATGCGACGATCAGGAACGAATTTAACGGATATAATTGCATTTAGCATGATTCCTTGACAAAATCGAGTCGTTATTGCAGAAGAATGTTAAAATTGTATAATAAAGTCGGCTCAGCTGTTTATTTTGACACGATTTTCAAAACAACGGTACGTTATTGGTAGCATTTGCGATCTATTCTCCTGTGTTTTGTCACATTATGCTGTAAGTACGCGTATGAGACGATGAGGTATGTATGAATTTAACGTATATTGTTCCATTTAGCATGATTTCTTGACACAATCGAGTCGTTATTGCAAAAGAATGTTAAAATTGTATAATAAAGTCGGCTCAGCTGTTTATTTTGACACCATTTTCAAAACAACTGAACGTTATTGCTAGCATTTGCGTTCTATTTTCCTGTGTTTTGTCATATAATGCTGTAATTATGCGTATGAGACGATCAGGAACGAATTTAACGGATATTTTTGCATTTAGCATGATTTCTTGACAAAATGGAGTCGTTTCTGCAAAAGAATGGAAAAATTGTACAATAAAATAGATTCAGCCGTTTATTTTGACACGATTTGCAAATCAATTGAACCTAATTGGTAGCATTTGCGTTCTATATTCCTGTTTTTTGTCACATAATGCTGTAATTATGCGTATGCGACGATCAGGAACGAATTTAACGGATATTTTTGCATTTAGCATGATTTCTTGACAAAATCGAGTCGTTATTGCAGAAGAATGGTAGAATTGTCTAATAAAATAGACTCAGCCGTTTAATTTGACACGATTTTCAAAACAACTGAACGTTATTGGTAGCATTTGCATTCTATATTCCTGTTTTTTGTCACATAATGCTGTAATTATGCATATGAGACGATCAGGAAGGAATTTAACTGATATTTTTGCATTTAGCATGATTTCTTGACAAAATCGAGTCGTTATTACAGACGAATGGTAAAATTGTATTATAAAATAGACTCGACCGTTTAATTTGACACGATTTTCAAAACAACTGAACGTTATTGGTAGCATTTGCGATCTATTCTCCTGTGTTTTGTCACATTATGCTGTAAGTATGCGTATGAGACGATGAGGTATGTATGAATTTAACACATATTGTTCCATTTAGCATGATTTCTTGACAAAATCGAGTCGTTTCTGCAAAGGAATGGAAAAATTGTACAATAAAATAGATTCAGCAGTTTATATTGATACGATTTGCAAATCAATTGAACGTAATTGGTAGCATTTGCGTACTATATTCCTGTTTTTTTGTCACATAATGCTGTAATTATGCGTATGAGACGATCAGGAACGAATTTAACGGATATTTTCGCATTTAGCATGATTTCTTGACAAAATCGAGTCGTTATTGCAAAAGAATGGTAAAATTGTATATTGAAATACTCAGCCGTTTATATTGATACGATTTGCAAATCAATTTAACGTAATTGGTAGCATTTGCGTTTTATATTCCTGTTTTTTGTCACATTATGCTGTAATTATGCGTATGCGACGATCAGGAACGAATTTAACGGATATTATTGCATTTAGCATGATTCCTTGACAAAATCGAGTCGTTATTGCAGAAGAATGGTAGAATTGACTAATAAAATTGACTCAGCCGTTTAATTTGACACGATTTTCAAAACAACGGAACGTTATTGGTAGCATTTGCGATCTATACTCCTGTGTTTTGTCACATTATGCTGTAAGTACGCGTATGAGACGATGAGGTATGTATGAATTTAACGTATATTGTTCCATTTAGCATGATTTCTTGACACAATCGAGTCGTTATTGCAAAAGAATGTTAAAATTGTATAATAAAGTCGGCTCAGCTGTTTATTTTGACACCATTTTCAAAACAACTGAACGTTATTGCTAGCATTTGCGTTCTATTTTCCTGTGTTTTGTCATATAATGCTGTAATTATGCGTATGAGACGATGAGGAACGAATTTAACGGATATTTTTGCATTTAGCATGATTTCTTGACAAAATGGAGTCGTTTCTGCAAAAGAATGGAAAAATTGTACAATAAAATAGATTCAGCCGTTTATTTTGACACGATTTGCAAATCAATTGAACCTAATTGGTAGCATTTGCGTTCTATATTCCTGTTTTTTGTCACATAATGCTGTAATTATGCGTATGCGACGATCAGGAACGAATTTAACTGATATTGTTCCATTTAGCATGATTTCTTGACAAAATCGGGTCGTTATTGCAAAAGAAAGGTAAAATTGTATTATAAAATAGACTCAGCAGTTTATTTTGACACGATTTTCAAAACAACTGAACGTAATTGGTAGCATTTGCATTCAATATTCCTGTTTTTTGTCACATAATGCTGTATTTATGCGTATGAGACGATCAGGAAGGAATTTAACTGATATTTTTGCATTTAGCAAGATTTCTTGACAAAATCGAGTCGTTATTACAGAAGAATGGTAAAATTGTATTATAAAATAGACTCAGCAGTTTATTTTGACACGATTTTCAAAACAACTGAACGTAATTGGTAGCATTTGCATTCTATATTCCTGTTTTTTGTCACATAATGCTGTATTTATGCGTATGAGACGATCAGGAACGAATTTAACGGATATTTTCGCATTTAGCATGATTTCTTGACAAAATCGAGTCGTTATTGCAAAAGAATGGTAAAATTGTATATTAAAATAGACTCAGCCGTTTATATTGATACGATTTGCAAATCAATTTAACGTAATTGGAAGCATTTGCCTTTTATATTCCTGTTTTTTGTCACATAATGCTGTAATTATGCGTATGCGACGATCAGGAACGAATTTAACGGATATTATTGCATTTAGCATGATTTCTTGACAAAATCGAGTCGTTATTGCAGAAGAATGGTAGAATTGACTAATTAAATAGACTCAGCCGTTTAATTTGACACGATTTTCAAAACAACTGAACGTTATTGGTTGCATTTGCGATCTATTCTCCTGTGTTTTGTCACATTATGCTGTAAGTATGCGTATGAGACGATGAGGTATGTATGAATTTAACGGATATTGTTCCATTTAGCATGATTTCTTGACAAAATCGAGTCGTTATTGCAAAAGAATGGTAAAATTGTATATTAAAATAGACTCAGCCGTTTATATTGATACGATTTGCAAATCAATTTGACGTAATTGGTGGCATTTGCGTTTTATATTCCTGTTTTTTGTTACATAATGCTGTAATAATGCGTATGAGACGATGAGGTATGTATGAATTTAACGGATATTGTTCCAGTTAGCATGATTTCTTGACAAAATCGAGTCGTTATTGCAGAAGAATGGTAGAATTGTCTAATAAACTAGACTCAGCCGTTTAATTTGACACGATTTTCAAAACAACTGAACGTTATTGGTAGCATTTGCGATCTATTTTCCTGTGTTTTGTCACAGTATGCTGTAATTATGCGTATGAGACGATCAGGAACGAATTTAACTGATATTTTTGCATTTAGCATGATTTCTTGACACAATCGAGTCGTTATTACAGAAGAATGGTAAAATTGTATTATAAAATAGACTCAGCCGTTTAATTTGACACGATTTTCAAAACAACTGAACGTTATTGGTAGCATTTGCGATCTATTCTCCTGTGTTTTGTCACATTATGCTGTATGTATGCGTATGAGAGGATGAGGTATGTATAAGTTAAACGGATATAGTTCCATTTAGCATGATTTCTTGACAAAATCAAGTCGTTTCTGCAAAAGAATGGAAAAATTGTACAATAAAATAGATTCAGCAGTTTATATTGATACGATTTGCAAATCAATTGAACGTAATTGGTAGCATTTGCGTACTATATTCCTGTTTTTTTGTCACATAATGCTGTAATTATGCGTATGAGACGATCAGGAACGAATTTAACGGATATTTTCGCATTTAGCATGATTTCTTGACAAAATCGAGTCGTTATTGCAAAAGAATGGTAAAATTGTATATTAAAATAGACTCAGCCGTTTATATTGATACGATTTGCAAATCAATTTAACGTAATTGGTAGCATTTGCGTTTTATATTCCTGTTTTTTGTCACATAATGCTGTAATTATGCGTATGCGACGATCAGGAACGAATTTAACGGATATTATTGCATTTAGCATGATTCCTTGACAAAATCGAGTCCTTATTGCAGAAGAATGGTAGAATTGACTAATAAAATTGACTCAGCCGTTTAATTTGACACGATTTTCAAAACAACGGAACGTTATTGGTAGCATTTGCGATCTATTCTCCTGTGTTTTGTCACATTATGCTCTAAGTACGCGTATGAGACGATGAGGTATGTATGAATTTAACGTATATTGTTCCATTTAGCATGATTTCTTGACACAATCGAGTCGTTATTGCAAAAGAATGTTAAAATTGTATAATAAAGTCGACTCAGCTGTTTATTTTGACACCATTTTCAAAACAGCTGAACGTTATTGCTAGCATTTGCGTTCTATTTTCCTGTGTTTTGTCATATAATGCTGTAATTATGCGTATGAGACGATCAGGAACGAATTTAACGGATATTTTTGCATTTAGCATGATTTCTTGACAAAATGGAGTCGTTTCTGCAAAAGAATGGAAAAATTGTACAATAAAATAGATTCAGCCGTTTATTTTGACACGATTTCCAAATCAATTGAACCTAATTGGTAGCATTTGCGTTCTATATTCCTGTTTTTTGTCACATAATGCTGTAATTATGCGTATGCGACGATCAGGAACGAATTTAACGGATATTTTTGCATTTAGCATGATTTCTTGACAAAATCGAGTCGTTATTGCATAAGAATGGTAGAATTGTCTAATAAAATAGACTCAGCCGTTTAATTTGACACGATTTTCAAAACAACTGAACGTTATTGGTAGCATTTGCATTCTATATTCCTGTATTTTGTCACATAATGCTGTAATTATGCATATGAGACGATCAGGAAGGAATTTAACTGATATTTTTGCATTTAGCATGATTTCTTGACAAAATCGAGTCGTTATTACTGAAGAATGGTAAAATTGTATTATAAAATAGACTCGGCCGTTTAATTTGACACGATTTTCAAAACAACTGAACGTTATTGGTAGCATTTGCGATCTATTCTCCTGTGTTTTGTCACATTATGCTGTAAGAATGCGTATGAGACGATCAGGAACGAATTCAACGGATATTATTGCATTTAGCATGATTTCTTGACAAAATCGAGTCGTTATTGCAGAAGAATGGTAGAATTGACTAATAAACTAGACTCAGCCGTTTAATTTGACACGATTTTCAAAACAACTGAACGTTATTGGTAGCATTTGCGATCTATTCTCCTGTGTTTTGTCACATTATGCTGTAAGTATGCGTATGAGACGATGAGGTATGTATGAATTTAACGGATATTGTTCCATTTAGCATGATTTCTTGACAAAATCGAGTCGTTATTGCAAAAGAATGGTAAAATTGTATATTAAAATAGACTCAGCCGTTTATATTGATACGATTTGCAAATCAATTTAACGTAATTGGTAGCATTTGCGTTTTATATTCCTGTTTTTTGTCACATAATGCTGTAATTATGCGTATGCGACGTTCAGGAACGCATTTAACGGATATTATTCCAGTTAGCATGATTTCTTGACAAAATCGAGTCGTTATTGCAGAAGAATGGTAGAATTGTCTAATAAACTAGACTCAGCCGTTTAATTTGACACGATTTTCAAAACAACTGAACGTTATTGGTAGCATTTGCGATCTATTCTCCTGTGTTTTGTCACATTATGCTGTAATTATGCGTATGAGACGATCAGGAACGAATTTAACTGATATTTTTGCATTTAGCATGATTTCTTGACAAAATCGAGTCGTTTCTGCAAAAGAATGGAAAAATTGTACAATAAAATAGATTCAGCCGTTTATTTTGACACGATTTGCAAATCAATTGAACCTAATTGGTAGCATTTGCGTTCTATATTCCTGTTTTTTGTCACATAATGCTGTAATTATGCGTATGCGACGATCAGGAACGAATTTAACTGATATTTTTGCATTTAGCATGATTTCTTGACAAAATCGAGTCGTTATTGCATAAGAATGGTAGAATTGTCTAATAAAATAGACTCAGCCGTTTAATTTGACACGATTTTCAAAACAACTGAACGTTATTGGTAGCATTTGCATTCTATATTCCTGTTTTTTTGTCACATAATGCTGTAATTATGCATATGAGACGATCAGGAAGGAATTTAACTGATATTTTTGCATTTAGCATGATTTCTTGACAAAATCGAGTCGTTATTGCAAAAGAATGGTAAAATTGTATATTAAAATAGACTCAGCCGTTTATATTGATACGATTTGCAAATCAATTTAACGTAATTGGTAGCATTTGCGTTTTATATTCCTGTTTTTTGTCACATAATGCTGTAATTATGCGTATGCGACGATCAGGAACGAATTTAACGGATATAATTGCATTTAGCATGATTCCTTGACAAAATCGAGTCGTTATTGCAGAAGAATGTTAAAATTGTATAATAAAGTCGGCTCAGCTGTTTATTTTGACACGATTTTCAAAACAACGGTACGTTATTGGTAGCATTTGCGATCTATTCTCCTGTGTTTTGTCACATTATGCTGTAAGTACGCGTATGAGACGATGAGGTATGTATGAATTTAACGTATATTGTTCCATTTAGCATGATTTCTTGACACAATCGAGTCGTTATTGCAAAAGAATGTTAAAATTGTATAATAAAGTCGGCTCAGCTGTTTATTTTGACACCATTTTCAAAACAACTGAACGTTATTGCTAGCATTTGCGTTCTATTTTCCTGTGTTTTGTCATATAATGCTGTAATTATGCGTATGAGACGATCAGGAACGAATTTAACGGATATTTTTGCATTTAGCATGATTTCTTGACAAAATGGAGTCGTTTCTGCAAAAGAATGGAAAAATTGTACAATAAAATAGATTCAGCCGTTTATTTTGACACGATTTGCAAATCAATTGAACCTAATTGGTAGCATTTGCGTTCTATATTCCTGTTTTTTGTCACATAATGCTGTAATTATGCGTATGCGACGATCAGGAACGAATTTAACGGATATTTTTGCATTTAGCATGATTTCTTGACAAAATCGAGTCGTTATTGCAGAAGAATGGTAGAATTGTCTAATAAAATAGACTCAGCCGTTTAATTTGACACGATTTTCAAAACAACTGAACGTTATTGGTAGCATTTGCATTCTATATTCCTGTTTTTTGTCACATAATGCTGTAATTATGCATATGAGACGATCAGGAAGGAATTTAACTGATATTTTTGCATTTAGCATGATTTCTTGACAAAATCGAGTCGTTATTACAGACGAATGGTAAAATTGTATTATAAAATAGACTCGACCGTTTAATTTGACACGATTTTCAAAACAACTGAACGTTATTGGTAGCATTTGCGATCTATTCTCCTGTGTTTTGTCACATTATGCTGTAAGTATGCGTATGAGACGATGAGGTATGTATGAATTTAACACATATTGTTCCATTTAGCATGATTTCTTGACAAAATCGAGTCGTTTCTGCAAAGGAATGGAAAAATTGTACAATAAAATAGATTCAGCAGTTTATATTGATACGATTTGCAAATCAATTGAACGTAATTGGTAGCATTTGCGTACTATATTCCTGTTTTTTTGTCACATAATGCTGTAATTATGCGTATGAGACGATCAGGAACGAATTTAACGGATATTTTCGCATTTAGCATGATTTCTTGACAAAATCGAGTCGTTATTGCAAAAGAATGGTAAAATTGTATATTGAAATACTCAGCCGTTTATATTGATACGATTTGCAAATCAATTTAACGTAATTGGTAGCATTTGCGTTTTATATTCCTGTTTTTTGTCACATTATGCTGTAATTATGCGTATGCGACGATCAGGAACGAATTTAACGGATATTATTGCATTTAGCATGATTCCTTGACAAAATCGAGTCGTTATTGCAGAAGAATGGTAGAATTGACTAATAAAATTGACTCAGCCGTTTAATTTGACACGATTTTCAAAACAACGGAACGTTATTGGTAGCATTTGCGATCTATACTCCTGTGTTTTGTCACATTATGCTGTAAGTACGCGTATGAGACGATGAGGTATGTATGAATTTAACGTATATTGTTCCATTTAGCATGATTTCTTGACACAATCGAGTCGTTATTGCAAAAGAATGTTAAAATTGTATAATAAAGTCGGCTCAGCTGTTTATTTTGACACCATTTTCAAAACAACTGAACGTTATTGCTAGCATTTGCGTTCTATTTTCCTGTGTTTTGTCATATAATGCTGTAATTATGCGTATGAGACGATGAGGAACGAATTTAACGGATATTTTTGCATTTAGCATGATTTCTTGACAAAATGGAGTCGTTTCTGCAAAAGAATGGAAAAATTGTACAATAAAATAGATTCAGCCGTTTATTTTGACACGATTTGCAAATCAATTGAACCTAATTGGTAGCATTTGCGTTCTATATTCCTGTTTTTTGTCACATAATGCTGTAATTATGCGTATGCGACGATCAGGAACGAATTTAACTGATATTTTTGCATTTAGCATGATTTCTTGACAAAATCGAGTCGTTATTGCAGAAGAATGGTAGAATTGTCTAATAAAATAGACTCAGCCGTTTAATTTGACACGATTTTCAAAACAACTGAACGTTATTGGTAGCATTTGCATTCTATATTCCTGTTTTTTGTCACATAATGCTGTAATTATGCATATGAGACGATCAGGAAGGAATTTAACTGATATTTTTGCATTTAGCATGATTTCTTGACAAAATCGAGTCGTTACTACAGAAGAATGGTAAAATTGTATTATAAAATAGACTCGACCGTTTAATTTGACACGATTTTCAAAACAACTGAACGTTATTGGTAGCATTTGCGATCTATTCTCCTGTGTTTTGTCACATTATGCTGTAAGTATGCGTATGAGACGATGAGGTATGTATGAATTTAACACATATTGTTCCATTTAGCATGATTTCTTGACAAAATCGAGTCGTTTCTGCAAAAGAATGGAAAAATTGTACAATAAAATAGATTCAGCAGTTTATATTGATACGATTTGCAAATCAATTGAACGTAATTGGTAGCATTTGCGTACTATATTCCTGTTTTTTTGTCACATAATGCTGTAATTATGCGTATGAGACGATCAGGAACGAATTTAACGGATATTTTCGCATTTAGCATGATTTCTTGACAAAATCGAGTCGTTATTGCAAAAGAATGGTAAAATTGTATATTAAAATACTCAGCCGTTTATATTGATACGATTTGCAAATCAATTTAACGTAATTGGTAGCATTTGCGTTTTATATTCCTGTTTTTTGTCACATAATGCTGTAATTATGCGTATGCGACGATCAGGAACGAATTTAACGGATATTATTGCATTTAGCATGATTCCTTGACAAAATCGAGTCGTTATTGCAGAAGAATGGTAGAATTGACTAATAAAATTGACTCAGCCGTTTAATTTGACACGATTTTCAAAACAACTGAACGTTATTGGTAGCATTTGCGATCTATTCTCCTGTGTTTTGTCACATTATGCTGTAAGTACGCGTATGAGACGATGAGGTATGTATGAATTTGACACAATCGAGTCGTTATTGCAAAAGAATGTTAAAATTGTATAATAAAGTCGACTCAGCTGTTTATTTTGACACCATTTTCAAAACAACTGAACGTTATTGCTAGCATTTGCGTTCTATTTTCCTGTGTTTTGTCATATAATGCTGTAATTATGCGTATGAGACGATCAGGAACGAATTTAACGGATATTTTTGCATTTAGCATGATTTCTTGACAAAATGGAGTCGTCTCTGCAAAAGAATGGAAAAATTGTACAATAAAATAGATTCAGCCGTTTATTTTGACACGATTTGCAAATCAATTGAACCTAATTGGTAGCATTTGCGTTCTATATTCCTGTTTTTTGTCACATAATGCTGTAATAATGCGTATGCGACGATCAGGAACGAATTTAACGGATATTTTTGCATTTAGCATGATTTCTTGACAAAATCGAGTCGTTATTGCAGAAGAATGGTAGAATTGTCTAATAAAATAGACTCAGCCGTTTAATTTGACACGATTTTCAAAACAACGGAACGTTATTGGTAGCATTTGCGATCTATTCTCCTGTGTTTTGTCACATTATGCTGTAAGTATGCGTATGAGAGGATGAGGTATGTATGAGTTAAAGGGATATAGTTCCATTTAGCATGATTTCTTTACAAAATCAAGTCGTTTCTGCAAAAGAATGGAAAAATTGTACAATAAAATAGATTCAGCAGTTTATATTGATACGATTTGCAAATCAATTGAACGTAATTGGTAGCATTTGCGTACTATATTCCTGTTTTTTTGTCACATAATGCTGTAATTATGCGTATGAGACGATCAGGAACGAATTTAACGGATATTTTCGCATTTAGCATGATTTCTTGACAAAATCGAGTCGTTATTGCAAAAGAATGGTAAAATTGTGTATTAAAATAGACTCAGCCGTTTATATTGATACGATTTGCAAATCAATTTAACGTAATTGGTAGCATTTGCGTTTTATATTCCTGTTTTTTGTCACATAATGCTGTAATTATGCGTATGCGACGATCAGGAACGAATTTAACGGATATTATTGCATTTAGCATGATTCCTTGACAAAATCGAGTCGTTATTGCAGAAGAATGGTAGAATTGACTAATAAAATTGACTCAGCCGTTTAATTTGACACGATTTTCAAAACAACGGAACGTTATTGGTAGCATTTGCGATCTATACTCCTGTGTTTTGTCACATTATGCTGTAAGTACGCGTATGAGACGATGAGGTATGTATGAATTTAACGTATATTGTTCCATTTAGCATGATTTCTTGACACAATCGAGTCGTTATTGCAAAAGAATGTTAAAATTGTATAATAAAGTCGGCTCAGCTGTTTATTTTGACACCATTTTCAAAACAACTGAACGTTATTGCTAGCATTTGCGTTCTATTTTCCTGTGTTTTGTCATATGATGCTGTAATTATGCGTATGAGACGATCAGGAACGAATTTAACGGATATTTTTGCATTTAGCATGATTTCTTGACAAAATGGAGTCGTTTCTGCAAAAGAATGGAAAAATTGTACAATAAAATAGATTCAGCCGTTTATTTTGACACGATTTGCAAATCAATTGAACCTAATTGGTAGCATTTGCGTTCTATATTCCTGTTTTTTGTCACATAATGCTGTAGTTATGCGTATGCGACGATCAGGAACGAATTTAACGGATATTTTTGCATTTAGCATGATTTCTTGACAAAATCGAGTCGTTATTGCAGAAGAATGGTAGAATTGTCTAATAAAATAGACTCAGCCGTTTAATTTGACACGATTTTCAAAATAACTGAACGTTATTGGTAGTATTTGCATTCTATATTCCTGTTTTTTGTCACATAATGCTGTAATTATGCATATGAGACGATCAGGAAGGAATTTAACTGATATTTTTGCATCGTTATTACAGAAGAATGGTAAAATTGTATTATAAAATAGACTCGGCCGTTTAATTTGACACGATTTTCAAAACAACTGAACGTTATTGGTAGCATTTGCGATCTATTCTCCTGTGTTTTGTCACATTATGCTGTAAGTATGCGTATGAGACGATGAGGTATGTATGAATTTAACACATATTGTTCCATTTAGCATGATTTCTTGACAAAATCGAGTCGTTTCTGCAAAAGAATGGAAAAATTGTACAATAAAATAGATTCAGCAGTTTATATTGATACGATTTGCAAATCAATTGAACGTAATTGGTAGCATTTGCGTACTATATTCCTGTTTTTTTGTCACATAATGCTGTAATTATGCGTATGAGACGATCAGGAACGAATTTAACGGATATTTTCGCATTTAGCATGATTTCTTGACAAAATCGAGTCGTTATTGCAAAAGAATGGTAAAATTGTATATTAAAATAGACTCAGCCGTTTATATTGATACGATTTGCAAATCAATTTAACGTAATTGGTAGCATTTGCGTTTTATATTCCTGTTTTTTGTCACATAATGCTGTAATTATGCGTATGCGACGATCAGGAACGAATTTAACGGATATTATTGCATTTAGCATGATTCCTTGACAAAATCGAGTCGTTATTGCAGAAGAATGGTAGAATTGACTAATAAAATTGACTCAGCCGTTTAATTTGACACGATTTTCAAAACAACGGAACGTTATTGGTAGCATTTGCGATCTATTCTCCTGTGTTTTGTCACATTATGCGGTAAGTACGCGTATGAGACGATGAGGTATGTATGAATTTAACGTATATTGTTCCATTTAGCATGATTTCTTGACACAATCGAGTCGTTATTGCAAAAGAATGTTAAAATTGTATAATAAAGTCGACTCAGCTGTTTATTTTGACACCATTTTCAAAACAACTGAACGTTATTGCTAGCATTTGCGTTCTATTTTCCTGTGTTTTGTCATATAATGCTGTAATTATGCGTATGAGACGATCAGGAACGAATTTAACGGATATTTTTGCATTTAGCATGATTTCTTGACAAAATGGAGTCGTTTCTGCAAAAGAATGGAAAAATTGTACAATAAAATAGATTCAGCCGTTTATTTTGACACGATTTGCAAATCAATTGAACCTAATTGGTAGCATTTGCGTTCTATATTCCTGTTTTTTGTCACATAATGCTGTAATTATGCGTATGCGACGATCAGGAACGAATTTAACTGATATTTTTGCATTTAGCATGATTTCTTGACAAAATCGAGTCGTTATTGCAGAAGAATGGTAGAATTGTCTAATAAAATAGACTCAGCCGTTTAATTTGACACGATTTTCAAAACAACGGAACGTTATTGGTAGCATTTGCGATCTATTCTCCTGTGTTTTGTCACATTATGCTGTAATTATGCGTATGAGACGATCAGGAACGAATTTAACTGATATTTTTGTATTTAGCATGATTTCTTGACAAAATCGAGTCGTTATTACAGAAGAATGGTAAAATTGTATTATAAAATAGACTCAGCCGTTTAATTTGACACGATTTTCAAAACAACTGAACGTTATTGGTAGCATTTGCGATCTATTCTCCTGTGTTTTGTCACATTATGCTGTAAGTGTGCGTATGAGAGGATGAGGTATGTATGAGTTAGGGCCGGTTTTACAAACACCGAATAAAGCACGGAATAGTGCTATTCGGCGAATAGATGCGAAAAGTGGTTTTACAAATCACGTTTATTCTACGAATAGCGTATACGCCGAATAAACATTAGAATAAACTATTCCGCCGTGAATGACCGTTTAAAGTTCCTATCCTTGGAATAACCTTAATTAAAAGTTTGCTTTTTGTTCATTGGTGATTGTAGGATGAATGTGTTTGATGTGGAAATATTTGACTCTTCAGATGACGAAAATTTATATCAGAGGCGAATAAGAAGGGCTAACAAATTCAAAAAACGGTAATCATAATTTACAACAAAAGGTACATCTACTTGACACAATGTTACCAATGATCCAAATTGGCTTTTAGTAAAGACTACTTTGAAGTATTGGACGAAATAGAAAGAAGGGTGTTGGCTAAAATCGAGCATCATATCAGAAGCCAAACTAACCAAAATAATGCGGTTTCACCAGCATCAAAATTTTTATTAACATAAAAAATAAAGTACCTACTTAAATCTAATGTCTATTTACAAAATTTAGGTTACTTAAATTAAAAATTTAAATATAATAAAAACTTAAATCTACAATTGTTGTTTACAGTGCGTACCTACATTTATTTTGCAATGCCAAAATTTCCAGGGGATGTTTCTCAGTATTTCGAGCTTTTCGAGCTTCGTATTCCCTTTTCAAGATGTCCATCTGTAGCCGCAGGAATTCTAATTTGGCGTTGAGCAACAGTTTGTATTTATTGTTGGATGATTTAACACGCTTCCGCTTATTTGGTATCTTTGGAACTGTATCGTTTCCTTGTGGTCTTTTTCCAAGCATTCCACTTCATGGTGATTTGCTTCGCATTCGGCCTGTTCCAACCACCCCATTAAAATTATCTGCAAGCTTCTCAAATTCTGCGTCTTTGTCGCGATTGCTTACTGCGTCGGTAACTGCACAATGACAAAGTACGCATACCTATTACTTTCTGGTGGCTTTCTACTAAAGCCAATAAAGCCTCCATCTCAGCAGATGGGAAATTGGTGCACCGGGCTCGCTTGGCACTTTGCATTATAAACTGCGATGGTGTAATACAGCAAGATTGAATTTTTTTTTTTTTAAAAAACGCTGATTGTCACACGAAACTGTCATTTACAACGCTACCTCAAAACAAATATTTACTACCAACATAAGTTTTTTTTTTGTTACTCTAGGAATAGTTATTCTGTGAATAAAGTTGCTTGTAAAACGGTAGCCCGCTATTCCTCGGACTATTCGGAGAATAACTTTAATCCTGGAATAGCTATTCCGTCCTTTATTCGGCGTTTGTAAAACCGGCCCTTAAACGGATAAAGTTCCATTTAGCATGATTTCTTGACAAAATCAAGTCGTTTCTGCAAAAGAATGGAAAAATTGTACAATAAAATAGATTCAGCTGTTTATATTGATACGATTTGCAAATCAATTGAACGTAATTGGTAGCATTTGCGTACTATATTCCTGTTTTTTTGTCACATAATGCTGTAATTATGCGTATGAGACGATCAGGAACGAATTTAACGGATATTTTCGCATTTAGCATGATTTCTTGACAAAATCGGGTCGTTATTGCAAAAGAATGGTAAAATTGTATATTAAAATAGACTCAGCCGTTTATATTGATACGATTTGCAAATCAATTTAACGTAATTGGTAGCATTTGCGTTTTATATTCCTGTTTTTTGTCACATAATGCTGTAATTATGCGTATGCGACGATCAGGAACGAATTTAACGGAAATTATTGCATTTAGCATGATTCCTTGACAAAATCGAGTCGTTATTGCAGAAGAATGGTAAAATTGTATTATAAAATAGACTCGGCCGTTTAATTTGACACGATTTTCAAAACAACTGAACGTTATTGGTAGCATTTGCGATCTATTCTCCTGTGTTTTGTCACATTATGCTGTAAGTATGCGTATGAGACGATGAGGTATGTATGAATTTAACACATATTGTTCCATTTAGCATGATTTCTTGACAAAATCGAGTCGTTTCTGCAAAAGAATGGAAAAATTGTACAATAAAATAGATTCAGCAGTTTATATTGATACGATTTGCAAATCAATTGAACGTAATTGGTAGCATTTGCGTACTATATTCCTGTTTTTTTGTCACATAATGCTGTAATAATGCGTATGAGACGATCAGGAACGAATTTAACGGATATTTTCGCATTTAGCATGATTTCTTGACAAAATCGAGTCGTTATTGCAAAAGAATGGTAAAATTGTATATTAAAATAGACTCAGCCGTTTATATTGATACGATTTGCAAATCAATTTAACGTGATTGGTAGCATTTGCGTTTTATATTCCTGTTTTTTGTCACATAATGCTGTAATAATGCGTATGAGACGATGAGGTATGTATGAGTTTAACGGAAATTGTTTAATTTAGCATGATTTCTTGACAAAATCGAGTCGTTTCTGCAAAAGAATGGTAAAATTGTACAATAAACTAGACTCAGCCGTTTATTTTGACACAATTTTCAAAACAACTGAACGTAATTGGTAGCATTTGCGATCTATTTTCCTGTTTTTTGTCACATAATGCTGTAAATATGCGTATGAGACGATCAGGTATGTATCAATTTAAAGGACATAGTTCCATTTAGCATGATTTCTTGACAAAATCGAGTCGTTTCCGCAAAAGAATGGTAAAGTTGTACAAAAAAATAGATTCAGCCGTTTATATTGACACGATTTGCAAATCAATTGAACGTAATTGGTAGCATTTGCGTTCTATATTCCTGTTTTTTGTCACATAATGCTGTAATTATGCGTATGCGACGATCAGGAACGAATTTAACGGATATTTTTGCATTTAGCATGATTTCATGACAAAATCGAGTCGTTATTACAGAAGAATGGTAAAATTGTATTATAAAATAGACTCAGCCGTTTAATTTGACACGATTTTCAAAACAACTGAACGTTATTGGTAGCATTTGCGATCTATTCTCCTGTGTTATATCACATTATGCTGTAAGTATGCGTATGAGAGGATGAGATATGTATGAATTAAACGGAAATAGTTCCATTTAGCATGATTTCTTGACAAAATCGAGTCGTTTCTGCAAAAGAATGGAAAAATTGTACAATAAAATAGATTCAGCAGTTTATATTTACACGATTTGCAAACCAATTGAACGTAATTGGTAGCATTTGCGTACTATATTCCTGTTTTTTGTCACATAAAGCTGTAATTATGCGTACGCGACGATCAGGAACGAATTTAACGGATATTATTGCATTTCGCATGATTTAGTGACAAAAAGTCGTTATTGCAGAAGAATGGTGGAATTGACTAATAAAATAGACTCAGCCGTTTAATTTGACACGATTTTCAAAACAACTGAACGTTATTGGTAGCATTTGCGATCTATTCTCCTGCGTTTTGTCACATTATGCTGTAAGTATGCGTATGAGACGATGAGGTATGTATGAATTTGACGGATTTTGTTCCATTTAGCATGATTTCTTGACAAAATGGAGTCGTTATTGCAAAAGAAAGGTAAAATTGTATTATAAAATAGAATCAGCAGTTTATTTTATCACGATTTTCAAAACAACTGAACGTAATTGGTAGCATTTGCATTCAATATTCCTGTTTTTTGTCAGATAATTCTGTAATTATGCGTATGAGACTATCAGGAACGAATTTAACTGATATTTTTTCATTTAGCATGATTTCTTGACAAAGTCGAGTCGTTATTACAGAAGAATGGTAAAATTGTATTATAAAATAGACTCAGCCGTTTAATTTGACACGATTTTCAAAACAACTGAACGTTATTGGTAGCATTTGCGATCTATTCTCCTGTTTTTTGTCACATTATGCTGTAAGTATGCGTATGAGAGGATGAGGTATGTATGAATTAAACGGATATAGTTCCATTTAGCATGATTTCTTGACAAAATCGAGTCGTTACTGCAAAAGAATGGTAAAATTGTACAATAAACTAGACTCAGCCGTTTATTTTGACACAATTTTCAAAACAACTGAACGTAATTGGTAGCATTTGCGATCTATTTTCCTGTTTTTTGTCACATAATGCTGTAAATATGCGTATGAGACGATCAGGTATGTATCAATTTAAAGGATATAGTTCCATTTAGCATGATTTCTTGACAAAATCGAGTCGTTTCCGCAAAAGAATGGTAAAGTTGTACAAAAAAATAGATTCAGCCGTTTATATTGACACGATTTGCAAATCAATTGAACGTAATTGGTAGCATTTGCGGTCTATATTCCTGTTTTTTGTCACATAATGCTGTAATTATCCGTATGCGACGATCAGGAACGAATTTAACGGATATTTTTGCATTTAGCATGATTTCTTGACAAAATCGAGTCGTTATTGCAGAAGAATGGTAGAATTGTCTAATAAAATAGGCTCAGCCGTTTAATTTGACACGATTTTCAAAACAACTGAACGTTATTGGTAGCATTTGCGATCTATTCCCCTGTGTTTTGTCACATTATGCTGTAAGTATGCGGATGAGACGATGAGGTATGTATGAATTTAACGGATATTGTTCCATTCAGCATGATTTCTTGACAAAATCGAGTCGTTATTGCAAAAGAAAGATAAAATTGTATTATAAAATAGACTCTGCAGTTTATTTTGACACGATTTTCAAAACAACTGAACGTAATTGGTAGCATTTTCATTCAATATTCCTGTTTTTTTGTCACATAATGCTGTAATTATGCGTATGAGACGATCAGGAACGAATTTAACTGATATTTTTGCATTTAGCATGATTTCCTGACAAAATCGAGTCGTTATTACAGAAAAATGGTAAAATTGTATTATAAAATAGACTCAGCCGTTTAATTTGACACGATTTTCAAAACAACTGAACGTTATTGGTAGCATTTGCGATCTATTCTCCTGCGTTTTGTCACATTATGCTGTAAGTATGCGTATGAGACGATGAGGTATGTATGAATTTGACGGATTTTGTTCCATTTAGCATGATTTCTTGACAAAATGGAGTCGTTATTGCAAAAGAAAGGTAAAATTGTATTATAAAATAGAATCAGCAGTTTATTTTATCACGATTTTCAAAACAACTGAACGTAATTGGTAGCATTTGCATTCAATATTCCTGTTTTTTGTCAGATAATTCTGTAATTATGCGTATGAGACTATCAGGAACGAATTTAACTGATATTTTTGCATTTAGCATGATTTCTTGATAAAATCGAGTCGTTATTACAGAAGAATGGTAAAATTGTATTATAAAATAGACTCAGCCGTTTAATTTGACACGATTTTCAAAACAACTGAACGTTATTGGTAGCATTTGCGAACTATTCTCCTGTGTTTTGTCACATTATGCTGTAAGTATGCGTATGAGAGGATTAGGTGTGTATGAATTAAACGGATATAGTTCCATTTAGCATGATTTCTTAACAAAATCGAGTCGTTTCTGCAAAAGAAAGGAAAAATTGTACAATAAAATAGATTCAGCCGTTTATTTTGACACGATTTGCAAATCAATTGAACCTAATTGGTAGCATTTGCGTTCTAGATTCCTGTTTTTTGTCACATAATGCTGCAATTATGCGTATGCGACGATCAGGAACGAATTTAACGGATATTTTTGCATTTAGCATGATTTCTTGACAAAATCGAGTCGTTATTGCAGAAGAATGGTAGAATTGTCTAATAAAATAGACTCAGCCGTTTAATTTGACACGATTTTTAAAACAACTGAACGTTATTGGTAGCATTTGCAATACATTCTCCTGTGTTTTGTCACATTATGCTGTAAGTATGCGTATGAGACGATGAGGTATGTATGAATTTGACGGATATTGTTCCATTTAGCATGATTTCTTGACAAAATGGAGTCGTTATTGCAAAAGAAAGGTAAAATTGTATTATAAAATAGAATCAGCAGTTTATTTTATCACGATTTTCAAAACAACTGAACGTAATTGGTAGCATTTGCATTCAATATTCCTGTTTTTTGTCACATAATGCTGTAATTATGCGTATGAGACGATGAGGTATGTATGAATTCAACGGATATTGTTCCATTTAGCATGATTTCTTGACAAAATCGAGTCGTTATTACAGAAGAATGGTAAAATTGTATTATAAAATAGACTCAGCCGTTTAATTTGACACGATTTTCAAAACAACTGAACGTTATTGGTAGCATTTGCGATCTATTCTCCTGTGTTTTGTCACATTATGCTGTAAGTATGCGTATGAGAGGATTAGGTATGTATGAATTAAACGGATATAGTTCCATTTAGCATGATTTCTTGACAAAATCGAGTCGTTTCTGCAAAAGAAAGGAAAAATTGTACAATAAAATAGATTCAGCCGTTTATTTTGACACGATTTGCAAATCAATTGAACCTAATTGGTAGCATTTGCGTTCTAGATTCCTGTTTTTTGTCACATAATGCTGCAATTATGCGTATGCGACGATCAGGAACGAATTTAACGGATATTTTTGCATTTAGCATGATTTCTTGACAAAATCGAGTCGTTATTGCAGAAGAATGGTAGAATTGTCTAATAAAATAGACTCAGCCGTTTAATTTGACACGATTTTCAAAACAACTGAACGTTATTGGTAGCATTTGCGATACATTCTCCTGTGTTTTGTCACATTATGCTGTAAGTATGCGTATGAGACGATGAGGTATGTATGAATTTGACGAATATTGTTCCATTTAGCATGATTTCTTGACAAAATGGAGTCGTTATTGCAAAAGAAAGGTAAAATTGTATTGTAAAATAGAATCAGCAGTTTATTTTATCACGATTTTCAAAACAACTGAACGTAATTGGTAGCATTTGCATTCAATATTCCTGGTTTTTGTCACATAATGCTGTAATTATGCGTATGAGACTATCAGGAACGAATTTAACTGATATTTTTGCATTTAGCATGATTTCTTGACAAAATCGAGTCGTTATTGCAAAAGAAAGGTAAAATTGTATTATAAAATAGACTCAGCAGCTTATTTTGACACAATTTGCAAAACAATTAAACGTAATTGGTAGCATTTGCGTTCTATATTCCCGTTTATTGTCACATAATGCTGTAATAATGCGTATGAGACGATGAGGTATGTATGAATTCAACAGAAATTGTTCCATTTAGCATGATTCCTTGACAAAATCGAGTCGTTTCTGCAAAAGAATGGAAAAATTGTACAATAAAATAGATTCAGCAGTTTATATTGACACGATTTGCAAATCAATTGAATTGGTAGCATTTGCGTACTATATTCCTGTTTTTTGTCACATAATGCTTTAAATATGCGTATGAGACGATCAGGAACGAATTTAACGGATATTATTGCATTTAGCATGATTTGTTGACAAAATCGAGTCGTTATTGCAGAAGAATGGTAGAATTGACTAATAAAATAGACTCAGCCGTTTAATTTGACACGATTTTCAAAACAACTGAACGTTATTGGTAGCATTTGCGATCTATTCTCCTGTTTTTTGTCACATTATGCTGTAAGTATGCGTATGAGAGGATGAGGTATGTATGAATTAAACGGATATAGTTCCATTTAGCATGATTTCTTGACAAAATCGAGTCGTTACTGCAAAAGAATGGAAAAATTGTACAATAAAATAGATTCAGCAGTTTAAATTCACACGATTTGCAAATCAATTGAACGTAATTGGTAGCATTTGCGTAATATATTCCCGTTTTTTTGTCACATAATGCTGTAATTATGCGTATGAGACGATCAGGAACGAATTTAACGGATATTTTCGCATTTAGCATGATTTCTTGACAAAATAGAGTCGTTATTGCAAAAGAATGGTAAAATTGTATATTAAAATAGACTCAGCCGTTTATATTGATACGATTTGCAAATCAATTAAACGTGATTGGTAGCATTTGCGTTTTATATTCCTGTTTTTTGTCACATAATGCTGTAATAATGCGTATGAGACGATGAGGTATGTATGAATTCAACGGATATTGTTCCATTTAGCATGATTTCTTGACAAAATCGAGTCGTTTCTGCAAAAGAATGGTAAAATTGTACAATAAACTAGACTCAGCCGTTTATTTTGACACAATTTTCAAAACAACTGAACGTTATTGGTAGCATTAGCATTCTATATTCCTGTTTTTTGTCACATAATGCTGTATTTATGAGTATGAGACGATCAGGAACGAATTTAACGGATATTTTCGCATTTAGCATGATTTCTTGACAAAGTCGAGTCGTTATTACAGAAGAATGGTAAAATTGTATTATAAAATAGACTCAGCCGTTTAATTTGACACGATTTTCAAAACAACTGATATTATTGGTAGCATTTGCGATCTATTCTCCTGTTTTTTGTCACATGATGCTGTAAGTATGCGTATGAGATGATGAGGTATGTATGAATTAAACGGATATAGTTCCATTTAGCATGATTTCTTGACAAAATCGAGTCGTTACTGCAAAAGAATGGAAAAATTGTACAATAAAATAGATTCAGCAGTTTATATTCACACGATTTGCAAATCAATTGAACGTAATTGGTAGCATTTGCGTAATATATTCCCGTTTTTTTGTCACATAATGCTGTAATTATGCGTACGCGACGATCAGGAACGAATTTAACGGATATTATTGCATTTAGCATGATTTAGTGACAAAATCGAGTCGTTATTGCAGAAGAATGGTAGAATTGACTAATGAAATAGACTCAGCCGTTTAATTTGACACGATTTTCAAAACAACTGAACGTTATTGGTAGCATTTGCGATCTATTCTCCTGTTTTTTGTCACATTATGCTGTAAGTATGCGTATGAGATGATGAGGTATGTATGAATTAAACGGATATAGTTCCATTTAGCATGATTTCTTGACAAAATCGAGTCGTTACTGCAAAAGAATGGAAAAATTGTACAATAAAATAGATTCAGCGGTTTAAATTCACACGATTTGCAAATCAATTGAACGTAATTGGTAGCATTTGCGTAATATATTCCCGTTTTTTTGTCACATAATGCTGTAATTATGCGTATGAGACGATCAGGAACGAATTTAACGGATATTTTCGCATTTAGCATGATTTCTTGACAAAATAGAGTCGTTATTGCAAAAGAATGGTAAAATTGTATATGAAAATAGACTCAGCCGTTTATATTGATACGATTTACAAATCAATTAAACGTGATTGGTAGCATTTGCGTTTTATATTCCTGTTTTTTGTCACATAATGCTGTAATAATGCGTATGAGACGATTAGGTATGTATGAATTCAACGGATATTGTTCCATTTAGCATGATTTCTTGACAAAATCGAGTCGTTTCTGCAAAAGAATGGTAAAATTGTACAATAAACTAGACTCAGCCGTTTATTTTGACACAATTTTCAAAACAACTGAACGTAATTGGTAGCATTTGCGATCTATTTTCCTGTTTTTTGTCACATAATGCTGTAAATATGCGTATGAGACGATCAGGCATGTATCAATTTAAAGGAAATAGTTCCATTTAGCATGATTTCTTGACAAAATCGAGTCGTTATTGCAAAAGAAAGGTAAAATTGTATTATAAAATAGACTCAGCAGTTTATATTGACACGATTTGCAAATCAATTGAACGTAATTGGTAGCATTTGCGTACTATATTCCTGTTTTTTTGTCACATAATGCTGTAATTATGCGTATGAGACGATCAGGAACGAATTTAACAGATATTTTCGCATTTAGCATGATTTCTTGACAAAATCGAGTCGTTACTGCAAAAGAATGGAAAAATTGTACAATAAAATAGATTCAGCAGTTTAAATTCACACGATTTGCAAATCAATTGAACGTAATTGGTAGCATTTGCGTAATATATTCCCGTTTTTTTGTCACATAATGCTGTAATTAGGCGTATGAGACGATCAGGAACGAATTTAACGGATATTTTCGCATTTAGCATGATTTCTTGACAAAATAGAGTCGTTATTGCAAAAGAATGGTAAAATTGTATATGAAAATAGACTCAGCCGTTTATATTGATACGATTTGCAAATCAATTAAACGTGATTGGTAGCATTTGCGTTTTATATTCCTGTTTTTTGTCACATAATGCTGTAATAATGCGTATGAGACGATTAGGTATGTATGAATTCAACGGATATTGTTCCATTTAGCATGATTTCTTGACAAAATCGAGTCGTTTCTGCAAAAGAATGGTAAAATTGTACAATAAACTAGACTCAGCCGTTTATTTTGACACAATTTTCAAAATTACTGAACGTAATTGGTAGCATTTGCGATCTATTTTCCTGTTTTTTGTCACATAATGCTGTAAATATGCGTATGAGACGATCAGGCATGTATCAATTTAAAGGAAATAGTTCCATTTAGCATGATTTCTTGACAAAATCGAGTCGTTATTGCAAAAGAAAGGTAAAATTGTATTATAAAATAGACTCAGCAGTTTATATTGACACGATTTGCAAATCAATTGAACGTAATTGGTAGCATTTGCGTACTATATTCCTGTTTTTTTGTCACATAATGCTGTAATTATGCGTATGAGACGATCAGGAACGAATTTAACAGATATTTTCGCATTTAGCATGATTTCTTGACAAAATCGAGTCGTTACTGCAAAAGAATGGAAAAATTGTACAATAAAATAGATTCAGCAGTTTAAATTCACACGATTTGCAATTCAATTGAACGTAATTGGTAGCATTTGCGTAATATATTCCCGTTTTTTTGTCACATAATGCTGTAATTAGGCGTATGAGACGATCAGGAACGAATTTAACGGATATTTTCGCATTTAGCATGATTTCTTGCAAAATAGAGTCGTTATTGCAAAAGAATGGTAAAATTGTATATGAAAATAGACTCAGCCGTTTATATTGATACGATTTGCAAATCAATTAAACGTGATTGGTAGCATTTGCGTTTTATATTCCTGTTTTTTGTCACATAATGCTGTAATAATGCGTATGAGACGATGAGGTATGTATGAATTCAACGGATATTGTTCCATTTAGCATGATTTCTTGACAAAATCGAGTCGTTTCTGCAAAAGAATGGTAAAATTGTACAATAAACTAGACTCAGCCGTTATTTTGACACAATTTTCAAAACAACTGAACGTAATTGGTAGCATTTGCGATCTATTTTCCTGTTTTTTGTCACATAATGCTGTAATTATGCGTATGAGACGAGCAGGCATGTATCAATTTAAAGGATATAGTTCCATTTAGCATGATTTCTTGACAAAATCGAGTCGTTATTGCAAAAGAAAGGTAAAATTGTATTATAAAATAGACTCAGCAGTTTATATTGACACGATTTGCAAATCAATTGAACGTAATTGGTAGCATTTGCGTACTATATTCCTGTTTTTTTGTCACATAATGCTGTAATTATGCGTATGAGACGATCAGGAACGAATTTAACGGATATTTTCGCATTTAGCATGATTTCTTGACAAAATTGAGTCGTTATTGCAAAAGAATGGTAAAATTGTATATTAAAATAGACTCAGCCGTTTATATTGATACGACTTGCAAATCAATTTAACGTGATTGGTGGCATTTGCGATCTATTCTCCTGTGTTTTGTCACATTATGGTGTATGTATGCGTATGAGAGGATGAGGTATGTATGAATTTAACGGATATTGTTCCATTTAGCATGATTTCTTGACAAAATCGAGTCGTTATTGCAAAAGAAAGGTAAAATTGTATTATAAAATAGACTCAGCAGTTTATTTTGACACGATTTTCAAAACAACTGAACGTAATTGGTAGCATTTTCATTCAATATTCCTGTTTTTTGTCACATAATGCTGTAATTATGCGTATGAGACGATCAGGAACGAATTTAACTGATATTATTGCATTTAGAATGATTTCTTGACAAAATCGAGTCGTTATTGCAGAAGAATGGTAAAATTGACTAATAAAATAGACTCAGCCGTTTAATTTGACACGATTTTCAAAACAACTGAACGGTATTGGTAGCATTTGCGATCTATTCTCCTGTGTTTTGTCACATTATGGTGTATGTATGCGTATGAGAGGATGAGGTATGTATGAATTTAACGGATATTGTTCCATTTAGCATGATTTCTTGACAAAATCGAGTCGTTATTGCAAAAGAAAGGTAAAATTGTATTATAAAATAGACTCAGCAGTTTATTTTGACACGATTTTCAAAACAACTGAACGTAATTGGTAGCATTTTCATTCAATATTCCTGTTTTTTGTCACATAATGCTGTAATTATACGTATGAGACGATCAGGAACGAATTTAACTGATATTTTTGCATTTAGCATGATTTCCTGACAAAATCGAGTCGTTATTACAGAAGAATGGTAAAATTGTATTATAAAATAGACTCAGCCGTTTAATTTGACACGATTTTCAAAACAACTGAACGGTATTGGTAGCATTTGCGATCTATTCTCCTGCGTTTTGTCACATTATGCTGTAAGTATGCGTATGAGACGATGAGGTATGTATGAATTAAACGGATATAGTTCCATTTAGCATGATTTCTTGACAAAATCGAGTCGTTACTGCAAAAGAATGGAAAAATTGTACAATAAAATAGATTCAGCAGTTTATATTCACACGATTTGCAAATCAATTGAACGTAATTGGTAGCATTTGCGTAATATATTCCTGTTTTTTTGTCATATAATTCTGTAATTATGCGTATGAGACGATCAGGAACGAATTTAACGGATATTTTCGCATTTAGCATGATTTCTTGACAAAATCGAGTCGTTATTGCAAAAGAATGGTAAAATTGTATATTAAAATAGACTCAGCCGTTTATATTGATACGATTTGCAAATCAATTGAACGTAATTGGTAGCATTTGCGTTTTATATTCCTGTTTTTTGTCACATAATGCTGTAATAATGCGTATGAGACGATGAGGTATGTATGAATTCAACGGATATTGTTCCATTTAGCATGATTTCTTGACAAAATCGAGTCGTTTCTGCAAAAGAATGGTAAAATTGTACAATAAACTAGACTCAGCCGTTTATTTTGACACAATTTTCAAAACAACTGAACGTAATTGGTAGCATTTGCGATCTATTTTCCTGTTTTTTGTCACATAATGCTGTAAATATGCGTATGAGACGATCAGGTATGTATCAATTTAAAGGATATAGTTCCATTTAGCATGATTTCTTGACAAAATCGAGTCGTTTCCGCAAAAGAATGGTAAAGTTGTACAAAAAAATAGATTCAGCCGTTTATATTGACACGATTTGCAAATCAATTGAACGTAATTGGTAGCATTTGCGGTCTATATTCCTGTTTTTTGTCACATAATGCTGTAATTATGCGTATGCGACGATCAGGAACGAATTTAACGGATATTTTTGCATTTAGCATGATTTCTTGACAAAATCGAGTCGTTATTGCAGAAGAATGGTAGAATTGTCTAATAAAATAGGCTCAGCCGTTTAATTTGACACGATTTTCAAAACAACTGAACGCTATTGGTAGCATTTGCGATCTATTCCCCTGTGTTTTGTCACATTATGCTGTAAGTATGCGTATGAGACGATGAGGTATGTATGAATTTAACGGATATTGTTCCATTCAGCATGATTTCTTGACAAAATCGAGTCGTTATTGCAAAAGAAAGGTTAAATTGTATTATAAAATAGACTGAGCAGTTTATTTTGACACGATTTTCAAAACAACTGAACGTAATTGGTAGCATTTTCATTCAATATTCCTGTTTTTTGTCACATAATGCTGTAATTATGCGTATGAGACGATCAGGAACGAATTTAACTGATATTTTTGCATTTAGCATGATTTCCTGACAAAATCGAGTCGTTATTACAGAAGAATGGTAAAATTGTATTATAAAATAGACTCAGCCGTTTAATTTGACACGATTTTCAAAACAACTGAACGGTATTGGTAGCATTTGCGATCTATTCTCCTGTGTTTTGTCACATTATGGTGTATGTATGCGTATGAGAGGATGAGGTATGTATGAATTTAACGGATATTGTTCCATTTAGCATGATTTCTTGACAAAATCGAGTCGTTATTGCAAAAGAAATGTAAAATTGTATTATAAAATAGACTCAGCAGTTTATTTTGACACGATTTTCAAAACAACTGAACGTAATTGGTAGCATTTGCGATCTATTTTCCTGTTTTTTGTCACATAATGCTGTAAATATGCGTATGAGACGATCAGGTATGTATCAATTTAAAGGATATAGTTCCATTTAGCATGATTTCTTGACAAAATCGAGTCGTTTCCGCAAAAGAATGGTAATGTTGTACAAAAAAATAGATTCAGCCGTTTATATTGACACGATTTGCAAATCAATTGAACGTAATTGGTAGCATTTGCGGTCTATATTCCTGTTTTTTGTCACATAATGCTGTAATTATGCGTATGCGACGATCAGGAACGAATTTAACGGATATTTTTGCATTTAGCATGATTTCTTGACAAAATCGACTCGTTATTGCAGAAGAATGGTAGAATTGTCTAATAAAATAGGCTCAGCCGTTTAATTTGACACGATTTTCAAAACAACTGAACGTTATTGGTAGCATTTGCGATCTATTCCCCTGTGTTTTGTCACATTATGCTGTAAGTATGCGTATGAGACGATGAGGTATGTATGAATTAAACGGATATAGTTCCATTTAGCATGATTTCTTGACAAAATCGAGTCGTTTCCGCAAAAGAAAGGAAAAATTGTACAATAAAATAGATTCAGCCGTTTATTTTGACACGATTTGCAAATCAATTGAACCTAATTGGTAGCATTTGCGTTCTATATTCCTGTTTTTTGTCACATAATGCTGCAATTATGCGGATGCGACGATCAGGAACGAATTTAACGGATATTTTTGCATTTAGCATGATTTCTTGACAAAATCGAGTCGTTATTGCAGAAGAATGGTAGAATTGTCTAATAAAATAGACTCAGCCGTTTAATTTGACACGATTTTCAAAACAACTGAACGTTATTGGTAGCATTTGCGATACATTCTCCTGTGTTTTGTCACATTATGCTGTAAGTATGCGTATGAGACGATGAGGTATGTATGAATTTGACGGATATTGTTCCATTTAGCATGATTTCTTGACAAAATGGAGTCGTTATTGCAAAAGAAAGGTCAAATTGTATTATAAAATAGAATCAGCAGTTTATTTTATCACGATTTTCAAAACAACTGAACGTAATTAGTAGCATTTGCATTCAATATTCCTGTTTTTTGTCACATAATGCAGTAATTATGCGTATGAGACTATCAAGAACGAATTTAACTGATATTTTTGCATTTAGCATGATTTCTTGACAAAATCGAGTCGTTATTACAGAAGAATGGTAAAATTGTATTATAAAATAGACTCAGCCGTTTAATTTGACACGATTTTCAAAACAACTGAACGTTATTGGTAGCATTTGCGATCTATTCTCCTGTTTTTTGTCACATTATGCTGTAAGGATGCGTATGAGAGGATGAGGTATGTATGAATTAAACGGATATAGTTCCATTTAGCATGATTTCTTGACAAAATCGAGTCGTTTCTGCAAAAGAATGGAAAAATTGTGCAATAAAATAGATTCAGCAGTTTATATTGACACGATTTGCAAATCAATTGAACGTAATTGGTAGCATTTGCGGTCTATATTCCTGTTTTTTGTCACATAATGCTGTAATTATGCGTATGCGACGATCAGGAACGAATTTAACGGATATTTTTGCATTTAGCATGATTTCTTGACAAAATCGAGTCGTTATTGCAGAAGAATGGTAGAATTGTCTAATAAAATAGGCTCAGCCGTTTAATTTGACACGATTTTCAAAACAACTGAACGTTATTGGTAGCATTTGCGATCTATTCCCCTGTGTTTTGTCACATTATGCTGTAAGTATGCGTATGAGACGATGAGGTATGTATGAATTTAACGGATATTGTTCCATTCAGCATGATTTCTTGACAAAATCGAGTCGTTATTGCAAAAGAAAGGTTAAATTGTATTATAAAATAGACTGAGCAGTTTATTTTGACACGATTTTCAAAACAACTGAACGTAATTGGTAGCATTTTCATTCAATATTCCTGTTTTTTGTCACATAATGCTGTAATTATGCGTATGAGACGATCAGGAACGAATTTAACTGATATTTTTGCATTTAGCATGATTTCCTGACAAAATCGAGTCGTTATTACAGAAGAATGGTAAAATTGTATTATAAAATAGACTCAGCCGTTTAATTTGACACGATTTTCAAAACAACTGAACGTTATTGGTAGCATTTGCGATCTATTCTCCTGCGTTTTGTCACATAATGCTGTAATTATGCGTATGCGACGATCAGGAACGAATTTAACGGATATTTTTGCATTTAGCATGATTTCTTGACAAAATCGAGTCGTTATTGCAAAAGAATGGTAAAATTGTATATTAAAATAGACTCAGCCGTTTATATTGATACGATTTGCAAATCAATTGAACGTAATTGGTAGCATTTGCGTTTTATATTCCTGTTTTTTGTCACATAATGCTGTAATAATGCGTATCAGACGATGAGGTATGTATGAATTCAACGGATATTGTTCCATTTAGCATGATTTCTTGACAAAATCGAGTCGTTTCTGCAAAAGAATGGTAAAATTGTACAATAAACTAGACTCAGCCGTTTATTTTGACACAATTTTCAAAACAACTGAACGTAATTGGTAGCATTTGCGATCTATTTTCCTGTTTTTTGTCACATAATGCTGTAAATATGCGTATGAGACGATCAGGTATGTATCAATTTAAAGGATATAGTTCCATTTAGCATGATTTCTTGACAAAATCGAGTCGTTTCCGCAAAAGAATGGTAAAGTTGTACAAAAAAATAGATTCAGCCGTTTATATTGACACGATTTGCAAATCAATTGAACGTAATTGGTAGCATTTGCGGTCTATATTCCTGTTTTTTTGTCACATAATGCTGTAATTATGCGTATGCGACGATCAGGAACGAATTTAACGGATATTTTTGCATTTAGCATGATTTCTTGACAAAATCGACTCGTTATTGCAGAGGAATGGTAGAATTGTCTAATAAAATAGGCTCAGCCGTTTAATTTGACACGATTTTCAAAACAACTGAACGTTATTGGTAGCATTTGCGATCTATTCCCCTGTGTTTTGTCACATTATGCTGTAAGTATGCGTATGAGACGATGAGGTATGTTTGAATTTAACAGATATTGTTCCATTCAGCATGATTTCTTGACAAAATCGAGTCGTTATTGCAAAAGAAAGGTAAAATTGTATTATAAAATAGACTCAGCAGTTTATTTTGACACGATTTTCAAAACAACTGAACGTAATTGGTAGCATTTTCATTCAGTATTCCTGTTTTTTGTCACATAATGCTGTAATTATAGGTATGAGACGATCAGGAACGAATATAACTGATATTTTTGCATTTAGCATGATTTCCTGACAAAATCGAGTCGTTATTACAGAAGAATGGTAAAATTGTATTATAAAATAGACTCAGCCGTTTAATTTGACACGATTTTCAAAACAACTGAACGTTATTGGTAGCATTTGCGATTTATTCTCCTGCGTTTTGTCACATTATGCTGTAAGTATGCGTATGAGACGATGAGGTATGTATGAATTTAACGGATATTGTTCCATTCAGCATGATTTCTTGACAAAATCGAGTCGTTATTGCAAAAGAAAGGTAAAATTGTATTATAAAATAGACTCAGCCGTTTAATTTGACACGATTTTCAAAACAACTGAACGTTATTGGTAGCATTTGCGTTCTATATTCCTGTTTTTTGTCACATAATGCTGCAATTATGCGTATGCGACGATCAGGAACGAATTTAACGGATATAGTTCCATTTAGCATGATTTCTTGACAAAATCGAGTCGTTTCTGCAAAAGAAAGGAAAAATTGTACAATAAAATAGATTCAGCCGTTTATTTTGACACGATTTGCAAATCAATTGAACCTAATTGGTAGCATTTGCGTTCTATATTCCTGTTTTTTGTCACATAATGCTGTAATTATAGGTATGAGACGATCAGGAACGAATTTAACTGATATTTTTGCATTTAGCATGATTTCCTGACAAAATCGAGTCGTTATTACAGAAGAATGGTAAAATTGTATTATAAAATAGACTCAGCCGTTTAATTTGACACGATTTTCAAAACAACTGAACGTTATTGGTAGCATTTGCGATTTATTCTCCTGCGTTTTGTCACATTATGCTGTAAGTATGCGTATGAGACGATGAGGTATGTATGAATTTGACGGATATTGTTCCATTTAGCATGATTTCTTGACAAAATGGAGTCGTTATTGCAAAAGAAAGGTAAAATTGTATTATAAAATAGAATCAGCAGTTTATTTTATCACGATTTTCAAAACAACTGAACGTAATTGGTAGCATTTGCATTCAATATTCCTGTTTTTTGTCAGATAATTCTGTAATTATGCGTATGAGACTATCAGGAACGAATTTAACTGATATTTTTGCATTTAGCATGATTTCTTGACAAAATCGAGTCGTTATTACAGAAGAATGGTAAAATTGTATTATAAAATAGACTCAGCCGTTTAATTTGACACGATTTTCAAAACAACTGAACGTTATTGGTAGCATTTGCGATCTATTCTCCTGTGTTTTGTCACATTATGCTGTAAGTATGCGTATGAGAGGATTAGGTATGTATGAATTAAACGGATATAGTTCCATTTAGCATGATTTCTTGACAAAATCGAGTCGTTTCTGCAAAAGAAAGGAAAAATTGTACAATAAAATAGATTCAGCCGTTTATTTTGACACGATTTGCAAATCAATTGAACCTAATTGGTAGCATTTGCGTTCTAAATTCCTGTTTTTTGTCACATAATGCTGCAATTATGCGTATGCGACGATCAGGAACGAATTTAACGGATATTTTTGCATGTAGCATGATTTCTTGACAAAATCGAGTCGTTATTGCAGAAGAATGGTAGAATTGTCTAATAAAATAGACTCAGCCGTTTAATTTGACACGATTTTCAAAACAACTGAACGTCATTGGTAGCATTTGCGATCTATTCTCCTGTTTTTTGTCACATTATGCTGTAAGGATGCGTATGAGAGGATGAGGTATGTATGAATTAAACGGATATAGTTCCATTTAGCATGATTTCTTGACAAAATCGAGTCGTTTCTGCAAAAGAATGGAAAAATTGTGCAATAAAATAGATTCAGCAGTTTATGTTGACACGATTTGCAAATCAATTGAACGTAATTGGTAGCATTTGCGGTCTATATTCCTGTTTTTTTGTCACATGATGCTGTAATTATGCGTATGCGACGATCAGGAACGAATTTAACGGATATTTTTGCATTTAGCATGATTTCTTGACAAAATCGAGTCGTTTCCGCAAAAGAATGGTAAAGTTGTACAAAAAAATAGATTCAGCCGTTTATATTGACACGATTTGCAAATCAATTGAACGTAATTGGTAGCATTTGCGGTCTATATTCCTGTTTTTTTGTCACATAATGCTGTAATTATGCGTATGCGACGATCAGGAACGAATTTAACGGATATTTTTGCATTTAGCATGATTTCTTGACAAAATCGACTCGTTATTGCAGAAGAATGGTAGAATTGTCTAATAAAATAGGCTCAGCCGTTTAATTTGACACGATTTTCAAAACAACTGAACGTTATTGGTAGCATTTGCGATCTATTCCCCTGTGTTTTGTCACATTATGCTGTAAGTATGCGTATGAGACGATGAGGTATGTATGAATTTAACGGATATTGTTCCATTCAGCATGATTTCTTGACAAAATCGAGTCGTTATTGCAAAAGAAAGGTAAAATTGTATTATAAAATAGACTCAGCAGTTTATTTTGACACGATTTTCAAAACAACTGAACGTAATTGGTAGCATTTTCATTCAGTATTCCTGTTTTTTGTCACATAATGCTGTAATTATAGGTATGAGACGATCAGGAACGAATATAACTGATATTTTTGCATTTAGCATGATTTCCTGACAAAATCGAGTCGTTATTACAGAAGAATGGTAAAATTGTATTATAAAATAGACTCAGCCGTTTAATTTGACACGATTTTCAAAACAACTGAACGTTATTGGTAGCATTTGCGATTTATTCTCCTGCGTTTTGTCACATTATGCTGTAAGTATGCGTATGAGACGATGAGGTATGTATGAATTTAACGGATATTGTTCCATTCAGCATGATTTCTTGACAAAATCGAGTCGTTATTGCAAAAGAAAGGTAAAATTGTATTATAAAATAGACTCAGCCGTTTAATTTGACACGATTTTCAAAACAACTGAACGTTATTGGTAGCATTTGCGATTTATTCTCCTGTGTTTTGTCACATTATGCTGTAAGTATGCGTATGAGACGATGAGGTATGTATGAATTTAACGGATATTGTTCCATTCAGCATGATTTCTTGACAAAATCGAGTCGTTATTACAGAAGAATGGTAAAATTGTATTATAAAATAGACTCAGCCGTTTAATTTGACACGATTTTCAAAACAACTGAACGTAATTGGTAGCATTTTCATTCAGTATTCCTGTTTTTTGTCACATAATGCTGTAATTATAGGTATGAGACGATCAGGAACGAATTTAACTGATATTTTTGCATTTAGCATGATTTCCTGACAAAATCGAGTCGTTATTACAGAAGAATGGTAAAATTGTATTATAAAATAGACTCAGCCGTTTAATTTGACACGATTTTCAAAACAACTGAACGTTATTGGTAGCATTTGCGATTTATTCTCCTGCGTTTTGTCACATTATGCTGTAAGTATGCGTATGAGACGATGAGGTATGTATGAATTTGACGGATATTGTTCCATTTAGCATGATTTCTTGACAAAATGGAGTCGTTATTGCAAAAGAAAGGTAAAATTGTATTATAAAATAGAATCAGCAGTTTATTTTATCACGATTTTCAAAACAACTGAACGTAATTGGTAGCATTTGCATTCAATATTCCTGTTTTTTGTCAGATAATTCTGTAATTATGCGTATGAGACTATCAGGAACGAATTTAACTGATATTTTTGCATTTAGCATGATTTCTTGACAAAATCGAGTCGTTATTACAGAAGAATGGTAAAATTGTATTATAAAATAGACTCAGCCGTTTAATTTGACACGATTTTCAAAACAACTGAACGTTATTGGTAGCATTTGCGATCTATTCTCCTGTGTTTTGTCACATTATGCTGTAAGTATGCGTATGAGAGGATTAGGTATGTATGAATTAAACGGATATAGTTCCATTTAGCATGATTTCTTGACAAAATCGAGTCGTTTCTGCAAAAGAAAGGAAAAATTGTACAATAAAATAGATTCAGCCGTTTATTTTGACACGATTTGCAAATCAATTGAACCTAATTGGTAGCATTTGCGTTCTATATTCCTGTTTTTTGTCACATAATGCTGCTATTATGCGTATGCGACGATCAGGAACGAATTTAACGGATATTTTTGCATGTAGCATGATTTCTTGACAAAATCGAGTCGTTATTGCAGAAGAATGGTAGAATTGTCTAATAAAATAGACTCAGCCGTTTAATTTGACACGATTTTCAAAACAACTGAACGTTATTGGTAGCATTTGCGATACATTCTCCTGTGTTTTGTCACATTATGCTGTAAGTATGCGTATGAGACGATGAGGTATGTATGAATTTGACGGATATTGTTCCATTTAGCATGATTTCTTGACAAAATGGAGTCGCTATTGCAAAAGAAAGGTAAAATTGTATTATAAAATAGAATCAGCAGTTTATTTTATCACGATTTTCAAAACAACTGAACGTAATTGGTAGCATTTGCATTCAATATTCCTGTTTTTTGTCACATAATGCTGTAATTATGCGTATGAGACTATCAGGAACGAATTTAACTGATAGTTTTGCATTTAGCATGATTTCTTGACAAAATCGAGTCGTTATTACAGAAGAATGGTAAAATTGTATTATAAAATAGACTCAGCCGTTTAATTTGACACGATTTTCAAAACAACTGAACGTTATTGGTAGCATTTGCGATCTATTCTCCTGTGTTTTGTCACATTATGCTGTAAGTATGCGTATGAGAGGATTAGGTATGTATGAATTAAACGGATATAGTTCCATTTAGCATGATTTCTTGACAAAATCGAGTCGTTTCTGCAAAAGAAAGGAAAAATTGTACAATAAAATAGATTCAGCCGTTTATTTTGACACGATTTGCAAATCAATTGAACCTAATTGGTAGCATTTGCGTTCTATATTCCTGTTTTTTGTCACATAATGCTGCTATTATGCGTATGCGACGATCAGGAACGAATTTAACGGATATTTTTGCATGTAGCATGATTTCTTGACAAAATCGAGTCGTTATTGCAGAAGAATGGTAGAATTGTCTAATAAAATAGACTCAGCCGTTTAATTTGACACGATTTTCAAAACAACTGAACGTTATTGGTAGCATTTGCGATACATTCTCCTGTGTTTTGTCACATTATGCTGTAAGTATGCGTATGAGACGATGAGGTATGTATGAATTTGACGGATATTGTTCCATTTAGCATGATTTCTTGACAAAATCGAGTCGTTTCTGCAAAAGAATGGAAAAATTGTGCAATAAAATAGATTCAGCAGTTTATGTTGACACGATTTGCAAATCAATTGAACGTAATTGGTAGCATTTGCGGTCTATATTCCTGTTTTTTGTCACATAATGCTGTAATTATGCGTATGCGACGATCAGGAACGAATTTAACGGATATTTTTGCATTTAGCATGATTTCTTGACAAAATCGAGTCGTTATTGCAGAAGAATGGTAGAATTGTCTAATAAAATAGGCTCAGCCGTTTAATTTGACACGATTTTCAAAACAACTGAACGTTATTGGTAGCATTTGCGATCTATTCCCCTGTGTTTTGTCACATTATGCTGTAAGTATGCGTATGAGACGATGAGGTATGTATGAATTTAACGGATATTGTTCCATTCAGCATGATTTCTTGACAAAATCGAGTCGTTATTGCAAAAGAAAGGTAAAATTGTGTTATAAAATAGACTCAGCAGTTTATTTTATCACGATTTTCAAAACAACTGAACGTAATTGGTAGCATTTGCATTCAATATTCCTGTTTTTTGTCAGATAATTCTGTAATTATGCGTATGAGACTATCAGGAACGAATTTAACTGATATTTTTGCATTTAGCATGATTTCTTGACAAAATCGAGTCGTTATTACAGAAGAATGGTAAAATTGTATTATAAAATAGACTCAGCCGTTTAAGTTGACACGATTTTCAAAACAACTGAACGTAATTGGTAGCATTTTCATTCAATATTCCTGTTTTTTGTCACATAATGCTGTAATTATGCGTATGAGACGATCAGGAACGAATTTAACTGATATTTTTGCATTTAGCATGATTTCCTGACAAAATCGAGTCGTTATTACAGAAGAATGGTAAAATTGTATTATAAAATAGACTCAGCCGTTTAATTTGACACGATTTTCAAAACAAATGAACGTTATTGGTAGCATTTGCGATCTATTCTCCTGCGTTTTGTCACATTATGCTGTATGTATGCGTATGAGAGGATGAGGTATGTATGAATTAAACGGATATAGTTCCATTTAGCATGATTTCTTGACAAAATCGAGTCGTTATTACAGAAGAATGGTAAAAATGTATTATAAAATAGACTCAGCCGTTTAATTTGACACGATTTTCAAAACAACTGAACGTTATTGGTAGCATTTGCGATCTATTCTCCTGTTTTTTGTCACATTATGCTGTAAGGATGCATATGAGAGGATGAGGTATGTATGAATTAAACGGATATAGTTCCATTTAGCATGATTTCTTGACAAAATCGAGTCGTTTCTGCAAAAGAAAGGTAAAATTGTATTATAAAATAGACTCAGCAGTTTATTTTGACACGATTTTCAAAACAACTGAACGTAATTGGTAGCATTTTCATTCAATATTCCTGTTTTTTGTCACAAAATGATGTAATTATGCGTATGAGACGATCAGGAACGAATTTAACTGATATTTTTGCATTTAGCATGATTTCCTGACAAAATCGAGTCGTTTCTGCAAAAGAATGGAAAAATTGTGCAATAAAATAGATTCAGCAGTTTATATTGACACGATTTGCAAATCAATTGAACGTAATTGGTGGCATTTGCGGTCTATATTCCTGTTTTTTGGTCACATAATGCTGTAATTATGCGTATGAGACTATCAGGAACGAATTTAACTGATATTTTTGCATTTAGCATGATTTCTTGACAAAATCGAGTCGTTATTACAGAAGAATGGTAAAATTGTATTATAAAATAGACTCAGCCGTTTAATTTGACACGATTTTCAAAACAACTGAACGTTATTGGTAGCATTTGCGATCTATTCTCCTGTGTTTTGTCACATTATGCTGTAAGTATGCGTATGAGAGGATGAGGTATGTATGAATTAAACGGATATAGTTCCATTTAGCATGATTTCTTGACAAAATGGAGTCGTTATTGCAAAAGAAAGGTAAAATTGTATTATAAAATAGAATCAGCAGTTTATTTTATCACGATTTTCAAAACAACTGAACGTAATTGGTAGCATTTGCATTCAATATTCCTGTTTTTTGTCAGATAATTCTGTAATTATGCGTATGAGACTATCAGGAACGAATTTAACTGATATTTTTGCATTTAGCATGATTTCTTGACAAAATCGAGTCGTTATTACAGAAGAATGGTAAAATTGTATTATAAAATAGACTCAGCCGTTTAATTTGACACGATTTTCAAAACAACTGAACGTTATTGGTAGCATTTGCGATCTATTCTCCTGTGTTTTGTCACATTATGCTGTAAGTATGCGTATGAGAGGATGAGGTATGTATGAATTTGACGGATATTGTTCCATTTAGCATGATTTCTTGACAAAATGGAGTCGTTATTGCAAAAGAAAGGTAAAATTGTATTATAAAATAGAATCAGCAGTTTATTTTATCACGATTTTCAAAACAACTGAACGTAATTGGTAGCATTTGCATTCAATATTCCTGTTTTTTGTCAGATAATTCTGTAATTATGCGTATGAGACTATCAGGAACGAATTTAACTGATATTTTTGCATTTAGCATGATTTCTTGACAAAATCGAGTCGTTATTACAGAAGAATGGTAAAATTGTATTATAAAATAGACTCAGCCGTTTAATTTGACACGATTTTCAAAACAACTGAACGTTATTGGTAGCATTTGCGATCTATTCTCCTGTGTTTTGTCACATTATGCTGTAAGTATGCGTATGAGAGGATTAGGTATGTATGAATTAAACGGATATAGTTCCATTTAGCATGATTTCTTGACAAAATCGAGTCGTTTCTGCAAAAGAAAGGAAAAATTGTACAATAAAATAGATTCAGCCGTTTATTTTGACACGATTTGCAAATCAATTGAACCTAATTGGTAGCATTTGCGTTCTAAATTCCTGTTTTTTGTCACATAATGCTGCAATTATGCGTATGCGACGATCAGGAACGAATTTAACGGATATTTTTGCATGTAGCATGATTTCTTGACAAAATCGAGTCGTTATTGCAGAAGAATGGTAGAATTGTCTAATAAAATAGACTCAGCCGTTTAATTTGACACGATTTTCAAAACAACTGAACGTTATTGGTAGCATTTGCGATACATTCTCCTGTGTTTTGTCACATTATGCTGTAAGTATGCGTATGAGACGATGAGGTATGTATGAATTTGACGGATATTGTTCCATTTAGCATGATTTCTTGACAAAATGGAGTCGTTATTGCAAAAGAAAGGTAAAATTGTATTATAAAATAGAATCAGCAGTTTATTTTATCACGATTTTCAAAACAACTGAACGTAATTGGTAGCATTTGCATTCAATATTCCTGTTTTTTGTCACATAATGCTGTAATTATGCGTATGAGACTATCAGGAACGAATTTAACTGATAGTTTTGCATTTAGCATGATTTCTTGACAAAATCGAGTCGTTATTACAGAAGAATGGTAAAATTGTATTATAAAATAGACTCAGCCGTTTAATTTGACACGATTTTCAAAACCACTGAACGTCATTGGTAGCATTTGCGATCTATTCTCCTGTTTTTTGTCACATTATGCTGTAAGGATGCGTATGAGAGGATGAGGTATGTATGAATTAAACGGATATAGTTCCATTTAGCATGATTTCTTGACAAAATCGTGTCGTTTCTGCAAAAGAATGGAAAAATTGTGCAATAAAATAGATTCAGCAGTTTATGTTGACACGATTTGCAAATCAATTGAACGTAATTGGTAGCATTTGCGGTCTATATTCCTGTTTTTTGTCACATAATGCTGTAATTATGCGTATGCGACGATCAGGAACGAATTTAACGGATATTTTTGCATTTAGCATGATTTCTTGACAAAATCGAGTCGTTATTGCAGAAGAATGGTAGAATTGTCTAATAAAATAGGCTCAGCCGTTTAATTTGACACGATTTTCAAAACAACTGAACGTTATTGGTAGCATTTGCGATCTATTCCCCTGTGTTTTGTCACATTATGCTGTAAGTATGCGTATGAGACGATGAGGTATGTATGAATTTAACGGATATTGTTCCATTCAGCATGATTTCTTGACAAAATCGAGTCGTTATTGCAAAAGAAAGGTAAAATTGTGTTATAAAATAGACTCAGCAGTTTATTTTATCACGATTTTCAAAACAACTGAACGTAATTGGTAGCATTTGCATTCAATATTCCTGTTTTTTGTCAGATAATTCTGTAATTATGCGTATGAGACTATCAGGAACGAATTTAACTGATATTTTTGCATTTAGCATGATTTCTTGACAAAATCGAGTCGTTATTACAGAAGAATGGTAAAATTGTATTATAAAATAGACTCAGCCGTTTAATTTGACACGATTTTCAAAACAACTGAACGTAATTGGTAGCATTTTCATTCAATATTCCTGTTTTTTGTCACATAATGCTGTAATTATGCGTATGAGACGATCAGGAACGAATTTAACTGATATTTTTGCATTTAGCATGATTTCCTGACAAAATCGAGTCGTTATTACAGAAGAATGGTAAAATTGTATTATAAAATAGACTCAGCCGTTTAATTTGACACGATTTTCAAAACAAATGAACGTTATTGGTAGCATTTGCGATCTATTCTCCTGCGTTTTGTCACATTATGCTGTATGTATGCGTATGAGAGGATGAGGTATGTATGAATTAAACGGATATAGTTCCATTTAGCATGATTTCTTGACAAAATCGAGTCGTTATTACAGAAGAATGGTAAAAATGTATTATAAAATAGACTCAGCCGTTTAATTTGACACGATTTTCAAAACAACTGAACGTTATTGGTAGCATTTGCGATCTATTCTCCTGTTTTTTGTCACATTATGCTGTAAGGATGCATATGAGAGGATGAGGTATGTATGAATTAAACGGATATAGTTCCATTTAGCATGATTTCTTGACAAAATCGAGTCGTTTCTGCAAAAGAAAGGTAAAATTGTATTATAAAATAGACTCAGCAGTTTATTTTGACACGATTTTCAAAACAACTGAACGTAATTGGTAGCATTTTCATTCAATATTCCTGTTTTTTGTCACAAAATGATGTAATTATGCGTATGAGACGATCAGGAACGAATTTAACTGATATTTTTGCATTTAGCATGATTTCCTGACAAAATCGAGTCGTTTCTGCAAAAGAATGGAAAAATTGTGCAATAAAATAGATTCAGCAGTTTGTATTGACACGATTTGCAAATCAATTGAACGTAATTGGTGGCATTTGCGGTCTATATTCCTGTTTTTTGGTCACATAATGCTGTAATTATGCGTATGAGACTATCAGGAACGAATTTAACTGATATTTTTGCATTTAGCATGATTTCTTGACAAAATCGAGTCGTTATTACAGAAGAATGGTAAAATTGTATTATAAAATAGACTCAGCCGTTTAATTTGACACGATTTTCAAAACAACTGAACGTTATTGGTAGCATTTGCGATCTATTCTCCTGTGTTTTGTCACATTATGCTGTAAGTATGCGTATGAGAGGATGAGGTATGTATGAATTAAACGGATATAGTTCCATTTAGCATGATTTCTTGACAAAATCGAGTCGTTTCTGCAAAAGAAAGGAAAAATTGTACAATAAAATAGATTCAGCCGTTTATTTTGACACGATTTGCAAATCAATTGAACCTAATTGGTAGCATTTGCGTTCTATATTCCTGTTTTTTGTCACATAATGCTGCAATTATGCGTATGCGACGATCAGGAACGAATTTAACGGATATAGTTCCATTTAGCATGATTTCTTGACAAAATCGAGTCGTTTCTGCAAAAGAAAGGAAAAATTGTACAATAAAATAGATTCAGCCGTTTATTTTGACACGATTTGCAAATCAATTGAACCTAATTGGTAGCATTTGCGTTCTATATTCCTGTTTTTTGTCACATAATGCTGCAATTATGCGTATGCGACGATCAGGAACGAATTTAACGGATATTTTTGCATTTAGCATGATTTCTTGACAAAATCGAGTCGTTATTGCAGAAGAATGGTAGAATTGTCTAATAAAATAAGCTCAGCCGTTTAATTTGACACGATTTTCAAAACAACTGAACGTTATTGGTAGCATTTGCGATCTATTCCCCTGTGTTTTGTCACATTATGCTGTAAGTATGCGTATGAGACGATGAGGTATGTATGAATTTAACGGATATTGTTCCATTCAGCACGATTTCTTGACAAAATCGAGTCGTTATTGCAAAAGAAAGGTAAAATTGTATTATAAAATAGACTCAGCAGTTTATTTTGACACGATTTTCAAAACAACTGAACGTAATTGGTAGCATTTTCATTCAATATTCCTGTTTTTTGTCACAAAATGATGTAATTATGCGTATGAGACGATCAGGAACGAATTTAACTGATATTTTTGCATTTAGCATGATTTCCTGACAAAATCGAGTCGTTTCTGCAAAAGAATGGAAAAATTGTGCAATAAAATAGATTCAGCAGTTTATATTGACACGATTTGCAAATCAATTGAACGCAATTGGTAGCATTTGCGGTCTATATTCCTGTTTTTTGTCACATAATGCTGTAATTATGCGTATGCGACGATCAGGAACGAATTTAACTGATATTTTTGCATTTAGCATGATTTCTTGACAAAATCGAGTCGTTATTGCAGAAGAATGGTAGAATTGTCTAATAAAATAAGCTCAGCCGTTTAATTTGACACGATTTTCAAAACAACTGAACGTTATTGGTAGCATTTGCGATCTATTCCCCTGTGTTTTGTCACATTATGCTGTAAGTATGCGTATGAGACGATGAGGTATGTATGAATTTAACGGATATTGTTCCATTCAGCACGATTTCTTGACAAAATCGAGTCGTTATTGCAAAAGAAAGGTAAAATTGTATTATAAAATAGACTCAGCAGTTTATTTTGACACGATTTTCAAAACAACTGAACGTAATTGGTAGCATTTTCATTCAATATTCCTGTTTTTTGTCACAAAATGATGTAATTATGCGTATGAGACGATCAGGAACGAATTTAACTGATATTTTTGCATTTAGCATGATTTCCTGACAAAATCGAGTCGTTTCTGCAAAAGAATGGAAAAATTGTGCAATAAAATAGATTCAGCAGTTTATATTGACACGATTTGCAAATCAATTGAACGTAATTGGTAGCATTTGCGGTCTATATTCCTGTTTTTTGGTCACATAATGCTGTAATTATGCGTATGAGGCTATCAGGAACGAATTTAACTGATATTTTTGCATTTAGCATGATTTCTTGACAAAATCGAGTCGTTATTACAGAAGAATGGTAAAATTGTATTATAAAATAGACTCAGCCGTTTAATTTGACACGATTTTCAAAACAACTGAACGTTATTGGTAGCATTTGCGATCTATTCTCCTGTGTTTTGTCACATTATGCTGTAAGTATGCGTATGAGAGGATGAGGTATGTATGAATTAAACGGATATAGTTCCATTTAGCATGATTTCTTGACAAAATCGAGTCGTTTCTGCAAAAGAAAGGAAAAATTGTACAATAAAATAGATTCAGCCGTTTATTTTGACACGATTTGCAAATCAATTGAACCTAATTGGTAGCATTTGCGTTCTATATTCCTGTTTTTTGTCACATAATGCTGCAATTATGCGTATGCGACGATCAGGAACGAATTTAACGGATATAGTTCCATTTAGCATGATTTCTTGACAAAATCGAGTCGTTTCTGCAAAAGAAAGGAAAAATTGTACAATAAAATAGATTCAGCCGTTTATTTTGACACGATTTGCAAATCAATTGAACCTAATTGGTAGCATTTGCGTTCTAAATTCCTGTTTTTTGTCACATAATGCTGCAATTATGCGTATGCGACGATCAGGAACGAATTTAACGGATATTTTTGCATTTAGCATGATTTCTTGACAAAATCGAGTCGTTATTGCAGAAGAATGGTAGAATTGTCCAATAAAATAGACTCAGATGTTTAATTTGACACGATTTTCAAAACAACTGAACGTTATTGGTAGCATTTGCGATACATTCTCCTGTGTTTTGTCACATTATGCTGTAAGTATGCGTATGAGACGATGAGGTATGTATGAATTTGACGGATATTGTTCCATTTAGCATGATTTCTTGACAAAATGGAGTCGTTATTGCAAAAGAAAGGTAAAATTGTATTATAAAATAGAATCAGCAGTTTATTTTATCACGATTTTCAAAACAATTGAATTGGTAGCATTTGCGTACTATATTCCTGTTTTTTGTCACATAATGCTGTAATTATGCGTATGAGACTATCAGGAACGAATTTAACTGATATTTTTGCATTTAGCATGATTTCTTGACAAAATCGAGTCGTTATTACAGAAGAATGGTAAAATTGTATTATAAAATAGACTCAGCCGTTTAATTGGACACGATTTTCAAAACAACTGAACGTTATTGGTAGCATTTGCGATCTATTCTCCTGTTTTTTGTCACATTATGCTGTAAGGATGCGTATGAGAGGATGAGGTATGTATGAATTAAACGGATATAGTTCCATTTAGCATGATTTCTTGACAAAATCGAGTCGTTTCTGCAAAAGAATGGAAAAATTGTGCAATAAAATAGATTCAGCGGTTTATATTGACACGATTTGCAAATCAATTGAACGCAATTGGTAGCATTTGCGGTCTATATTCCTGTTTTTTGTCACATAATGCTGTAATTATGCGTATGCGACGATCAGGAACGAATTTAACGGATATTTTTGCATTTAGCATGATTTCTTGACAAAATCGAGTCGTTATTGCAGAAGAATGGTAGAATTGTCTAATAAAATAGACTCAGCCGTTTAATTTGACACGATTTTCAAAACAACTGAACGTAATTGGTAGCATTTGCGATCTATTCTCCTGCGTTTTGTCACATTATGCTGTAAGTATGCGTATGAGACGATGAGGTATGTATGAATTTGACGGAAATTGTTCCATCTAGCATGATTTCTTGACAAAATGGAGTCGTTATTGCAAAAGAAAGGTAAAATTGTATTATAAAATAGAATCAGCAGTCTATTTTATCACGATTTTCAAAACAACTGAACGCAATTGGTAGCATTTGCGGTCTATATTCCTGTTTTTTGTCACATAATGCTGTAATTATGCGTATGCGACGATCAGGAACGAATTTAACTGATATTTTTGCATTTAGCATGATTTTTTGACAAAATCGAGTCGTTATTACAGAAGAATGGTAAAATTGTATTATAAAATAGACTCAGCCGTTTAATTTGACACGATTTTCAAAACAACTGAACGTTATTGGTAGCATTTGCGATCTATTCTCCTGTTTTTTGTCACATTATGCTGTAAGGATGCGTATGAGAGGATGAGGTATGTAAGAATTAAAAGGATATAGTTCCATTTAGCATGATTTCTTGACAAAATCGAGTCGTTTCTGCAAAAGAATGGAAAAATTGTGCAATAAAATAGATTCAGCAGTTTATATTGACACGATTTGCAAATCAATTGAACGTAATTGGTAGCATTTGCGGTCTATATTCCTGTTTTTTGTCACATAATGCTGTAATTATGCGTATGAGACGATCAGGAACGAATTTAACTGATATTTTCGCATTTAGCATGATTTCCTGACAAAATCGAGTCGTTATTACAGAAGAATGGTAAAATTGTATTATAAAATAGACTCAGCCGTTTAATTTATCACGATTTTCAAAACAACTGAACGTAATTGGTAGCATTTGCGATCTATTCTCCTGCGTTTTGTCACATTATGCTGTAAGTATGCGTATGAGACGATGAGGTATGTATGAATTTGACGGAAATTGTTCCATTTAGCATGATTTCTTGACAAAATGGAGTCGTTATTGCAAAAGAAAGGTAAAATTGTATTATAAAATAGAATCAGCAGTCTATTTTATCACGATTTTCAAAACAACTGAACGTAATTGGTAGCATTTGCATTCAATATTCCTGTTTTTTGTCAGATAATTCTGTAATTATGCGTATGAGACTATCAGGAACGAATTTAACTGATATTTTTGCATTTAGCATGATTTCTTGACAAAATCGAGTCGTTATTACAGAAGAATGGTAAAATTGTATTATAAAATAGACTCAGCCGTTTAATTTGACACGATTTTCAAAACAACTGAACGTTATTGGTAGCATTTGCGATCTATTCTCCTGTGTTTTGTCACATTATGCTGTAAGTATGCGTATGAGAGGATGAGGTATGTATGAATTAAACGGATATAGTTCCATTTAGCATGATTTCTTGACAAAATCGAGTCGTTTCTGCAAAAGAAAGGAAAAATTGTACAATAAAATAGATTCAGCCGTTTATTTTGACACGATTTGCAAATCAATTGAACCTAATTGGTAGCATTTGCGTTCTATATTCCTGTTTTTTGTCACATAATGCTGCAATTATGCGTATGCGACGATCAGGAACGAATTTAACGGATATTTTTGCATTTAGCATGATTTCTTGACAAAATCGAGTCGTTATTGCAGAAGAATGGTAGAATTGTCTAATAAAATAGACTCAGCCGTTTAATTTGACACGATTTTCAAAACAACTGAACGTTATTGGTAGCATTTGCGATCTATTCCCCTGTGTTTTGTCACATTATGCTGTAAGTATGCGTATGAGACGATGAGGTATGTATGAATTTAACGGATATTGTTCCATTCAGCACGATTTCTTGACAAAATCGAGTCGTTATTGCAAAAGAAAGGTAAAATTGTATTATAAAATAGACTCAGCAGTTTATTTTGACACGATTTTCAAAACAACTGAACGTAATTGGTAGCATTTTCATTCAATATTCCTGTTTTTTGTCACATAATGCTGTAATTATGCGTATGAGACGATCAGGAACGAATTTAACTGATATTTTCGCATTTAGCATGATTTCCTGACAAAATCGAGTCGTTATTACAGAAGAATGGTAAAATTGTATTATAAAATAGACTCAGCCGTTTAATTTATCACGATTTTCAAAACAACTGAACGTAATTGGTAGCATTTGCGATCTATTCTCCTGCGTTTTGTCACATTATGCTGTAAGTATGCGTATGAGACGATGAGGTATGTATGAATTTGACGGAAATTGTTCCATTTAGCATGATTTCTTGACAAAATGGAGTCGTTATTACAAAAGAAAGGTAAAATTGTATTATAAAATAGAATCAGCAGTCTATTTTATCACGATTTTCAAAACAACTGAACGTAATTGGTAGCATTTGCATTCAATATTCCTGTTTTTTGTCAGATAATTCTGTAATTATGCGTATGAGACTATCAGGAACGAATTTAACTGATATTTTTGCATTTAGCATGATTTCTTGACAAAATCGAGTCGTTATTACAGAAGAATGGTAAAATTGTATTATAAAATAGACTCAGCCGTTTAATTTGACACGATTTTCAAAACAACTGAACGTTATTGGTAGCATTTGCGATCTATTCTCCTGTGTTTTGTCACATTATGCTGTAAGTATGCGTATGAGAGGATTAGGTATGTATGAATTAAACGGATATAGTTCCATTTAGCATGATTTCTTGACAAAATCGAGTCGTTTCTGCAAAAGAAAGGAAAAATTGTACAATAAAATAGATTCAGCCGTTTATTTTGACACGATTTGCAAATCAATTGAACCTAATTGGTAGCATTTGCGTTCTATATTCCTGTTTTTTGTCACATAATGCTGCAATTATGCGTATGCGACGATCAGGAACGAATTTAACGGATATTTTTGCATTTAGCATGATTTCTTGACAAAATCGAGTCGTTATTGCAGAAGAATGGTAGAATTGTCTAATAAAATAGACTCAGCCGTTTAATTTGACACGATTTTCAAAACAACTGAACGTTATTGGTAGCATTTGCGATACATTCTCCTGTGTTTTGTCACATTATGCTGTAAGTATGCGTATGAGACGATGAGGTATGTATGAATTTGACGGATATTGTTCCATTTAGCATGATTTCTTGACAAAATGGAGTCGTTATTGCAAAAGAAAGGTAAAATTGTATTACAAAATAGAATCAGCAGTTTATTTTATCACGATTTTCAAAACAATTGAATTGGTAGCATTTGCGTACTATATTCCTGTTTTTTGTCACATAATGCTGTAATTATGCGTATGAGACTATCAGGAACGAATTTAACTGATATTTTTGCATTTAGCATGATTTCTTGACAAAATCGAGTCGTTATTACAGAAGAATGGTAAAATTGTATTATAAAATAGACTCAGCCGTTTAATTGGACACGATTTTCAAAACAACTGAACGTTATTGGTAGCATTTGCGATCTATTCTCCTTTTTTTTGTCACATTATGCTGTAAGGATGCGTATGAGAGGATGAGGTATGTATGAATTAAACGGATATAGTTCCATTTAGCATGATTTCTTGACAAAATCGAGTCGTTTCTGCAAAAGAATGGAAAAATTGTGCAATAAAATAGATTCAGCAGTTTATATTGACACGATTTGCAAATCAATTGAACGCAATTGGTAGCATTTGCGGTCTATATTCCTGTTTTTTGTCACATAATGCTGTAATTATGCGTATGCGACGATCAGGAACGAATTTAACTGATATTTTTGCATTTAGCATGATTTCTTGACAAAATCGAGTCGTTATTGCAGAAGAATGGTAGAATTGTCTAATAAAATAGGCTCAGCCGTTTAATTTGACACGATTTTCAAAACAACTGAACGTTATTGGTAGCATTTGCGATCTATTCCCCTGTGTTTTGTCACATTATGCTGTAAGTATGCGTATGAGACGATGAGGTATGTATGAATTTAACGGATATTGTTCCATTCAGCACGATTTCTTGACAAAATCGAGTCGTTATTGCAAAAGAAAGGTAAAATTGTATTATAAAATAGACTCAGCAGTTTATTTTGACACGATTTTCAAAACAACTGAACGTAATTGGTAGCATTTGCATTCAATATTCCTGTTTTTTGTCAGATAATTCTGTAATTATGCGTATGAGACTATCAGGAACGAATTTAACTGATATTTTTGCATTTAGCATGATTTCTTGACAAAATCGAGTCGTTATTGCAGAAGAATGGTAAAATTGTATTATAAAATAGACTCAGCCGTTTAATTTGACACGATTTTCAAAACAACTGAACGTTATTGGTAGCATTTGCGATCTATTCTCCTGTTTTTTGTCACATTATGCTGTAAGGATGCGTATGAGAGGATGAGGTATGTATGAATTAAACGGATATAGTTCCATTTAGCATGATTTCTTGACAAAATCGAGTCGTTTCTGCAAAAGAATGGAAAAATTGTGCAATAAAATAGATTCAGCAGTTTATATTGAAACGATTTGCAAATCAATTGAACGTAATTGGTAGCATTTGCGGTCTATATTCCTGTTTTTTGTCACATAATGCTGTAATTATGCGTATGCGACGATCAGGAACGAATTTAACGGATATTTTTGCATTTAGCATGATTTCTTGACAAAATCGAGTCGTTATTGCAGAAGGATGGTAGAATTGTCTAATAAAATAGGCTCAGCCGTTTAATTTGACACGATTTTCAAAACAACTGAACGTTATTGGTAGCATTTGCGATCTATTCCCCTGTGTTTTGTCACATTATGCTGTAAGTATGCGTATGAGACGATGAGGTATGTATGAATTTAACGGATATTGTTCCATTCAGCACGATTTCTTGACAAAATCGAGTCGTTATTGCAAAAGAAAGGTAAAATTGTATTATAAAATAGACTCAGCAGTTTATTTTGACACGATTTTCAAAACAACTGAACGTAATTGGTAGCATTTTCATTCAATATTCCTGTTTTTTGTCACATAATGCTGTAATTATGCGTATGAGACGCTCAGGAACGAATTTAACTGATATTTTTGCATTTAGCATGATTTCCTGACAAAATCGAGTCGTTATTACAGAAGAATGGTAAAATTGTATTATAAAATAGACTCAGCCGTTTAATTTATCACGATTTTCAAAAACAACTGAACGTAATTGGTAGCATTTGCGATCTATTCTCCTGCGTTTTGTCACATTATGCTGTAAGTATGCGTATGAGACGATGAGGTATGTATGAATTTGACGGAAATTGTTCCATTTAGCATGATTTCGTGACAAAATGGAGTCGTTATTGCAAAAGAAAGGTAAAATTGTATTATAAAATAGAATCAGCAGTTTATTTTATCACGATTTTCAAAACAGCTGAACGTAATTGCTAGCATTTGCATTCAATATTCCTGTTTTTTGTCAGATAATTCTGTAATTATGCGTATGAGACTATCAGGAACGAATTTAACTGATATTTTTGCATTTAGCATGATTTCTTGACAAACTCGAGTCGTTATTACAGAAGAATGGTAAAATTGTATTATAAAATAGACTCAGCCGTTTAATTTGACACGATTTTCAAAACAACTGAACGTTATTGGTAGCATTTGCGATCTATTCTCCTGTGTTTTGTCACATTATGCTGTAAGTATGCGTATGAGACAATGAGGTATGTATGAATTTAACGGATATTGTTCCATTTAGCATAATTTCTTGATAAAATCGAGTCGTTATTACAGAAGAATGGTAAAATTGTATTATAAAATAGACTCAGCCGTTTAATTTGACACGATTTTCAAAACAACTGAACGTTATTGGTAGCATTTGCGATCTATTTTCCTGTGTTTTGTCACATTATGCTGTAAGTATGCGTATGAGACAATGAGGTATGTATGAATTTAACGGATATTGTTCCATTTAGCATAATTTCTGTATAAAATCGAGTCGTTATTGCAAAAGAAAGGTAAAATTGTATTATAAAATAGACTCAGCAGTTTATTTTGACACGATTTTCAAAACAACTGAACGTAATTGGTAGCATTTGCATTCAATATTCCTATTTTTTGTCACATAATGCTGTAATTATTATGCGTATGAGACGATCAGGAACGAATTCAACTGATATTTTTGCATTTAGCATGAGTTCATGACAAAATCGAGTCGTTATTGCAAAAGAATGGTAAAATTGTATATTAAAATAGACTCAGCCGTTTATATTGATACGATTTGCAAATCAATTTAACGTGATTGGTAGCATTTGCGTTTTATATTCCTGTTTTTTGTCACATAATGCTGTAATAATTCGTATGAGACGATGAGGTATGTATGAATTTAACGGATATTGTTCAATTTAGCATGATTTCTTGACAAAATCGAGTCGTTTCTGCAAAAGAATGGTAAAATTGTACAATAAACTAGACTCAGCCGTTTATTTTGACAAAATTTTCAAACAACTGAACGTAATTGGTAGCATTTGCGATCTATTTTCCTGTTTTTTGTCACATAATGCTGTAAATATGCGTATGAGACGATCAGGTATGTATCAATTTAAAGGACATAGTTCCATTTAGCATGATTTCTTGACAAAATCGAGTCGTTTCCGCAAAAGAATGGTAAAGTTGTACAAAAAAATAGATTCAGCCGTTTATATTGACACGATTTGCAAATCAATTGAACGTAATTGGTAGCATTTGCGTTCTATATTCCTGTTTTTTGTCACATAATGCTGTAATTATGCGTATGCGACGATCAGGAATGAACTTAACGGATATTTTTGCATTTAGCATGATTTCATGACAAAATCGAGTCGTTATTACAGAAGAATGGTAAAATTGTATTATAAAATAGACTCAGCCGTTTAATTTGACACGATTTTCAAAACAACTGAACGTTATTGGTAGCATTTGCGATCTATTCTCCTGTGTTATATCACATTATGCTGTAAGTATGCGTATGAGAGGATGAGATATGTATGAATTAAACGGAAATAGTTCCATTTAGCATGATTTCTTGACAAAATCGAGTCGTTTCTGCAAAAGAATGGAAAAATTGTACAATAAAATAGATTCAGCAGTTTATATTTACACGATTTGCAAATCAATTGAACGTAATTGGTAGCATTTGCGTACTATATTCCTGTTTTTTGTCACATAATGCTGTAATTATGCGTATGAGACGCTCAGGAACGAATTTAACTGATATTTTTGCATTTAGCATGATTTCCTGACAAAATCGAGTCGTTATTACAGAAGAATGGTAAAATTGTATTATAAAATAGACTCAGCCGTTTAATTTATCACGATTTTCAAAAACAACTGAACGTAATTGGTAGCATTTGCGATCTATTCTCCTGCGTTTTGTCACATTATGCTGTAAGTATGCGTATGAGACGATGAGGTATGTATGAATTTGACGGAAATTGTTCCATTTAGCATGATTTCTTGACAAAATGGAGTCGTTATTGCAAAAGAAAGGTAAAATTGTATTATAAAATAGAATCAGCAGTTTATTTTATCACGATTTTCAAAACAGCTGAACGTAATTGGTAGCATTTGCATTCAATATTCCTGTTTTTTGTCAGATAATTCTGTAATTATGCGTATGAGACTATCAGAGTAGTAATAGGAGAGGGCTACTGAGATCATGTCCCGTTAGATTGTTGTTATTTCTGTCTAACGTTAGTTTGCCGTATAAGTCCATCCTTCTCGCACCTATGGGAAAAAGGTGTATGTGTTCTGAGATCATTTACGGTTACTTTAATGATGTGACGTAGCAAGGAAGGAGCGCATTTTTTTCCCGTCGGTCGCGACCGACCGACGTACGTACCTATCAAGGAATAGGTATGTGTTAATTGTTTTTCCGGTTCGGCTGGACATGCCGCTGCCGCAGTGCAAGAAATAATTATTATTTTTCTTACGCGTTCGACTCTAATGAATGAATTTATTAAAGTACCTAATTGCATGCTTCGTTATGAATAGGTAGATAGGTGGGTAGTTAGGTAACAATGGTAAATAAAAAGTATTGTTATTCAGAAATAGTTTTATTCTTTAAAAAAATTCCTTTCGAGGAAGGTATTGTTTATTGATCTATTTTGCACAAATCATAACACAAATGATTTATTCTTCAAAAAAAAAAAATGTTACATTACAACATTATTAGATGGAATCCGTATAAAATTGCTCATTTAATTGAGGAGACACGTATATGTTTAAACTATATTATCATGTAAGAAATAAAACACAAATGTTTAAGTTTAACAAAAATTTTATTGTATTTTACAAACGCTTAGCTTAATTATTTTTAAAAAAAAGAATTGTTTCCAATCCATTATTCTAAAAAGAATTAAACTTGTTAGAAAGAATTAAAGAATATATATAAAATTTTCTACATACATACCTAACCATATGGTTGCCCAGGGATCACACCCCTCGGGTCTTTCAATTGTTAAGTATGCCCTCGGACAAGTCGTGGGCATACTTATCAACCCTAAATAAATTGCTTCTGTTGGAGGAGGACTATGGCATAGTATCATAAACCTATCTATATCCTTAAAAATAACAAAAATTAATTAATAAATTTAAATATCAAAATAGTTTACCTCCAACTCAGGAAGATTCAAATTGACTATGCAGTCAATGATCATAATTTTCTCTGAAAAATAAATTAAATTAATAGTATGTAATATAGGATAAGTAAGTCTCTTGCTCACAAAACTTACCATTCACATTCATGGTTGCTAATGGGAATAATGAAACATGAAGAAGAACATGCTGTATTTATGTGAGTTGATAATTTTTTAAAATGTTCAAACTGGTACGTTGATTTATTCATGACTGATAATGGGAATATGTGAAACTTGAAAAACAATATGCTGTAATTATGTGAATTGATAATTTTTTAAAATGTTCAAACTGGTATGTTGATTTATTCATGACTGATATGGGTAAATATGAAACTTGAAACAATATGTTGTAGTTATGTGAGCTGATAATTATTTTAAATGCTTAAACGGGTACCACCTGCATGACAGGATGTCAGAAGTAATATTTTTCAGCCTTTGCTTTGTCCATGAAGTTTGAAATAAATATCTTTTACTGATTTGAGTTCAATACTTAAACAGATAAAAAGCAGGATATTATTGTGGGAAACTACAATTTTAAATAGCTACGTATATGGCAAAATGTTACAATTATAGCAAAAATGTAATCGTACAAATGCACCTGCAACGGATGTCCAATAATTAATAATCTTAACTGCGGACTTATAATGAGTTTGAATTTATTTGCAAAGATTTGTAAGTATAATATATGTTTGCTTACCTGCAGACAATCCTCTCTTCACCAACAATATTTTATATATGGTATATATATAATACAGATGACGAACAAATGGCATTGTCATTAACAGTTATTATTGAGAAATTTTGTTCCGTTGACATTACCCTAATGTTAAGTAGGTCACATTCTTTTTTTATAAATGATAGGACTTCAAACGTTGACATATCATTTTTCGGCATAGACATTTGCCAAGGCCCCAACAGTTCAATACGGAATCTATGTTTCTCCAATGCTCGTACTGTTAACGAAATAGTTAACTCATCCTTTTTAATTTTTTTATAATCGTTAAAAACTACTTCCAAACATAATGCACTCAAACTTTTCACTAAATAAACAGGTTTTTGATCTGAAGTTAAAATAATTCTGTATGAATTTTCGATAGGAATATTGTTTAAACTATAAATCTTCGAATGCTGCAGTTCACGTAAAAACCATTTAATAGAATGATGATTAAATTTAAATTTGGAAAAAAAAGTTTTACAGTTCATTAACTGTCTATCTTTTACAAAAAAATAATTATCTAATTTTGGAATTAAAGCCATTTTTAAAATAAGGACTAGTTAGTGACGGAAGCGATTAATAACTGATAGGTATAAGTGTACAGACTTATTAATTGAGAATATTTTCCACTAACATCATTATATGCCGGAAATTATTATTAACATTCACTCACTGCCACCACCACCACCACCACCGCCATCATCATGATTATAACAACGATTCGAAATAATTTTAACCAATAGCATAAAAGTATTCCTTAATTAAATCTAACTATCTGTTGAAGAGGGATAGGTAATAGTTATAAATAATGGTGCAAACGCCATTATTTTTAAAGTCGGTTATTTCCTAATCAGAGTACCTACCACCTACCTAGTATACTTTAACTAAGTTTAGCCTTTAAAAAGTATTTTAACTATGGATTATCTAAAACAATTAAATGCGGCCGGTTCGGTAGAGTTCAAAACAACGGTATCGTTAAAAACGTTAGAAATTGGGAAACTATATCGCATTGAACGAGTTTTCGCCGTACAAACGCGATATGGTCGACAGGTGAAGGTCGATCTAGGAGACTTTGAATGTTTTTTGCCACAAAGATGGGCCAAAATTATTCCTGATGAAAAGTTTTCAGAATTCGTGGACACGGGCCTTGTTTTAAAAGGTGTCAAAAAACTACCAAATGGAGCAGAAACGTCTGAAATTAATTTCGAAAAACTAAAGTAAGACATTTTTTCACTCCAGTATACGCGTGAGTGTGTTAGTAAAATTAATCAATGTTAAGTGAACAATTTTATTCGTTTTTCAATAAAAATTATTCTTAAATATAAGTATATGCATGAAGTGTTATTAAAAAATTAAGGTGCTATAAATGCATAGGAATCAACATTTGAATGAACAATTACATTCGCTTCCGAGTACTAGTAACATCATGGAGCAGCCTCCAGCTAAAAGAGTTAAGCTTACAACATGTGATATTTGCAAGTGTACACTTGAATCCGTAAATTATTCTGCACATCTTAAATCTATTAACCACAAGAATAAATGTTTGGAACGTGATGTCACTCTTGGTTCTAATGTTCATGAAATATTATCAGCGTTCAATCGAAAAGTGGTTTCCTATCGTTTGATACCTAATAATAATACAAAAATTGCCAATCTACCTATAAACGACTATAGCAATTTATTAATAGAAAACTTCATTCATAATATACGGAATGAAATCGTGACCATCATAAATAAAAAACTTAAGGATTTTAACGTGTTGAAAGTAAATTTCGAACTTTATGGAAGTTTTCTGAAGCCTGCAGCAGTCTCAGATGATAATGATGGAAAATACAACTTGGAAGTAAAGACTTTTCTGGTTCCCTACCAAGTTGTAGATAAATCTATCAATGTAAACGAAATAATTGAAAATTTAATTGCAAATTTAAAGAAAAAGCTTGAGGAGTTCCAGGTAAGTTAAAACTAGTCTAGTCTAATAGTAATAATAATACTAATAAAACGCTTATACTTGTTTTAAGGAACGTGATAGTGGATATGCACTTCAGGAACTTTTATTTTTGGAAGTCAATTTGGTGAAATACAATCCACTGAAAGCTTCCACCTATGTAAAACTTCCATTGGACATTGAGCGCAAAAAGGCTGTTATTAACGTTAAAAACCAAGATAATAAGTGTTTCATCTGGGCAATTCTTTCCGCACTATATCCCGTCAGATGTCGTAAAAATCATGTATCAAGTTATAGGAAATATCTTTCAAAGCTAAATTTAACAGGTATGACCTTTCCAATGACCTTTTGTAACATTAAATTGTTTGAAAAATTGAATCCTAATGTAAGTGTAAATGTTTTTGGTCTCGAAAAACAAAAAGAAAAGTCAATAATTGTAGGACCATATTATTTCTCTCAATGTAGAAAATTAAACCATGTTAACTTACTATACATCGAAGAAGAAAATAAACAACATTACTGTTATATTAAAAATTTAAGTCGTCTTATTTCGAAGCAGCTAAGTCGGAGAAAAACTGTTAAATATATTTGTGATGGTTGCTTGCAATATTTTGGTAGTGAAAATCTTTTAGCTAATCATATGCAACAGGACTGTGCGAAATGTGTAACCGTTTTACCTTCAGCTGGAAATAATTTTTTAAAATTTAAACAAATAGAAAAGCAAATTAAAGTTCCTTTTGTTATATATGCCGATTTTGAATCTTTGCTAGTTCCAATTCGACAATCTTCAGAATCGTCGATAGATGATACTAAAACAGTATCTACTCACATTCATAAGCCATTTAGTTTTGCCTATTACGTTAAGTGTTGTTATGACGATTCACTTTCGAAATTTTATTCGTTTCGGGGAGAAAATTGTGCAAAAGTTTTCTGTAATATGATTAAAAATGAAGCTTCTCATATATACCATACATACTTAAAAAATATTATTCCTATGAAAGAATTAACTGAAGAGGATTTAGAAAATTTCGCATCGGCAACAAACTGTTATTTATGTAACGGAGATTTAGGTTCAGATAAAATTAAAGATCACTGTCACCTCACCGGCAAATATAGAGGCTGTTGTCATAATTCCTGTAATTTGAAAGTAAAAACCGTTAACTTTATCCCGGTTTTCTTTCACAATTTTAGCAATTATGATTGTCATCTTTTTATACGTGAATTTGCCGCCGAAGATGACGAACCAATGAATGTCATTCCGGTGAATAAAGAAAAGTATATTTCATTTACAAAGAAAATTTTAGTCGATAGAAAAAATAATGAAAACAATTACATAGATTTACGTTTTGTAGATTCTTATCGATTTATGAATCGAAAATTGGAGACACTCGCTGCAAATTTATCAGATGATCAAATTATAGAATTAAGAAACTTTTTTCCAAATGATGAAGAATTTAGATTAATGCGTCAAAAGGGTGTTTTCCCATACAATTATTTAGATACGTTGGAAAAATTAAATAACGAATGTTTACCTTCAAAAATGGATTTTTACGATTCAATGCAAGATACTTCAATTTCTGATGCAGACTATCAAAGAGCAAACGATATTTGGCATAAATTTTCATGTAAAAATTTAGGTGAATACAGTGACCTCTATTTAAAAGTAGACGTAATTTTATTATGCGACGTTTTCGAAAATTTCCGAAATTTATGTTTGAATACATACAAATTAGATCCGGTCCATTTTTATAGTTTACCCGGCTTGTCATGGCAGGCAATGCTAAAATTTACCAATGTACAGTTGGAGTTGTTAACTGACTGTTCAATGGTACTCTTTTTTCAACGAAATATCCGAGGTGGTTATGCTGGAGTGGTTCAACGTTTCGCACAGGCCAACAATAAATATATTCCCTCTAATTACAACAATTCACAAGCAACATCTTACATATCATATTGGGATGCAAATAATTTATATGGATATGCGCTTTCGGAAAAACTGCCTATATCGAACTTTCGATGGCTCTCACAAAACGAAATTGATTCATTTAATATAAATAACTATACAGATTCTGATGATCAAGGATATGTTTTGGAAGTCGATATTCATTATCCAAAACATTTGCATGATTTGCACAATGATTTTCCAATGTGTATTGAAAAAATGAAACCTCCAAATTCAAAATGTAAAAAATTATTGCAAACCTTTTTCGATAAGCAAAATTACGTTATTCATATAAAGACTCTTAAGCAATGTATTGAAAATGGTTTAGAGTTGTCAAAGATTCATAGAATTCTCACGTTCAAGCAATCTGCTTGGATGAAACCGTTTATCGATTTTAATACTCGTCTAAGACAAAGTGCCGCAAACGCATTTGAAAAAGATATGTACAAATTAATAAATAATGCAAACTATGGAAAATGTATCGAAAATATAGAAAAAAGGGTTAACGTTAATTTAGTCAATTCGTGGAAAAATTTGGGTCATAAAAAAGGAGTTGAGAAATTAGTTTCACAACCCAATTTTCATAGTATATCCATTTTTGATGAAAATTTTGCAGCAGTACAATTGTTAAAGTCTCAAATCTATTATGACAAACCAATTTACGCCGGGTTTGCAGTATTGGAAATTGCCAAATTTGTAATGTATGAATTTCACTATAACTTTATAAAAAAAAAATATGGTTCCAAAGCATCACTTTTGTATACAGATACTGATAGTTTGTTGTATTTCATAGAAACGGATAATGTTTATAATGATATGAAGAATAATTTACATAGATTTGATACCTCAAATTATTCTATTGATAATATTTTTGAAATGCCTTTGGTAAACAAAGCCATCCCAGCACTTATGAAAGATGAAGTTTGTGGTAAGATTATTTGGGAATTTGTCGGTCTTAAAGCTAAAATGTATGAAGTGAATATAGAAGGAAGTTTGATAATGAAAAAGGCTAAAGGTGTTAAAAAGAATGTAATAAAGTCATTAACGGAAAAAGATTTTAAATATGTATTAAATGAAAACGAGATAGTACTGAAGCGACAAAATGTATTTAGGTCTTTAAAGCATATAATTTATTCTCAATGCATTAATAAAATTGCTTTGTCTGCGGATGATGATAAACGTTTCCATATACCAGAAACGTATAAGACTTTAGCATGGGGACACTACAAAATTACTACTGATAATACTAACAATAATTTAAGTTAGGTTATTTTAATGATTTCCTAATGGCTTAATTATTATATAAAGTTAGTTAATTACTATAATGATGTTCAATAAACTAACTTGAAACCATTAGATACTTGTGTTTTATTTGTACATACGTTAATGACCTTAACATCTAGGAAGAGAAGGAGCAGGAGGAGGAGGAGGAGGAGGAATGGATAATAGTAGTGGTAATAACCAATTTAAAGAGTAGTTCTCGAAACAAATGCGTTAGTTTTAACTTTAGAAAGCAAAATGGCAGTTGTACAGTTAAAACCGGGAAATAAAATCAAAGTTCTTTCAGCATTTGAATTAATCCAACTGGCAAATGTTGTGCAAGCGACTGCTGAGGAGAATTGGCATAGCAGTATTGCAAATTTAGAAGAAAAATGGAGAACATCAAGCACTGGCGTGTTTGATAGTGATTTGTTCAATATTGTAGCTTGTCCGCTATCTGAAATTTTAAATTATCCGAAAACCATCGATCCTAATAATGGTAATAATGAAGAAATTTACCATACAGGGAAAACGTTAGCGTTAGAAGTGCAGAAAAGAAGAGATATTTTTAAAGAACCGAAGAAAAGAAGAATAGTAATGGAAAAAGGGAAAAAAAGACAAAGGAAAAGAAACGAGAAAGAATCTTATGCATTGATATCACCACCACTACCATCCTCGCCTCCGCCGCCACCGCCGACGCCGCCGCCCACTACAGCGAAAAACGAACAATGCTGCTACCTATTTGATAATATTTATAAAGAATTGGGAATTAAAGATTTGTAGGATTTTTTAAAATAAACAGAAATCTTATTAATATGAGTATTTTATTTCTATTAATGTTAAGTAATATACAAAAAAGTCTTACATTAATTCTTGCAAAATATTGAAAACACTTTTATAGTCTTTAGAATAAATTGATGGCAATTTTACAGAATCTGATCTATTTTCATCTTGACAACCTACTGGCAATCCTTTTTTCGCTTTTTCTAAATTACCAACAAGCCATTGAAAGACTGCTTTCTGTCTACAATTATGCAATGGTTCAAATTTATAAGCCAGTTTGTTGGCTTTCATAATTTGAATTATATAGTACAATAGTTTTGGTTGTGCATAATAAGCAGTTTCTAGTATGATATCATCCAAACATGCTAATACATTTTTATAGTTTTTCTTAATATTACTTATGGGAAATTTTTCTAAATTGCAAGGATTATAATTTGAAAGGAGATCTTGAAGGAAAAATATATCATTGGTGCACAAAGTTGTCATTTCCTTCATTTCAGTTAATATACTCACTACATCAAATACACTTATTAAAAAGTCTAAATCATCTGGAACTGTATTCAAAAAGGATTGTACAAAATCATCGCATATAATTTGACGGTGAAATAACAAATCCAGCAACGATAGAGATGGAAAAGTCTCTGTAATCCATGTGAAGGCTTCGAAGGGCACTTGAAATCCTAATCGCATAAAAATATTTTTGGCTGTCTGTTCATTATTTCGAACAAATGCATAGGAAAGTTCCTTTTTCAAATTATTCACATCGCTATTGTAAATTGCATAAGAGGTTGGATCCATTCTTGTTAGTAGATATTTTTTAATTGTGAAAATAAATAAACTCGTCACTATCGCTGCTACTGCTGCTACTGCTGCTGCTGCTGTTGTAATTATTATTATTATCAGATGAATCAGTTGTGACCGGATGATTGAAATAATTACCCAATATTTCTATTTGATCATATGCAGAAACATCAAATTTTTCAAAAATGTTTATTAAACCTTTAGCTTCGAGCGTTTTGCTTTCAATCAACACACCATTTACGTAAAACTTTATAGTAATGTAGTAATCAGACATGCTTTCTCGTACCATGGTAAAAATATACTAAAATTCTTTAATAGTTCTATGACAAATTGAAGAGGACTAGGTAGGTGGAGGGGAGATGATGTTTAATTGTTTATATTATTTCCCATTACCTATTAATAAATATTAATAAAGTGGAAAAATAATATTTTTATTCATTATCTATACACATCTACATATAGTCTTTTAGTAACCAACTTCTTAGAACAAAAACGTTTTCTAATGCACAATTATAGTTTGAATTTTGATGATGGTAGTGGTGGTAGGTGCATAGTGATGTAGTAGTTGTAGCGATGACTTTATAATCTGCAATAAGTTTTGTTAGAGATGGACATTTTAAATCCTCCAAGTTTATAATGTTCTGCAGATAGGGAAATTCTTTTGATAACCATCTTCGTTTCTCCAAGCCTTTGACATAAATAGTCGTACAATCATTTAAAATTTTCCCTATTTCACCTATTGTCTCGTAATAACTGTGCAATCCAAAATTCCATTCGATTCCATGATAATTTCTAGTAAGCCATCCATTCTGACTTCTATAACGGGCTGCAAGTTGCGACCAAGGAAATGGTGGCGATAATAAATACCATGCAATTTTTTCTTCATTGCTTATTTTACTGAAAGCAACTTCCTTAAATATGAAGGTATTACCCGCTGCCTTAAATCCTTGCACATCCACTATGAATTTCATCTTTGTAATATACCTACTTATAGTTACAATACTTGAACAATGTTGTTGGATGGATTGTAGCGAACCATACGATCATGTAGAATTAAGCAATATGCAGCTGTATTTGCTGGAATTGCTTCATTAGTTTCAAAATCTAGACGTACATCTATAGCGCCCGCCTTCACAATTTCGCTTTGATGTGTACAATCGATTACAAATAAGGGAGCAATTTTCTTAAAATCTGATGGTTTCATTACCGGCTCGCTAACCGTTCCGTAATAAGACTGTTGAAATTGAGCATACATTTCATATAATATAGAAAATTTATTATTCTTAAAATCAAGATGAAGGTTATCGTAAGGATACATAGAAGAGCCCAAATGTAATTTAATATTATTAAGTTCGCAATGATCAAAGTGGGCTTTATTTTTTTCAGGTTTATTATTTCTATCTGTTTGAAATGCAACTATCACGAAACGAGGTTTTTCAAGTTGTGACGTAGTTTTCACAGCCCATGTGTGATTATTTGTTTGAGGCAATAAAGGATACTCATGCAACTCCCAACTACGGAAATTAATTTCCATTTGTTGATTTCTTTGCAAATATTTTAAAAGTTTAAGACGTTCTACATCTGCTACAGATATGTGTGGAATTTTCCAAGAAATTTTATTTATATCTACTTTTAAAGTTTCACCTGCAGTTGTATTTATTATAGCGTTTGTATCGATACTACTTCTTATTAAAATAAGTTCTTGTTTTATGTTGAGAAGAATTTTTCGAAAATCTTCTGCAAAACCTAAAAGCATACGTAGTGGGATGCATACGTTAAAATTTCCATTTTGATCTATTGCCGAAAATGTATCATCATTGGGAGCCCAACCAGCATTCTGAAGACGCAAGCTCTCGTTTACGTTGTAAGAAACATAACCTTTTATGGTGCTAGTTATTCCAGGATTTCGAACACGATCAACAGTTTTACCACCGATTTCGTAACGAATTTCGTCGAAAAGATGTGCAATTCCATTATTTATAAATTTGGCAGTTACTGAAGGTGTACCGTCAGTTTTTAGCAATTTTCCTTCAACATATAATACACTATCCCATGGTAAAGTGTAGACATCTTCGTTTTCAATTGGAATGCGGATTTCATCATTATTTTTAAACGTTGTATTTGTATACGGTTGATGAGTATGTTTTTCCGCATTGGTTATAGATAAATCAAATAATGCACGTTCGGTAACATTCAAGATTTCAGAATGCATGATGGTTTTAGCTTCTTAACTTGATATCCTAAACTTTTTAAAAAGCGTGCGTTTGAAGGTGTTAATCGCTTCACTTCTTCTTTTGCACTGAACGATTGTGATAATGTTGGTTTCCTATAAATCTCCTTACGTTTGTTAAAATTTTTATAACGGCAAACCATTATGGTTTAATATCTATTAGACAGAGAGAGACGTTTCAAATGAAGTCTTACTGTAACGGTCTCTCCACGAAAATTAACCAACTCACCGTCTTGATCAACTATTTTAATGACTATTGAATCAATAATTCTCGAATTTATAGGCAAATAAATAACATTGGTTGGATTTTCCACTATTTTGTAGCCTGGCGGAACGTTTGGGAAAAGTTGATGAATAAAATGAGCTTCTTCGTTATTTCTATATGAACCGGAAACAAGGTTGCAATGGATGCATATAGCGTTTACTTTAAAAATATTTACAGGATAATCAGACACTTCATGACTATTAGCTTTAATAATTCTCGGTTTAAATCCTAGCAGTCGTCCGATTGAATCCGTTTTTGTGAAATCAACTTGCTCTGTACACTTAATTTCCGAAAGTAAAGTGTTGTTGTTGCCAGTTATATTAAGAAATATAATATCTTTACCTTTTGCTCTCGGATCGCCTAATTGAAGGCGTAGATAACGATTTATGTCGTCAAGCTCATACGATCCTTCCGGTATCGTTATTACTCTATTCCCAACATAAAATTTGTTGTTACTTTGATCTATATTTGGAATAGAATTGTACGTTTCAAAATTAACGAGTCCTAAAGAATACTCAAAATTGTCATCCAAAACAATTGGTGGACTAATATTAGCTTGCAATATTGATTTGTCTCCGGTTAAATTAAACGTGAACATGTTGATAGTCTGTTAACGTTAGATTAAATGGAACTATTATCGTCTGCGCTAACGTTTTAAAAGTGAAAGGGTGGTGTGATATTATATAGAAATTGTAATACTAGATGACCACAGTTGAATGAGTTGTACATCTGTTTGCGATCATAATTATAAAAGATTTTGCATGGTTGAGCAGAATTTAAATATTTCACAACTTCCGAAGGTGGTCGCAAATTTCCGAAGCTGTCAAAATAAACTGCATTGCCGTTTTTAATTTTGTATGCTGTCCAATGCGTACCCATGCCCGTTTTCTTATCATGATTTACAATTCCACATTCGATGGTGCGCACTTTTTTAGGTAAACTGTCACGCATAAATATTCCGCGAAAGTGAGGAATTTGAAGCATTTTAACATATTTATGTAAATCTTCATCGGTTAGTGCTCGTTGCGGCAGACTTAGAGAGGTTTTTTTTTTTTTTGATAAGGTAAATAAAGTCCCAAACCTTTTTTATAAGGTTTCAAGAAAAGACCTTTTCCAAGAGCAATTTTTTCCATAGCCTTATTATGTCGTTCAGATTCGCTAAGACTTCTTTGGGCTGCTTTAACATCATTAACCGCTTTCGCGATTCCGGCTGCTCCTCCGGACAAAGCACCTAAAGCTGATAATCCAGCGAAAAGTGGTATTAATGGAAGAAATCCACCGCTTTTTGGAACCGGTATTATCCTGGGAGAATCGGTCTGATTTGCATTTTTTAACTGTGACATTGCTAATCGTGCTGCTCGAATGACATTTTCTGGCTTTTTCTGTTTTAGAACATTCGCCGCTTTTCTTATAAATTTTCGAAAACTTATTCTTCCATCCTTTCTTTTTTTCATAGAACTACTAGTTCGTTTTCTTCTTTGTTGTTGTTGTTGTTGTTGTTGAACTCCCATACCCAACTTTGTTTTTACATTCATAGCGGTTGCAACTGCTCGAGCAGCTAAACGTTCTCCAATGCTTGCATCCGATGAATGAACTCGTCTAAGTGCTGCTCTAGCTAAAATACTATCTGCTTTATGTCTTTGTTCTAGATTTTTAAAATTAGAGTATGCAATATCATGAGCTTTGCAGGATTCATCTAAAGGATTTATTCCTTTGTCCCCTCTTTCCAACCTCTCGTTTAACTTTGTACCTGGTCCACAAAAGCGATAGCCCGGTATATGAAATTCGAATGGTAAAGAATTAATTAGTTTATTAAGTAAACCATTGCCTCGTTGCACTAGTTTCCGCATTGCTCTCTCTCTCTTATTCAAAGTTTTCTTCGAAATAAACCAATTCATGCAGAGCTATCAGCTTATAAAATAGAAAAACAGTAACCATATTTTTCATTAGATTATTGACATGCGAATAGTTCAACAACAAGCCGTGCTGCCTATTATTAACCGTGATTTTAACGATGTACCAAAGGCAAATCGACATGGACCCCTACTACCGTCAACAATACGATCAATCGTTACAGGTCCTTCCAATTGTGGAAAGACAAATGTTATAATTTCACTTTTAGAACATCCCAATGGTCTCCGATTCGAGAATGTTTACGTATACTCTAAATCGCTAACTCAACCAAAATATGAATACTTAGACGAGCTTTTTAAGACAATAAAAGGCATTGGCTATTACCCTTACAAAGATTCTGAGAATATTATTTCTCCATCAAATGCGAAATCTAATTCAATATTTATATTTGACGATGTTGCTTGCGAAAATCAGAATGTAATCAGAGATTATTTTAGTATGGGACGTCATTACAACGTCGATTGTTTTTATCTTTGTCAAACATATACTCATATTCCAAAACATCTAATACGCGACAATGCAAATCTAATTATATTATTCAAACAGGATGAGCTAAATCTTAAGCATGTCTATTCAGATCATGTCAATACTGACATGTCATTTGAAATGTTTAAAACCATTTGCAAAGTTTGTTGGGATGACAAATATGGGTTTATAAGTATTTATAAAGATAGTGATGTTAAAAACGGTCGATACCGTAAAGGTTTTGATCAATATATATATTTATAACCATTGCGATTTACCTCTGAGTAATATAAAAGCAGTAAACGAGTGAGGATCATATATTATCATTGTAATGGACTCGAAAATTAAACAGGAGCTTGTAAAGGTGAGGAAAGATGTAAAACGAAAATTGCAAGCTTTAAAAGAGGGTGCGATAGAGGAAGAAGATATATTGCGGAAATCCTATAAACCTTTGGTGGAACCTTTAATGCAATTAAAAGAAGAAATACAATTTTCTAAACCGAAAATTAAGCAAGAAATTAAAAAGGAAGAAGAAGAAGAAGAAGAAGATGTTGAGAAATCGTTCATAGCACCAGATTTATTCTCACCATCGTTGTCATTACCAACCTCATTAAATACCTCGGTAAAAGATTCCGATCTTTCTACAATGCTACCACTGAATGAAGAGGAAGAAGATAGAATATTTGATTATACTAAACAAGAAATACAGAAAATCGTAAACAATCCTGCTTTTAAAGATATATTAGATGATTATGAAGAATTACCGAGATATTATATTGAAGGAATAATAAGCGATACTGAAGGAGAATATGACAATAGCAATGATATTCGATACGACTGGCTTCAGAACAAATTATATATTGGTGATGAAGAAATGAAGGTGGTCGGTAAAAATCTAGAAATAATGGGACGTAAATTTGTCGGAACGCCTGGACTATATGAGTTACTTTTCAAAAAGAATCCTGTCGGAGATAAGCAAAAAGATAGGGATGTCTATAGGGAAATAATGCAGCTCGTTCGATTAGATAACCCTCAAACTTATATAACATCTCTAAATCATGATACTAAAGGAGTTTTTGATACACAATATGGTGTAAGATTTAATCCAGAGAGACAAAAATATTTTATCGGAGATTCCGAAATAAAGTTTGGAACTAACAAAATAACCGTAAAAAATGTAAGGTATACACTATCCCGAGGATTATTGGAGCTTTTGTTGAAAAAGGAGCCTAGTGGTTATAAGGAATCTGATTTGGCGAAATATAAAGATATAGTGTATAGAACAAATGCTCATAAAATTGGCTACAAGAGTATCGCTCCAATAGCTGGAAACAAAGGAAAAAAGTATCAGCTAATCAAGAAACTCATGATCGGACCTCTATTTCCTTCCGCTGCTGCCAATGTCATAGCAGCTACTTCGACTCCAGTTAAAAATCCTTTGGGTAAAGGTCTATGGATGAATTTAAACGATAAACCTCTAGAATATGTATATTTTAATGATGTTAACGAATTATGTGATCGTTTAAAATTACTCATTTCATCTCAATCTGCAGGAAATACCAACCATACCAATGAAATCACATCTATTGTCGAAGAACTTCGAGAGTGTGGTATAATAGAATAAATAATTTATATTATCACTTAGTTTCAATATGGTTGTTGATAAATTCGGTCGAGCATTGTCGGGGGGTTCTAAACGAAAGTTTGAAACGATAGATAAATTCTTGATTGAAAATAATAAGTTATTCGCTCGAGTTAAAACGAGCGACGACGACGACGACGACAACGATGATGGGGAACAGATTGAAGATGAGATTGTCACAAAAAAATACTTGGATACAATAATAGATACGTTAGCGACAGCTGAAGATTTTAGAAAGATTTCTTATTTTATTGATTTCGATAACAAACATGTAACTCGTTTAGAGATGCCAACAGCATCTTGGCATGCAGCTACAAAAGCATATGTTGATAATAAAGATAAAGTTACTAAGACCCAAATTAGACTAGAATGTGAAAAAGTCAAAAAGGATGCAATGTCCGAAGGAGATAAAAAACGTGAAATTCTCCGAAACGAATTATTAGGACTAATACACTCTCTCAAGGCTAACATTGACTCACTAAACATTAATTTTCGTTTAAATACTTTGTATATAGATGCTATCTTTAAGCAACTTGACATACAGAAGAGCTCTTTAATTACAGCCACACCGTCAAGTGTATTGCCTAGCAATATCGATACCACCACCACCACCACCACCACCACATCTTCTGTTTAATAATAATGGTTAAAATACGGAAAGCAAATATAAAAAAAGATTCTGGCAAAAACGGTAAAACAACAACCACTATTAAAGAGCAAGTGGTAGCTGAATTACATAAACAAGCTCGAAAAAATTTTACTAGACGAAGAACAATTATTAAAGGATTATACGATCTGTTTCAAGCCGATCTAGTTGAAATGATTCCGTATGCAAAAGAAAATAAAGGGTATCGATACATTCTTGTAGTAATTGACACGTTTTCTAAATTTCTATGGGCGTCACCGGTTTTACGAAAAAACGGAGAAGATGTTTCGAAAGCGTTTGAAGATATATTACGCAAAAATAAACGTATACCGCCGACAAACCTGCAAACTGATATGGGAAAAGAGTTTTACAATAAATGGTTTCAGAATCTAATGAGAAAATACAGAATTAATCACTATTCAACTTTCAGCAGTAAAAAGGCTTCTATAGTCGAACGAGCCAACAGAACCTTAAAAGGTATAATGTGGAAAAAATTTACATTGCAAGGAAATTACAAATGGTTAGATTTGTTACCTAAACTAGTTCAAGTTTATAATAATAAGAAACACAGAACTATCAGAATGAAACCGATAAATGCTATAAAGAAGGAAAACGAAAAGCTACTATTGAATACCGTATATTCTCGCATTAAAACAGTAGATCTGAAGAGAAAGAAATTTTCCATTGGAGATTACGTACGCATTAGCAAACATCGCGAAGTTTTTGCAAAAGGTTACACCCCAAACTGGTCCAACGAAATTTTTAAAGTGGTTAACATTAAATTTTCTAATCCGATCGTCTATTATTTACAAGATTTAACAGGTAACGATATAAAGGGAGGATTTTACGATAAGGAACTGCAAAAGGCGAAACATCCCGATGTGTACCTGGTGGAAAAAATTTTGCGAAGAAAAGGTGATCAAGTCTACGTAAAATGGCTTGGATTCGATAAATCTCAAAACAGTTGGATTCCATCTAATAATGTTGTAATTTAACATTTTTTTTTTAAAGAATAAAACTATTTCTGAATAACAATACTTTTTATTTACCATTGTTACCTACCTATTCATAACGAAGCAATTAGGTACATACTTTAATAAATTCATTCATTAATTCATAATAATTATTTCTTGCACTGCGGCAGCGGCATGTCCAGCCGAACCGGAAAAACAATTAACACATACCTATTCCTTGATAGGTACGTACGTCGGTCGGTCGCGACCGACGGGAAAAAAATGCGCTCCTTCCTTGCTACGTCACATCATTAAAGTAACCGTAAATGATCTCAGAACACATACACCTTTTTCCCATAGGTGCGAGAAGGATGGACTTATACGGCAAACTAACGTTAGACAGAAATAACAACAATCTAACGGGACATGATCTCAGTAGCCCTCTCCTATTACTACTTATCAGGAACGAATTTAACTGATATTTTTGCATTTAGCATGATTTCTTGACAAACTCGAGTCGTTATTACAGAAGAATGGTAAAATTGTATTATAAAATAGACTCAGCCGTTTAATTTGACACGATTTTCAAAACAACTGAACGTTATTGGTAGCATTTGCGATCTATTCTCCTGTGTTTTGTCACATTATGCTGTAAGTATGCGTATGAGACAATGAGGTATGTATGAATTTAACGGATATTGTTCCATTTAGCATAATTTCTTGATAAAATCGAGTCGTTATTACAGAAGAATGGTAAAATTGTATTATAAAATAGACTCAGCCGTTTAATTTGACACGATTTTCAAAACAACTGAACGTTATTGGTAGCATTTGCGATCTATTTTCCTGTGTTTTGTCACATTATGCAGTAAGTATGCGTATGAGACAATGAGGTATGTATGAATTTAACGGATATTGTTCCATTTAGCATGATTTCTTGACAAAATCGAGTCGTTTCTGCAAAAGAATGGTAAAATTGTACAATAAACTAGACTCAGCCGTTTATTTTGACAAAATTTTCAAACAACTGAACGTAATTGGTAGCATTTGCGATCTATTTTCCTGTTTTTTGTCACATAATGCTGTAAATATGCGTATGAGACGATCAGGTATGTATCAATTTAAAGGACATAGTTCCATTTAGCATGATTTCTTGACAAAATCGAGTCGTTATTACAGAAGAATGGTAAAATTGTATTATAAAATAGACTCAGCCGTTTAATTTGACACGATTTTCAAAACAACTGAACGTTATTGGTAGCATTTGCGATCTATTCTCCTGTGTTATATCACATTATGCTGTAAGTATGCGTATGAGAGGATGAGATATGTATGAATTAAACGGAAATAGTTCCATTTAGCATGATTTCTTGACACAATCGAGTCGTGATTGCAAAAGAATGTTAAAATTGTACAAAAAAATAGATTCAGCCGTTTATATTGACACGATTTGCAAATCAATTGAATTGGTAGCATTTGCGTACTATATTCCTGTTTTTTGTCACATAATGCTGTAAATATGCGTATGAGACGATCAGGAACGAATTTAACGGATATTATTGCATTTAGCATGATTTCTTGACAAAATCGAGTCGTTACTGCAAAAGAAAGGTAAAATTGTATTATGAAATAGAATCAGCAGTTTATTTTATCACGATTTTCAAAACAACTGAACGTAATTGGTAGCATTTGCAATCAATATTCCTGTTTTTTGTCAGATAATTCTGTAATTATGCGTATGAGACTATCAGGAACGAATTTAACTGATATTTTTGCATTTAGCATGATTTCTTGACAAAATCGAGTCGTTATTACAGAAGAATGGTAAAATTGTATTATAAAATAGACTCAGCCGTTTATTTTGACACGATTTGCAAATCAATTGAACGTGATTGGTAGCATTTGCATTCTATATTCCTGTTTTTTGTCACATAATGCTGCAATTATGCGTATGCGACGATCAGGAACGAATTTAACGGATATTTTTGCATTTAGCATGATTTCTTGACAAAATCGAGTCGTTATTGCAGAAGAATGGTAGAATTGTCTAATAAAATAGACTCAGCCGTTTAATTTGACACGATTTTCAAAACAACTGAACGTAATTGGTAGCATTTGCATTCAATATTCCTATTTTTTGTCACATAATGCTGTAATTATTATGCGTATGAGACGATCAGGAACGAATTCGACTGATATTTTTGCATTTAACATGTTTTCATGACAAAATCGAGTCGTTATTCCAAAAGAATGGTAAAATTGTATATTAAAATAGACTCAGCCGTTTATATTGATACGATTTGCAAATCAATTTAACGTGATTGGTAGCATTTGCGTTTTATATTCCTGTTTTTTGTCACATAATTCTGTAATAATGCGTATGAGACGATGAGGTATGTATGAATTTAACGGATATTGTTCAATTTAGCATGATTTCTTGACAAAATCGAGTCGTTACTGCAAAAGAATGGAAAAATTGTACAATAAAATAGATTCAGCAGTTTATATTCACACGATTTGCAAATCAATTGAACGTAATTGGTAGCATTTGCGTACTATATTCCTGTCTTTTGTCACATAATGCTGTAATTATGCGTATGCGACGATCAGGAACGAATTTAACGGATATTTTTGCATTTAGCATGATTTCATGACAAAATCGAGTCGTTATTCCAGAAGAATGGTAAAATTGTATTATAAAATAGACTCAGCCGTTCAATTTGACACGATTTTCAAAACAATTGAACGTTATTGGTAGCATTTGCGATCTATTCTACTGTGTTTTGTCACATTATGCTGTATGTATGCGTATGAGACGATGAGGTATGTATGAGTTTAACGGATATTGTTCCATTTAGCATGATTTCTTGACAAAATCGAGTCGTTATTGCAAAAGAAAGGTAAAATTGTATTATAAAATAGACTCAGCAGTTTATTTTGACACGATTTTCAAAACAACTGAACGTAATTGGTAGCATTTTCATTCAATATTCCTGTTTTTTGTCACATAATGCTGTAATTATGCGTATGAGACGATCAGGAACGAATTTAACTGATATTTTTGCATTTAGCATGATTTCTTGACAAAATCGAGTCGTTATTACAGAAGAATGGTAAAATTGTATTATGAAATAGACTCAGCCGTTTAATTTGACACGATTTTCAAAACAACTGAACGTTATTGGTAGCATTTGCGATCTATTCTCCTGTTTTTTGTCACATTATGCTGTAAGTATGGGTATGAGAGGATGAGGTATGTATGAATTAAACGGATATAGTTCCATTTAGCATGATTTCTTGACAAAATCGAGTCGTTACTGCAAAAGAATGGAAAAATTGTACAATAAAATAGATTCAGCAGTTTATATTCACACGATTTGCAAATCAATTGAACGTAATTGGTAGCATTTGCGTACTATATTCCTGTCTTTTGTCACATAATGCTGTAATTATGCGTATGCGACGATCAGGAACGAATTTAACGGATATTTTTGCATTTAGCATGATTTCATGACAAAATCGAGTCGTTATTACAGAAGAATGGTAAAATTGTATTATAAAATAGACTCAGCCGTTTAATTTGACACGATTTTCAAAACAACTGAACGTTATTGGTAGCATTTGCGATCTATTCTCCTGTGTTATATCACATTATGCTGTAAGTATGCGTATGAGAGGATGAGATATGTATGAATTAAACGGAAATAGTTCCATTTAGCATGATTTCTTGACAAAATCGAGTCGTTTCTGCAAAAGAATGGAAAAATTGTACAATAAAATAGATTCAGCAGTTTATACTTACACGATTTGCAAATCAATTGAACGTAATTGGTAGCATTTGCGTACCATATTCCTGTTTTTTGTCACATAATGCTGTAATTATGCGTACGCGACGATCAGGAACGAATTTAACGGATATTATTGCATTTCGCATGATTTAGTGACAAAAAGTCGTTATTGCAGAAGAATGGTCGAATTGACTAATAAGATAGACTCAGCCGTTTAATTTGACACGATTTTCAAAACAACTGAACGTTATTGGTAGCATTTGCGATCTATTCTCCAGTGTTTTGTCACATTATGCTGTAAGTATGCGTATGAGACGATGAGGTATGTATGAATTTAACTAATATTGTTCCATTTAGCATGATTTCTTGACACAATCGAGTCGTGATTGCAAAAGAATGTTAAAATTGTATAATAAAGTAGACTTAGCTGTTTATTTTGACACGATTTTCAAAACAACTGAACGTTATTGCTAGCATTTGCGATCTGTTCTCCTGTGTTTTGTCACATTATGCTGTATGTATGCGTATGAGAGGATGGGGTATGTATGAAATAAACGGATATAGTTCAATTTAGCATGATTTCTAGGACAAAATCGAGTCGTTTCTGCAAAAGAATGGAAAAATTGTACAATAAAATAGATTCAGCCGTTTATTTTGACACGATTTGCAAATCAACTGAACGTAATTGGTAGCATTTGCATTCAATATTCCTGTTTTTTGTCACATAATGCTGTAATTATGCGTATGAGACGATCAGGAACGAATTTAACTGAAATTTTTGCATTTAGCATGATTTCTTGACAAAATCGAGTCGTTATTGCAAAAGAAAGGTAAAATTGTATTATAAAATAGACTCAGCTGTTTAATTTGACACGATTTTCAAAACAACTGATCGTAATTGGTAGCATTTGCGATCTATTCTCCTGTGTTTTGTCACATTATGCTGTAAGTATGCGTATGAGACGATGAGGTATGTATGAATTTAACGGATATTGTTCCATTTAGCATGATTTCTTGACAAAATCGAGTCGTTATTGCAAAAGAAAGGTAAAATTGTATTATAAAATAGAGTCAGCAGCTTATTTTGACACAATTTGCAAAACAATTGAACGTAATTGGTAAAATTTGCGTTCAATATTCCCGTTTATTGTCACATAATGCTGTAATAATGCGTATGAGACGATGAGGTATGTATGAATTCAACAGAAATTGTTCCATTTAGCATGATTCCTTGACAAAATCGAGTCGTTTCTGCAAAAGAATGGAAAAATTGTACAATAAAATAGATTCAGCATTTTATATTCACACGATTTGCAAATCAATTGAACGTAATTGGTAGCATTTGCGTACTATATTCCTGTCTTTTGTCACATAATGCTGTAATTATGCGTATGCGACGATCAGGAACGAATTTAACGGATATTTTTGCATTTAGCATGATTTCATGACAAAATCGAGTCGTTATTACAGAAGAATGGTAAAATTGTATTATAAAATAGACTCAGCCGTGTAATTTGACACGATTTTCAAAACAACTGAACGTTATTGGTAGCATTTGCGATCTATTCTCCTGTGTTATATCACATTATGCTGTAAGTATGCGTATGAGAGGATGAGATATGTATGAATTAAACGAAAATAGTTCCATTTAGCATGATTTCTTGACAAAATCGAGTCGTTTCTGCAAAAGAATGGAAAAATTGTACAATAAAATAGATTCAGCAGTTTATATTTACACGATTTTCAAATCAATTGAACGTAATTGGTAGCATTTGCGTACCATATTCCTGTTTTTTGTCACATAATGCTGTAATTATGCGTACGCGACGATCAGGAACGAATTTAACGGATATTATTGCATTTCGCATGATTTAGTGACAAAAAGTCGTTATTGCAGTAGAATGGTAGAATTGACTAATAAAATAGACTCAGCCGTTTAATTTGACACGATTTTCAAAACAACTGAACGTTATTGGTAGCATTTGCGATCTATTCTCCAGTGTTTTGTCACATTATGCTGTAAGTATGCGTATGAGACGATGAGGTATGTATGAATTTAACTAATATTGTTCCATTTAGCATGATTTCTTGACACAATCGAGTCGTGATTGCAAAAGAATGTTAAAATTGTATAATAAAGTAGACTTAGCTGTTTATTTTGACACGATTTTCAAAACAACTGAACGTTATTGCTAGCATTTGCGATCTGTTCTCCTGTGTTTTGTCACATTATGCTGTATGTATGCGTATGAGAGGATGGGGTATGTATGAAATAAACGGATATAGTTCCATTTAGCATGATTTCTAGGACAAAATCGAGTCGTTTCTGCAAAAGAATGGAAAAATTGTACAATAAAATAGATTCAGCCGTTTATTTTGACACGATTTGCAAATCAACTGAACGTAATTGGTAGCATTTGCATTCAATATTCCTGTTTTTTGTCACATAATGCTGTAATTATGCGTATGAGACGATCAGGAACGAATTTAACTGAAATTTTTGCATTTAGCATGATTTCTTGACAAAATCGAGTCGTTATTGCAAAAGAAAGGTAAAATTGTATTATAAAATAGACTCAGCTGTTTAATTTGACACGATTTTCAAAACAACTGATCGTCATTGGTAGCATTTGCGATCTATTCTCCTGTGTTTTGTCACATTATGCTGTAAGTATGCGTATGAGACGATGAGGTATGTATGAATTTAACGGATATTGTTCCATTTAGCATGATTTCTTGACAAAATCGAGTCGTTATTGCAAAAGAAAGGTAAAATTGTATTATAAAATAGACTCAGCAGCTTATTTTGACACAATTTGCAAAACAATTGAACGTAATTGGTAAAATTTGCGTTCAATATTCCCGTTTATTGTCACATAATGCTGTAATAATGCGTATGAGACGATGAGGTATGTATGAATTCAACAGAAATTGTTCCATTTAGCATGATTCCTTGACAAAATCGAGTCGTTTCTGCAAAAGAATGGAAAAATTCTACAAAAAAATAGATTCAGCCGTTTATATTGACACGATTTGCAAATCAATTGAATTGGTGGCATTTGCGTTCTATATTCCTGTTTTTTGTCACATAATGCTGTAAATATGTGTATGAGACGATCAGGAACGAATTTAACGGATATTATTGCATTTAGCATGATTTCTTGACAAAATCGAGTCGTTATTGCAGAAGAATGGCAGAATTGACTAATAAAATAGACTCAGCCGTTTAATTTGACACGATTTTCAAAACAACTGAACGTTATTGGTAGCATTTGCGATCTATTCTCCTGTGTTTTGTCACATTATGCTGTATGTATGCGTATGAGACGATGAGGTATGTATGAATTTAACGGATATTGTTCCATTTAGCATGATTTCTTGACAAAATCGAGTCGTTATTGCAAAAGAAAGGTAAAATTGTATTATAAAATAGACTCAGCAGTTTATTTTGACACGATTTTCAAAACAACTGAACGTAATTGGTAGCATTTGCATTTAATATTCCTGTTTTTTGTCACATAATTCTGTAATTATGCGTATGAGACGATCAGGAACGAATTTAACTGATATTTTTGCATTTAGCATGATTTCTTGACAAAGTCGAGTCGTTATTACAGAAGAATGGTAAAATTGTATTATAAAATAGACTCAGCCGTTTAATTTGACACGATTTTCAAAACAACTGAACGTTATTGGTAGCATTTGCGATCTATTCTCCTGTTTTTTGTCACATTATGCTGTAAGTATGCGTATGAGAGGATGTGGTATGTATGAATTAAACGGATATAGTTCCATTTAGCATGATTTCTTGACAAAATCGAGTCGTTACTGCAAAAGAATGAAAAAATTGTACAATAAAATAGATTCAGCAGTTTATATTCACACGATTTGCAAATCAATTGAACGTAATTGGTAGCATTTGCGTAATATATTCCCGTTTTTTTGTCACATAATGCTGTAACTATGCGTACGCGACGATCAGGAACGAATTTTACGGATATTTTTGCATTTAGCATGATTTCTTGACAAAATGAAGTCGTTATTGCAAAAGAAAGGTAAAATTGTATTATAAAATAGAATCAGCAGTTTATTTTATCACGATTTTCAAAACAACTGAACGTAATTGGTAGCATTTGCATTCAATATTCCTGTTTTTTGTCAGATAATTCTGTAATTATGCGTATGAGACTATCAGGAACGAATTTAACTGATATTTTTGCATTTAGCATGATTTCTTGACAAAATCGAGTCGTTATTACAGAAGAATGGTAAAATTGTATTATAAAATAGACTCAGCCGTTTAATTTGACACGATTTTCAAAACAACTGAACGTTATTGGTAGCATTTGCGATCTATTCTCCTGTGTTTTGTCACATTATGCTGTAAGTATGCGTATGAGAGGATTAGGTATGTATGAATTAAACGGATATAGTTCCATTTAGCATGATTTCTTGACAAAATCGAGTCGTTTCTGCAAAAGAAAGGAAAAATTGTACAATAAAATAGATTCAGCCGTTTATTTTGACACGATTTGCAAATCAGTTGAACCTAATTGGTAGCATTTGCGTTCTATATTCCTGTTTTTTGTCACGTAATGCTGCAATTATGCGTATGCGACGATCAGGAACGAATTTAACATATATTTTTGCATTTAGCATGATTTCTTGACAAAATCGAGTCGTTATTACAGAAGAATGGTAGAATTGTCTAATAAAATAGACAGCCGTTTAATTTGACACGATTTTCAAAAAAACTGAACGTTATTGGTAGCATTGGCGATCTATTCTCCTGTGTTTTGTCACATTATGCTGTATGTATGCGTATGAGACGATGAGGTATGTATGAATTTAACGGATATTGTTCCATTTAGCATGATTTCTTGACAAAATCGAGTCGTTATTGCAAAAGAAAGGTAAAATTGTATTATAAAATAGACTCAGCAGTTTATTTTGACACGATTTTCAAAACAACTGAACGTAATTGGTAGCATTTGCATTTAATATTCCTGTTTTTTGTCACATAATTCTGTAATTATGCGTATGAGACGATCAGGAACGAATTTAACTGATATTTTTGCATTTAGCATGATTTCTTCACAAAATCGAGTCGTTATTGCAAAAGAATGGTAAAATTGTATATTAAAATAGACTCAGCCGTTTATATTGATACGATTTGCAAATCAATTTAACGTAATTGGTAGCATTTGCGTTTTATATTCCTGTTTATTGTCACATAATGCTGTAATTATGCGTATGCGACGATCAGGAACGAATTTAACGGATATTATTGCATTTAGTATGATTTCTTGACAAAATCGAGTCGTTATTGCAGAAGAATGGTAGAATTGACTAAAAAAATAGACTCAGCCGTTTAATTTGACACGATTTTCAAAACAACTGAACGTAATTGGTAGCATTTGCGATCTATTCTCCTGTGTTTTGTCACATTATGCTGTATGTATGCGTATGAGACGATGAGGTATGTATGAATTTAACGGATATTGTTCCATTTAGCATGATTTCTTGACAAAATCGAGTCGTTATTGCAAAAGAAAGGTAAAATTGTATTATAAAATAGACTCAGCAGTTTATTTTGACACGATTTTCAAAACAACTGAACGTAATTGGTAGCATTTGCATTTAATATTCCTGTTTTTTGTCACATAATTCTGTAATTATGCGTATGAGACGATCAGGAACGAATTTAACTGATATTTTTGCATTTAGCATGATTTCTTGACAAAGTCGAGTCGTTATTACAGAAGAATGGTAAAATTGTATTATAAAATAGACTCAGCCGTTTAATTTGACACGATTTTCAAAACAACTGAACGTTATTGGTAGCATTTGCGATCTATTCTCCTGTTTTTTGTCACATTATGCTGTAAGTATGCGTATGAGAGGATGTGGTATGTATGAATTAAACGGATATAGTTCCATTTAGCATGATTTCTTGACAAAATCGAGTCGTTACTGCAAAAGAATGAAAAAATTGTACAATAAAATAGATTCAGCAGTTTATATTCACACGATTTGCAAATCAATTGAACGTAATTGGTAGCATTTGCGTAATATATTCCCGTTTTTTTGTCACATAATGCTGTAACTATGCGTACGCGACGATCAGGAACGAATTTTACGGATATTTTTGCATTTAGCATGATTTCTTGACAAAATGAAGTCGTTATTGCAAAAGAAAGGTAAAATTGTATTATAAAATAGAATCAGCAGTTTATTTTATCACGATTTTCAAAACAACTGAACGTTATTGGTAGCATTGGCGATCTATTCTCCTGTGTTTTGTCACATTATGCTGTATGTATGCGTATGAGACGATGAGGTATGTATGAATTTAACGGATATTGTTCCATTTAGCATGATTTCTTGACAAAATCGAGTCGTTATTGCAAAAGAAAGGTAAAATTGTATTATAAAATAGACTCAGCAGTTTATTTTGACACGATTTTCAAAACAACTGAACGTAATTGGTAGCATTTGCATTTAATATTCCTGTTTTTTGTCACATAATTCTGTAATTATGCGTATGAGACGATCAGGAACGAATTTAACTGATATTTTTGCATTTAGCATGATTTCTTGACAAAGTCGAGTCGTTATTACAGAAGAATGGTAAAATTGTATTATAAAATAGACTCAGCCGTTTAATTTGACACGATTTTCAAAACAACTGAACGTTATTGGTAGCATTTGCGATCTATTCTCCTGTTTTTTGTCACATTATGCTGTAAGTATGCGTATGAGAGGATGAGGTATGTATGAATTAAACGGATATAGTTCCATTTAGCATGATTTCTTGACAAAATCGGGTCGTTACTGCAAAAGAATGGAAAAATTGTACAATAAAATAGATTCAGCAGTTTATATTCACACGATTTGCAAATCAATTGAACGTAATTGGTAGCATTTGCGTAATATATTCCCGTTTTTTTGTCACATAATTCTGTAATTATGCGTATGAGACGATCAGGAACGAATTTAACTGATATTTTTGCATTTAGCATAATTTCTTGACAAAGTCGAGTCGTTATTACAGAAGAATGGTAAAATTGTATTATAAAATAGACTCAGCCGTATAATTTGACACGATTTTCAAAACAACTGAACGTTATTGGTAGCATTTGCGATCTATTCTCCTGTTTTTTGTCACATTATGCTGTAAGTATGCGTATGAGAGGATGAGGTATGTATGAATTAAACGGATATAGTTCCATTTAGCATGATTTCTTGACAAAATCGAGTCGTTACTGCAAAAGAATGGAAAAATTGTACAATAAAATAGATTCAGCAGTTTAAATTCACACGATTTGCAAATCAATTGAACGTAATTGGTAGCATTTGCGTAATATATTCCCGTTTTTTTGTCACATAATGCTGTAACTATGCGTATGAGACTATCAGGAACGAATTTAACGGATATTTTCGCATTTAGCATGATTTCTTGACAAAATCGAGTCGTTATTGCAAAAGAATGGTAAAATTGTATATTAAAATAGACTCAGCCGTTTATATTGATACGATTTGCAAATCAATTAAACGTTATTGGTAGCATTTGCGTTTTATATTCCTGTTTTTTGTCACATAATGCTGTAATAATGCGTATGAGACGATGAGGTATGTATGAATTCAACGGATATTGTTCCATTTAGCATGATTTCTTGACAAAATCGAGTCGTTTCTGCAAAAGAATGGTAAAATTGTACAATAAACTAGACTCAGCCGTTTATTTTGACACAATTTTCAAAACAACTGAACGTAATTGGTAGCATTTGCGATCTATTTTCCTGTTTTTTGTCACATAATGCTGTAAATATGCGTATGAGACGATCAGGTATGTATCAATTTAAAGGATATAGTTCCATTTAGCATGATTTCTTGACAAAATCGAGTCGTTATTGCAAAAGAAAGGTAAAATTGTATTATAAAATAGACTCAGCAGTTTATATTGACACGATTTGCAAATCAATTGAACGTAATTGGTAGCATTTGCGTACTATATTCCTGTTTTTTTGTCACATAATGCTGTAATTATGCGTATGAGACGATCAGGAACGAATTTAACGGATATTTTCGCATTTAGCATGATTTCTTGACAAAATTGAGTCGTTATTGCAAAAGATTGGAAAAACTGTATATTAAAATAGACTCAGCCGTTTATATTGATACGATTTGCAAATCAATTTAACGTGATTGGTAGCATTTGCGATCTATTCTCCTGTGGTTTGTCACATTATGCTGTAAGTATGCGTATGAGACGATGAGGGATGTATGAAGTTAACGGATATTGTTCCATTTAGCATGATTTCTTGACAAAATCGAGTCGTTATTGCAAAAGAAAGGTAAAATTGTATTATAAAATAGACTCAGCAGTTTAATTTGACACGATTTTCAAAACAACTGAGCGTAATTGGTAGCATTTGCGATCTATTCTCCTGTGTTTTGTCACATTATGCTGTAAGTATGCGTATGAGAGGATGAGGTATGTATGAGTTAAACGGATATAGTTCCATTTAGCATGATTTCTTGACAAAATCGAGTCGTTTCCGCAAAAGAATGGTAAAGTTGTACAAAAAAATAGATTCAGCCGTTTATATTGACACGATTTGCAAATCAATTGAACGTAATTGGTAGCATTTGCGGTCTATATTCCTGTTTTTTGTCACATAATGCTGTAATTATGCGTATGCGACGATCAGGAACGAATTTAACGGATATTTTCGCATTTAGCATGATTTCTTGACAAAATCGAGTCGTTATTGCAAAAGAATGGTAAAATTGTATATTAAAATAGACTCAGCCGTTTATATTGATACGATTTGCAAATCAATTGAACGTAATTGGTAGCATTTGCGTTTTATATTCCTGTTTTTTGTCACATAATGCTGTAATAATGCGTATGAGACGATGAGGTATGTATGAATTCAACGGATATTGTTCCATTTAGCATGATTTCTTGACAAAATCGAGTCGTTATTACAGAAGAATGGTAAAATTGTATTATAAAATAGACTCGGCCGTTTAATTTGACACGATTTTCAAAACAACTGAACGTAATTGGTAGCATTTGCGATCTATTCTCCTGTGTTTTGTCACATTATGCTGTAAGTATGCGTATGAGACGATGAGGTATGTATGAATTTAACACATATTGTTCCATTTAGCATGATTTCTTGACAAAATCGAGTCGTTATTGCAAAAGAAAGGTAAAATTGTATTATAAAATAGACAGCAGTTTATTTTGACACGATTTTCAAAACAACTGAACGTAATTGGTAGCATTTGCATTCAATATTCCTGTTTTTTGTCACATAATGCTGTAATTATGCGTATGAGACGATCAGGAACGAATTTAACTGATATGTTTGCATTTAGCATGATTTCTTGACAAAATGGAGTCGTTATTGCAGAAGAATGGTGGAATTGTCTAATAAAATAGACTCAGCCGTTTAATTTGACACGATTTTCAAAACAACTGAATGTTATTGGTAGCATTTGCAATCTATTCTCCTGTGTTTTGTCACATTATGCTGTATGTATGCGTATGAGAGGATGAGGTATGTATGAATTAAACGGATATTGTTCCATTTAGCATGATTTCTTGACAAAATCGAGTCGTTTCTGCAAAAGAATGGTAAAATTGTATAATAAAGTAGACTCAGCTGTTTATTTTGACACGATTTTCAAAATAACTGAACGTTATTGCTGGCATTTGCGTTCTATTTTCCTGTGTTTTGTCATATAATGCTGTAATTATGCGTATGAGACGATCAGGAACGAATTTAACGGATATTATTGCATTTAGCATGATTTCTTGACAAAATGGAGTCGTTTCTGCAAAAGAATGGAAAAATTGTACGATAAAATAGATTCAGCCGTTTATTTTGACACGATTCGCAAATCAATTGAACCTAATTGGTAGCATTTGCGTTCTATATTCCTGTTTTTTGTCACATAATGCTGTAATTATCCGTATGCGACGATGAGGTATGTATGAATTTAACGGATATTGTTCCATTTAGCATGATTTCTTGACAAAATCGGGCCGTTATTGCAAAAGAAAGGTAAAATTGTATTATAAAATAGACTCAGCAGTTTATTTTGACACGATTTTCAAAACAACTGAACGTAATTGGTAGCATTTGCATTCTATATTCCTGTTTTTTGTCACATAATGCTGTAATTATGCATATGAGACGATCAGGAAGGAATTTAACTGATATTTTTGCATTTTGCATGATTTCTTGACAAAATCGAGTCGTTATTACAGAAGAATGGTAAAATTGTATTATAAAATAGACTCGGCCGTTTAATTTGACACGATTTTCAAAACAACTGAACGTTATTGGTTGCATTTGCGATCTATTCTCCTGTGTTTTGTCACATTATGCTGTAAGTATGCGTATGAGACGATGAGGTATGTATGAATTTAACGGATATTGTTCAATTTAGCATGATTTCTTGACAAAATCGAGTCGTTTCTGCAAAAGAATGGAAAAATTGTATAATAAAGTAGACTCAGCTGTTTATTTTGACACGATTTTCAAAACAACTGAACGTTATTGCTAGCATTTGCATTCAATATTCCTGTTTTTTGTCACATAATGCTGTAATAATGCGTATGAGACGATGAGGTATGTATGAATTTAACGGATATTGTTCCAGTTAGCATGATTTCTTGACAAAATCGAGTCGTTATTGCAGAAGAATGGTAGAATTGTCTAATAAAATAGACTCAGCCGTTTAATTTGACACGATTTTCAAGACAACTGAACGTTATTGGTAGCATTTGCGATCTATTCTCCTGTGTTTTGTCACATTATGCTGTAATTATGCGTATGAGACGATCAGGAACGAATTTAACTGATATTTTTGCATTTAGCATGATTTCTTGACAAAATCGAGTCGTTATTACAGAAGAATGGTAAAATTGTATTATAAAATAGACTCAGCCGTTTAATTTGACACGATTTTCAAAACAACTGAACGTTATTGGTAGCATTTGCGATCTATTCTCCTGTGTTTTGTCACATTATGCTGTAAGTATGCGTATGAGAGGATGAGGTATGTATGAGTTAAACGGATATAGTTCCATTTGGCATGATTTCTTGACAAAATCGAGTTGTTTCTGCAAAAGAATGGAAAAATTGTACAATAAAATAGATTCAGCAGTTTATATTGACACGATTTTCAAATCAATTGAACGTAATTGGTAGCATTTGCGTACTATATTCCTGTTTTTTTGTCACATAATGCTGTAATTATGCGTATGAGACGATCAGAAACGAATTTAACGGATATTTTCGCATTTAGCATGATTTCTTGACAAAATCGAGTCGTTATTGCAAAAGAATGGTAAAATTGTATATTAAAATAGACTCAGCCGTTTATATTGATACGATTTGCAAATCAATTTAACGTAATTGGTAGCATTTGCGTTTTATATTCCTGTTTTTTGTCACATAATGCTGTAATTATGCGTATGAGACGATCAGGAACGAATTTAACGGATATTTTTGCATTTAGCATGATTTCTTGACAAAATGGAGTCGTTTCTGCAAAACAATGGAAAAATTGTACAATAAAATAGATTCAGCCGTTTATTTTGACACGATTTGCAAATCAATTGAACCTAATTGGTAGCATTTGCGTTCTATATTCCTGTTTTTTGTCACATAATGCTGTAATTATGCGTATGCGACGATCAGGAACGAATTTAACGGATATTTTTGCATTTAGCATGATTTCTTGACAAAATCGAGTCGTAATTGCAGAAGAATGGTAGAATTGTCTAATAAAATAGACTCAGCCGTTTAATTTGACACGATTTTCAAAACAACTGAATGTTATTGGTAGCATTTGCGATCTATTCTCCTGTGTTTTGTCACATTATGCTGTATGTATGCGTATGAGAGGATGAGGTATGTATGAATTAAACGGATATTGTTCCATTTAGCATGATTTCTTGACATAATCGAGTCGTTTCTGCAAAAGAATGGAAAAATTGTATAATAAAGTAGACTCAGCTGTTTATTTTGACACGATTTTCAAAACAACTGAACGTTATTGCTAGCATTTGCGTTCTATTTTCCTGTGTTTTGTCATATAATGCTGTAATTATGCGTATGAGACGATCAGGAACGAATCTAACGGATATTTTTGCATTTAGCATGATTTCTTGACAAAATGGAGTCGTTTCTGCAAAAGAATGGAAAAATTGTACAATAAAATAGATTCAGCCGTTTATTTTGACACGATTCGCAAATCAATTGAACCTAATTGGTAGCATTTGCGTTCTATATTCCTGTTTTTTGTCACATGATGCTGTAATTATGCGTATGCGACGATGAGGTATGTATGAATTAAACGGATATTGTTCCATTTAGCATGATTTCTTGACAAAATCGAGTCGTTATTGCAAAAGAATGGTAAAATTGTATATTAAAATAGACTCAGCCGTTTATATTGATACGATTTGCAAATCAATTGAACGTAATTGGTAGCATTTGCGTTTTATATTCCTGTTTTTTGTCACATAATGCTGTAATAATGCGTATGAGACGATGAGGTATGTATGAATTCAACGGATATTGTTCCATTTAGCATGATTTCTTGACAAAATCGAGTCGTTATTACAGAAGAATGGTAAAATTGTATTATAAAATAGACTCGGCCGTTTAATTTGACACGATTTTCAAAACAACTGAACGTAATTGGTAGCATTTGCGATCTATTCTCCTGTGTTTTGTCACATTATGCTGTAAGTATGCGTATGAGACGATGAGGTATGTATGAATTTAACACATATTGTTCCATTTAGCATGATTTCTTGACAAAATCGAGTCGTTATTGCAAAAGAAAGGTAAAATTGTATTATAAAATAGACAGCAGTTTATTTTGACACGATTTTCAAAACAACTGAACGTAATTGGTAGCATTTGCATTCAATATTCCTGTTTTTTGTCACATAATGCTGTAATTGTGCGTATGAGACGATCAGGAACGAATTTAACTGATATTTTTGCATTTAGCATGATTTCTTGACAAAATGGAGTCGTTTCTGCAAAAGAATGGAAAAATTGTACAATAAAATAGATTCAGCCGTTTATTTTGACACGATTCGCAAATCAATTGAACCTAATTGGTAGCATTTGCGTTCTATATTCCTGTTTTTTGTCACATGATGCTGTAATTATGCGTATGCGACGATGAGGTATGTATGAATTAAACGGATATTGTTCCATTTAGCATGATTTCTTGACAAAATCGGGTCGTTATTGCAAAAGAAAGGTAAAATTGTATTATAAAATAGACTCAGCAGTTTATTTTGACACGATTTTCAAAACAACTGAACGTAATTGGTAGCATTTGCATTCTATATTCCTGTTTTTTGTCACATTATGCTGTAAGTATGCGTATGAGACGATGAGGTAAGTATGAATTTAACGGATATTGTTCCAGTTAGCATGATTTCTTGACAAAATCGAGTCGTTTCTGCAAAAGAATGGAAAAATTGTACAATAAAATAGATTCAGCAGTTCATTTTGACACGATTTTCAAAACAACTGAACGTAATTGGTAGCATTTGCATTCTATATTCCTGTTTTTTGTCACATAATGCAGTAATTATGCATATGAGACGATCAGGAAGGAATTTAACTGATATTTTTGCATTTAGCATGATTTCTTGACAAAATCGAGTCGTTATTACAGATGAATGGTAAAATTGTATTATAAAATAGACTCGGTCGTTTAATTTGACACGATTTTCAAAACAACTGAACGTTATTGGTAGCATTTGCGATCTATTCTCCTGTGTTTTGTCACATTATGCTGTAAGTATGCGTATGAGACGAGAGGTGTGTATGAATTTAACTCATATTGTTCCATTTAGCATGATTTCTTGACAAAATCGAGTCGTTATTGCAAAAGAAAGGTAAAATTGTATTATAAAATAGACAGCAGTTTATTTTGACACGATTTTCAAAACAACTGAACGTAATTGGTAGCATTTGCATTCAATATTCCTGTTTTTTGTCACATAATGCTGTAATTATGCGTATGAGACGATCAGGAACGAATTTAACTGATATGTTTGCATTAAGCATGATTTCTTGACAAAATGGAGTCGTTATTGCAGAAGAATGGTGGAATTGTCTAATAAAATAGACTCAGCCGTTTAATTTGACACGATTTTCAAAACAACTGAATGTTATTGGTAGCATTTGCGATCTATTCTCCTGTGTTTTGTCACATTATGCTGTATGTATGCGAATGATAGGATGAGGTATGTATGAATTAAACGGATATTGTTCCATTTAGCATGATTTCTTGACAAAATCGAGTCGTATCTGCAAAAGAATGGAAAAATTGTATAATAAAGTAGACTCAGCTGTTCATTTTGACACGATTTTCAAAACAACTAAACGTTATTGCTAGCAGTTGCGTTCTATTTTCCTGTGTTTTGTCATATAATGCTGTAATAATGCGTATGAGACGATCAGGAACGAATTTAACGGTTATTTTTGCATTTAGCATGATTTCTTGACTAAATAGAGTCGTTTCTGCAAAAGAATGGAAAAATTGTACAATAAAATAGATTCAGCCGTTTATTTTGACACGATTCGCAAATCAATTGAACCTAATTGGTAGCATTTGCGTTCTATATTCCTGTTTTTTGTCACATAATGCTGTAATTATCCGTATGCGACGATGAGGTATGTATGAATTTAACGGATATTGTTCCATTTAGCATGATTTCTTGACAAAATCGGGCCGTTATTGCAAAAGAAAGGTAAAATTGTATTATAAAATAGACTCAGCAGTTTATTTTGACACGATTTTCAAAACAACTGAACGTAATTGGTAGCATTTGCATTCTATATTCCTGTTTTTTTGTCACATAATGCTGTAATTATGCATATGAGACGATCAGGATGGAATTTAACTGATATTTTTGCATTTTGCATGATTTCTTGACAAAATCGAGTCGTTATTACAGAAGAATGGTAAAATTGTATTATAAAATAGACTCGACCGTTTAATTTGACACGATTTTCAAAACAACTGAACGTTATTGGTTGCATTTGCGATCTATTCTCCTGTGTTTTGTCACATTATGCTGTAAGTATGCGTATGAGACGATGAGGTATGTATGAATTTAACGGATATTGTTCAATTTAGCATGATTTCTTGACAAAATCGAGTCGTTTCTGCAAAAGAATGGAAAAATTGTATAATAAAGAAGACTCAGCTGTTTATTTTGACACGATTTTCAAAACAACTGAACGTTATTGCTAGCATTTGCATTCAATATTCCTGTTTTTTGTCACATAATGCTGTAATAATGCGTATGAGACGATGAGGTATGTATGAATTTAACGGATATTGTTCCAGTTAGCATGATTTCTTGACAAAATCGAGTCGTTATTGCAGAAGAATGGTAGAATTGTCTAATAAAATAGACTCAGCCGTTTAATTTGACACGATTTTCAAGACAACTGAACGTTATTGGTAGCATTTGCGATCTATTCTCCTGTGTTTTGTCACATTATGCTGTAATTATGCGTATGAGACGATCAGGAACGAATTTAACTGATATTTTTGCATTTAGCATGATTTCTTGACAAAATCGAGTCGTTATTACAGAAGAATGGTAAAATTGTATTATAAAATAGACTCAGCCGTTTAATTTGACACGATTTTCAAAACAACTGAACGTTATTGGTAGCATTTGCGATCTATTCTCCTGTGTTTTGTCACATTATGCTGTAAGTATGCGTATGAGAGGATGAGGTATGTATGAGTTAAACGGATATAGTTCCATTTGGCATGATTTCTTGACAAAATCGAGTAGTTTCTGCAAAAGAATGGAAAAATTATACAATAAAATAGATTCAGCAGTTTATATTGACACGATTTTCAAATCAATTGAACGTAATTGGTAGCATTTGCGTACTATATTCCTGTTTTTTTGTCACATAATGCTGTAATTATGCGTATGAGACGATCAGAAACGAATTTAACGGATATTTTCGCATTTAGCATGATTTCTTGACAAAATCGAGTCGTTATTGCAAAAGAATGGTAAAATTGTATATTAAAATAGACTCAGCCGTTTATATTGATACGATTTGCAAATCAATTTAACGTAATTGGTAGCATTTGCGTTTTATATTCCTGTTTTTTGTCACATAATGCTGTAATTATGCGTATGAGACGATCAGGAACGAATTTAACGGATATTTTTGCATTTAGCATGATTTCTTGACAAAGTGGAGTCGTTTCTGCAAAACAATGGAAAAATTGTACAATAAAATAGATTCAGCCGTTTATATTGACACGATTTGCAAATCAATTGAACCTAATTGGTAGCATTTGCGTTCTATATTCCTGTTTTTTGTCACATAATGCTGTAATTATGCGTATGCGACGATCAGGAACGAATTTAACGGATATTTTTGCATTTAGCATGATTTCTTGACAAAATCGAGTCGTAATTGCAGAAGAATGGTAGAATTGTCTAATAAAATAGACTCAGCCGTTTAATTTGACACGATTTTCAAAACAACTGAATGTTATTGGTAGCATTTGCGATCTATTCTCCTGTGTTTTGTCACATTATGCTGTATGTATGCGTATGAGAGGATGAGGTATGTATGAATTAAACGGATATTGTTCCATTTAGCATGATTTCTTGACAAAATCGGGTCGTTATTGCAAAAGAAAGGTAAAATTGTATTATAAAATAGACTCAGCAGTTTATTTTGACACGATTTTCAAAACAACTGAACGTAATTGGTAGCATTTGCATTCTATATTCCTGTTTTTTGTCACATTATGCTGTAAGTATGCGTATGAGACGATGAGGTAAGTATGAATTTAACGGATATTGTTCCAGTTAGCATGATTTCTTGACAAAATCGAGTCGTTTCTGCAAAAGAATGGAAAAATTGTACAATAAAATAGATTCAGCAGTTCATTTTGACACGATTTTCAAAACAACTGAACGTAATTGGTAGCATTTGCATTCTATATTCCTGTTTTTTGTCACATAATGCTGTAATTATGCATATGAGACGATCAGGAAGGAATTTAACTGATATTTTTGCATTTAGCATGATTTCTTGACAAAATCGAGTCGTTATTACAGATGAATGGTAAAATTGTATTATAAAATAGACTCGGTCGTTTAATTTGACACGATTTTCAAAACAACTGAACGTTATTGGTAGCATTTGCGATCTATTCTCCTGTGTTTTGTCACATTATGCTGTAAGTATGCGTATGAGACGATGAGGTATGTATGAATTTAACTCATATTGTTCCATTTAGCATGATTTCTTGACAAAATCGAGTCGTTATTGCAAAAGAAAGGTAAAATTGTATTATAAAATAGACAGCAGTTTATTTTGACACGATTTTCAAAACAACTGAACGTAATTGGTAGCATTTGCATTCAATATTCCTGTTTTTTGTCACATAATGCTGTAATTATGCGTATGAGACGATCAGGAACGAATTTAACTGATATGTTTGCATTAAGCATGATTTCTTGACAAAATGGAGTCGTTATTGCAGAAGAATGGTGGAATTGTCTAATAAAATAGACTCAGCCGTTTAATTTGACACGATTTTCAAAACAACTGAATGTTATTGGTAGCATTTGCGATCTATTCTCCTGTGTTTTGTCACATTATGCTGTATGTATGCGAATGATAGGATGAGGTATGTATGAATTAAACGGATATTGTTCCATTTAGCATGATTTCTTGACAAAATCGAGTCGTATCTGCAAAAGAATAGAAAAATTGTATAATAAAGTAGACTCAGCTGTTCATTTTGACACGATTTTCAAAACAACTAAACGTTATTGCTAGCAGTTGCGTTCTATTTTCCTGTGTTTTGTCATATAATGCTGTAATTATGCGTATGAGACGATCAGGAACGAATTTAACGGTTATTTTTGCATTTAGCATGATTTCTTGACTAAATGGAGTCGTTTCTGCAAAAGAATGGAAAAATTGTACGATAAAATTTATTCAGCCGTTTATTTTGACACGATTCGCAATTCAATTGAACCTAATTGGGAGCATTTGCGTTCTATATTCCTGTTTTTTGTCACATAATGCTGTAATTATGCGTATGCGACGATGAGGTATGTATGAATTTAACGGATATTGTTCCATTTAGCATGATTTCTTGACAAAATCGAGTCGTATCTGCAAAAGAATGGAAAAATTGTATAATAAAGTAGACTCAGCTGTTCATTTTGACACGATTTTCAAAACAACTAAACGTTATTGCTAGCAGTTGCGTTCTATTTTCCTGTGTTTTGTCATATAATGCTGTAATTATGCGTATGAGACGATCAGGAACGAACTTAACGGTTATTTTTGCATTTAGCATGATTTCTTGACAAAATGGAGTCGTTTCTGCAAAAGAATGGAAAAATTGTACTATAAAATAGATTCAGCCGTTTATTTTGACACGATTCGCAAATCAATTGAACCTAATTGGTAGCATTTGCGTTCTATATTCCTGTTTTTTGTCACATAATGCTGTAATTATGCATATGAGACGATCAGGAAGGAATTTGACTGATATTTTTGCATTTAGCATGATTTCTTGACAAAATCGAGTCGTTATTACAGATGAATGGTAAAATTGTATTATAAAATAGACTCGGCCGTTTAATTTGACACGATTTTCAAAACAACTGAACGCTATTGGTAGCATTTGCGATCTATTCTCCTGTGTTTTGTCACATTATGCTGTAAGTATGCGTATGAGACGATGAGGTATGTATGAATTTAACTCATATTGTTCCATTTAGCATGATTTCTTGACAAAATCGAGTCGTTATTGCAAAAGAAAGGTAAAATTGTATTATAAAATAGACTCAGCAGTTTATTTTGACACGATTTTCAAAACAACTGAACGTAATTGGTAGCATTTGCATTCAAGATTCCTGTTTTTTGTCACATAATGCTGTAATTATGCGTATGAGACGATCAGGAACGAATTTAACTGATATGTTTGCATTAAGCATGATTTCTTGACAAAATGGAGTCGTTATTGCAGAAGAATGGTGAAATTGTCTAATAAAATAGACTCAGCCGTTTAATTTGACACGATTTTCAAAACAACTGAATGTAATTGGTAGCATTTGCGATCTATTCTCCTGTGTTTTGTCACATTATGCTGTACGTATGCGAATGATAGGATGAGGTATGTATGAATTAAACGTAATTGTTCCATTTAGCATGATTTCTTGACAAAATCGAGTCGTTTCTGCAAAAGAATGGAAAAATTGTATAATAAAGTAGACTCAGCTGTTTATTTTGACACGATTTTCAAAACAACTGAACGTTATTGCTAGCATTTGCGTTCTATTTTCCTGTGTTTTGTCATATAATGCTGTAATTATGCATATGAGACGATCAGGAACGAATTTAACGGATATTTTTGCATTTAGCATGATTTCTTGACAAAATGGAGTCGTTTCTGCAAAAGAATGGAAAAATTGTACGATAAAATAGATTCAGCCGTTTATTTTGACACGATTCGCAAATCAATTGAACCTAATTGGTAGCATTTGCGTTCTATATTCCTGTTTTTTGTCACATAATGCTGTAATTATGCGTATGCGACGATGAGGTATGTATGAATTTAACGGATATTGTTCCATTTAGCATGATGTCTTGACAAAATCGGGTCGTTATTGCAAAAGAAAGGTAAAATTGTATTATAAAATAGACTCAGCAGTTTATTTTGACACGATTTTCAAAACAACTAAACGTAATTGGTAGCATTTGCATTCTATATTCCTGTTTTTTGTCACATAATGCTGTAATTATGCATATGAGACGATCAGGAAGGAATTTAACTGATATTTTTGCATTTAGCATGATTTCTTGACAAAATCGAGTCGTTATTACAGATGAATGGTAAAATTGTATTATAAAATAGACTCGGCCGTTTAATTTGACACGATTTTCAAAACAACTGAACGTTATTGGTAGCATTTGCGATCTATTCTCCTGTGTTTTGTCACATTATGCTGTAAGTATGCGTATGAGACGATGAGGTATGTATGAATTTAACGGATATTGTTCCATTTAGCATGATTTCTTGACAAAATCGGGTCGTTATTGCAAAAGAATGGAAAAATTGTATAATAAAGTAGACTCAGCTGTTTATTTTGACACGATTTTCAAAACAACTGAACGTTATTGCTAGCATTTGCGTTCTATTTTCCTGTGTTTTGTCATATAATGCTGTAATTATGCGTATGAGACGATCAGGAACGAATCTAACGGATATTTTTGCATTTAGCATGATTTCTTGACAAAATGGAGTCGTTTCTGCAAAAGAATGGAAAAATTGTACGATAAAATAGATTCAGCCGTTTATTTTGACACGATTCGCAAATCAATTGAACCTAATTAGTAGCATTTGCGTTCTATATTCCAGTTTTTTGTCACATAATGCTGTAATTATGCGTATGCGGCGATGAGGTATGTACGAATTTAACGGATATTGTTCCATTTAGCATGATTTCTTGACAAAATCGGGTCGTTATTGCAAAAGAAAGGTAAAATTGTATTATAAAATAGACTCAGCAGTTTATTTTGACACGATTTTCAAAACAACTGAACGTAATTGGTAGCATTTGCATTCTATATTCCTGTTTTTTGTCACATAATGCTGTATTTATGCGTATGAGACGATCAGGAACGAATTTAACGGATATTTTCGCATTTAGCATGATTTCTTCACAAAATCGAGTCGTTATTGCAAAAGAATGGTAAAATTGTATATTAAAATAGACTCAGCCGTTTATATTGATACGATTTGCAAATCAATTTAACGTAATTGGTAGCATTTGCGTTTTATATTCCTGTTTATTGTCACATAATGCTGTAATTATGCGTATGCGACGATCAGGAACGAATTTAACGGATATTATTGCATTTAGTATGATTTCTTGACAAAATCGAGTCGTTATTGCAGAAGAATGGTAGAATTGACTAAAAAAATAGACTCAGCCGTTTAATTTGACACGATTTTCAAAACAACTGAACGTTATTGGTTGCATTTGCGATCTATTCTCCTGTGTTTTGTCACATAATGCTGTTATTATGCGTATGCGACGATGAAATATGTATGAATTTAACGGATATTGTTCCATTTAGCATGATTTCTTGACAAAATCGGGTCGTTATTGCAAAAGAAAGGTAAAATTGTATTATAAAATAGACTCAGCCGTTTATTTTGACACGATTTGCAAATCAATTGAACCTAATTGGTAGCATTTGCGTTCTATATTCCTGTTTTTTGTCACATAATGCTGTATTTATGCGTATGAGACGATCAGGAAGGAATTTAACTGATATTTTTGCATTTAGCATGATTTCTTGACAAAATCGAGTTGTTATTACAGAAGAATGGTAAAATTGTATTATAAAATAGACTCAGCAGTTTATTTTGACACGATTTTCAAAACAAGTGAACGTAATTGGTAGCATTTTCATTCTATATTCCTGTTTTTTGTCACATAATGCTGTAATTATGCCTATGCGACGATCAGGAACGAATTTAACGGATATTGTTCCATTTAGCATGATTTCTTGACAAAATCGAGTCGTTTCTGCAAAAGAATGGAAAAATTGTATAATAAAGTAGACTCAGCTGTTTATTTTGACACGATTTTCAAAACAACTGAACGTTATTGCTAGCATTTACGTTCTATTTTCCTGTGTTTTGTCATATAATGCTGTAATTATGCATATGAGACGATCAGGAACGAATTTAACGGATATTTTTGCATTTAGCATGATTTCTTGACAAAATGGAGTCGTTTCTGCAAAAGAATGGAAAAATTGTACGATAAAATAGATTCAGCCGTTTATTTTGACACGATTCGCAAATCAATTGAACCTAATTGGTAGCATTTGCGTTCTATATTCCTGTTTTTTGTCACATAATGCTGTAATTATGCGTATGCGACGATGAGGTATGTATGAATTTAACGGATATTGTTCCATTTAGCATGATGTCTTGACAAAATCGGGTCGTTATTGCAAAAGAAAGGTAAAATTGTATTATAAAATAGACTCAGCAGTTTATTTTGACACGATTTTCAAAACAACTAAACGTAATTGGTAGCATTTGCATTCAATATTCCTGTTTTTTGTCACATAATGCTGTATTTATGCGTATGAGACGATCAGGAAGGAATTTAACTGATATTTTTGCATTTAGCATGATTTCTTGACAAAATCGAGTCGTTATTACAGAAGAATGGTAAAATTGTATTATAAAATAGACTCAGCAGTTTATTTTGACACGATTTTCAAAACAAGTGAACGTAATTGGTAGCATTTTCATTCTATATTCCTGTTTTTTGTCACATAATGCTGTAATTATGCCTATGCGACGATCAGGAACGAATTTAACGGATATTGTTCCATTTAGCATGATTTCTTGACAAAATCGAGTCGTTTCTGCAAAAGAATGGAAAAATTGTATAATAAAGTAGACTCAGCTGTTTATTTTGACACGATTTTCAAAACAACTGAACGTTATTGCTAGCATTTACGTTCTATTTTCCTGTGTTTTGTCATATAATGCTGTAATTATGCATATGAGACGATCAGGAACGAATTTAACGGATATTTTTGCATTTAGCATGATTTCTTGACAAAATGGAGTCGTTTCTGCAAAAGAATGGAAAAATTGTACGATAAAATAGATTCAGCCGTTTATTTTGACACGATTCGCAAATCAATTGAACCTAATTGGTAGCATTTGCGTTCTATATTCCTGTTTTTTGTCACATAATGCTGTAATTATGCGTATGCGACGATGAGGTATGTATGAATTTAACGGATATTGTTCCATTTAGCATGATGTCTTGACAAAATCGGGTCGTTATTGCAAAAGAAAGGTAAAATTGTATTATAAAATAGACTCAGCAGTTTATTTTGACACGATTTTCAAAACAACTAAACGTAATTGGCAGCATTTGCATTCTATATTCCTGTTTTTTGTCACATAATGCTGTAATTATGCATATGAGACGATCAGGAAGGAATTTAACTGATATTTTTGCATTTAGCATGATTTCTTGACAAAATCGAGTCGTTATTACAGATGAATGGTAAAATTGTATTATAAAATAGACTCGGCCGTTTAATTTGACACGATTTTCAAAACAACTGAAGGTTATTGGTAGCATTTGCGATCTATTCTCCTGTGTTTTGTCACATTATGCTGTAAGTATGCGTATGAGACGATCAGGAACGAATTTAACGGATATTATTGCATTTAACATGATTTCTTGACAAAATCGAGTCGTTTCTGCAAAAGAATGGAAAAATTGTATAATAAAGTAGACTCAGCTGTTTATTTTGACACGATTTTCAAAACAACTGAACGTTATTGCTAGCATTTGCGTTCTATTTTCCTGTGTTTTGTCATATAATGCTGTAATTATGCATATGAGACGATCAGGAACGAATTTAACGGATATTTTTGCATTTAGCATGATTTCTTGACAAAATGGAGTCGTTTCTGCAAAAGAATGGAAAAATTGTACGATAAAATAGATTCAGCCGTTTATTTTGACACGATTCGCAAATCAATTGAACCTAATTGGTAGCATTTGCGTTCTATATTCCTGTTTTTTGTCACATAATGCTGTAATTATGCGTATGCGACGATGAGGTATGTATGAATTTAACGGATATTGTTCCATTTAGCATGATGTCTTGACAAAATCGGGTCGTTATTGCAAAAGAAAGGTAAAATTGTATTATAAAATAGACTCAGCAGTTTATTTTGACACGATTTTCAAAACAACTAAACGTAATTGGTAGCATTTGCATTCTATATTCCTGTTTTTTGTCACATAATGCTGTAATTATGCATATGAGACGATCAGGAAGGAATTTAACTGATATTTTTGCATTTAGCATGATTTCTTGACAAAATCGAGTCGTTATTACAGATGAATGGTAAAATTGTATTATAAAATAGACTCGGCCGTTTAATTTGACACGATTTTCAAAACAACTGAACGTTATTGGTAGCATTTGCGATCTATTCTCCTGTGTTTTGTCACATTATGCTGTAAGTATGCGTATGAGACGATGAGGTATGTATGAATTTAACGGATATTGTTCCATTTAGCATGATTTCTTGACAAAATCGGGTCGTTATTGCAAAAGAATGGAAAAATTGTATAATAAAGTAGACTCAGCTGTTTATTTTGACACGATTTTCAAAACAACTGAACGTTATTGCTAGCATTTGCGTTCTATTTTCCTGTGTTTTGTCATATAATGCTGTAATTATGCGTATGAGACGATCAGGAACGAATCTAACGGATATTTTTGCATTTAGCATGATTTCTTGACAAAATGGAGTCGTTTCTGCAAAAGAATGGAAAAATTGTACGATAAAATAGATTCAGCCGTTTATTTTGACACGATTCGCAAATCAATTGAACCTAATTAGTAGCATTTGCGTTCTATATTCCAGTTTTTTGTCACATAATGCTGTAATTATGCGTATGCGGCGATGAGGTATGTACGAATTTAACGGATATTGTTCCATTTAGCATGATTTCTTGACAAAATCGGGTCGTTATTGCAAAAGAAAGGTAAAATTGTATTATAAAATAGACTCAGCAGTTTATTTTGACACGATTTTCAAAACAACTGAACGTAATTGGTAGCATTTGCATTCTATATTCCTGTTTTTTGTCACATAATGCTGTATTTATGCGTATGAGACGATCAGGAACGAATTTAACGGATATTTTCGCATTTAGCATGATTTCTTCACAAAATCGAGTCGTTATTGCAAAAGAATGGTAAAATTGTATATTAAAATAGACTCAGCCGTTTATATTGATACGATTTGCAAATCAATTTAACGTAATTGGTAGCATTTGCGTTTTATATTCCTGTTTATTGTCACATAATGCTGTAATTATGCGTATGCGACGATCAGGAACGAATTTAACGGATATTATTGCATTTAGTATGATTTCTTGACAAAATCGAGTCGTTATTGCAGAAGAATGGTAGAATTGACTAAAAAAATAGACTCAGCCGTTTAATTTGACACGATTTTCAAAACAACTGAACGTTATTGGTTGCATTTGCGATCTATTCTCCTGTGTTTTGTCACATAATGCTGTTATTATGCGTATGCGACGATGAAATATGTATGAATTTAACGGATATTGTTCCATTTAGCATGATTTCTTGACAAAATCGGGTCGTTATTGCAAAAGAAAGGTAAAATTGTATTATAAAATAGACTCAGCCGTTTATTTTGACACGATTTGCAAATCAATTGAACCTAATTGGTAGCATTTGCGTTCTATATTCCTGTTTTTTGTCACATAATGCTGTATTTATGCGTATGAGACGATCAGGAAGGAATTTAACTGATATTTTTGCATTTAGCATGATTTCTTGACAAAATCGAGTTGTTATTACAGAAGAATGGTAAAATTGTATTATAAAATAGACTCAGCAGTTTATTTTGACACGATTTTCAAAACAAGTGAACGTAATTGGTAGCATTTTCATTCTATATTCCTGTTTTTTGTCACATAATGCTGTAATTATGCCTATGCGACGATCAGGAACGAATTTAACGGATATTGTTCCATTTAGCATGATTTCTTGACAAAATCGAGTCGTTTCTGCAAAAGAATGGAAAAATTGTATAATAAAGTAGACTCAGCTGTTTATTTTGACACGATTTTCAAAACAACTGAACGTTATTGCTAGCATTTACGTTCTATTTTCCTGTGTTTTGTCATATAATGCTGTAATTATGCATATGAGACGATCAGGAACGAATTTAACGGATATTTTTGCATTTAGCATGATTTCTTGACAAAATGGAGTCGTTTCTGCAAAAGAATGGAAAAATTGTACGATAAAATAGATTCAGCCGTTTATTTTGACACGATTCGCAAATCAATTGAACCTAATTGGTAGCATTTGCGTTCTATATTCCTGTTTTTTGTCACATAATGCTGTAATTATGCGTATGCGACGATGAGGTATGTATGAATTTAACGGATATTGTTCCATTTAGCATGATGTCTTGACAAAATCGGGTCGTTATTGCAAAAGAAAGGTAAAATTGTATTATAAAATAGACTCAGCAGTTTATTTTGACACGATTTTCAAAACAACTAAACGTAATTGGTAGCATTTGCATTCAATATTCCTGTTTTTTGTCACATAATGCTGTATTTATGCGTATGAGACGATCAGGAAGGAATTTAACTGATATTTTTGCATTTAGCATGATTTCTTGACAAAATCGAGTCGTTATTACAGAAGAATGGTAAAATTGTATTATAAAATAGACTCAGCAGTTTATTTTGACACGATTTTCAAAACAAGTGAACGTAATTGGTAGCATTTTCATTCTATATTCCTGTTTTTTGTCACATAATGCTGTAATTATGCCTATGCGACGATCAGGAACGAATTTAACGGATATTGTTCCATTTAGCATGATTTCTTGACAAAATCGAGTCGTTTCTGCAAAAGAATGGAAAAATTGTATAATAAAGTAGACTCAGCTGTTTATTTTGACACGATTTTCAAAACAACTGAACGTTATTGCTAGCATTTACGTTCTATTTTCCTGTGTTTTGTCATATAATGCTGTAATTATGCATATGAGACGATCAGGAACGAATTTAACGGATATTTTTGCATTTAGCATGATTTCTTGACAAAATGGAGTCGTTTCTGCAAAAGAATGGAAAAATTGTACGATAAAATAGATTCAGCCGTTTATTTTGACACGATTCGCAAATCAATTGAACCTAATTGGTAGCATTTGCGTTCTATATTCCTGTTTTTTGTCACATAATGCTGTAATTATGCGTATGCGACGATGAGGTATGTATGAATTTAACGGATATTGTTCCATTTAGCATGATGTCTTGACAAAATCGGGTCGTTATTGCAAAAGAAAGGTAAAATTGTATTATAAAATAGACTCAGCAGTTTATTTTGACACGATTTTCAAAACAACTAAACGTAATTGGCAGCATTTGCATTCTATATTCCTGTTTTTTGTCACATAATGCTGTAATTATGCATATGAGACGATCAGGAAGGAATTTAACTGATATTTTTGCATTTAGCATGATTTCTTGACAAAATCGAGTCGTTATTACAGATGAATGGTAAAATTGTATTATAAAATAGACTCGGCCGTTTAATTTGACACGATTTTCAAAACAACTGAAGGTTATTGGTAGCATTTGCGATCTATTCTCCTGTGTTTTGTCACATTATGCTGTAAGTATGCGTATGAGACGATCAGGAACGAATTTAACGGATATTATTGCATTTAACATGATTTCTTGACAAAATCGAGTCGTTTCTGCAAAAGAATGGAAAAATTGTATAATAAAGTAGACTCAGCTGTTTATTTTGACACGATTTTCAAAACAACTGAACGTTATTGCTAGCATTTGCGTTCTATTTTCCTGTGTTTTGTCATATAATGCTGTAATTATGCATATGAGACGATCAGGAACGAATTTAACGGATATTTTTGCATTTAGCATGATTTCTTGACAAAATGGAGTCGTTTCTGCAAAAGAATGGAAAAATTGTACGATAAAATAGATTCAGCCGTTTATTTTGACACGATTCGCAAATCAATTGAACCTAATTGGTAGCATTTGCGTTCTATATTCCTGTTTTTTGTCACATAATGCTGTAATTATGCGTATGCGACGATGAGGTATGTATGAATTTAACGGATATTGTTCCATTTAGCATGATGTCTTGACAAAATCGGGTCGTTATTGCAAAAGAAAGGTAAAATTGTATTATAAAATAGACTCAGCAGTTTATTTTGACACGATTTTCAAAACAACTAAACGTAATTGGTAGCATTTGCATTCTATATTCCTGTTTTTTGTCACATAATGCTGTAATTATGCATATGAGACGATCAGGAAGGAATTTAACTGATATTTTTGCATTTAGCATGATTTCTTGACAAAATCGAGTCGTTATTACAGATGAATGGTAAAATTGTATTATAAAATAGACTCGGCCGTTTAATTTGACACGATTTTCAAAACAACTGAACGTTATTGGTAGCATTTGCGATCTATTCTCCTGTGTTTTGTCACATTATGCTGTAAGTATGCGTATGAGACGATGAGGTATGTATGAATTTAACGGATATTGTTCCATTTAGCATGATTTCTTGACAAAATCGGGTCGTTATTGCAAAAGAATGGAAAAATTGTATAATAAAGTAGACTCAGCTGTTTATTTTGACACGATTTTCAAAACAACTGAACGTTATTGCTAGCATTTGCGTTCTATTTTCCTGTGTTTTGTCATATAATGCTGTAATTATGCGTATGAGACGATCAGGAACGAATCTAACGGATATTTTTGCATTTAGCATGATTTCTTGACAAAATGGAGTCGTTTCTGCAAAAGAATGGAAAAATTGTACGATAAAATAGATTCAGCCGTTTATTTTGACACGATTCGCAAATCAATTGAACCTAATTAGTAGCATTTGCGTTCTATATTCCAGTTTTTTGTCACATAATGCTGTAATTATGCGTATGCGGCGATGAGGTATGTACGAATTTAACGGATATTGTTCCATTTAGCATGATTTCTTGACAAAATCGGGTCGTTATTGCAAAAGAAAGGTAAAATTGTATTATAAAATAGACTCAGCAGTTTATTTTGACACGATTTTCAAAACAACTGAACGTAATTGGTAGCATTTGCATTCTATATTCCTGTTTTTTGTCACATAATGCTGTATTTATGCGTATGAGACGATCAGGAACGAATTTAACGGATATTTTCGCATTTAGCATGATTTCTTCACAAAATCGAGTCGTTATTGCAAAAGAATGGTAAAATTGTATATTAAAATAGACTCAGCCGTTTATATTGATACGATTTGCAAATCAATTTAACGTAATTGGTAGCATTTGCGTTTTATATTCCTGTTTATTGTCACATAATGCTGTAATTATGCGTATGCGACGATCAGGAACGAATTTAACGGATATTATTGCATTTAGTATGATTTCTTGACAAAATCGAGTCGTTATTGCAGAAGAATGGTAGAATTGACTAAAAAAATAGACTCAGCCGTTTAATTTGACACGATTTTCAAAACAACTGAACGTTATTGGTTGCATTTGCGATCTATTCTCCTGTGTTTTGTCACATAATGCTGTTATTATACGTATGCGACGATGAGGTATGTATGAATTTAACGGATATTGTTCCATTTAGCATGATTTCTTGACAAAATCGGGTCGTTATTGCAAAAGAAAGGTAAAATTGTATTATAAAATAGACTCAGCCGTTTATTTTGACACGATTTGCAAATCAATTGAACCTAATTGGTAGCATTTGCGTTCTATATTCCTGTTTTTTGTCACATAATGCTGTATTTATGCGTATGAGACGATCAGGAAGGAATTTAACTGATATTTTTGCATTTAGCATGATTTCTTGACAAAATCGAGTTGTTATTACAGAAGAATGGTAAAATTGTATTATAAAATAGACTCAGCAGTTTATTTTGACACGATTTTCAAAACAAGTGAACGTAATTGGTAGCATTTTCATTCTATATTCCTGTTTTTTGTCACATAATGCTGTAATTATGCCTATGCGACGATCAGGAACGAATTTAACGGATATTGTTCCATTTAGCATGATTTCTTGACAAAATCGAGTCGTTTCTGCAAAAGAATGGAAAAATTGTATAATAAAGTAGACTCAGCTGTTTATTTTGACACGATTTTCAAAACAACTGAACGTTATTGCTAGCATTTACGTTCTATTTTCCTGTGTTTTGTCATATAATGCTGTAATTATGCATATGAGACGATCAGGAACGAATTTAACGGATATTTTTGCATTTAGCATGATTTCTTGACAAAATGGAGTCGTTTCTGCAAAAGAATGGAAAAATTGTACGATAAAATAGATTCAGCCGTTTATTTTGACACGATTCGCAAATCAATTGAACCTAATTGGTAGCATTTGCGTTCTATATTCCTGTTTTTTGTCACATAATGCTGTAATTATGCGTATGCGACGATGAGGTATGTATGAATTTAACGGATATTGTTCCATTTAGCATGATGTCTTGACAAAATCGGGTCGTTATTGCAAAAGAAAGGTAAAATTGTATTATAAAATAGACTCAGCAGTTTATTTTGACACGATTTTCAAAACAACTAAACGTAATTGGTAGCATTTGCATTCAATATTCCTGTTTTTTGTCACATAATGCTGTATTTATGCGTATGAGACGATCAGGAAGGAATTTAACTGATATTTTTGCATTTAGCATGATTTCTTGACAAAATCGAGTCGTTATTACAGAAGAATGGTAAAATTGTATTATAAAATAGACTCAGCAGTTTATTTTGACACGATTTTCAAAACAAGTGAACGTAATTGGTAGCATTTTCATTCTATATTCCTGTTTTTTGTCACATAATGCTGTAATTATGCCTATGCGACGATCAGGAACGAATTTAACGGATATTGTTCCATTTAGCATGATTTCTTGACAAAATAGAGTCGTTTCTGCAAAAGAATGGAAAAATTGTATAATAAAGTAGACTCAGCTGTTTATTTTGACACGATTTTCAAAACAACTGAACGTTATTGCTAGCATTTACGTTCTATTTTCCTGTGTTTTGTCATATAATGCTGTAATTATGCATATGAGACGATCACGAACGAATTTAACGGATATTTTTGCATTTAGCATGATTTCTTGACAAAATGGAGTCGTTTCTGCAAAAGAATGGAAAAATTGTACGATAAAATAGATTCAGCCGTTTATTTTGACACGATTCGCAAATCAATTGAACCTAATTGGTAGCATTTGCGTTCTATATTCCTGTTTTTTGTCACATAATGCTGTAATTATGCGTATGCGACGATGAGGTATGTATGAATTTAACGGATATTGTTCCATTTAGCATGATGTCTTGACAAAATCGGGTCGTTATTGCAAAAGAAAGGTAAAATTGTATTATAAAATAGACTCAGCAGTTTATTTTGACACGATTTTCAAAACAACTAAACGTAATTGGCAGCATTTGCATTCTATATTCCTGTTTTTTGTCACATAATGCTGTAATTATGCATATGAGACGATCAGGAAGGAATTTAACTGATATTTTTGCATTTAGCATGATTTCTTGACAAAATCGAGTCGTTATTACAGATGAATGGTAAAATTGTATTATAAAATAGACTCGGCCGTTTAATTTGACACGATTTTCAAAACAACTGAAGGTTATTGGTAGCATTTGCGATCTATTCTCCTGTGTTTTGTCACATTATGCTGTAAGTATGCGTATGAGACGATCAGGAACGAATTTAACGGATATTATTGCATTTAACATGATTTCTTGACAAAATCGAGTCGTTATTACAGAAGAATGGTAAAATTGTATTATAAAATAGACTCAGCAGTTTATTTTGACACGATTTTCAAAACAAGTGAACGTAATTGGTTGCATTTTCATTCTATATTCCTGTTTTTTGTCACATAATGCTGTAATTATGCGTATGCGACGATCAGGAACGAATTTAACGGATATTGTTCCATTTAGCATAATTTCTTGACAAAATCGGGTCGTTATTGCAAAAGAAAGGTAAAATTGTATTACAAAATAGACTCAGCAGTTTATTTTGACACGATTTTTAAAACAACTGAACGTAATTGGTAGCATTTGCGTTCAATATTCCTGTTTTTTGTCACATAATGCTGTAATTATGCGTATGAGACGATCAGGAACGAATTTAACTGATATTTTTGCATTTAGCATGATTTCTTGACAAAATCGAGTCGTTTCTGCAAAAGAATGGAAAAATTGTACAATAAAATAGATTCAGCAGTTTATATTGACACGATTTGCAAATCAATTGAACGTAATTGGTAGCATCTGCGTACTATATTCCTGTTTTTTTGTCACATAATGCTGTAATTATGCGTATGAGACGATCAGGAACGAATTTAACGGATATTTTCGCATTTAGCATGATTTCTTGACAAAATCGAGTCGTTATTGCAAAAGAATGGTAAAATTGTATATTAAAATAGACTCAGCCGTTTAATTTGAGACGATTTTCAAAACAACTGAACGTTATTGGTAGCATTTGCGATCTATTCTCCTGTGTTTTGTCACATTATGCTGTAAGTATGCGTATGAGACGATGAGGTATGTATGAATTTAACTCATATTGTTCCATTTAGCATGATTTCTTGACAAAATCGAGTCGTTATTGCAAAAGAAAGGTAAAATTGTATTATAAAATAGACAGCAGTTTATTTTGACACGATTTTCAAAACAACTGAACGTAATTGGTAGCATTTGCATTCAATATTCCTGTTTTTTGTCACATAATGCTGTAATTATGCGTATGAGACGATCAGGAACGAATTTAACTGGTATGTTTGCATTAAGCATGATTTCTCGACAAAATGGAGTCGTTATTGCAGAAGAATGGTGGAATTGTCTAATAAAGTAGACTCAGCCGTTTAATTTGACACGATTTTCAAAACAACTGAACGTTATTGGTAGCATTTGCGATCTATTCTCCTGTGTTTTGTCACATTATGCTGTATGTATGCGTATGAGAGGATGAGGTATGTATGAATTAAACGGATATTGTTCCATTAAGCATGATTTCTTGACAAAATCGAGTCGTTTCTGCAAAAAAATGGAAAAATTGTACGATAAAATAGATTCAGCCGTTTATTTTGACACGATTCGCAAATCAATTGAACCTAATTGGTAGCATTTGCGTTCTATATTCCTGTTTTTTGTCACATAATGCTGTAATTATGCGTATGCGACGATGAGGTATGTATGAATTTAACGGATATTGTTCCATTTAGCATGATGTCTTGACAAAATCGGGTCGTTATTGCAAAAGAAAGGTAAAATTGTATTATAAAATAGACTCAGCAGTTTATTTTGACACGATTTTCAAAACAACTAAACGTAATTGGTAGCATTTGCATTCTATATTCCTGTTTTTTGTCACATAATGCTGTAATTATGCATATGAGACGATCAGGAAGGAATTTAACTGATATTTTTGCATTTAGCATGATTTCTTGACAAAATCGAGTCGTTATTACAGATGAATGGTAAAATTGTATTATAAAATAGACTCGGCCGTTTAATTTGACACGATTTTCAAAACAACTGAACGTTATTGGTAGCATTTGCGATCTATTCTCCTGTGTTTTGTCACATTATGCTGTAAGTATGCGTATGAGACGATGAGGTATGTATGAATTTAACTCATATTGTTCCATTTAGCATGATTTCTTGACAAAATCGAGTCGTTATTGCAAAAGAAAGGTAAAATTGTATTATAAAATAGACTCAGCAGTTTATTTTGACACGATTTTCAAAACAACTGAACGTAATTGGTAGCATTTGCATTCAATATTCCTGTTTTTTGTCACATAATGCTGTAATTATGCGTATGAGACGATCAGGAACGAATTTAACTGGTATGTTTGCATTAAGCATGATTTCTCGACAAAATGGAGTCGTTATTGCAGAAGAATGGTGGAATTGTCTAATAAAGTAGACTCAGCCGTTTAATTTGACACGATTTTCAAAACAACTGAATGTTATTGGTAGCATTTGCGATCTATTCTCCTGTGTTTTGTCACATTATGCTGTATGTATGCGTATGAGAGGATGAGGTATGTATGAATTAAACGGATATTGTTCCATTAAGCATGATTTCTTGACAAAATCGAGTCGTTTCTGCAAAAGAATGGAAAAATTGTATAAAAAAGTATACTCAGCTGTTTATTTTGACACGATTTGCAAAACAACTGAACGTTATTGCTAGCATTTGCGTTCTATTTTCCTGTGTTTTGTCATATAATGCTGTAATTATGCGTATGAGACGATCAGGAACGAATTTAACGGATATTTTTGCATTTAGCATGATTTCTTGACAAAATGGAGTCGTTTCTGCAAAAGAATGGAAAAATTGTAGGATAAAATAGATTCAGCCGTTTATTTTGACACGATTCGCAAATCAATTGAACCTAATTGGTAGCATTTGCGTTCTATATTCCTGTTTTTTGTCACATAATGCTGTAATTATGCGTATGCGACGATGAGGTATGTATGAATTTAACGGATATTGTTCCATTTAGCATGATGTCTTGACAAAATCGGGTCGTTATTGCAAAAGAAAGGTAAAATTGTATTATAAAATAGACTCAGCAGTTTATTTTGACACGATTTTCAAAACAACTGAACGTAATTGGTAGCATTTGCATTCTATATTCCTGTTTTTTGTCACATAATGCTGTAATTATGCAAATGAGACGATCAGGAAGGAATTTAACTGATAGTTTTGCATTTAGCATGATTTCTTGACAAAATCGAGTCGTTATTACAGATGAATGGTAAAATTGTATTATAAAATAGACTCGGCCGTTTAATTTGACACGATTTTCAAAACAACTGAACGTTATTGGTAGCATTTGCGATCTATTCTCCTGTGTTTTGTCACATTATGCTGTAAGTATGCGTATGAGACGATGAGGTATGTATGAATTTAACTCATATTGTTCCATTTAGCATGATTTCTTGACAAAATCGGGTCGTTATTGCAAAAGAAAGGTAAAATTGTATTATAAAATAGACAGCAGTTTATTTTGACACGATTTTCAAAACAACTGAACGTAATTGGTAGCATTTGCACTCAATATTCCTGTTTTTTGTCACATAATGGTGTAATTATGCGTATGAGACGATCAGGAACGAATTTAACTGATATGTTTGCATTAAGCATGATTTCTTGACAAAATGGAGTCGTTATTGCAGAAGAATGGTGGAATTGTCTAATAAAATAGACTCAGCCGTTTAATTTGACACGATTTTCAAAACAACTGAATGTTATTGGTAGCATTTGCGATCTATTCTCCTGTGTTTTGTCACATTATGCTGTATGTATTCGTATGAGAGGATGAGGTATGTATGAATTAAACGGATATTGTTCCATTTAGCATGATTTCTTGACAAAATCGAGTCGTTTCTGCAAAAGAATGGTAAAATTGTATTATAAAATAGACTCAGCAGTTTATTTTGACACGATTTTCAAAACAAGTGAACGTAATTGGTAGCATTTTCATTCTATATTCCTGTTTTTTGTCACATAATGCTGTATTTATGCGTATGAGACGATCAGGAACGAATTTAACGGATATTTTCGCATTTAGCATGATTCCTTGACAAAATCGAGTCGTTATTGCAAAAGAATGGTAAAATTGTATATTAAAATAGACTCAGCCGTTTATATTGATACGATTTGCAAATCAATTTATTGTAATTGGAAGCATTTGCGATCTATTCTCCTGTGTTTTGTCACATTATGCTGTAAGTATGCGTATGAGACGATGAGGTATGTATGAATTTAACTCATATTGTTCCATTTAGCATGATTTCTTGACAAAATCGAGTCGTTATTACAGATGAATGGTAAAATTGTATTATAAAATAGACTCGGCCGTTTAATTTGACACGATTTTCAAAACAACTGAACGTTATTGGTAGCATTTGCGATCTATTCTCCTATGTTTTGGCACATTATGCTGTAAGTATGCGTATGAGACGATGAGGTATGTATGAATTTAACGGATATTGTTCCATTTAGCATGATTTCTTGACAAAATGGAGTCGTTTCTGCAAAAGAATGGAAAAATTGTACGATAAAATAGATTCAGCCGTTTATTTTGACACGATTTGCAAATCAATTGAACCTAATTGGTAGCATTTGCGTTCTATATTCCTGTTTTTTGTCACATAATGCTGTAATTATGCGTATGCGACGATGAGGTATGTATGAATTTAACGGATATTGTTCCATTTAGCATGATTTCTTGACAAAATCGGGTCGTTATTGCAAAAGAAAGGTAAAATTGTATTATAAAATAGACTCAGCAGTTTATTTTGACACGATTTTCAAAACAACTGAACGTTATTGGTAGCATTTGCGATCTATTCTCCTGTGTTTTGTCACATTATGCTGTAATTATGCGTATGAGACGATCAGGAACGAATTTAACTGATATTTTTGCATTTAGCATGATTTCTTGACAAAATCGAGTCGTTTCTGCAAAAGAATGGAAAAATTGTACAATAAAATAGATTCAGCAGTTTATATTGACACGATTTGCAAATCAATTGAACGTAATTGGTAGCATCTGCGTACTATATTCCTGTTTTTTTGTCACATAATGCTGTAATTATGCGTATGAGACGATCAGGAACGAATTTAACGGATATTTTCGCATTTAGCATGATTTCTTGACAAAATCGAGTCGTTATTGCAAAAGAATGGTAAAATTGTATATTAAAATAGACTCAGCCGTTTAATTTGAGACGATTTTCAAAACAACTGAACGTAATTGGTAGCATTTGCATTCAATATTCCTGTTTTTTGTCACATAATGCTGTAATTATGCGTATGAGACGATCAGGAACGAATTTAACTGATATTTTTGCATTTAGCATGATTTCTTGACAAAATCGAGTCGTTATTACAGAAGAATGGTAAAATTGTATTATAAAATAGATTCAGCAGTTTATATTGACACGATTTGCAAATCAATTGAACGTAATTGGTAGCATTTGCGTACTATATTCCTGTTTTTTTGTCACATAATGCTGTAATTATGCGTATGAGACGATCAGGAACGAATTTAACGGATATTTTCGCATTTAGCATGATTTCTTGACAAAATCGAGTCGTTATTGCAAAAGAATGATAAAATTGTATATTAAAATAGACTCAGCCGTTTAATTTGACACGATTTTCAAAACAACTGAACGTAATTGATAGCATTTGCATTCAATATTCCTGTTTTTTGTCACATAATGCTGTAATTATGCGTATGAGACTATCAGGAACCAATTTAACAGATATTTTTGCTTTTAGCATGATTTCCTGACAAAATCGAGTCGTTATTACAGAAGAATGGTAAAATTGTATTATAAAATAGACTCAGCAGTTTAATTTGACACGATTTTCAAAACAACTGATCGTCATTGGTAGCATTTGCGATCTATTCTCCTGTGTTTTGTCACATTATGCTGTAATTATGCGTATGAGACGATCAGGAACGAATTTAACGGATATTTTCGCATTTAGCATGATTTCTTGACAAAATCGAGTCGTTATTGCAAAAGAATGGTAAAATTGTACAATAAAATAGATTCAGCAGTTTATATTGACACGATTTGCAAATCAATTGAACGTAATTGGTAGCATCTGCGTACTATATTCCTGTTTTTTGTCACATAATGCTGTAATTATGCGTATGAGACGATCAGGAACGAATTTAACGGATATTTTCGCATTTAGCATGATTTCTTGACAAAATCGAGTCGTTATTGCAAAAGAATGGTAAAATTGTATATTAAAATAGACTCAGCCGTTTAATTTGAGACGATTTTCAAAACAACTGAACGTAATTGGTAGCATTTGCATTCAATATTCCTGTTTTTTGTCACATAATGCTGTAATTATGCGTATGAGACGATCAGGAACCAATTTTACTGATATTTTTGCATTTAGCATGATTTCCTGACAAAATCGAGTCGTTATTGCAGAAGAATGGTAAAATTGTATTATAAAATAGACTCAGCAGTTTATTTTGACACGATTTTCAAAACAAGTGAACGTAATTGGTAGCATTTTCATTCTATATTCCTGTTTTTTGTCACATAATGCTGTATTTATGCGTATGAGACGATCAGGAACGAATTTAACGGATATTTTCGCATTTAGCATGATTCCTTGACAAAATCGAGTCGTTATTGCAAAAGAATGGTAAAATTGTATATTAAAATAGACTCAGCCGTTTATATTGATACGATTTGCAAATCAATTTAACGTAATTGGAAGCATTTGCGTTTTATATTCCTGTTTTTTGTCACATAATGCTGTAGTTATGCGTATGCGACGATCAGGAACGAATTTAACTGATATTATTGCATTTAGCATGATTTCTTGACAAAATCGAGTCGTTATTGCAGAAGAATGGTAGAATTGACTAAAAAATATACTCAGCCGTTTAATTTGACACGATTTTCAAAACAACTGAACGTTATTGGTTGCATTTGCGATCTATTCTCCTGTGTTTTGTCACATTATGCTGTAAGTATGCGTATGAGACGATGAGGTATGTATGAATTTAACGGATATTGTTCCATTTAGCATAATTTCTTGACAAAATCGGGTCGTTATTACAAAAGAAAGGTAAAATTGTATTATAAAATAGACTCAGCAGTTTATTTTGACACGATTTTCAAAACAACTGAACGTAATTGGTAGCATTTGCATTCAATATTCCTGTTTTTTGTCACATATTGCTGTATTTATGCGTATAAGACGATCAGGAAGGAATTTAACTGATATTTTTGCATTTAGCATGATTTCTTGACAAAATCGAGTCGTTATTACAGAAGAATGGTAAAATTGTATTATAAAATAGACTCAGCAGTTTATTTTGACACGATTTTCAAAACAACTGAACGTAATTGGTAGCATTTGCATTCTATATTCCTGTTTTTTGTCACATAATGCTGTATTTATGCGTATGAGACGATCAGGAACGAATTTAACGGATATTTTCGCATTTAGCATGATTTCTTGACAAAATCGAGTCGTTATTGCAAAAGAATGGTAAAATTGTATATTAAAATCGACTCAGCCGTTTATATTGATACGATTTGCAAATCAATTTAACGTAATTGGAAGCATTTGCGTTTTATATTCCTGTTTTTTGTAACATAATGCTGTAATTATGCGTATGCGACGATCAGGAACGAATTTAACGGATATTTTTGCATTTAGCATGATTTCTTGACAAAATCGAGTCGTTATTGCAGATTAATGGTAGAATTGACCAAAAAATAGACTCAGCCGTTTAATTTGACACGATTTTCAAAACAACTGAACGTTATTGGTTGCATTTGCGATCTATTCTCCTGTGTTTTGTCACATTATGCTGTAAGTATGCGTATGAGACGATGAGGTATGTATGAATTTAACGGATATTGTTCCATTTAGCATAATTTCTTGACAAAATCGGGTCGTTATTGCAAAAGAAAGGTAAAATTGTATTATAAAATAGACTCAGCAGTTTATTTTGACACGATTTTCAAAACAACTGAACGTAATTGGTAGCATTTGCATTCAATATTCCTGTTTTTTGTCACATAATGCTGTAATTATGCGTATGAGACGATCAGGAACGAATTTAACTGATATTTTTGCATTTAGCATGATTTCTTGACAAAATCGAGTCGTTATTACAGAAGAATGGTAAAATTGTATTATAAAATAGATTCAGCAGTTTATATTGACACGATTTGCAAATCAATTGAACGTAATTGGTAGCATTTGCGTACTATATTCCTGTTTTTTTGTCACATAATGCTGTAATTATGCGTATGAGACGATCAGGAACGAATTTAACGGATATTTTCGCATTTAGCATGATTTCCTGACAAAATCGAGTCGTTATTACAGAAGAATGGTAAAATAATTGTATTATAAAATAGACTCAGCCGTTTAATTTGACACGATTTTCAAAGCAACTGAACGTAATTGGTAGCATTTGCATTCAATATTCCTGTTTTTTGTCACATATTGCTGTAATTATGCGTATGAGACGATCAGGAACGAATTTAACTGATATTTTTGCATTTAGCATGATTTCCTGACAAAATCGAGTCGTTATTACAGAAGAATGGTAAAATTGTATTATAAAATAGACTCAGCCGTTTATATTGACGCGATTTTCAAAACAACTGAACTTTATTGGTAGCATTTGCGTTGTATTTTCCTGTATTTTGTCACATTCTTGACAAAATCGAGTCGTTATTGCAGAAGAACGGTAAAATTGTATAATAAACTAGACAACCGTTTATTCTGACACGATTTTCAAAGGAATTGAACGTTATTGGTAGCTTTTGCGTTCCATTTTCCTGTTTTGTCACATTTTTGAAAAAATCGAGCCGTTATTGCGCAGGAATGGTAAAATTGTATAATAAAATAGACTCAGCCGTTTATATTGACGCGATTTTCAAAACAACTGAACTTTATTGGTAGCATTTGCGTTGTATTTTCCTGTATTTTGTCACATTTTTGACAAAATCGAGTCGTTATTGCAGAAGAACGGTAAAATTGTATAATAAAATTGACAACCGTTTATTCTGACACGATTTTCAAAGGAATTGAACGTTATTGGTAGCTTTTGCGTTCTATATTCCTGTATTTTGTCACATTCTTTACAAAATCGAGCCGCTATTGCAGAAGAATGGTAAAATTGTATAATAAAACAAACTCAGCCGTTTATATTGACACGATTTTCAAAAGAACTGAAAGTGATTGGTAGGATTTGCGTTGTATTTTCCTGTATTTTGTCACATTCTTGACAAAATCGAGTCGGTATTGCAGAAGAATGGTAAAATTGTATAATAAAATATACTCAGCCGTTTATTTTGGCACGATTTATAAAACAACTGAACGTTATTGGTAGCATTCGCGTAGCATTTTCCTGCATTTTGTCACATTCTTGACAAAATCGAGCTGCTATTGTAGAGGAATGGTAAAATTGTATAATAAAATAGACTCAGCCGTTTATATTGACACGATTTTTAAAACAACTGAACGTTATGGGTGGCATTGGCGTTGCATTTTCCTGCATTTTGTCACATTCTTGACAAAATCGAGCCGTTATTGCAGAGGAATGGTAAAATTGTATAATAAAATAGACTCAGCCGTTTATATTGACACGATTTTCAAAACAACTGAACGTTATTGGTAGCATTTGCGTTGTATTTTCCTGTATTTTGTCACATTCTTGACAAAATCGAGCCGCTATTGCAGAAGAATGGTAAAATTGTATTATAAAATAGACTCAGCCGTTTAAATTGACACGATTTTCAAAACAACTGAACGTTATTGGTAGCATTTGCGTTGTATTCTCCTGTATTTTGTCACATTCTTAACAAAATCGAGTCGTTATTGTAGAAGAACGGTAAAATTGTATAATAAAATAGACAACCGTTTATTCTGACACGATTTTCAAAGGAATTGAACGTTATTGGTAGCTTTTGCGTTCTATTTTCCTGTTTTGTCACATTCTTGAAAAAATCGAGTCGTTATTGTAGAAGAACGGTAAAATTGTATAATAAAATGGACAACCGTTTACTCTGACACGATTTTCAAAGGAATTGAACGTTACTGGAAGCTTTTGCGTTCTATTTTCCTGTGTTTTGTCATATTCTTGAGAAAATCGAGTCGTTATTGCACAGGAATGGTAAAATTGTATAATAAAATAGACTCAGTTGTTTATTTTGACACGATTTTTAAAACAACTGAACGTCATTCGTAGCATTCGCGTTGTATTTTCCTGCAATTTATGACATTCTTGAAAAAATCGAGCCGCTATTGCAGAAGAATGGTAAAATTGTATAATAAAACAAACTCAGCCGTTTATATTGACACGATTTTCAAAAGAACTGAACGTGATTGGTAGCATTTGCGTTGTATTTTCCTGTATTTTGTCACATTCTTGACAAAATCGAGTCGGTATTGCAGAAGAATGGTAAAATTGTATAATAAAATATACTCAGCCGTTTATTTTGGCACGATTTATAAAACAACTGAACGTTATTGGTAGCATTCGCGTAGCATTTTGCTGCATTTTATCACATTCTTGACAAAATCAAGCCGCTATTGCAGAGGAATGGTAAAATTGTATAATAAAATAGACTCAGCCGTTTATATTGACACGATTTTCAAAACAACTGAACTTTATTGGTAGCATTTGCGTTGTATTTTCCTGTATTTTGTCACATTCTTGACAAAATCGAGTCGTTATTGCAGAAGAACGGTAAAATTGTATAATAAAATAGACAACCGTTTATTCTGACACGATTTTCAAAGGAATTGAACGTTATTGGTAGCTTTTGCGTTCTATATTCCTGTATTTTGTCACATTCTTTACAAAATCGAGCCGCTATTGCAGAGGAATGGTAAAATATTGTATAATAAAATAGACTCAGCCGTTTATATTGACACGATTTTTAAAACAACTGAACGTTATTGGTAGCATTCGCGTTGCATTTTCCTGCATTTTGTCACATTCTTGACAAAATCGAGCTGCTATTGCAGAGGAATGGTAAAATTGTATAATAAAATAGACAGCCGTATAAATTGACACGGTTTTTAAAACAACTGAACGTTATTAGTAGCATTCGCGTTGCATTTTCCTGCATTTTGTCACATTCTTGACAAAATCGAGCTGCTATTGCAGAGGAATGGTAAAATTGTATAATAAAATAGACTCAGCCGTTTATATTGACACGATTTTTAAAACAACTGATCGTTATTGGTGGCATTGGCGTTGCATTTTCCTGCATTTTGTCACATTCTTGACAAAATCGAGCCGTTATTGCAGAGGAATGGTAAAATTGTATAATAAAATAGACTCAGCCGTTTATATTGACACGATTTTCAAAACAACTGAACGTTATTGGTAGCATTTGCGTTGTATTTTCCTGTATTTTGTCACATTCTTGACAAAATCGAGCCGCTATTGCAGAAGAATGGTAAAATTGTATAATAAAATAGACTCAGCCGTTTATATTGACACGATTTTCAAAACGACTGAACGTTATTGGTAGCATTTGCGCTGTATTCTCCTGTATTTTGTCACATTCTTAACAAAATCGAGTCGTTATTGTAGAAGAACGGTTAAATTGTATAATCAAATAGACAACCGTTTATTCTGACACGATTTTCAAAGGAATTGAACGTTATTGGTAGCTTTTGCGTTCTATTTTCCTGTTTTGTCACATTCTTGAAAAAATCGAGTCGTTATTGTAGAAGAACGGTAAAATTGTATAATGAAATAGACAACCGTTTACTCTGACACGATTTTCAAAGGAATTGAACGTTACTGGTAGCTTTTGCGTTCTATTTTCCTGTGTTTTGACATATTCTTGAGAAAATCGAGCCGTTATTGCACAGGAACGGTAAAATTGTATAATAAAATAGACTCAGTTGTTTATTTTGACACGATTTTTAAAACAACTGAACGTTATTAGTAGCATTCGCGTTGCATTTTCCTGCATTTTGTCACATTCTTGACAAAATCGAGCTGCTATTGCAGAGGAACGGTAAAATTGTATAATAAAATAGACTCAGCCGTTTATATTGACACGATTTTTAAAACAACTGATCGTTATTGGTGGCATTGGCGTTGCATTTTCCTGCATTTTGTCACATTCTTGACAAAATCGAGCCGTTATTGCAGAGGAATGGTAAAATTGTATAATAAAATAGACTCAGCCGTTTATATTGACACGATTTTCAAAACAACTGAACGTTATTGGTAGCATTTGCGTTGTATTTTCCTGTATTTTGTCACATTCTTGACAAAATCGAGCCGCTATTGCAGAAGAATGGTAAAATTGTATAATAAAATAGACTCAGCCGTTTATATTGACACGATTTTCAAAACGACTGAACGTTATTGGTAGCAATTGCGCTGTATTCTCCTGTATTTTGTCACATTCTTAACAAAATCGAGTCGTTATTGTAGAAGAACGGTTAAATTGTATAATCAAATAGACAACCGTTTATTCTGACACGATTTTCAAAGGAATTGAACGTTATTGGTAGCTTTTGCGTTCTATTTTCCTGTTTTGTCACATTCTTGAAAAAATCGAGTCGTTATTGTAGAAGAACGGTAAAATTGTATAATAAAATAGACAACCGTTTACTCTGACACGATTTTCAAAGGAATTGAACGTTACTGGTAGCTTTTACGTTCTATTTTCCTGTGTTTTGTCATATTCTTGAGAAAATCGAGCCGTTATTGCACAGGAATGGTAAAATTGTATAATAAAATAGACTCAGTTGTTTATTTTGACACGATTTTTAAAACAACTGAACGTCATTCGTAGCATTCGCTTTGTATTTTCCTGCAATTTATGACATTCATGAAAAAATCGAGCCGCTATTGCAGAAGAATGGTAAAATTGTATAATAAAATAGACTCAGCCGTTTATATTGACACGATTTTCAAAAGAACTGAAAGTGATTGGTAGCATTTGCGTTGTATTTTCCTGTATTTTGTCACATTCTTGACAAACTCGAGTCGGTATTGCAGAAGAATGGTAAAATTGTATAATAAAATATACTCAGCCGTTTATTTTGGCACGATTTATAAAACAACTGAACGTTATTGGTAGCATTCGCGTACCATTTTGCTGCATTTTATCACATTCTTGACAAAATCGAGCCGCTATTACAGAGGAATGGTAAAATTGTATAATAAAATAGACTCAGCCGTTTATATTGACACGATTTTCAAAACAACTGAACGTTATTGGTAGCATTTGCGTTGTATTTTCCTGTATTTTGTCACATTCTTGACAAAATCGACCCGCTATAGCAGAAGAATGGTAAAATTGTATAATAAAATAGACTCAGCCGTTTATATTGACACGATTTTCAAAACAACTGAACGTTATTGGTGGCATTTGCGTTGTATTTTCCTGTATTTTGTCACATTCTTGACAAAATCGACCCGCTATAGCAGAAGAATGGTAAAATTGTATAATAAAATAGACTCAGCCGTTTATATTGACACGATTTTCAAAACAACTGAACTTTATTGGTAGCATTTGCGTTGTATTTTCCTGTATTTGGTCACATTCTTAACAAAATCGAGTCGTTATTGCAGAAGAACGGTAAAATTGTATAATAAAATAGACAACCGTTTATTCTGACACGATTTTCAAAGAATTGATCGTTATTGGTAGCTTTTGCGTTCTATATTCCTGTATTTTGTCACATTCTTTACAAAATCGAGCCGCTATTGCAGAAGAATGGTAAAATTGTATAATAAAATAGACTCAGCCGTTTATATTGACACGATTTTTAACACAACTGAACGTTATTGGTAGCATTCGCGTTGCATTTTCCTGCATTTTGTCACATTCTTGACAAAATCGAGCTGCTATTGCAGAGGAACGGTAAAATAGTATAATAAAATGGACAGCCGTATAAATTGACACGGTTTTTAAAACAACAGAACGTTATTGGTAGCATTCGCGTTACATTTTCCTGCATCTTGTCACATTCTTGACAAAATCGAGCTGCTATTGCAGAGGAATGGTAAAATTGTATAATAAAATAGACTCAGCCGTTTATATTGACACGATTTTTAAAACAACTGATCGTTATGGGTGGCATTGGCGTTGCATTTTCCTGCATTTTGTCACATTCTTGACAAAATCGAGCCGTTATTGCAGAGGAATGGTAAAATTGTATAATAAAATAGACTCAGCCGTTTATATTGACACGATTTTCAAAACAACTGAACGTTATTGGTAGCATTTGCGTTGTATTTTCCTGTATTTTGTCACATTCTTGACAAAATCGAGCCGCTATTGCAGAAGAATGGTAAAATTGTATTATAAAATAGACTCAGCCGTTTATATTGACACGATTTTCAAAACAACTGAACGTTATTGGTAGCATTTGCGTTGTATTCTCCTGTATTTTGTCACATTCTTAACAAAATCGAGTCGTTATTGTAGAAGAATGGTAAAATTGTATAATAAAATTGACAACCGTTTATTATGACACTATTTTCAAAGGAATTGAACGTTATTGGTAGCTTTTACGTTCTATTTTCCTATATTTTGTCACATTCTTGACAAGATCGAGCCGCTATGCAGAGGAATGGTAAAATTGTATAATAAAATAGACTCAGTTGTTTATTTTGACACGATTTTTAAAACAACTGAACGTCATTCGTAGCATTCGCGTTGTATTTTCCTGCTATTTATGACATTCTTGAAAAAATCGAGCCGCTATTGCAGAAGAATGGTAAAATTGTATAATAAAACAAACTCAGCCGTTTATATTGACACGATTTTCAAAAGAACTGAACGTTATTGGTAGAATTTGCGTTGTATTTTATTGTATTTTGTCACATTCTTTACAAAATCGACCCGCTATTGCAGAAGAATGGTAAAATTGTATAATAAAATAGACTCAGCCGTTTATATTGACACGATTTTCAAAACAACTGAACTTTATTGGTAGCATTTGCGTTGTATTTTCCTGTATTTTGTCACATTCTTGACAAAATCGAGTCGTTATTGCAGAAGAACGGTAAAATTGTATAATAAAATAGACAACCGTTTATTCTGACACGATTTTCAAAGGAATTGAACGTTATTGGTAGCTTTTGCGTTCTATATTCCTGTATTTTGTCACATTCTTTACAAAATCGAGCCGCTATTGCAGAAGAATGGTGAAATTGTATAATAAAATAGACTCAGCCGTTTATATTGACACGATTTTTAAAACAACTGAACGTTATTGGCAGCATTCGCGTTGCATTTTCCTGCATTTTGTCACATTCTTGACAAAATCGAGCTGCTATCGCAGAGGAATGGTAAAATTGTATAATAAAATAGACTCAGCCGTTTATTTTGACACGATTTTTAAAACAACTGAACGTTATTGGTAGCATTCGCGTTGCATTTTCCTGCATTTTGTCACATTCTTGACAAAATCGAGCTGCTATTGCAGAGGAATGGTAAAATTGTATAATAAAATAGACAGCCGTATAAATTGACACGGTTTTTAAAACAACTGAACGTTATTGGTAGCATTCGCGTTGCATTTTCCTGCATTTTGTCACATTCTTGACAAAATCGAGCTGCTATTGCAGAGGAATGGTAAAATTGGATAATAAAATAGACTCAGCCGTTTATATTGACACGATTTTTAAAACAACTGATCGTTATTGGTGGCATTGGCGTTGCATTTTCCTGCATTTTGTCACATTCTTGACAAAATCGAGCCGTTATTGCAGAGGAATGGTAAAATTGTATAATAAAATAGACTCAGCCGTTTTTATTGACACGATTTTCAAAACAACTGAACGTTATTGGTCGCATTTGCGTTGTATTTTCCTGCATTTTGTCACATTCTTGACAAAATCGAGCCGTTATTGCAGAGGAATGGTAAAATTGTATAATAAAATAGACTCAGCCGTTTATATTGACACGATTTTTAAAACAACTGATCGTTATGGGTGGCATTGGCGTTGCATTTTCCTGCATTTTGTCACATTCTTGACAAAATCGAGCCGTTATTGCAGAGGAATGGTAAAATTGTATAATAAAATAGACTCAGCCGTTTATATTGACACGATTTTCAAAACAACTGAACGTTATTGGTAGCATTTGCGTTGTATTTTCCTGTATTTTGTCACATTCTTGACAAAATCGAGCCGCTATTGCAGAAGAATGGTAAAATTGTATTATAAAATAGACTCAGCCGTTTATATTGACACGATTTTCAAAACAACTGAACGTTATTGGTAGCATTTGCGTTGTATTCTCCTGTATTTTGTCACATTCTTAACAAAATCGAGTCGTTATTGTAGAAGAATGGTAAAATTGTATAATAAAATTGACAACCGTTTATTATGACACTATTTTCAAAGGAATTGAACGTTATTGGTAGCTTTTACGTTCTATTTTCCTATATTTTGTCACATTCTTGACAAGATCGAGCCGCTATGCAGAGGAATGGTAAAATTGTATAATAAAATAGACTCAGTTGTTTATTTTGACACGATTTTTAAAACAACTGAACGTCATTCGTAGCATTCGCGTTGTATTTTCCTGCTATTTATGACATTCTTGAAAAAATCGAGCCGCTATTGCAGAAGAATGGTAAAATTGTATAATAAAACAAACTCAGCCGTTTATATTGACACGATTTTCAAAAGAACTGAACGTTATTGGTAGAATTTGCGTTGTATTTTATTGTATTTTGTCACATTCTTTACAAAATCGACCCGCTATTGCAGAAGAATGGTAAAATTGTATAATAAAATAGACTCAGCCGTTTATATTGACACGATTTTCAAAACAACTGAACTTTATTGGTAGCATTTGCGTTGTATTTTCCTGTATTTTGTCACATTCTTGACAAAATCGAGTCGTTATTGCAGAAGAACGGTAAAATTGTATAATAAAATAGACAACCGTTTATTCTGACACGATTTTCAAAGGAATTGAACGTTATTGGTAGCTTTTGCGTTCTATATTCCTGTATTTTGTCACATTCTTTACAAAATCGAGCCGCTATTGCAGAAGAATGGTGAAATTGTATAATAAAATAGACTCAGCCGTTTATATTGACACGATTTTTAAAACAACTGAACGTTATTGGCAGCATTCGCGTTGCATTTTCCTGCATTTTGTCACATTCTTGACAAAATCGAGCTGCTATCGCAGAGGAATGGTAAAATTGTATAATAAAATAGACTCAGCCGTTTATTTTGACACGATTTTTAAAACAACTGAACGTTATTGGTAGCATTCGCGTTGCATTTTCCTGCATTTTGTCACATTCTTGACAAAATCGAGCTGCTATTGCAGAGGAATGGTAAAATTGTATAATAAAATAGACAGCCGTATAAATTGACACGGTTTTTAAAACAACTGAACGTTATTGGTAGCATTCGCGTTGCATTTTCCTGCATTTTGTCACATTCTTGACAAAATCGAGCTGCTATTGCAGAGGAATGGTAAAATTGGATAATAAAATAGACTCAGCCGTTTATATTGACACGATTTTTAAAACAACTGATCGTTATTGGTGGCATTGGCGTTGCATTTTCCTGCATTTTGTCACATTCTTGACAAAATCGAGCCGTTATTGCAGAGGAATGGTAAAATTGTATAATAAAATAGACTCAGCCGTTTTTATTGACACGATTTTCAAAACAACTGAACGTTATTGGTCGCATTTGCGTTGTATTTTCCTGCATTTTGTCACATTCTTGACAAAATCGAGCCGTTATTGCAGAGGAATGGTAAAATTGTATAATAAAATAGACTCAGCCGTTTATATTGACACGATTTTCAAAACAACTGAACGTTATTGGTCGCATTTGCGTTGTATTTTCCTGTATTTTGTCACATTATTGACAAAATCGAGCCGCTATGCAGAGGAATGGTAAAATTGTATAATAAAACAGACTCAGCCATTTATATTGACACGATTTTCAAAACAACTGAACGTTATTGGTAGCATTTGCGTTGTATTTTCCTGTATTTCGTCACATTCTTTACAAAATCGAGCCGCTATGCAGAGGAATGGTAAAATTGTATAATAAAATAGACTCAGTTGTTTATTTTGACACGATTTTTAAAACAACTGAACGTCATTCGTAGCATTCGCGTTGTATTTTCCTGCTATTTATGACATTCTTGAAAAAATCGAGCCGCTATTGCAGAAGAATGGTAAAATTGTATAATAAAACAAACTCAGCCGTTTATATTGACACGATTTTCAAAAGAACTGAACGTGATTGGTAGCATTTGCGTTGTATTTTCCTGTATTTTGTCACATTCTCGACAAAATCGAGTCGGTATTGCAGAAGAATGGTAAAATTGTATAATAAAATATACTCAGCCGTTTATTTTGGGACGATTTATAAAACAACTGAACGTTATTGGTAGCATTCGCGTAGCATTTTGCTGCATTTGATCACATTCTTGACAAAATCGAGCCGCTATTGCAGAGGAATGGTAAAATTGTATAATGAAATAGACTCAGCCGTTTATATTGACACGATTTTCAAAACAACTGAACGTTATTGGTAGAATTTGCGTTGTATTTTATTGTATTTTGTCACATTCTTTACAAAATCGACCCGCTATTGCAGAAGAATGGTAAAATTGTATAATAAAATAGACTCAGCCGTTTATATTGACACGATTTTCAAAACGACTGAACTTTATTGGTAGCATTTGCGTTGTATTTTCCTGTATTTTGTCACATTCTTGACAAAATCGAGTCGTTATTGCAGAAGAACGGTAAAATTGTATAATAAAATAGACAACCGTTTATTCTGACACGATTTTCAAAGGAATTGAACGTTATTGGTAGCTTTTGCGTTCTATATTCCTGTATTTTGTCACATTCTTGACAAAATCGACCCGCTATAGCAGAAGAATGGTAAAATTGTATAACAAAATAGACTCAGCCGTTTATATTGACGCGATTTTCAAAACAACTGAACGTGATTGGTAGCATTCGCGTTGCATTTTCCTGCATTTTGTCACATTCTTGACAAAATCGAGCTGCTATTGCAGAGGAATGGTAAAATTGTATAATAAAATAGACAGCCGTATAAATTGACACGGTTTTTAAAACAACTGAACGTTATTGGTAGCATTCGCGTTGCATTTTCCTGCATTTTGTCACATTCTTGACAAAATCGAGCTGCTATCGCAGAGGAATGGTAAAATTGTATAATAAAATATACTCAGCCGTTTATTTTGGGACGATTTATAAAACAACTGAACGTTATTGGTTGCATTCGCGTAGCATTTTGCTGCATTTCATGACATTCTTGAAAAAATCGAGCCGCTATTGCAGAAGAATGGTAAAATTGTATAATAAAACAAACTCAGCCGTTTATATTGACACGATTTTCAAAACAACTGAACGTTATTGGTAGCATTTGCGTTGTATTTTCCTGTATTTTGTCACATTCTTGACAAAATCGACCCGCTATAGCAGAAGAATGGTAAAATTGTATAACAAAATAGACTCAGCCGTTTATATTGACGCAATTTTCAAAACAACTGAACTTTATTGGTAGCATTTGCGTTGTATTTTCCTGTATTTTGTCACATTCTTGACAAAATCGAGTCGTTATTGCAGAAGAACGGTAAAATTGTATAATAAAATAGACAACCGTTTATTCTGACACGATTTTCAAAGGAATTGAACGTTATTGGTAGCTTTTGCGTTCTATATTCCTGTATTTTGTCACATTCTTTACAAAATCGAGCCGCTATTGCAGAAGAATGGTGAAATTGTATAATAAAATAGACTCAGCCGTTTATATTGACACGATTTTTAAAACAACTGAACGTTATTGGCAGCATTCGCGTTGCATTTTCCTGCATTTTGTCACATTCTTGACAAAATCGAGCTGCTATCGCAGAGGAATGGTAAAATTGTATAATAAAATAGACTCAGCCGTTTATTTTGACACGATTTTTAAAACAACTGAACGTAATTGGTAGCATTCGCGTTGCATTTTCCTGCATTTTGTCACATTCTTGACAAAATCGAGCTGCTATTGCAGAGGAATGGTAAAATTGTATAATAAAATAGACAGCCGTATAAATTGACACGGTTTTTAAAACAACTGAACGTTATTGGTAGCATTCGCGTTGCATTTTCCTGCATTTTGTCACATTCTTGACAAAATCGAGCTGCTATTGCAGAGGAATGGTAAAATTGTATAATAAAATAGACTCAGCCGTTTATATTGACACGATTTTTAAAACAACTGATCGTTATTGGTGGCATTGGCGTTGCATTTTCCTGCATTTTGTCACATTCTTGACAAAATCGAGCCGTTATTGCAGAGGAATGGTAAAATTGTATAATAAAATAGACTCAGCCGTTTATATTGACACGATTTTTAAAACAACTGATCGTTATTGGTGGCATTGGCGTTGCATTTTCCTGCATTTTGTCACATTCTTGACAAAATCGAGCCGTTATTGCAGAGGAATGGTGAAATTGTATAATAAAATAGACTCAGCCGTTTATATTGACACGATTTTTAAAACAACTGAACGTTATTGGCAGCATTCGCGTTGCATTTTCCTGCATTTTGTCACATTCTTGACAAAATCGAGCTGCTATTGTAGAGGAATGGTAAAATTGTATAATAAAATAGACTCAGCCGTTTATTTTGACACGATTTTTAAAACAACTGAACGTAATTGGTAGCATTCGCGTTGCATTTTCCTGCATTTTGTCACATTCTTGACAAAATCGAGCTGCTATTGCAGAGGAATGGTAAAATTGTATAATAAAATAGACAGCCGTATAAATTGACACGGTTTTTAAAACAACTGAACGTTATTGGTAGCATTCGCGTTGCATTTTCCTGCATTTTGTCACATTCTTGACAAAATCGAGCTGCTATTGCAGAGGAATGGTAAAATTGTATAATAAAATAGACTCAGCCGTTTATATTGACACGATTTTTAAAACAACTGATCGTTATTGGTGGCATTGGCGTTGCATTTTCCTGCATTTTGTCACATTCTTGACAAAATCGAGCCGTTATTGCAGAGGAATGGTAAAATTGTATAATAAAATAGACTCAGCCGTTTATATTGACACGATTTTCAAAACAACTGAACGTTATTGGTAGCATTTGCGTTGTATTTTCCTGTATTTTGTCACATTCTTGACAAAATCGAGCCGCAATTGCAGAAGAATGGTAAAATTGTATAATAAAATAGACAACCGTTTATTATGACACTATTTTCAAAGGAATTGAACGTTATTGGTAGCTTTTACGTTCTATTTTCCTATATTTTGTCACATTATTGACAAAATCGAGCCGCTATGCAGAGGAATGGTAAAATTGTATAATAAAACAGACTCAGCCATTTATATTGACACGATTTTCAAAACAACTGAACGTTATTGGTAGCATTTGCGTTGTATTTTCCTGTATTTCGTCACATTCTTTACAAAATCGAGCCGTTATTGCAGAGGAATGGTAAAACTGTATAATAAAATAGACAATCGTTTATTTTGACACGATTTTCAATGGAATTGAACGTTATTGGTAGCTTTTACGTTCTATTTTCCTGTTTTTTGAACCATTCTTGGCAAAATCGAGCCGCTATTGCAGAGGAATGGTAAAATTGTATAATAAAATAGACTCAGCCGTTTATATTGACACGATTTTCAAAACAACGGAACGTTATTGGTAGCATTTGCGTTGTATTTTCCTGTATTTTGTCACATTCTTGACAAAATCGAGCCGCTATTGCAGAAGAATGGTAAAATTGTATTATAAAATAGACTCAGCCGTTTATATTGACACGATTTTCAAAACAACTGAACGTTATTGGTAGCATTTGCGTTGTATTCTCCTGTATTTTGTCACATTCTTAACAAAATCGAGTCGTTATTGTAGAAGAACGGTAAAATTGTATAATAAAATAGACAACCGTTTATTCTGACACGATTTTCAAAGGAATTGAACGTTATTGGTAGCTTTTGCGTTCTATTTTCCTGTTTTGTCACATTCTTGAAAAAATCGAGTCGTTATTGTAGAAGAACGGTAAAATTGTATAATAAAATAGACAACCGTTTATTCTGACACGATTTTCAAAGGAATTGAACGTTATTGGTAGCTTTTGCGTTCTATATTCCTGTATTTTGTCACATTCTTTACAAAATCGAGCCGCTATTGCAGAGGAATGGTAAAATTGTATAATAAAATAGACTCAGCCGTTTATATTGACACGATTTTCAAAACAACTGAACGTTATTGGTAGCATTTGCGTTGTATTCTCCTGTATTTTGTCACATTCATAACAAAATCGAGTCGTTATTGTAGAAGAACGGTAAAATTGTATAATAAAATAGACAACCGTTTATTCTGACACGATTTTCAAAGGAATTGAACGTTATTGGTAGCTTTTGCGTTCTATTTTCCTGTTTTGTCACATTCTTGAAAAAATCGAGTCGTTATTGTAGAAGAACGGTAAAATTGTATAATAAAATAGACAACCGTTTATTCTGACACGATTTTCAAAGGAATTGAACGTTATTGGTAGCTTTTGCGTTCTATTTTCCTGTTTTGTCAAATTCTTGAAAAAATCGAGTCGTTATTGTAGAAGAACGGTAAAATTGTATAATAAAATAGACAACCGTTTACTCTGACACGATTTTCAAAGGAATTGAACGTTACTGGTAGCTTTTGCGTTCTATTTTCCTGTGTTTTGTCATATTCTTGAGAAAATCGAGCCGTTATTGCACAGGAATGGTAAAATTGTATAATAAAATAGACTCAGTTGTTTATTTTGACACGATTTTTAAAACAACTGAACGTCATTCGTAGCATTCGCGTTGTATTTTCCTGCAATTTATGACATTCTTGAAAAAATCGAGCCGCTATTGCAGAAGAATGGTAAAATTGTATAATGAAATAGACTCAGCCGTTTATATTGACACGATTTTCAAAACAACTGAACGTTATTGGTAGAATTTGCGTTGTATTTTCCTGTATTTTGTCACATTCTTGACAAAATCGAGTCGTTATTGTAGAAGAACGGTAAAATAGTATAATAAAATAGACAACCGTTTATTCTGACACGATTTTCAAAGGAATTGAACGTTATTGGTAGCTTTTGCGTTCCATTTTCCTGTTTTGTCACATTTTTGAAAAAATCGAGCCGTTATTGCACAGGAATGGTAAAATTGTATAATAAAATAGACTCAATTGTTTTATTTTGACACGATTTTTAAAACAACTGAACGTCATTCGTAGCATTCGCGTTGTATTTTCCTGCAATTTATGACATTCTTGAAAAAATCGAGCCGCTATTGCAGAAGAATGGTAAAATTGTATAATAAAACAAACTCAGCCGTTTATATTGACACGATTTTCAAAAGAACTGAACATGATTGGTAGCATTTGCGTTGTATTTTCCTGTATTTTGTCACATTCTTGACAAAATCGAGTCGGTATTGCAGAAGAATGGTAAAATTGTATAATAAAATATACTCAGCCGTTTATTTTGGCACGATTTATACAACAACTGAACGTTATTGGTAGCATTCGCGTAGCATTTTGCTGCATTTTATCACATTCTTGACAAAATCGAGCCGCTATTGCAGAGGAATGGTAAAATTGTATAATAAAATAGACTCAGCCGTTTATATTGACACGATTTTCAAAACAACTGAACGTTATTGGTAGAATTTGCGTTGTATTTTCCTGTATTTTGTCACATTCTTGACAAAATCGACCCGCTATAGCAGAAGAATGGTAAAATTGTATAATAAAATAGACTCAGCCGTTTATATTGACACGATTTTCAAAACAACTGAACTTTATTGGTAGCATTCGCGTAGCATTTTCCTGCATTTTGTCACATTCTTAACAAAATCGAGCAGCTATTGCAGAAGAATGGTATAATTGAATGATAAAATGGACAGCCGTTTATTTTGACACGATTTTCAAAGGAACTGTACGTTATTGGTAGCTTTTGCGTTCTATTTTCCTATACTTTGTCACATTCTTGACAAAATCGAGCCGTTACTGCAGAGGAATGGTAAAATTGTATAATAAAATAGACTCAGAGGTTTATATTGACACGATTTTCAAAACAACTGAACGTTATTGGTAGCATTTGCGTTGTATTTTCCTGTATTTTGTCACATTCTTGACAAAATCGAGCCGCTATTGCAGAAGAATGGTAAAATTGTATTATAAAATAGACTCAGCCGTTTATATTGACACGATTTTCAAAACAACTGAACGTTATTGGTAGCATTTGCGTTGTATTCTCCTGTATTTTGTCACATTCTTAACAAAATCGAGTCGTTATTGTAGAAGAACGGTAAAATTGTATAATAAAATAGACAACCGTTTACTCTGACACGATTTTCAAAGGAATTGAACGTTACTGGTAGCTTTTGCGTTCTATTTTCCTGTGTTTTGTCATATTCTTGAAAAAATCGAGCCGCTATTGCAGAAGAATGGTAAAATTGTATAATAAAACAAACTCAGCCGTTTATATTGACACGATTTTCAAAAGAACTGAACGTGATTGGTAGCATTTGCGTTGTATTTTCCTGTATTTTGTCACATTCTTGACAAAATCGAGTCGGTATTGCAGAAGAATGGTAAAATTGTATAATAAAATAAACTCAGCCGTTTATTTTGGCACGATTTATAAAACAACTGAACGTTATTGGTAGCATTCGCGTAGCATTTTGCTGCATTTTATCACATTCTTGACAAAATCGAGCCGCTATTGCAGAGGAATGGTAAAATTGTATAATAAAATAGACTCAGCCGTTTATATTGACACGATTTTCAAAACAACTGAACGTTATTGGTAGAATTTGCGTTGTATTTTCCTGTATTTTGTCACATTCTTGGCAAAATCGACCCGCTATAGCAGAAGAATGGTAAAATTGTATAATAAAATAGACTCAGCCGTTTATATTGACACGATTTTCAAAACAACTGAACTTTATTGGTAGCATTCGCGTAGCATTTTCCTGCATTTTGTCACATTCTTAACAAAATCGAGCAGCTATTGCAGAAGAATGGTATAATTGAATGATAAAATAGACAGCCGTTTATTTTGACACGATTTTCAAAGGAACTGTACGTTATTGGTAGCTTTTGCGTTCTATTTTCCTATACTTTGTCACATTCTTGACAAAATCGAGCCGTTATTGCAGAGGAATGGGAAAATTGTATAATAAAATAGACTCAGCCGTTTATATTGACACGATTTTCAAAAGAACTGAACGTTATTGGTAGCATTTGCGTTGTATTTTCCTGTATTTTGTCACATTCTTGACAAAATCGAGCCGCTATTGCAGAAGAATGGTAAAATTGTATTATAAAATAGACTCAGCCGTTTATATTGACACGATTTTTAAAACAACTGATCGTTATTGGTGGCATTGGCGTTGCATTTTCCAGCATTTTGTCACATTCTTGACAAAATCGAGCCGTTATTGCAGAGGAATGGTAAAATTGTATAATAAAATAGACTCAGCCGTTTATATTGACACGATTTTCAAAACAACTGAACGTTATTGGTAGCATTTGCGTTGTATTTTCCTGTATTTTGTCACATTCTTGACAAAATCGAGCCGTTATTGCAGAGGAATGGTAAAATTGTATAATAAAATAGACTCAGCCGTTTATATTGACACGATTTTCAATACAACTGAACGTTATTGGTAGCATTTGCGTTGTATTTTCCTGTATTTTGTCACATTCTTGACAAAATCGAGCCGCTATTGCAGAAGAATGGTAAAATTGTATTATAAAATAGACTCAGCCGTTTAAATTGACACGATTTTCAAAACAACTGAACGTTATTGGTAGAATTTGCGTTGTATTTTCCTGTATTTTGTCACATTCTTGGCAAAATCGACCCGCTATAGCAGAAGAATGGTAAAATTGTATAATAAAATAGACTCAGCCGTTTATATTGACACGATTTTCAAAACAACTGAACTTTATTGGTAGCATTCGCGTAGCATTTTCCTGCATTTTGTCACATTCTTAACAAAATCGAGCAGCTATTGCAGAAGAATGGTATAATTGAATGATAAAATAGACAGCCGTTTATTTTGACACGATTTTCAAAGGAACTGTACGTTATTGGTAGCTTTTGCGTTCTATTTTCCTATACTTTGTCACATTCTTGACAAAATCGAGCCGTTATTGCAGAGGAATGGGAAAATTGTATAATAAAATAGACTCAGCCGTTTATATTGACACGATTTTCAAAAGAACTGAACGTTATTGGTAGCATTTGCGTTGTATTTTCCTGTATTTTGTCACATTCTTGACAAAATCGAGCCGCTATTGCAGAAGAATGGTAAAATTGTATTATAAAATAGACTCAGCCGTTTATATTGACACGATTTTTAAAACAACTGATCGTTATTGGTGGCATTGGCGTTGCATTTTCCAGCATTTTGTCACATTCTTGACAAAATCGAGCCGTTATTGCAGAGGAATGGTAAAATTGTATAATAAAATAGACTCAGCCGTTTATATTGACACGATTTTCAAAACAACTGAACGTTATTGGTAGCATTTGCGTTGTATTTTCCTGTATTTTGTCACATTCTTGACAAAATCGAGCCGTTATTGCAGAGGAATGGTAAAATTGTATAATAAAATAGACTCAGCCGTTTATATTGACACGATTTTCAATACAACTGAACGTTATTGGTAGCATTTGCGTTGTATTTTCCTGTATATTGTCACATTCTTGACAAAATCGAGCCGCTATTGCAGAAGAATGGTAAAATTGTATTATAAAATAGACTCAGCCGTTTAAATTGACACGATTTTCAAAACAACTGAACGTTATTGGTAGCATTTGCGTTGTATTCTCCTGTATTTTGTCACATTCTTAACAAAATCGAGTCGTTATTGTAGAAGAACGGTAAAATTGTATAATAAAATAGACAACCGTTTATTCTGACACGATTTTCAAAGGAATTGAACGTTATTGGTGGCTTTTGCGCTCTATTTTCCTGTTTTGTCACATTCTTGAAAAAATCGAGTCGTTATTGTAGAAGAACGGTAAAATTGTATAATAAAATAGACAACCGTTTACTCTGACACGATTTTCAAAGGAATTGAACGTTACTGGTAGCTTTTGCGTTCTATTTTCCTGTGTTTTGTCATATTCTTGAGAAAATCGAGCCGTTATTGCACAGGAATGGTAAAATTGTATAATAAAATAGACTCAGTTGTTTATTTTGACACGATTTTTAAAACAACTGAACGTCATTCGTAGCATTCGCGTTGTATTTTCCTGCAATTTATGACATTCTTGAAAAAATCGAGCCGCTATTGCAGAAGAATGGTAAAATTGTATAATAAAACAAACTCAGCCGTTTATATTGACACGATTTTCAAAACAACGGAACGTTATTGGTAGCATTTGCGTTGTATTTTCCTGTATTTTGTCACATTCTTGACAAAATCGAGTCGGTATTGCAGAAGAATGGTAAAATTGTATAATAAAATATACTCAGCCGTTTATTTTGGCACGATTTATAAAACAACTGAACGTTATTGGTAGCATTCGCGTAGCATTTTGCTGCATTTTATCACATTCTTGACAAAATCAAGCCGCTATTGCAGAGGAATGGTAAAATTGTATAATAAAATAGACTCAGCCGTTTATATTGACACGATTTTCAAAACAACGGAACGTTATTGGTAGCATTTGCGTTGTATTTTCCTGTATTTTGTCACATTCTTGACAAAATCGAGCCGCTATTGCAGAAGAATGGTAAAATTGTATTATAAAATAGACTCAGCCGTTTATATTGACACGATTTTCAAAACAACTGAACGTTATTGGTAGCATTTGCGTTGTATTCTCCTGTATTTTGTCACATTCTTAACAAAATCGAGTCGTTATTGTAGAAGAACGGTAAAATTGTATAATAAAATAGACAACCGTTTATTCTGACACGATTTTCAAAGGAATTGAACGTTATTGGTAGCTTTTGCGTTCTATTTTCCTGTTTTGTCACATTCTTGAAAAAATCGAGTCGTTATTGTAGAAGAACGGTAAAATTGTATAATAAAATAGACAACCGTTTATTCTGACACGATTTTCAAAGGAATTGAACGTTATTGGTAGCTTTTGCGTTCTATATTCCTGTATTTTGTCACATTCTTTACAAAATCGAGCCGCTATTGCAGAGGAATGGTAAAATTGTATAATAAAATAGACTCAGCCGTTTATATTGACACGATTTTCAAAACAACTGAACGTTATTGGTAGCATTTGCGTTGTATTCTCCTGTATTTTGTCACATTCATAACAAAATCGAGTCGTTATTGTAGAAGAACGGTAAAATTGTATAATAAAATAGACAACCGTTTATTCTGACACGATTTTCAAAGGAATTGAACGTTATTGGTAGCTTTTGCGTTCTATTTTCCTGTTTTGTCACATTCTTGAAAAAATCGAGTCGTTATTGTAGAAGAACGGTAAAATTGTATAATAAAATAGACAACCGTTTATTCTGACACGATTTTCAAAGGAATTGAACGTTATTGGTAGCTTTTGCGTTCTATTTTCCTGTTTTGTCAAATTCTTGAAAAAATCGAGTCGTTATTGTAGAAGAACGGTAAAATTGTATAATAAAATAGACAACCGTTTACTCTGACACGATTTTCAAAGGAATTGAACGTTACTGGTAGCTTTTGCGTTCTATTTTCCTGTGTTTTGTCATATTCTTGAGAAAATCGAGCCGTTATTGCACAGGAATGGTAAAATTGTATAATAAAATAGACTCAGTTGTTTATTTTGACACGATTTTTAAAACAACTGAACGTCATTCGTAGCATTCGCGTTGTATTTTCCTGCAATTTATGACATTCTTGAAAAAATCGAGCCGCTATTGCAGAAGAATGGTAAAATTGTATAATAAAACAAACTCAGCCGTTTATATTGACACGATTTTCAAAAGAACTGAACATGATTGGTAGCATTTGCGTTGTATTTTCCTGTATTTTGTCACATTCTTGACAAAATCGAGTCGGTATTGCAGAAGAATGGTAAAATTGTATAATAAAATATACTCAGCCGTTTATTTTGGCACGATTTATACAACAACTGAACGTTATTGGTAGCATTCGCGTAGCATTTTGCTGCATTTTATCACATTCTTGACAAAATCGAGCCGCTATTGCAGAGGAATGGTAAAATTGTATAATAAAATAGACTCAGCCGTTTATATTGACACGATTTTCAAAACAACTGAACGTTATTGGTAGAATTTGCGTTGTATTTTCCTGTATTTTGTCACATTCTTGACAAAATCGACCCGCTATAGCAGAAGAATGGTAAAATTGTATAATAAAATAGACTCAGCCGTTTATATTGACACGATTTTCAAAACAACTGAACTTTATTGGTAGCATTCGCGTAGCATTTTCCTGCATTTTGTCACATTCTTAACAAAATCGAGCAGCTATTGCAGAAGAATGGTATAATTGAATGATAAAATGGACAGCCGTTTATTTTGACACGATTTTCAAAGGAACTGTACGTTATTGGTAGCTTTTGCGTTCTATTTTCCTATACTTTGTCACATTCTTGACAAAATCGAGCCGTTACTGCAGAGGAATGGTAAAATTGTATAATAAAATAGACTCAGAGGTTTATATTGACACGATTTTCAAAACAACTGAACGTTATTGGTAGCATTTGCGTTGTATTTTCCTGTATTTTGTCACATTCTTGACAAAATCGAGCCGCTATTGCAGAAGAATGGTAAAATTGTATTATAAAATAGACTCAGCCGTTTATATTGACACGATTTTCAAAACAACTGAACGTTATTGGTAGCATTTGCGTTGTATTCTCCTGTATTTTGTCACATTCTTAACAAAATCGAGTCGTTATTGTAGAAGAACGGTAAAATTGTATAATAAAATAGACAACCGTTTACTCTGACACGATTTTCAAAGGAATTGAACGTTACTGGTAGCTTTTGCGTTCTATTTTCCTGTGTTTTGTCATATTCTTGAAAAAATCGAGCCGCTATTGCAGAAGAATGGTAAAATTGTATAATAAAACAAACTCAGCCGTTTATATTGACACGATTTTCAAAAGAACTGAACGTGATTGGTAGCATTTGCGTTGTATTTTCCTGTATTTTGTCACATTCTTGACAAAATCGAGTCGGTATTGCAGAAGAATGGTAAAATTGTATAATAAAATATACTCAGCCGTTTATTTTGGCACGATTTATAAAACAACTGAACGTTATTGGTAGCATTCGCGTAGCATTTTGCTGCATTTTATCACATTCTTGACAAAATCGAGCCGCTATTGCAGAGGAATGGTAAAATTGTATAATAAAATAGACTCAGCCGTTTATATTGACACGATTTTCAAAACAACTGAACGTTATTGGTAGAATTTGCGTTGTATTTTCCTGTATTTTGTCACATTCTTGGCAAAATCGACCCGCTATAGCAGAAGAATGGTAAAATTGTATAATAAAATAGACTCAGCCGTTTATATTGACACGATTTTCAAAACAACTGAACTTTATTGGTAGCATTCGCGTAGCATTTTCCTGCATTTTGTCACATTCTTAACAAAATCGAGCAGCTATTGCAGAAGAATGGTATAATTGAATGATAAAATAGACAGCCGTTTATTTTGACACGATTTTCAAAGGAACTGTACGTTATTGGTAGCTTTTGCGTTCTATTTTCCTATACTTTGTCACATTCTTGACAAAATCGAGCCGTTATTGCAGAGGAATGGGAAAATTGTATAATAAAATAGACTCAGCCGTTTATATTGACACGATTTTCAAAAGAACTGAACGTTATTGGTAGCATTTGCGTTGTATTTTCCTGTATTTTGTCACATTCTTGACAAAATCGAGCCGCTATTGCAGAAGAATGGTAAAATTGTATTATAAAATAGACTCAGCCGTTTATATTGACACGATTTTTAAAACAACTGATCGTTATTGGTGGCATTGGCGTTGCATTTTCCAGCATTTTGTCACATTCTTGACAAAATCGAGCCGTTATTGCAGAGGAATGGTAAAATTGTATAATAAAATAGACTCAGCCGTTTATATTGACACGATTTTCAAAACAACTGAACGTTATTGGTAGCATTTGCGTTGTATTTTCCTGTATTTTGTCACATTCTTGACAAAATCGAGCCGTTATTGCAGAGGAATGGTAAAATTGTATAATAAAATAGACTCAGCCGTTTATATTGACACGATTTTCAATACAACTGAACGTTATTGGTAGCATTTGCGTTGTATTTTCCTGTATTTTGTCACATTCTTGACAAAATCGAGCCGCTATTGCAGAAGAATGGTAAAATTGTATTATAAAATAGACTCAGCCGTTTAAATTGACACGATTTTCAAAACAACTGAACGTTATTGGTAGAATTTGCGTTGTATTTTCCTGTATTTTGTCACATTCTTGGCAAAATCGACCCGCTATAGCAGAAGAATGGTAAAATTGTATAATAAAATAGACTCAGCCGTTTATATTGACACGATTTTCAAAACAACTGAACTTTATTGGTAGCATTCGCGTAGCATTTTCCTGCATTTTGTCACATTCTTAACAAAATCGAGCAGCTATTGCAGAAGAATGGTATAATTGAATGATAAAATAGACAGCCGTTTATTTTGACACGATTTTCAAAGGAACTGTACGTTATTGGTAGCTTTTGCGTTCTATTTTCCTATACTTTGTCACATTCTTGACAAAATCGAGCCGTTATTGCAGAGGAATGGGAAAATTGTATAATAAAATAGACTCAGCCGTTTATATTGACACGATTTTCAAAAGAACTGAACGTTATTGGTAGCATTTGCGTTGTATTTTCCTGTATTTTGTCACATTCTTGACAAAATCGAGCCGCTATTGCAGAAGAATGGTAAAATTGTATTATAAAATAGACTCAGCCGTTTATATTGACACGATTTTTAAAACAACTGATCGTTATTGGTGGCATTGGCGTTGCATTTTCCAGCATTTTGTCACATTCTTGACAAAATCGAGCCGTTATTGCAGAGGAATGGTAAAATTGTATAATAAAATAGACTCAGCCGTTTATATTGACACGATTTTCAAAACAACTGAACGTTATTGGTAGCATTTGCGTTGTATTTTCCTGTATTTTGTCACATTCTTGACAAAATCGAGCCGTTATTGCAGAGGAATGGTAAAATTGTATAATAAAATAGACTCAGCCGTTTATATTGACACGATTTTCAATACAACTGAACGTTATTGGTAGCATTTGCGTTGTATTTTCCTGTATATTGTCACATTCTTGACAAAATCGAGCCGCTATTGCAGAAGAATGGTAAAATTGTATTATAAAATAGACTCAGCCGTTTAAATTGACACGATTTTCAAAACAACTGAACGTTATTGGTAGCATTTGCGTTGTATTCTCCTGTATTTTGTCACATTCTTAACAAAATCGAGTCGTTATTGTAGAAGAACGGTAAAATTGTATAATAAAATAGACAACCGTTTATTCTGACACGATTTTCAAAGGAATTGAACGTTATTGGTGGCTTTTGCGCTCTATTTTCCTGTTTTGTCACATTCTTGAAAAAATCGAGTCGTTATTGTAGAAGAACGGTAAAATTGTATAATAAAATAGACAACCGTTTACTCTGACACGATTTTCAAAGGAATTGAACGTTACTGGTAGCTTTTGCGTTCTATTTTCCTGTGTTTTGTCATATTCTTGAGAAAATCGAGCCGTTATTGCACAGGAATGGTAAAATTGTATAATAAAATAGACTCAGTTGTTTATTTTGACACGATTTTTAAAACAACTGAACGTCATTCGTAGCATTCGCGTTGTATTTTCCTGCAATTTATGACATTCTTGAAAAAATCGAGCCGCTATTGCAGAAGAATGGTAAAATTGTATAATAAAACAAACTCAGCCGTTTATATTGACACGATTTTCAAAACAACGGAACGTTATTGGTAGCATTTGCGTTGTATTTTCCTGTATTTTGTCACATTCTTGACAAAATCGAGTCGGTATTGCAGAAGAATGGTAAAATTGTATAATAAAATATACTCAGCCGTTTATTTTGGCACGATTTATAAAACAACTGAACGTTATTGGTAGCATTCGCGTAGCATTTTGCTGCATTTTATCACATTCTTGACAAAATCAAGCCGCTATTGCAGAGGAATGGTAAAATTGTATAATAAAATAGACTCAGCCGTTTATATTGACACGATTTTCAAAACAACGGAACGTTATTGGTAGCATTTGCGTTGTATTTTCCTGTATTTTGTCACATTCTTGACAAAATCGAGCCGCTATTGCAGAAGAATGGTAAAATTGTATTATAAAATAGACTCAGCCGTTTATATTGACACGATTTTCAAAACAACTGAACGTTATTGGTAGCATTTGCGTTGTATTCTCCTGTATTTTGTCACATTCTTAACAAAATCGAGTCGTTATTGTAGAAGAACGGTAAAATTGTATAATAAAATAGACAACCGTTTATTCTGACACGATTTTCAAAGGAATTGAACGTTATTGGTAGCTTTTGCGTTCTATTTTCCTGTTTTGTCACATTCTTGAAAAAATCGAGTCGTTATTGTAGAAGAACGGTAAAATTGTATAATAAAATAGACAACCGTTTATTCTGACACGATTTTCAAAGGAATTGAACGTTATTGGTAGCTTTTGCGTTCTATATTCCTGTATTTTGTCACATTCTTTACAAAATCGAGCCGCTATTGCAGAGGAATGGTAAAATTGTATAATAAAATAGACTCAGCCGTTTATATTGACACGATTTTCAAAACAACTGAACGTTATTGGTAGCATTTGCGTTGTATTCTCCTGTATTTTGTCACATTCATAACAAAATCGAGTCGTTATTGTAGAAGAACGGTAAAATTGTATAATAAAATAGACAACCGTTTATTCTGACACGATTTTCAAAGGAATTGAACGTTATTGGTAGCTTTTGCGTTCTATTTTCCTGTTTTGTCACATTCTTGAAAAAATCGAGTCGTTATTGTAGAAGAACGGTAAAATTGTATAATAAAATAGACAACCGTTTATTCTGACACGATTTTCAAAGGAATTGAACGTTATTGGTAGCTTTTGCGTTCTATTTTCCTGTTTTGTCAAATTCTTGAAAAAATCGAGTCGTTATTGTAGAAGAACGGTAAAATTGTATAATAAAATAGACAACCGTTTACTCTGACACGATTTTCAAAGGAATTGAACGTTACTGGTAGCTTTTGCGTTCTATTTTCCTGTGTTTTGTCATATTCTTGAGAAAATCGAGCCGTTATTGCACAGGAATGGTAAAATTGTATAATAAAATAGACTCAGTTGTTTATTTTGACACGATTTTTAAAACAACTGAACGTCATTCGTAGCATTCGCGTTGTATTTTCCTGCAATTTATGACATTCTTGAAAAAATCGAGCCGCTATTGCAGAAGAATGGTAAAATTGTATAATGAAATAGACTCAGCCGTTTATATTGACACGATTTTCAAAACAACTGAACGTTATTGGTAGAATTTGCGTTGTATTTTCCTGTATTTTGTCACATTCTTGACAAAATCGAGTCGTTATTGTAGAAGAACGGTAAAATAGTATAATAAAATAGACAACCGTTTATTCTGACACGATTTTCAAAGGAATTGAACGTTATTGGTAGCTTTTGCGTTCCATTTTCCTGTTTTGTCACATTTTTGAAAAAATCGAGCCGTTATTGCACAGGAATGGTAAAATTGTATAATAAAATAGACTCAGTTGTTAATTTTGACACGATTTTTAAAACAACTGAACGTCATTCGTAGCATTCGCGTTGTATTTTCCTGCAATTTATGACATTCTTGAAAAAATCGAGCCGCTATTGCAGAAGAATGGTAAAATTGTATAATAAAACAAACTCAGCCGTTTATATTGACACGATTTTCAAAAGAACTGAACATGATTGGTAGCATTTGCGTTGTATTTTCCTGTATTTTGTCACATTCTTGACAAAATCGAGTCGGTATTGCAGAAGAATGGTAAAATTGTATAATAAAATATACTCAGCCGTTTATTTTGGCACGATTTATACAACAACTGAACGTTATTGGTAGCATTCGCGTAGCATTTTGCTGCATTTTATCACATTCTTGACAAAATCGAGCCGCTATTGCAGAGGAATGGTAAAATTGTATAATAAAATAGACTCAGCCGTTTATATTGACACGATTTTCAAAACAACTGAACGTTATTGGTAGAATTTGCGTTGTATTTTCCTGTATTTTGTCACATTCTTGACAAAATCGACCCGCTATAGCAGAAGAATGGTAAAATTGTATAATAAAATAGACTCAGCCGTTTATATTGACACGATTTTCAAAACAACTGAACTTTATTGGTAGCATTCGCGTAGCATTTTCCTGCATTTTGTCACATTCTTAACAAAATCGAGCAGCTATTGCAGAAGAATGGTATAATTGAATGATAAAATGGACAGCCGTTTATTTTGACACGATTTTCAAAGGAACTGTACGTTATTGGTAGCTTTTGCGTTCTATTTTCCTATACTTTGTCACATTCTTGACAAAATCGAGCCGTTACTGCAGAGGAATGGTAAAATTGTATAATAAAATAGACTCAGAGGTTTATATTGACACGATTTTCAAAACAACTGAACGTTATTGGTAGCATTTGCGTTGTATTTTCCTGTATTTTGTCACATTCTTGACAAAATCGAGCCGCTATTGCAGAAGAATGGTAAAATTGTATTATAAAATAGACTCAGCCGTTTATATTGACACGATTTTCAAAACAACTGAACGTTATTGGTAGCATTTGCGTTGTATTCTCCTGTATTTTGTCACATTCTTAACAAAATCGAGTCGTTATTGTAGAAGAACGGTAAAATTGTATAATAAAATAGACAACCGTTTACTCTGACACGATTTTCAAAGGAATTGAACGTTACTGGTAGCTTTTGCGTTCTATTTTCCTGTGTTTTGTCATATTCTTGAAAAAATCGAGCCGCTATTGCAGAAGAATGGTAAAATTGTATAATAAAACAAACTCAGCCGTTTATATTGACACGATTTTCAAAAGAACTGAACGTGATTGGTAGCATTTGCGTTGTATTTTCCTGTATTTTGTCACATTCTTGACAAAATCGAGTCGGTATTGCAGAAGAATGGTAAAATTGTATAATAAAATATACTCAGCCGTTTATTTTGGCACGATTTATAAAACAACTGAACGTTATTGGTAGCATTCGCGTAGCATTTTGCTGCATTTTATCACATTCTTGACAAAATCGAGCCGCTATTGCAGAGGAATGGTAAAATTGTATAATAAAATAGACTCAGCCGTTTATATTGACACGATTTTCAAAACAACTGAACGTTATTGGTAGAATTTGCGTTGTATTTTCCTGTATTTTGTCACATTCTTGGCAAAATCGACCCGCTATAGCAGAAGAATGGTAAAATTGTATAATAAAATAGACTCAGCCGTTTATATTGACACGATTTTCAAAACAACTGAACTTTATTGGTAGCATTCGCGTAGCATTTTCCTGCATTTTGTCACATTCTTAACAAAATCGAGCAGCTATTGCAGAAGAATGGTATAATTGAATGATAAAATAGACAGCCGTTTATTTTGACACGATTTTCAAAGGAACTGTACGTTATTGGTAGCTTTTGCGTTCTATTTTCCTATACTTTGTCACATTCTTGACAAAATCGAGCCGTTATTGCAGAGGAATGGGAAAATTGTATAATAAAATAGACTCAGCCGTTTATATTGACACGATTTTCAAAAGAACTGAACGTTATTGGTAGCATTTGCGTTGTATTTTCCTGTATTTTGTCACATTCTTGACAAAATCGAGCCGCTATTGCAGAAGAATGGTAAAATTGTATTATAAAATAGACTCAGCCGTTTATATTGACACGATTTTTAAAACAACTGATCGTTATTGGTGGCATTGGCGTTGCATTTTCCAGCATTTTGTCACATTCTTGACAAAATCGAGCCGTTATTGCAGAGGAATGGTAAAATTGTATAATAAAATAGACTCAGCCGTTTATATTGACACGATTTTCAAAACAACTGAACGTTATTGGTAGCATTTGCGTTGTATTTTCCTGTATTTTGTCACATTCTTGACAAAATCGAGCCGTTATTGCAGAGGAATGGTAAAATTGTATAATAAAATAGACTCAGCCGTTTATATTGACACGATTTTCAATACAACTGAACGTTATTGGTAGCATTTGCGTTGTATTTTCCTGTATTTTGTCACATTCTTGACAAAATCGAGCCGCTATTGCAGAAGAATGGTAAAATTGTATTATAAAATAGACTCAGCCGTTTAAATTGACACGATTTTCAAAACAACTGAACGTTATTGGTAGAATTTGCGTTGTATTTTCCTGTATTTTGTCACATTCTTGGCAAAATCGACCCGCTATAGCAGAAGAATGGTAAAATTGTATAATAAAATAGACTCAGCCGTTTATATTGACACGATTTTCAAAACAACTGAACTTTATTGGTAGCATTCGCGTAGCATTTTCCTGCATTTTGTCACATTCTTAACAAAATCGAGCAGCTATTGCAGAAGAATGGTATAATTGAATGATAAAATAGACAGCCGTTTATTTTGACACGATTTTCAAAGGAACTGTACGTTATTGGTAGCTTTTGCGTTCTATTTTCCTATACTTTGTCACATTCTTGACAAAATCGAGCCGTTATTGCAGAGGAATGGGAAAATTGTATAATAAAATAGACTCAGCCGTTTATATTGACACGATTTTCAAAAGAACTGAACGTTATTGGTAGCATTTGCGTTGTATTTTCCTGTATTTTGTCACATTCTTGACAAAATCGAGCCGCTATTGCAGAAGAATGGTAAAATTGTATTATAAAATAGACTCAGCCGTTTATATTGACACGATTTTTAAAACAACTGATCGTTATTGGTGGCATTGGCGTTGCATTTTCCAGCATTTTGTCACATTCTTGACAAAATCGAGCCGTTATTGCAGAGGAATGGTAAAATTGTATAATAAAATAGACTCAGCCGTTTATATTGACACGATTTTCAAAACAACTGAACGTTATTGGTAGCATTTGCGTTGTATTTTCCTGTATTTTGTCACATTCTTGACAAAATCGAGCCGTTATTGCAGAGGAATGGTAAAATTGTATAATAAAATAGACTCAGCCGTTTATATTGACACGATTTTCAATACAACTGAACGTTATTGGTAGCATTTGCGTTGTATTTTCCTGTATATTGTCACATTCTTGACAAAATCGAGCCGCTATTGCAGAAGAATGGTAAAATTGTATTATAAAATAGACTCAGCCGTTTAAATTGACACGATTTTCAAAACAACTGAACGTTATTGGTAGCATTTGCGTTGTATTCTCCTGTATTTTGTCACATTCTTAACAAAATCGAGTCGTTATTGTAGAAGAACGGTAAAATTGTATAATAAAATAGACAACCGTTTATTCTGACACGATTTTCAAAGGAATTGAACGTTATTGGTGGCTTTTGCGCTCTATTTTCCTGTTTTGTCACATTCTTGAAAAAATCGAGTCGTTATTGTAGAAGAACGGTAAAATTGTATAATAAAATAGACAACCGTTTACTCTGACACGATTTTCAAAGGAATTGAACGTTACTGGTAGCTTTTGCGTTCTATTTTCCTGTGTTTTGTCATATTCTTGAGAAAATCGAGCCGTTATTGCACAGGAATGGTAAAATTGTATAATAAAATAGACTCAGTTGTTTATTTTGACACGATTTTTAAAACAACTGAACGTCATTCGTAGCATTCGCGTTGTATTTTCCTGCAATTTATGACATTCTTGAAAAAATCGAGCCGCTATTGCAGAAGAATGGTAAAATTGTATAATAAAACAAACTCAGCCGTTTATATTGACACGATTTTCAAAACAACGGAACGTTATTGGTAGCATTTGCGTTGTATTTTCCTGTATTTTGTCACATTCTTGACAAAATCGAGTCGGTATTGCAGAAGAATGGTAAAATTGTATAATAAAATATACTCAGCCGTTTATTTTGGCACGATTTATAAAACAACTGAACGTTATTGGTAGCATTCGCGTAGCATTTTGCTGCATTTTATCACATTCTTGACAAAATCAAGCCGCTATTGCAGAGGAATGGTAAAATTGTATAATAAAATAGACAGCCGTTTATATTGACACGATTTTCAAAACAACTGAACGTTATTGGTAGCATTTGCGTTGTATTTTCCTGTATTTTGTCACATTCTTGACAAAATCGACCCGCTATAGCAGAAGAATGGTAAAATTGTATAATAAAATAGACTCAGCCGTTTATATTGACACGATTTTCAAAACATCTGAACGTTATTGGTAGCATTTGCGTTGTATTTTCCTGTATTTTGTCACATTCTTGACAAAATCGAGCCGTTATGCAGAGGAATGGTAAAATTGTATAATAAAATAGACTCAGCCGTTTATATTGACACGATTTTCAAAACAACTGAACGTTATTGGTAGCATTTGCGTTGTATTTTCCTGTATTTTGTCACATTCTTGACAAAATCGAGCCGCTATTGCAGAAGAATGGTAAAATTGTATAATAAAATAGACTCAGCCGTTTATATTGACACGATTTTCAAAACAACTGAACGTTATTGGTAGCATTTGCGTTGTATTTTCCTGTATTTTGTCACATTCTTAACAAAATCGAGTCGTTATTGTACAAGAACGGTAAAATTGTATTATAAAATAGACTCAGCCGTTTATATTGACACGATTTTCAAAACAACTGAACGTTATTGGTAGCATTTGCGTTGTATTCTCCTGTATTTTGTCACATTCTTAACAAAATCGAGTCGTTATTGTAGAAGAACGGTAAAATTGTATAATAAAATAGACAACCGTTTATTCTGACACGATTTTCAAAGGAATTGAACGTTATTGGTAGCTTTTGCGTTCTATTTTCGAGTTTTGTCACATTCTTGAAAAAATCGAGTCGTTATTGTAGAAGAACGGTAAAATTGTATAATAAAATAGACAACCGTTTACTCTGACACGATTTTCAAAGGAATTGAACGTTACTGGTGGCTTTTGCGTTCTATTTTCCTGTGTTTTGTCATATTCTTGAGAAAATCGAGCCGTTATTGCACAGGAATGGTAAAATTGTATAATAAAATAGACTCAGTTGTTTATTTTGACACGATTTTTAAAACAACTGAACGTCATTCGTAGCATTCGCGTTGTATTTTCCTGCAATTTGTCACATTCTTGACAAAATCGACCCGCTATAGCAGAAGAATGGTAAAATTGTATAACAAAATAGACTCAGCCGTTTATATTGACGCGATTTTCAAAACAACTGAACTTTATTGGTAGCATTTGCGTTGTATTTTCCTGTATTTTGTCACATTCTTGACAAAATCGAGTCGTTATTGCAGAAGAACGGTAAAATTGTATAATAAAATAGACAACCGTTTATTCTGACACGATTTTCAAAGAAATTGAACGTTATTGGTAGCTTTTGCGTTCTATATTCCTTTATTTTGTCACATTCTTTACAAAATCGAGCCGCTATTGCAGAAGAATGGTGAAATTGTATAATAAAATAGACTCAGCCGTTTATATTGACACGATTTTTAAAACAACTGAACGTTATTGGTAGCATTCGCGTTGCATTTTCCTGCATTTTGTCACATTCTTGACAAAATCGAGCTGCTATTGCAGAGGAATGGTAAAATTGTATAATAAAATAGACAGCCGTATAAATTGACACGGTTTTTAAAACAACTGAACGTTATTGGTAGCATTCGCGTTGCATATTCCTGCATTTTGTCACATTCTTGACAAAATCGAGCTGCTATTGCAGAGGAATGGTAAAATTGTATAATAAAATAGACTCAGCCGTTTATATTGACACGATTTTTAAAACAACTGATCGTTATTGGAGGCATTGGCGTTGCATTTTCCTGCATTTTGTCACATTCTTGACAAAATCGAGCCGTTATTGCAGAGGAATGGTAAAATTGTATAATAAAATAGACTCAGCCGTTTATATTGACACGATTTTCAAAACAACTGAACGTTATTGGTAGCATTTGCGTTGTATTTTCCTGTATTTTGTCACATTCTTGACAAAATCGAGCCGCTATTGCAGAAGAATGGTAAAATTGTATTATAAAATAGACTCAGCCGTTTATATTGACACGATTTTTAAAACAACTGATCGTTATTGGTGGCATTGGCGTTGCATTTTCCAGCATTTTGTCACATTCTTGACAAAATCGAGCCGTTATTGCAGAGGAATGGTAAAATTGTATAATAAAATAGACAACCGTTTACTCTGACACGATTTTCAAAGGAATTGAACGTTACTGGTAGCTTTTGCGTTCTATTTTCCTGTGTTTTGTCATATTCTTGAGAAAATCGAGCCGTTATTGCACAGGAATGGTAAAATTGTATAATAAAATAGACTCAGTTGTTTATTTTGACACGATTTTTAAAACAACTGAACGTCATTCGTAGCATTCGCGTTGTATTTTCCTGCAATTTATGACATTCTTGAAAAAATCGAGCCGCTATTGCAGAAGAATGGTAAAATTGTATAATAAAACAAACTCAGCCGTTTATATTGACACGATTTTCAAAAGAACTGAACGTGATTGGTAGCATTTGCGTTGTATTTTCCTGTATTTTGTCACATTCATGACAAAATCGAGTCGGTATTGCAGAAGAATGGTAAAATTGTATAATAAAATATACTCAGCCGTTTATATTGACACGATTTTCAAAACAACTGAACGTTATTGGTAGCATTTGCGTTGTATTTTCCTGTATTTTGTCACATTCTTGACAAAATCGAGCCGCTATTGCAGAAGAATGGTAAAATTGTATAATAAAATAGACTCAGCCGTTTATATTGACACGATTTTTAAAACAACTGATCGTTATTGGTGGCATTGGCGTTGCATTTTCCAGCATTTTGTCACATTCTTGACAAAATCGAGCCGTTATTGCAGAGGAATGGTAAAATTGTATAATAAAATAGACTCAGCCGTTTATATTGACACGATTTTCAAAACAACTGAACGTTATTGGTAGCATTTGCGTTGTATTTTCCTGTATTTTGTCACATTCTTCACAAAATCGAGCCGCTATTGCAGAAGAATGGTAAAATTGTATTATAAAATAGACTCAGCCGTTTAAATTGACACGATTTTCAAAACAACTGAACGTTATTGGTAGCATCTGCGTTGTATTCTCCTGTATTTTGTCACATTCTTAACAAAATCGAGTCGTTATTGTAGAAGAACGGTAAAATTGTATAATAAAATAGACAACCGTTTATTCTGACACGATTTTCAAAGGAATTGAACGTTATTGGTGGCTTTTGCGTTCTATTTTCCTGTTTTGTCACATTCTTGAAAAAATCGAGTCGTTATTGTAGAAGAACGGTAAAATTGTATAATAAAATAGACAACCGTTTACTCTGACACGATTTTCAAAGGAATTGAACGTTACTGGTAGCTTTTGCGTTCTATTTTCCTGTGTTTTGTCATATTCTTGAGAAAATCGAGCCGTTATTGCACAGGAATGGTAAAATTGTTTAATAAAATAGACTCAGTTGTTTATTTTGACACGATTTTTAAAACAACTGAACGTCATTCGTAGCATTCGCGTTGTATTTTCCTGCAATTTATGACATTCTTGAAAAAATCGAGCCGCTATTGCAGAAGAATGGTAAAATTGTATAATAAAACAAACTCAGCCGTTTATGTTGACACGATTTTCAAAAGAACTGAACGTGATTGGTAGCATTTGCGTTGTATTTTCCTGTATTTTGTCACATTCTTGACAAAATCGAGTCGGTATTGCAGAAGAATGGTAAAATTGTATAATAAAATATACTCAGCCGTTTATTTTGGCACGATTTATAAAACAAATGAACGTTATTGGTAGCATTCGCGTAGCATTTTGCTGCATTTTATCACATTCATGACAAAATAAAGCCGCTATTGCAGAGGAATGGTAAAATTGTATAATAAAATAGACTCAGCCGTTTATATTGACACGATTTTCAAAACAACTGAACGTAATTGGTAGCATTTGCGTTGTATTTTCCTGTATTTTGTCACATTCTTGACAAAATCGACCCGCTATAGCAGAAGAATGGTAAAATTGTATAATAAAATAGACTCAGCCGTTTATATTGACACGATTTTCAAAACAACTGAACGTTATTGGTAGCATTTGCGTTGTATTCTCCTGTATTTTGTCACATTCTTAACAAAATCGAGTCGTTATTGTAGAAGAACGGTAAAATTGTATAATAAAATAGACAACCGTTTATTCTGACACGATTTTCAAAGGAATTGAACGTTATTGGTAGCTTTTGCGTTCTATTTTCCTGTTTTGTCACATTCTTGAAAAAATCGAGTCGTTATTGTAGAAGAACGGTAAAATTGTATAATAAAATAGACAACCGTTTACTCTGACACGATTTTCAAAGGAATTGAACGTTATTGGTAGCTTTTGCGTTCTATATTCCTGTATTTTGTCACATTCTTTACAAAATCGAGCCGCTATTGCAGAGGAATGGTAAAATTGTATAATAAAATAGACTCAGCCGTTTATATTGACACGATTTTCAAAACAACGGAACGTTATTGGTAGCATTTGCGTTGTATTTTCCTGTATTTTGTCACATTCTTGACAAAATCGAGCCGCTATTGCAGAAGAATGGTAAAATTGTATTATAAAATAGACTCAGCCGTTTATATTGACACGATTTTCAAAACAACTGAACGTTATTGGTAGCATTTGCGTTGTATTCTCCTGTATTTTGTCACATTCTTAACAAAATCGAGTCGTTATTGTAGAAGAACAGTAAAATTGTATAATAAAATAGACAACCGTTTATTCTGACACGATTTTCAAAGGAATTGAACGTTATTGGTAGCTTTTGCGTTCTATTTTCCTGTTTTGTCACATTCTTGAAAAAATCGAGTCGTTATTGTAGAAGAACGGTAAAATTGTATAATAAAATAGACAACCGTTTATTCTGACACGATTTTCAAAGGAATTGAACGTTATTGGTAGCTTTTGCGTTCTATATTCCTGTATTTTGTCACATTCTTTACAAAATCGAGCCGCTATTGCAGAGGAATGGTAAAATTGTATAATAAAATAGACTCAGCCGTTTATATTGACACGATTTTCAAAACAACGGAACGTTATTGGTAGCATTTGCGTTGTATTTTCCTGTATTTTGTCACATTCTTGACAAAATCGAGCCGCTATTGCAGAAGAATGGTAAAATTGTATTATAAAATAGACTCAGCCGTTTATATTGACACGATTTTCAAAACAACTGAACGTTATTGGTAGCATTTGCGTTGTATTCTCCTGTATTTTGTCACATTCTTAACAAAATCGAGTCGTTATTGTAGAAGAACGGTAAAATTGTATAATAAAATAGACAACCGTTTATTCTGACACGATTTTCAAAGGAATTGAACGTTATTGGTAGCTTTTGCGTTCTATTTTCCTGTTTTGTCACATTCTTGAAAAAATCGAGTCGTTATTGTAGAAGAACGGTAAAATTGTATAATAAAATAGACAACCGTTTATTCTGACACGATTTTCAAAGGAATTGAACGTTATTGGTAGCTTTTGCGTTCTATTTTCCTGTTTTGTCAAATTCTTGAAAAAATCGAGTCGTTATTGCAGAAGAACGGTAAAATTGTATAATAAAATAGACAACCGTTTACTCTGACACGATTTTCAAAGGAATTGAACGTTACTGGTAGCTTTTGCGTTCTATTTTCCTGTGTTTTGTCATATTCTTGAGAAAATCGAGCCGTTATTGCACAGGAATGGTAAAATTGTATAATAAAATAGACTCAGTTGTTTATTTTGACACGATTTTTAAAACAACTGAACGTCATTCGTAGCATTCGCGTTGTATTTTCCTGCAATTTATGACATTCTTGAAAAAATCGAGCCGCTATTGCAGAAGAATGGTAAAATTGTATAATGAAATAGACTCAGCCGTTTATATTGACACGATTTTCAAAACAACTGAACGTTATTGGTAGAATTTGCGTTGTATTTTCCTGTATTTTGTCACATTCTTGACAAAATCGAGTCGTTATTGTAGAAGAACGGTAAAATAGTATAATAAAATAGACAACCGTTTATTCTGACACGATTTTCAAAGGAATTGAACGTTATTGGTAGCTTTTGCGTTCCATTTTCCTGTTTTGTCACATTTTTGAAAAAATCGAGCCGTTATTGCACAGGAATGGTAAAATTGTATAATAAAATAGACTCAGTTGTTAATTTTGACACGATTTTTAAAACAACTGAACGTCATTCGTAGCATTCGCGTTGTATTTTCCTGCAATTTATGACATTCTTGAAAAAATCGAGCCGCTATTGCAGAAGAATGGTAAAATTGTATAATAAAACAAACTCAGCCGTTTATATTGACACGATTTTCAAAAGAACTGAACGTGATTGGTAGCATTTGCGTTGTATTTTCCTGTATTTTGTCACATTCTTGACAAAATCGAGTCGGTATTGCAGAAGAATGGTAAAATTGTATAATAAAATATACTCAGCCGTTTATTTTGGCACGATTTATACAACAACTGAACGTTATTGGTAGCATTCGCGTAGCATTTTGCTGCATTTTATCACATTCTTGACAAAATCGAGCCGCTATTGCAGAGGAATGGTAAAATTGTATAATAAAATAGACTCAGCCGTTTATATTGACACGATTTTCAAAACAACTGAACGTTATTGGTAGAATTTGCGTTGTATTTTCCTGTATTTTGTCACATTCTTGACAAAATCGACCCGCTATAGCAGAAGAATGGTAAAATTGTATAATAAAATAGACTCAGCCGTTTATATTGACACGATTTTCAAAACAACTGAACTTTATTGGTAGCATTCGCGTAGCATTTTCCTGCATTTTGTCACATTCTTAACAAAATCGAGCAGCTATTGCAGAAGAATGGTATAATTGAATGATAAAATAGACAGCCGTTTATTTTGACACGATTTTCAAAGGAACTGTACGTTATTGGTAGCTTTTGCGTTCTATTTTCCTATACTTTGTCACATTCTTGACAAAATCGAGCCGTTACTGCAGAGGAATGGTAAAATTGTATAATAAAATAGACTCAGAGGTTTATATTGACACGATTTTCAAAACAACTGAACGTTATTGGTAGCATTTGCGTTGTATTTTCCTGTATTTTGTCACATTCTTGACAAAATCGAGCCGCTATTGCAGAAGAATGGTAAAATTGTATTATAAAATAGACTCAGCCGTTTATATTGACACGATTTTCAAAACAACTGAACGTTATTGGTAGCATTTGCGTTGTATTCTCCTGTATTTTGTCACATTCTTAACAAAATCGAGTCGTTATTGTAGAAGAACGGTAAAATTGTATAATAAAATAGACAACCGTTTACTCTGACACGATTTTCAAAGGAATTGAACGTTACTGGTAGCTTTTGCGTTCTATTTTCCTGTGTTTTGTCATTTTCTTGAGAAAATCGAGCCGTTATTGCACAGGAATGGTAAAATTGTATAATAAAATAGACTCAGTTGTTTATTTTGACACGATTTTTAAAACAACTGAACGTCATTCGTAGCATTCGCGTTGTATTTTCCTGCAATTTATGACATTCTTGAAAAAATCGAGCCGCTATTGCAGAAGAATGGTAAAATTGTATAATAAAACAAACTCAGCCGTTTATGTTGACACGATTTTCAAAAGAACTGAACGTGATTGGTAGCATTTGCGTTGTATTTTCCTGTATTTTGTCACATTCTTGACAAAATCGAGTCGGTATTGCAGAAGAATGGTAAAATTGTATAATAAAATATACTCAGCCGTTTATTTTGGCACGATTTATAAAACAACTGAACGTTATTGGTAGCATTCGCGTAGCATTTTGCTGCATTTTATCACATTCTTGACAAAATCGTGCCGCTATTGCAGAGGAATGGTAAAATTGTATAATAAAATAGACTCAGCCGTTTATATTGACACGATTTTCAAAACAACTGAACGTTATTGGTAGAATTTGCGTTGTATTTTCCTGTATTTTGTCACATTCTTGGCAAAATCGACCCGCTATAGCAGAAGAATGGTAAAATTGTATAATAAAATAGACTCAGCCGTTTATATTGACACGATTTTCAAAACAACTGAACTTTATTGGTAGCATTCGCGTAGCATTTTCCTGCATTTTGTCACATTCTTAACAAAATCGAGCAGCTATTGCAGAAGAATGGTATAATTGTATGATAAAATAGACAGCCGTTTATTTTGACACGATTTTCAAAGGAACTGTACGTTATTGGTAGCTTTTGCGTTCTATTTTCCCATACTTTGTCACATTCTTGACAAAATCGAGCCGTTATTGCAGAGGAATGGTAAAATTGTATAATAAAATAGACTCAGAGGTTTATATTGACACGATTTTCAAAACAACTGAACGTTATTGGTAGCATTTGCGTTGTATTTTCCTGTATTTTGTCACATTCTTGACAAAATCGAGCCGCTATTGCAGAAGAATGGTAAAATTGTATTATAAAATAGACTCAGCCGTTTATATTGACACGATTTTTAAAACAACTGATCGTTATTGGTGGCATTGGCGTTGCATTTTCCAGCATTTTGTCACATTCTTGACAAAATCGAGCCGCTATTGCAGAAGAATGGTAAAATTGTATTATAAAATAGACTCAGCCGTTTAAATTGACACGATTTTCAAAACAACTGAACGTTATTGGTAGCATTTGCGTTGTATTTTCCTGTATTTTGTCACATTCTTGACAAAATCGAGCCGTTATTGCAGAGGAACGGTAAAATTGTATAATAAAATAGACAACCGTTTATTCTGACACGATTTTCAAAGGAATTGAACGTTATTGGTGGCTTTTGCGCTCTATTTTCCTGTTTTGTCACATTCTTGAAAAAATCGAGTCGTTATTGTAGAAGAACGGTAAAATTGTATAATAAAATAGACAACCGTTTACTCTGACACGATTTTCAAAGGAATTGAACGTTACTGGTAGCTTTTGCGTTCTATTTTCCTGTGTTTTGTCATATTCTTGAGAAAATCGAGCCGTTATTGCACAGGAATGGTAAAATTGTATAATAAAATAGACTCAGTTGTTTATTTTGACACGATTTTTAAAACAACTGAACGTCATTCGTAGCATTCGCGTTGTATTTTCCTGCAATTTATGACATTCTTGAAAAAATCGAGCCGCTATTGCAGAAGAATGGTAAAATTGTATAATAAAACAAACTCAGCCGTTTATATTGACACGATTTTCAAAAGAACTGAACGTGATTGGTAGCATTTGCGTTGTATTTTCCTGTATTTTGTCACATTCTTGACAAAATCGAGTCGGTATTGCAGAAGAATGGTAAAATTGTATAATAAAATATACTCAGCCGTTTATTTTGGCACGATTTATAAAACAACTGAACGTTATTGGTAGCATTCGCGTAGCATTTTGCTGCATTTTATCACATTCTTGACAAAATCAAGCCGCTATTGCAGAGGAATGGTAAAATTGTATAATAAAATAGACTCAGCCGTTTATATTGACACGATTTTCAAAACAACTGAACGTTATTGGTAGCATTTGCGTTGTATTTTCCTGTATTTTGTCACATTCTTGACAAAATCGACCCGCTATAGCAGAAGAATGGTAAAATTGTATAATAAAATAGACTCAGCCGTTTATATTGACACGATTTTCAAAACAACTGAACGTTATTGGTAGCATTTGCGTTGTATTTTCCTGTATTTTGTCACATTCTTGACAAAATCGAGCCGTTATTGCAGAGGAATGGTGAAATTGTATAATAAAATAGACTCAGCCGTTTATATTGACACGATTTTCAAAACAACTGAACGTTATTGGTAGCATTTGCGTTGTATTTTCCTGTATTTTGTCACATTCTTGACAAAATCGAGCCGCTATTGCAGAAGAATGGTAAAATTGTATAATAAAATAGACTCAGCCGTTTATATTGACACGATTTTCAAAACAACTGAACGTTATTGGTAGCATTTGCGTTGTATTTTCCTGTATTTTGTCACATTCTTAACAAAATCGAGTCGTTATTGTAGAAGAACGGTAAAATTGTATTATAAAATAGACTCAGCCGTTTATATTGACACGATTTTCAAAACAACTGAACGTTATTGGTAGCATTTGCGTTGTATTCTCCTGTATTTTGTCACATTCTTAACAAAATCGAGTCGTTATTGTAGAAGAACGGTAAAATTGTATAATAAAATAGACAACCGTATATTCTGACACGATTTTCAAAGGAATTGAACGTTATTGGTAGCTTTTGCGTTCTATTTTCGAGTTTTGTCACATTCTTGAAAAAATCGAGTCGTTATTGTAGAAGAACGGTAAAATTGTATAATAAAATAGACAACAGTTTACTCTGACACGATTTTCAAAGGAATTGAACGTTACTGGTGGCTTTTGCGTTCTATTTTCCTGCGTTTTGTCATATTCTTGAGAAAATCGAGCCGTTATTGCACAGGAATGGTAAAATTGTATAATAAAATAGACTCAGTTGTTTATTTTGACACGATTTTTAAAACAACTGAACGTCATTCGTAGCATTCGCGTTGTATTTTCCTGCAATTTGTCACATTCTTGACAAAATCGACCCGCTATAGCAGAAGAATGGTAAAATTGTATAACAAAATAGACTCAGCCGTTTATATTGACGCGATTTTCAAAACAACTGAACTTTATTGGTAGCATTTGCGTTGTATTTTCCTGTATTTTGTCACATTCTTGACAAAATCGAGTCGTTATTGCAGAAGAACGGTAAAATTGTATAATAAAATAGACAACCGTTTATTCTGACACGATTTTCAAAGAAATTGAACGTTATTGGTAGCTTTTGCGTTCTATATTCCTTTATTTTGTCACATTCTTTACAAAATCGAGCCGCTATTGCAGAAGAATGGTGAAATTGTATAATAAAATGGACTCAGCCGTTTATATTGACACGATTTTTAAAACAACTGAACGTTATTGGTAGCATTCGCGTTGCATTTTCCTGCATTTTGTCACATTCTTGACAAAATCGAGCTGCTATTGCAGAGGAATGGTAAAATTGTATAATAAAATAGACAGCCGTATAAATTGACACGGTTTTTAAAACAACTGAACGTTATTGGTAGCATTCGCGTTGCATTTTCCTGCATTTTGTCACATTCTTGACAAATCGAGCTGCTATTGCAGAGGAATGGTAAAATTGTATAATAAAATAGACTCAGCCGTTTATATTGACACGATTTTTAAAACAACTGATCGTTATTGGTGGCATTGGCGTTGCATTTTCCTGCATTTTGTCACATTCTTGACAAAATCGAGCCGTTATTGCAGAGGAATGGTAAAATTGTATAATAAAATAGACTCAGCCGTTTATATTGACACGATTTTCAAAACAACTGAACGTTATTGGTAGCATTTGCGTTGTATTTTCCTGTATTTTGTCACATTCTTGACAAAATCGAGCCGCTATTGCAGAAGAATGGTAAAATTGTATTATAAAATAGACTCAGCCGTTTATATTGACACGATTTTTAAAACAACTGATCGTTATTGGTGGCATTGGCGTTGCATTTTCCAGCATTTTGTCACATTCTTGACAAAATCGAGCCGTTATTGCAGAGGAATGGTAAAATTGTATAATAAAATAGACTCAGCCGTTTATATTGACACGATTTTCAAAACAACTGAACGTTATTGGTAGCATTTTCGTTGTATTTTCCTGTATTTTGTCACATTCTTGACAAAATCGAGCCGCTATTGCAGAAGAATGGTAAAATTGTATTATAAAATAGACTCAGCCGTTTAAATTGACACGATTTTCAAAACAACTGAACGTTATTGGTAGCATTTGCGTTGTATTCTCCTGTATTTTGTCACATTCTTAACAAAATCGAGTCGTTATTGTAGAAGAACGGTAAAATTGTATAATAAAATAGACAACCGTTTATTCTGACACGATTTTCAAAGGAATTGAACGTTATTGGTGGCTTTTGCGCTCTATTTTCCTGTTTTGTCACATTCTTGAAAAAATCGAGTCGTTATTGTAGAAGAACGGTAAAATTGTATAATAAAATAGACAACCGTTTACTCTGACACGATTTTCAAAGGAATTGAACGTTACTGGTAGCTTTTGCGTTCTATTTTCCTGTGTTTTGTCATATTCTTGAGAAAATCGAGCCGTTATTGCACAGGAATGGTAAAATTGTATAATAAAATAGACTCAGTTGTTTATTTTGACACGATTTTTAAAACAACTGAACGTCATTCGTAGCATTCGCGTTGTATTTTCCTGCAATTTATGACATTCTTGAAAAAATCGAGCCGCTATTGCAGAAGAATGGTAAAATTGTATAATAAAACAAACTCAGCCGTTTATATTGACACGATTTTCAAAAGAACTGAACGTGATTGGTAGCATTTGCGTTGTATTTTCCTGTATTTTGTCACATTCTTGACAAAATCGAGTCGGTATTGCAGAAGAATGGTAAAATTGTATAATAAAATATACTCAGCCGTTTATTTTGGCACGATTTATAAAACAACTGAACGTTATTGGTAGCATTCGCGTAGCATTTTGCTGCATTTTATCACATTCTTGACAAAATCAAGCCGCTATTGCAGAGGAATGGTAAAATTGTATAATAAAATAGACTCAGCCGTTTATATTGACACGATTTTCAAAACAACTGAACGTTATTGGTAGCATTTGCGTTGTATTTTCCTGTATTTTGTCACATTCTTGACAAAATCGACCCGCTATAGCAGAAGAATGGTAAAATTGTATAATAAAATAGACTCAGCCGTTTATATTGACACGATTTTCAAAACAACTGAACGTTATTGGTAGCATTTGCGTTGTATTTTCCTGTATTTTGTCACATTCTTGACAAAATCGAGCCGTTATTGCAGAGGAATGGTAAAATTGTATCATAAAATAGACTCAGCCGTTTATATTGACACGATTTTCAAAACAACTGAACGTTATTGGTAGAATTTGCGTTGTATTCTCCTGTATTTTGTCACATTCTTAACAAAATCGAGTCGTTATTGTAGAAGAACGGTAAAATTGTATAATAAAATAGACAACCGTTTATTCTGACACGATTTTCAAAGGAATTGAACGTTATTGGTAGCTTTTGCGTTCTATTTTCGAGTTTTGTCACATTCTTGAAAAAATCGAGTCGTTATTGTAGAAGAACGGTAAAATTGTATTATAAAATAGACTCAGCCGTTTATATTGACACGATTTTCAAAACAACTGAACGTTATTGGTAGCATTTGCGTTGTATTCTCCTGTATTTTGTCACATTCTTAACAAAATCGAGTCGTTATTGTAGAAGAACGGTAAAATTGTATAATAAAATAGACAACCGTTTATTCTGACACGATTTTCAAAGGAATTGAACGTTATTGGTAGCTTTTGCGTTCTATTTTCGAGTTTTGTCACATTCTTGAAAAAATCGAGTCGTTATTGTAGAAGAACGGTAAAATTGTATAATAAAATAGACAACCGTTTACTCTGACACGATTTTCAAAGGAATTGAACGTTACTGGTGGCTTTTGCGTTCTATTTTCCTGTGTTTTGTCATATTCTTGAGAAAATCGAGCCGTTATTGCACAGGAATGGTAAAATTGTATAATAAAATAGACTCAGTTGTTTATTTTGACACGATTTTTAAAACAACTGAACGTTATTGGTAGCATTCGCGTTGCATTTTCCTGCATTTTGTCACATTCTTGACAAAATCGAGCTGCTATTGCAGAGGAATGGTAAAATTGTATAATAAAATAGACAGCCGTATAAATTGACACGGTTTTTAAAACAACTGAACGTTATTGGTAGCATTCGCGTTGCATTTTCCTGCATTTTGTCACATTCTTGACAAATCGAGCTGCTATTGCAGAGGAATGGTAAAATTGTATAATAAAATAGACTCAGCCGTTTATATTGACACGATTTTTAAAACAACTGATCGTTATTGGTGGCATTGGCGTTGCATTTTCCTGCATTTTGTCACATTCTTGACAAAATCGAGCCGTTATTGCAGAGGAATGGTAAAATTGTATAATAAAATAGACTCAGCCGTTTATATTGACACGATTTTCAAAACAACTGAACGTTATTGGTAGCATTTGCGTTGTATTTTCCTGTATTTTGTCACATTCTTGACAAAATCGACCCGCTATAGCAGAAGAATGGTAAAATTGTATAATAAAATAGACTCAGCCGTTTATATTGACACGATTTTCAAAACAACTGAACGTTATTGGTAGCATTTGCGTTGTATTTTCCTGTATTTTGTCACATTCTTGACAAAATCGAGCCGTTATTGCAGAGGAATGGTAAAATTGTATAATAAAACAAACTCAGCCGTTTATATTGACACGATTTTCAAAACAACTGAACGTTATTGGTAGCATTTGCGTTGTATTTTCCTGTATTTTGTCACATTCTTGACAAAATCGAGCCGCTATTGCAGAAGAATGGTAAAATTGTATAATAAAATAGACTCAGCCGTTTATATTGACACGATTTTCAAAACAACTGAACGTTATTGGTAGCATTTGCGTTGTATTCTCCTGTATTTTGTCACATTCTTAACAAAATCGAGTCGTTATTGTAGAAGAACGGTAAAATTGTATAATAAAATAGACAACCGTTTATTCTGACACGATTTTCAAAGGAATTGAACGTTATTGGTAGCTTTTGCGTTCTATTTTCGAGTTTTGTCACATTCTTGAAAAAATCGAGTCGTTATTGTAGAAGAACGGTAAAATTGTATAATAAAATAGACAACCGTTTACTCTGACACGATTTTCAAAGGAATTGAACGTTACTGGTGGCTTTTGCGTTCTATTTTCCTGTGTTTTGTCATATTCTTGAGAAAATCGAGCCGTTATTGCACAGGAATGGTAAAATTGTATAATAAAATAGACTCAGTTGTTTATTTTGACACGATTTTTAAAACAACTGAACGTTATTGGTAGCATTCGCGTTGCATTTTCCTGCATTTTGTCACATTCTTGACAAAATCGAGCTGCTATTGCAGAGGAATGGTAAAATTGTATAATAAAATAGACAGCCGTATAAATTGACACGGTTTTTAAAACAACTGAACGTTATTGGTAGCATTCGCGTTGCATTTTCCTGCATTTTGTCACATTCTTGACAAATCGAGCTGCTATTGCAGAGGAATGGTAAAATTGTATAATAAAATAGACTCAGCCGTTTATATTGACACGATTTTTAAAACAACTGATCGTTATTGGTGGCATTGGCGTTGCATTTTCCTGCATTTTGTCACATTCTTGACAAAATCGAGCCGTTATTGCAGAGGAATGGTAAAATTGTATAATAAAATAGACTCAGCCGTTTATATTGACACGATTTTCAAAACAACTGAACGTTATTGGTAGCATTTGCGTTGTATTTTCCTGTATTTTGTCACATTCTTGACAAAATCGAGCCGCTATTGCAGAAGAATGGTAAAATTGTATAATAAAATAGACTCAGCCGTTTATATTGACACGATTTTCAAAACAACTGAACGTTATTGGTAGCATTTGCGTTGTATTTTCCTGTATTTTGTCACATTCTTGACAAAATCGAGCCGCTATTGCAGAAGAATGGTAAAATTGTATTATAAAATAGACTCAGCCGTTTAAATTGACACGATTTTCAAAACAACTGAACGTTATTGGTAGCATTTGCGTTGTATTCTCCATTATTTTGTCACATTCTTAACAAAATCGAGTCGTTATTGTAGAAGAACGGTAAAATTGTATAATCAAATAGACAACCGTTTATTCTGACACGATTTTCAAAGGAATTGAACGTTATTGGTGGCTTTTGCGTTCTATTTTCCTGTTTTGTCACATTCTTGAAAAAATCGAGTCGTTATTGTAGAAGAACGGTAAAATTGTATAATAAAATAGACAACCGTTTACTCTGACACGATTTTCAAAGGAATTGAACGTTACTGGTGGCTTTTGCGTTCTATTTTCCTGTTTTGTCACATTCTTGAAAAAATCGAGTCGTTATTGTAGAAGAACGGTAAAATTGTATAATAAAATAGACAACCGTTTACTCTGACACGATTTTCAAAGGAATTGAACGTTACTGGTAGCTTTTGCGTTCTATTTTCCTGTGTTTTGTCATATTCTTGAGAAAATCGAGCCGTTATTGCACAGGAATGGTAAAATTGTATAATAAAATAGACTCAGTTGTTTATTTTGACACGATTTTTAAAACAACTGAACGTCATTCGTAGCATTCGCGTTGTATTTTCCTGCAATTTATGACATTCTTGAAAAAATCGAGCCGCTATTGCAGAGGAATGGTAAAATTGTATAATAAAACAAACTCAGCCGTTTATATTGACACGATTTTCAAAAGAACTGAACGTGATTGGTAGCATTTGTGTTGTATTTTCCTGTATTTTGTCACATTCTTGACAAAATCGAGTCGGTATTGCAGAAGAATGGTAAAATTGTATAATAAAATATACTCAGCCGTTTATATTGACACGATTTTTAAAACAACTGATCGTTATTGGTGGCATTGGCGTTGCATTTTCCAGCATTTTGTCACATTCTTGACAAAATCGAGCCGTTATTGCAGAGGAATGGTAAAATTGTATAATAAAATAGACTCAGCCGTTTATATTGACACGATTTTCAAAACAACTGAACGTTATTGGTAGCATTTGCGTTGTATTTTCCTGTATTTTGTCACATTCTTCACAAAATCGAGCCGCTATTGCAGAAGAATGGTAAAATTGTATTATAAAATAGACTCAGCCGTTTAAATTGACACGATTTTCAAAACAACTGAACGTTATTGGTAGCATTCGCGTAGCATTTTGCTGCATTTTATCACATTCTTGACAAAATCAAGCCGCTATTGCAGAGGAATGGTAAAATTGTATAATAAAATAGACTCAGCCGTTTATATTGACACGATTTTCAAAACAACTGAACGTTATTGGTAGCATTTGCGTTGTATTTTCCTGTATTTTGTCACATTCATGACAAAATCGAGCCGCTATTGCAGAAGAATGGTAAAATTGTATTATAAAATAGACTCAGCCGTTTATATTGACACGATTTTTAAAACAACTGATCGTTATTGGTGGCATTGGCGTTGCATTTTCCAGTATTTTGTCACATTCTTGACAAAATCGAGCCGTTATTGCAGAGGAATGGTAAAATTGTATAATAAAATAGACTCAGCCGTTTATATTGACACGATTTTCAAAACAACTGAACGTTATTGGTAGCATTTGCGTTGTATTTTCCTGTATTTTGTCACATTCTTCACAAAATCGAGCCGCTATTGCAGAAGAATGGTAAAATTGTATTATAAAATAGACTCAGCCGTTTAAATTGACACGATTTTCAAAACAACTGAACGTTATTGGTAGCATCTGCGTTGTATTCTCCCGTATTTTGTCACATTCTTAACAAAATCGAGTCGTTATTGTAGAAGAACGGTAAAATTGTATAATAAAATAGACAACCGTTTATTCTGACACGATTTTCAAAGGAATTGAACGTTATTGGTGGCTTTTGCGTTCTATTTTCCTGTTTTGTCACATTCTTGAAAAAATCGAGTCGTTATTGTAGAAGAACGGTAAAATTGTATAATAAAATAGACAACCGTTTACTCTGACACGATTTTCAAAGGAATTGAACGTTACTGGTAGCTTTTGCGTTCTATTTTCCTGTGTTTTGTCATATTCTTGAGAAAATCGAGCCGTTATTGCACAGGAATGGTAAAATTGTATAATAAAATAGACTCAGTTGTTTATTTTGACACGATTTTTAAAACAACTGAACGTCATTCGTAGCATTCGCGTTGTATTATCCTGCAATTTATGACATTCTTGAAAAAATCGAGCCGCTATTGCAGAAGAATGGTAAAATTGTATAATAAAACAAACTCAGCCGTTTATATTGACACGATTTTCAAAAGAACTGAACGTGATTGGTAGCATTTGCGTTGTATTTTCCTGTATTTTGTCACATTCTTGACAAAATCGAGTCGGTATTGCAGAAGAATGGTAAAATTGTATAATAAAATATACTCAGCCGTTTATTTTGGCACGATTTATAAAACAAATGAACGTTATTGGTAGCATTCGCGTAGCATTTTGCTGCATTTTATCACATTCTTGACAAAATCAAGCCGCTATTGCAGAGGAATGGTAAAATTGTATAATTAAATAGACTCAGCCGTTTATATTGACACGATTTTCAAAACAACTGAACGTTATTGGTAGCATTTGCGTTGTATTTTCCTGTATTTTGTCACATTCTTGACAAAATCGACCCGCTATAGCAGAAGAATGGTAAAATTGTATAATAAAATAGACTCAGCCGTTTATATTGACACGATTTTCAAAACAACTGAACGTTATTGGTAGCATTTGCGTTGTATTCTCCTGTATTTTGTCACATTCTTAACAAAATCGAGTCGTTATTGTAGAAGAACGGTAAAATTGTATAATAAAATAGACAACCGTTTATTCTGACACGATTTTCAAAGGAATTGAACGTTATTGGTAGCTTTTGCGTTCTATTTTCCTGTTTTGTCACATTCTTGAAAAAATCGAGTCGTTATTGTAGAAGAACGGTAATATTGTATAATAAAATAGACAACCGTTTACTCTGACACGATTTTCAAAGGAATTGAACGTTATTGGTAGCTTTTGCGTTCTATATTCCTGTATTTTGTCACATTCTTTACAAAATCGAGCCGCTATTGCAGAAGAATGGTAAAATTGTATTATAAAATAGACTCAGCCGTTTATATTGACACGATTTTTAAAACAACTGATCGTTATTGGTGGCATTGGCGTTGCATTTTCCAGCATTTTGTCACATTCTTGACAAAATCGAGCCGTTATTGCAGAGGAATGGTAAAATTGTATAATAAAATAGACTCAGCCGTTTATATTGACACGATTTTCAAAACAACTGAACGTTATTGGTAGCATTTGCGTTGTATTTTCCTGTATTTTGTCACATTCTTCACAAAATCGAGCCGCTATTGCAGAAGAATGGTAAAATTGTATTATAAAATAGACTCAGCCGTTTAAATTGACACGATTTTCAAAACAACTGAACGTTATTGGTAGCATCTGCGTTGTATTCTCCTGTATTTTCTCACATTCTTAACAAAATCGAGTCGTTATTGTAGAAGAACGGTAAAATTGTATAATAAAATAGACAACCGTTTATTCTGACACGATTTTCAAAGGAATTGAACGTTATTGGTGGCTTTTGCGTTCTATTTTCCTGTTTTGTCACATTCTTGAAAAAATCGAGTCGTTATTGTAGAAGAACGGTAAAATTGTATAATAAAATAGACAACCGTTTACTCTGACACGATTTTCAAAGGAATTGAACGTTACTGGTAGCTTTTGCGTTCTATTTTCCTGTGTTTTGTCATATTCTTGAGAAAATCGAGCCGTTATTGCACAGGAATGGTAAAATTGTATAATAAAATAGACTCAGTTGTTTATTTTGACACGATTTTTAAAACAACTGAACGTCATTCGTAGCATTCGCGTTGTATTTTCCTGCAATTTATGACATTCTTGAAAAAATCGAGCCGCTATTGCAGAGGAATGGTAAAATTGTATAATAAAACAAACTCAGCCGTTTATATTGACACGATTTTCAAAAGAACTGAACGTGATTGGTAGCATTTGTGTTGTATTTTCCTGTATTTTGTCACATTCTTGACAAAATCGAGTCGGTATTGCAGAAGAATGGTAAAATTGTATAATAAAATATACTCAGCCGTTTATATTGACACGATTTTTAAAACAACTGATCGTTATTGGTGGCATTGGCGTTGCATTTTCCAGCATTTTGTCACATTCTTGACAAAATCGAGCCGTTATTGCAGAGGAATGGTAAAATTGTATAATAAAATAGACTCAGCCGTTTATATTGACACGATTTTCAAAACAACTGAACGTTATTGGTAGCATTTGCGTTGTATTTTCCTGTATTTTGTCACATTCTTGACAAAATCGACCCGCTATAGCAGAAGAATGGTAAAATTGTATAATAAAATAGACTCAGCCGTTTATATTGACACGATTTTCAAAACAACTGAACGTTATTGGTAGCATTTGCGTTGTATTCTCCTGTATTTTGTCACATTCTTAACAAAATCGAGTCGTTATTGTAGAAGAACGGTAAAATTGTATAATAAAATAGACAACCGTTTATTCTGACACGATTTTCAAAGGAATTGAACGTTATTGGTAGCTTTTGCGTTCTATTTTCCTGTTTTGTCAAATTCTTGAAAAAATCGAGTCGTTATTGTAGAAGAACGGTAAAATTGTATAATAAAATAGACAACCGTTTACTCTGACACGATTTTCAAAGGAATTGAACGTTACTGGTAGCTTTTGCGTTCTATTTTCCTGTGTTTTGTCATATTCTTGAGAAAATCGAGCCGTTATTGCACAGGAATGGTAAAATTGTATAATAAAATAGACTCAGTTGTTTATTTTGACACGATTTTTAAAACAACTGAACGTCATTCGTAGCATTCGCGTTGTATTTTCCTGCAATTTATGACATTCTTGAAAAAATCGAGCCGCTATTGCAGAAGAATGGTAAAATTGTATAATGAAATAGACTCAGCCGTTTATATTGACACGATTTTCAAAACAACTGAACGTTATTGGTAGAATTTGCGTTGTATTTTCCTGTATTTTGTCACATTCTTGACAAAATCGAGTCGTTATTGTAGAAGAACGGTAAAATAGTATAATAAAATAGACAACCGTTTATTCTGACACGATTTTCAAAGGAATTGAACGTTATTGGTAGCTTTTGCGTTCCATTTTCCTGTTTTGTCACATTTTTGAAAAAATCGAGCCGTTATTGCACAGGAATGGTAAAATTGTATAATAAAATAGACTCAGTTGTTAATTTTGACACGATTTTTAAAACAACTGAACGTCATTCGTAGCATTCGCGTTGTATTTTCCTGCAATTTATGACATTCTTGAAAAAATCGAGCCGCTATTGCAGAAGAATGGTAAAATTGTATAATAAAACAAACTCAGCCGTTTATATTGACACGATTTTCAAAAGAACTGAACGTGATTGGTAGCATTTGCGTTGTATTTTCCTGTATTTTGTCACATTCTTGACAAAATCGAGTCGGTATTGCAGAAGAATGGTAAAATTGTATAATAAAATATACTCAGCCGTTTATTTTGGCACGATTTATACAACAACTGAACGTTATTGGTAGCATTCGCGTAGCATTTTGCTGCATTTTATCACATTCTTGACAAAATCGAGCCGCTATTGCAGAGGAATGGTAAAATTGTATAATAAAATAGACTCAGCCGTTTATATTGACACGATTTTCAAAACAACTGAACTTTATTGGTAGCATTCGCGTAGCATTTTCCTGCATTTTGTCACATTCTTAACAAAATCGAGCAGCTATTGCAGAAGAATGGTATAATTGAATGATAAAATAGACAGCCGTTTATTTTGACACGATTTTCAAAGGAACTGTACGTTATTGGTAGCTTTTGCGTTCTATTTTCCTATACTTTGTCACATTTTTGAAAAAATCGAGCCGTTATTGCACAGGAATGGTAAAATTGTATAATAAAATAGACTCAGTTGTTAATTTTGACACGATTTTTAAAACAACTGAACGTCATTCGTAGCATTCGCGTTGTATTTTCCTGCAATTTATGACATTCTTGAAAAAATCGAGCCGCTATTGCAGAAGAATGGTAAAATTGTATAATGAAATAGACTCAGCCGTTTATATTGACACGATTTTCAAAACAACTGAACGTTATTGGTAGCATTTGCGTTGTATTCTCCTGTATTTTGTCACATTCTTAACAAAATCGAGTCGTTATTGTAGAAGAACGGTAAAATTGCATAATAAAATAGACAACCGTTTACTCTGACACGATTTTCAAAGGAATTGAACGTTACTGGTAGCTTTTGCGTTCTATTTTCCTGTGTTTTGTCATATTCTTGAGAAAATCGAGCAGTTATTGCACAGGAATGGTAAAATTGTATAATAAAATAGACTCAGTTGTTTATTTTGACACGATTTTTAAAACAACTGAACGTCATTCGTAGCATTCGCGTTGTATTTTCCTGCAATTTATGACATTCTTGAAAAAATCGAGCCGCTATTGCAGAAGAATGGTAAAATTGTATAATAAAACAAACTCAGCCGTTTATATTGACACGATTTTCAAAAGAACTGAACGTGATTGGTAGCATTTGCGTTGTATTTTCCTGTATTTTGTCACATTCTTGACAAAATCGAGTCGGTATTGCAGAAGAATGGTAAAATTGTATAATAAAATATACTCAGCCGTTTATTTTGGCACGATTTATAAAACAACTGAACGTTATTGGTAGCATTCGCGTAGCATTTTGCTGCATTTTATCACATTCTTGACAAAATCGAGCCGCTATTGCAGAGGAATGGTAAAATTGTATAATAAAATAGACTCAGCCGTTTATATTGACACGATTTTCAAAACAACTGAACGTTATTGGTAGAATTTGCGTTGTATTTTCCTGTATTTTGTCACATTCTTGACAAAATCGACCCGCTATAGCAGAAGAATGGTAAAATTGTATAATAAAATAGACTCAGCCGTTTATATTGACACGATTTTCAAAACAACTGAACTTTATTGGTAGCATTCGCGTAGTATTTTCCTGCATTTTGTCACATTCTTAACAAAATCGAGCAGCTATTGCAGAAGAATGGTATAATTGAATGATAAAATAGACAGCCGTTTATTTTGACACGATTTTCAAAACAACTGAACGTTATTGGTAGCTTTTGCGTTCTATTTTCCTGTGTTTTATCATATTCTTGAGAATATCGAGCCGTTATTGCACAGGAATGGTAAAATTGTATAATAAAATAGACTCAGTTGTTTATTTTGACACGATTTTTAAAACAACTGAACGTCATTCGTAGCATTCGCGTTGTATTTTCCTGCAATTTATAACATTCTTGAAAAAATCGAGCCGCTATTGCAGAAGAATGGTAAAATTGTATAATGAAATAGACTCAGCCGTTTAAATTGACACGATTTTCAAAACAACTGAACGTTATTGGTAGAATTTGCGTTGTATTTTCCTGTATTTTGTCACATTCTTGACAAAATCGAGTCGGTATTGCAGAAGAATGGTAAAATTGTATAATAAAATATACTCAGCCGTTTATATTGACACGATTTTCAAAACAACTGAACGTTATTGGTAGCATTTGCGTTGTATTTTCCTGTATTTTGTCACATTCTTGACAAAATCGACCCGCTATAGCAGAAGAATGGTAAAATTGTATAACAAAATAGACTCAGCCGTTTATATTGACGCGATTTTCAAAACAACTGAACTTTATTGGTAGCATTTGCGTTGTATTTTCCTGTATTTTGTCACATTCTTGACAAAATCGACCCGCTATAGCAGAAGAATGGTAAAATTGTATAATAAAACAAACTCAGCCGTTTATATTGACACGATTTTCAAAAGAACTGAACGTGATTGGTAGCATTTGCGTTGTATTTTCCTGTATTTTGTCACATTCTTGACAAAATCGAGTCGGTATTGCAGAAGAATGGTAAAATTGTATAATAAAATATACTCAGCCGTTTATTTTGGCACGATTTATAAAACAACTGAACGTTATTGGTAGCATTCGCGTAGCATTTTGCTGCATTTTATCACATTCTTGACAAAATCGAGCCGCTATTGCAGAGGAATGGTAAAATTGTATAATAAAATAGACTCAGCCGTTTATATTGACACGATTTTCAAAACAACTGAACGTTATTGGTAGCATTTGCGTTGTATTTTCCTGTATTTTGTCACATTCTTGACAAAATCGACCCGCTATAGCAGAAGAATGGTAAAATTGTATAACAAAATAGACTCAGCCGTTTATATTGACGCGATTTTCAAAACAACTGAACTTTATTGGTAGCATTTGCGTTGTATTTTCCTGTATTTTGTCACATTCTTGACAAAATCGACCCGCTATAGCAGAAGAATGGTAAAATTGTATAATAAAACAAACTCAGCCGTTTATATTGACACGATTTTCAAAAGAACTGAACGTGATTGGTAGCATTTGCGTTGTATTTTCCTGTATTTTGTCACATTCTTGACAAAATCGAGTCGGTATTGCAGAAGAATGGTAAAATTGTATAATAAAATATACTCAGCCGTTTATTTTGGCACGATTTATAAAACAACTGAACGTTATTGGTAGCATTCGCGTAGCATTTTGCTGCATTTTATCACATTCTTGACAAAATCGAGCCGCTATTGCAGAGGAATGGTAAAATTGTATAATAAAATAGACTCAGCCGTTTATATTGACACGATTTTCAAAACAACTGAACGTTATTGGTAGAATTTGCGTTGTATTTTCCTGTATTTTGTCACATTCTTGACAAAATCGACCCGCTATAGCAGAAGAATGGTAAAATTGTATAATAAAATAGACTCAGCCGTTTATATTGACACGATTTTCAAAACAACTGAACTTTATTGGTAGCATTCGCGTAGCATTTTCCTGCATTTTGTCACATTCCTAACAAAATCGAGCAGCTATTGCAGAAGAATGGTATAATTGAATGATAAAATAGACAGCCGTTTATTTTGACACGATTTTCAAAGGAACTGTACGTTATTGGTAGCTTTTGCGTTCTATTTTCCTATACTTTGTCACATTCTTGACAAAATCGAGCCGCTATTGCAGAAGAATGGTAAAATTGTATTATAAAATAGACTCAGCCGTTTATATTGACACGATTTTCAAAACAACTGAACGTTATTGGTAGCTTTTGCGTTCTATTTTCCTGTGTTTTATCATATTCTTGAGAATATCGAGCCGTTATTGCACAGGAATGGTAAAATTGTATAATAAAATAGACTCAGTTGTTTATTTTGACACGATTTTTAAAACAACTGAACGTCATTCGTAGCATTCGCGTTGTATTTTCCTGCAATTTATAACATTCTTGAAAAAATCGAGCCGCTATTGCAGAAGAATGGTAAAATTGTATAATGAAATAGACTCAGCCGTTTAAATTGACACGATTTTCAAAACAACTGAACGTTATTGGTAGAATTTGCGTTGTATTTTCCTGTATTTTGTCACATTCTTGACAAAATCGAGTCGGTATTGCAGAAGAATGGTAAAATTGTATAATAAAATATACTCAGCCGTTTATTTTAGCACGATTTATAAAACAACTGAACGTTATTGGTAGCATTCGCGTAGCATTTTGCTGCATTTTATCACATTCTTGACAAAATTGAGCCGCTATTACAGAGGAATGGTAAAATTGTATAATAAAATACTCAGCCGTTTATATTGACACGATTTTCAAAACAACTGAACGTTATTGGTAGCATTTGCGTTGTATTTTCCTGTATTTTGTCACATTCTTGACAAAATCGACCCGCTATAGCAGAAGAATGGTAAAATTGTATAACAAAATAGACTCAGCCGTTTATATTGACGCGATTTTCAAAACAACTGAACTTTATTGGTAGCATTTGCGTTGTATTTTCCTGTATTTTGTCACATTCTTGACAAAATCGAGTCGTTATTGCAGAAGAACGGTAAAATTGTATAATAAAATAGACAACCGTTTATTCTGACTCGATTTTCAAAGGAATTGAACGTTATTGGTAGCTTTTGCGTTCTATATTCCTGTATTTTGTCACATTCTTGACAAAATCGAGTCGGTATTGCAGAAGAATGGTAAAATTGTATAATAAAATATACTCAGCCGTTTATTTTGGCACGATTTATAAAACAACTGAACGTTATTGGTAGCATTCGCGTAGCATTTTGCTGCATTTTATCACATTCTTGACAAAATCGAGCCGCTATTGCAGAGGAATGGTAAAATTGTATAATAAAATAGACTCAGCCGTTTATATTGACACGATTTTCAAAACAACTGAACGTTATTGGTAGAATTTGCGTTGTATTTTCCTGTATTTTGTCACATTCTTGACAAAATCGACCCGCTATAGCAGAGGAATGGTAAAATTGTATAATAAAATAGACTCAGCCGTTTATATTGACACGATTTTCAAAACAACTGAACGTCATTCGTAGCATTCGCGTTGTATTTTCCTGCAATTTATAACATTCTTGAAAAAATCGAGCCGCTATTGCAGAAGAATGGTAAAATTGTATAATGAAATAGACTCAGCCGTTTAAATTGACACGATTTTCAAAACAACTGAACGTTATTGGTAGAATTTGCGTTGTATTTTCCTGTATTTTGTCACATTCTTGACAAAATCGAGTCGGTATTGCAGAAGAATGGTAAAATTGTATAATAAAATATACTCAGCCGTTTATTTTAGCACGATTTATAAAACAACTGAACGTTATTGGTAGCATTCGCGTAGCATTTTGCTGCATTTTATCACATTCTTGACAAAATTGAGCCGCTATTACAGAGGAATGGTAAAATTGTATAATAAAATACTCAGCCGTTTATATTGACACGATTTTCAAAACAACTGAACGTTATTGGTAGCATTTGCGTTGTATTTTCCTGTATTTTGTCACATTCTTGACAAAATCGACCCGCTATAGCAGAAGAATGGTAAAATTGTATAACAAAATAGACTCAGCCGTTTATATTGACGCGATTTTCAAAACAACTGAACTTTATTGGTAGCATTTGCGTTGTATTTTCCTGTATTTTGTCACATTCTTGACAAAATCGAGTCGTTATTGCAGAAGAACGGTAAAATTGTATAATAAAATAGACAACCGTTTATTCTGACTCGATTTTCAAAGGAATTGAACGTTATTGGTAGCTTTTGCGTTCTATATTCCTGTATTTTGTCACATTCTTGACAAAATCGAGTCGGTATTGCAGAAGAATGGTAAAATTGTATAATAAAATATACTCAGCCGTTTATTTTGGCACGATTTATAAAACAACTGAACGTTATTGGTAGCATTCGCGTAGCATTTTGCTGCATTTTATCACATTCTTGACAAAATCGAGCCGCTATTGCAGAGGAATGGTAAAATTGTATAATAAAATAGACTCAGCCGTTTATATTGACACGATTTTCAAAACAACTGAACGTTATTGGTAGAATTTGCGTTGTATTTTCCTGTATTTTGTCACATTCTTGACAAAATCGACCCGCTATAGCAGAGGAATGGTAAAATTGTATAATAAAATAGACTCAGCCGTTTATATTGACACGATTTTCAAAACAACTGAACGTTATTGGTAGCATTTGCGTTGTATTTTCCTGTATTTTGTCACATTCTTGACAAAATCGACCCGCTATAGCAGAAGAATGGTAAAATTGTATAATAAAATAGACTCAGCCGTTTATATTGACACGATTTTCAAAACAACTGAACTTTATTGGTAGCATTCGCGTAGCATTTTCCTGCATTTTGTCACATTCTTAACAAAATCGAGCAGCTATTGCAGAAGAATGGTATAATTGAATGATAAAATAGACAGCCGTTTATTTTGACACGATTTTCAAAGGAACTGTACGTTATTGGTAGCTTTTGCGTTCTATTTTCCTATACTTTGTCACATTCTTGACAAAATCGAGCCGTTACTGCAGAGGAATGGTAAAATTGTATAATAAAATAGACTCAGAGGTTTATATTGACACGATTTTCAAAACAACTGAACGTTATTGGTAGCATTTGCGTTGTATTTTCCTGTATTTTGTCACATTCTTGACAAAATCGAGCCGCTATTGCAGAAGAATGGTAAAATTGTATTATAAAATAGACTCAGCCGTTTATATTGACACGATTTTCAAAACAACTGAACGTTATTGGTAGCATTTGCGTTGTATTCTCCTGTATTTTGTCACATTCTTAACAAAATCGAGTCGTTATTGTAGAAGAACGGTAAAATTGTATAATAAAATAGACAACCGTTTACTCTGACACGATTTTCAAAGGAATTGAACGTTACTGGTAGCTTTTGCGTTCTATTTTCCTGTGTTTTGTCATATTCTTGAGAAAATCGAGCCGTTATTGCACAGGAATGGTAAAATTGTATAATAAAATAGACTCAGTTGTTTATTTTGACACGATTTTTAAAACAACTGAACGTCATTCGTAGCATTCGCGTTGTATTTTCCTGCAATTTATGACATTCTTGAAAAAATCGAGCCGCTATTGCAGAAGAATGGTAAAATTGTATAATAAAACAAACTCAGCCGTTTATATTGACACGATTTTCAAAAGAACTGAACGTGATTGGTAGCATTTGCGTTGTATTTTCCTGTATTTTGTCACATTCTTGACAAAATCGAGTCGGTATTGCAGAAGAACGGTAAAATTGTATAATAAAATATACTCAGCCGTTTATTTTGGCACGATTTATAAAACAACTGAACGTTATTGGTAGCATTCGCGTAGCATTTTGCTGCATTTTATCACATTCTTGACAAAATCGAGCCGCTATTGCAGAGGAATGGTAAAATTGTATAATAAAATAGACTCAGCCGTTTATATTGACACGATTTTCAAAACAACTGAACGTTATTGGTAGAATTTGCGTTGTATTTTCCTGTATTTTGTCACATTCTTGACAAAATCGACCCGCTATAGCAGAAGAATGGTAAAATTGTATAATAAAATAGACTCAGCCGTTTATATTGACACGATTTTCAAAACAACTGAACTTTATTGGTAGCATTCGCGTAGCATTTTCCTGCATTTTGTCACATTCTTAACAAAATCGAGCAGCTATTGCAGAAGAATGGTATAATTGAATGATAAAATAGACAGCCGTTTATTTTGACACGATTTTCAAAGGAACTGTACGTTATTGGTAGCTCTTGCGTTCTATTTTCCTATACTTTGTCACATTCTTGACAAAATCGAGCCGTTACTGCAGAGGAATGGTAAAATTGTATAATAAAATAGACTCAGCCGTTTATATTGACACGATTTTCAAAACAACTGAACTTTATTGGTAGCATTCGCGTAGCATTTTCCTGCATTTTGTCACATTCTTAACAAAATCGAGCAGCTATTGCAGAAGAATGGTATAATTGAATGATAAAATAGACAGCCGTTTATTTTGACACGATTTTCAAAGGAACTGTACGTTATTGGTAGCTTTTGCGTTCTATTTTCCTATACTTTGTCACATTCTTGACAAAATCGAGCCGCTATTGCAGAAGAATGGTAAAATTGTATAATAAAATAGACTCAGTTGTTTATTTTGACACGATTTTTAAAACAACTGAACGTTATTGGTAGCATTCGCGTTGCATTTTCCTGCATTTTGTCACATTCTTGACAAAATCGAGCTGCTATTGCAGAGGAATGGTAAAATTGTATAATAAAATAGACAGCCGTATAAATTGACACGGTTTTTAAAACAACTGAACGTTATTGGTAGCATTCGCGTTGCATTTTCCTGCATTTTGTCACATTCTTGACAAATCGAGCTGCTATTGCAGAGGAATGGTAAAATTGTATAATAAAATAGACTCAGCCGTTTATATTGACACGATTTTTAAAACAACTGATCGTTATTGGTGGCATTGGCGTTGCATTTTCCTGCATTTTGTCACATTCTTGACAAAATCGAGCCGTTATTGCAGAGGAATGGTAAAATTGTATAATAAAATAGACTCAGCCGTTTATATTGACACGATTTTCAAAACAACTGTACGTTATTGGTAGCTCTTGCGTTCTATTTTCCTATACTTTGTCACATTCTTGACAAAATCGAGCCGTTACTGCAGAGGAATGGTAAAATTGTATAATAAAATAGACTCAGCCGTTTATATTGACACGATTTTCAAAACAACTGAACTTTATTGGTAGCATTCGCGTAGCATTTTCCTGCATTTTGTCACATTCTTAACAAAATCGAGCAGCTATTGCAGAAGAATGGTATAATTGAATGATAAAATAGACAGCCGTTTATTTTGACACGATTTTCAAAGGAACTGTACGTTATTGGTAGCTTTTGCGTTCTATTTTTCTATACTTTGTCACATTCTTGACAAAATCGAGCCGCTATTGCAGAAGAATGGTAAAATTGTATAATAAAATAGACTCAGTTGTTTATTTTGACACGATTTTTAAAACAACTGAACGTCATTCGTAGCATTCGCGTTGTATTTTCCTGCAATTTATAACATTCTTGAAAAAATCGAGCCGCTATTGCAGAAGAATGGTAAAATTGTATAATGAAATAGACTCAGCCGTTTAAATTGACACGATTTTCAAAACAACTGAACGTTATTGGTAGAATTTGCGTTGTATTTTCCTGTATTTTGTCACATTCTTGACAAAATAGAGTCGGTATTGCAGAAGAATAGTAAAATTGTATAATAAAATATACTCAGCCGTTTATTTTAGCAGGATTTATAAAACAACTGAACGTTATTGGTAGCATTCGCGTAGCATTTTGCTGCATTTTATCACATTCTTGACAAAATCGAGCCGCTATTACAGAGGAATGGTAAAATTGTATAATAAAATAGACTCAGCCGTTCATATTGACACGATTTTCAAAACAACTGAACGTTATTGGTAGCATTTGCGTTGTATTTTCCTGTATTTTGTCACATTCTTGACAAAATCGACCCGCTATAGCAGAAGAATGGTAAAATTGTATAACAAAATAGACTCAGCCGTTTATATTGACGCGATTTTCAAAACAACTGAACTTTATTGGTAGCATTTGCGTTGTATTTTCCTGTATTTTGTCACATTCTTGACAAAATCGAGTCGTTATTGCAGAAGAACGGTAAAATTGTATAATAAAATAGACAACCGTTTATTTTGACTCGATTTTCAAAGGAATTGAACGTTATTGGTAGAATTTGCGTTGTATTTTCCTGTATTTTGTCACATTCTTGACAAAATCGAGTCGGTATTGCAGAAGAATAGTAAAATTGTATAATAAAATATACTCAGCCGTTTATTTTAGCAGGATTTATAAAACAACTGAACGTTATTGGTAGCATTCGCGTAGCATTTTGCTGCATTTTATCACATTCTTGACAAAATCGAGCCGCTATTACAGAGGAATGGTAAAATTGTATAATAAAATAGACTCAGCCGTTCATATTGACACGATTTTCAAAACAACTGAACGTTATTGGTAGCATTTGCGTTGTATTTTCCTGTATTTTGTCACATTCTTGACAAAATCGACCCGCTATAGCAGAAGAATAGTAAAATTGTATAACAAAATAGACTCAGCCGTTTATATTGACGCGATTTTCAAAACAACTGAACTTTATTGGTAGCATTTGCGTTGTATTTTCCTGTATTTTGTCACATTCTTGACAAAATCGAGTCGTTATTGCAGAAGAACGGTAAAATTGTATAATAAAATAGACTCCGCCGTTCATATTGACACGATTTTCAAAACAACTGAACGTTATTGGTAGCATTTGCGTTGTATTTTCCTGTATTTTGTCACATTCTTGACAAAATCGACCCGCTATAGCAGAAGAATGGTAAAATTGTATAACAAAATAGACTCAGCCGTTTATATTGACGCGATTTTCAAAACAACTGAACTTTATTGGTAGCTTTTGCGTTCTATATTCCTGTATTTTGTCACATTCTTGACAAAATCGAGTCGGTATTGCAGAAGAATGGTAAAATTGTATAATAAAATATACTCAGCCGTTTATGTTGGCACGATTTATAAAACAACTGAACGTTATTGGTAGCATTCGCGTAGCATTTTGCTGCATTTTATCACATTCTTGACAAAATCGAGCCGCTATTGCAGAGGAATGGTAAAATTGTATAATAAAATAGACTCAGCCGTTTATATTGACACGATTTTCAAAACAACTGAACGTTATTGGTAGAATTTGCGTTGTATTTTCCTGTATTTTGTCACATTCTTGACAAAATCGACCCGCTATAGCAGAAGAATGGTAAAATTGTATAATAAAATAGACTCAGCCGTTTATATTGACACGATTTTCAAAACAACTGAACTTTATTGGTAGCATTCGCGTAGCATTTTCCTGCATTTTGTCACATTCTTAACAAAATCGAGCAGCTATTGCAGAAGAATGGTATAATTGAATGATAAAATAGACAGCCGTTTATTTTGACACGATTTTCAAAGGAACTGTACGTTATTGGTAGCTTTTGCGTTCTATTTTCCTATACTTTGTCACATTCTTGACAAAATCGAGCCGCTATTGCAGAAGAATGGTAAAATTGTATTATAAAATATACTCAGCCGTTTATATTGACACGATTTTCAAAACAACTGAACGTTATTGGTAGCTTTTGCGTTCTATTTTCCTGTGTTTTATCATATTCTTGAGAATATCGAGCCGTTATTGCACAGGAATGGTAAAATTGTATAATAAAATAGACTCAGTTGTTTATTTTGACACGATTTTTAAAACAACTGAACGTCATTCGTAGCATTCGCGTTGTATTTTCCTGCAATTTATAACATTCTTGAAAAAATCGAGCCGCTATTGCAGAAGAATGGTAAAATTGTATAATGAAATAGACTCAGCCGTTTAAATTGACACGATTTTCAAAACAACTGAACGTTATTGGTAGAATTTGCGTTGTATTTTCCTGTATTTTGTCACATTCTTGACAAAATCGAGTCGGTATTGCAGAAGAATAGTAAAATTGTATAATAAAATATACTCAGCCGTTTATTTTAGCACGATTTATAAAACAACTGAACGTTATTGGTAGCATTCGCGTAGCATTTTGCTGCATTTTATCACATTCTTGACAAAATCGAGCCGCTATTACAGAGGAATGGTAAAATTGTATAATAAAATAGACTCAGCCGTTTATATTGACACGATTTTCAAAACAACTGAACGTTATTGGTAGCATTTGCGTTGTATTTTCCTGTATTTTGTCACATTCTTGACAAAATCGACCCGCTATAGCAGAAGAATGGTAAAATTGTATAACAAAATAGACTCAGCCGTTTATATTGACGCGATTTTCAAAACAACTGAACTTTATTGGTAGCATTTGCGTTGTATTTTCCTGTATTTTGTCACATTCTTGACAAAATCGAGTCGTTATTGCAGAAGAACGGTAAAATTGTATAATAAAATAGACAACCGTTTATTCTGACTCGATTTTCAAAGGAATTGAACGTTACTGGTAGCTTTTGCGTTCTATATTCCTGTATTTTGTCACATTCTTGACAAAATCGAGCCGCTATTGCAGAAGAATGGTGAAATTGTATAATAAAATAGACTCAGCCGTTTATATTGACACGATTTTTAAAACAACTGAACGTTATTGGTAGCATTCGCGTTGCATTTTCCTGCATTTTGTCACATTCTTGACAAAATCGAGCTGCTATTGCAGAGGAATGGTAAAATTGTATAATAAAATAGACAGCCGTATAAATTGACACGGTTTTTAAAACAACTGAACGTTATTGGTAGCATTCGCGTTGCATTTTCCTGCATTTTGTCACATTCTTGACAAATCGAGCTGCTATTGCAGAGGAATGGTAAAATTGTATAATAAAATAGACTCAGCCGTTTATATTGACACGATTTTTAAAACAACTGATCGTTATTGGTGGCATTGGCGTTGTATTCTCCTGTATTTTGTCACATTCTTAACAAAATCGAGCAGCTATTGCAGAAGAATGGTATAATTGAATGATAAAATAGACAGCCGTTTATTTTGACACGATTTTCAAAGGAACTGTACGTTATTGGTAGCTTTTGCGTTCTATTTTCCTATACTTTGTCACATTCTTGACAAAATCGAGCCGTTACTGCAGAGGAATGGTAAAATTGTATAATAAAATAGACTCAGAGGTTTATATTGACACGATTTTCAAAACAACTGAACGTTATTGGTAGCATTTGCGTTGTATTTTCCTGTATTTTGTCACATTCTTGACAAAATCGAGCCGCTATTGCAGAAGAATGGTAAAATTGTATTATAAAATAGACTCAGCCGTTTATATTGACACGATTTTCAAAACAACTGAACGTTATTGGTAGCATTTGCGTTGTATTCTCCTGTATTTTGTCACATTCTTAACAAAATCGAGTCGTTATTGTAGAAGAACGGTAAAATTGTATAATAAAATAGACAACCGTTTACTCTGACACGATTTTCAAAGGAATTGAACGTTACTGGTAGCTTTTGCGTTCTATTTTCCTGTGTTTTGTCATATTCTTGAGAAAATCGAGCCGTTATTGCACAGGAATGGTAAAATTGTATAATAAAATAGACTCAGTTGTTTATTTTGACACGATTTTTAAAACAACTGAACGTCATTCGTAGCATTCGCGTTGTATTTTCCTGCAATTTATGACATTCTTGAAAAAATCGAGCCGCTATTGCAGAAGAATGGTAAAATTGTATAATAAAACAAACTCAGCCGTTTATATTGACACGATTTTCAAAAGAACTGAACGTGATTGGTAGCATTTGCGTTGTATTTTCCTGTATTTTGTCACATTCTTGACAAAATCGAGTCGGTATTGCAGAAGAATGGTAAAATTGTATAATAAAATATACTCAGCCGTTTATTTTGGCACGATTTATAAAACAACTGAACGTTATTGGTAGCATTCGCGTAGCATTTTACTGCATTTTATCACATTCTTGACAAAATCGAGCCGCTATTGCAGAGGAATGGTAAAATTGTATAATAAAATAGACTCAGCCGTTTATATTGACACGATTTTCAAAACAACTGAACGTTATTGGTAGAATTTGCGTTGTATTTTCCTGTATTTTGTCACATTCTTGACAAAATCGACCCGCTATAGCAGAAGAATGGTAAACTTGTATAATAAAATAGACTCAGCCGTTTATATTGACACGATTTTCAAAACAACTGAACTTTATTGGTAGCATTCGCGTAGCATTTTCCTGCATTTTGTCACATTCTTAACAAAATCGAGCAGCTATTGCAGAAGAATGGTATAATTGAATGATAAAATAGACAGCCGTTTATTTTGACACGATTTTCAAAGGAACTGTACGTTATTGGTAGCTTTTGCGTTCTATTTTCCTATACTTTGTCACATTCTTGACAAAATCGAGCCGCTATTGCAGAAGAATGGTAAAATTGTATTATAAAATAGATTCAGCCGTTTATATTGACACGATTTTCAAAACAACTGAACGTTATTGGTAGCTTTTGCGTTCTATTTTCCTGTGTTTTATCATATTCTTGAGAATATCGAGCCGTTATTGCACAGGAATGGTAAAATTGTATAATAAAATAGACTCAGTTGTTTATTTTGACACGATTTTTAAAACAACTGAACGTCATTCGTAGCATTCGCGTTGTATTTTCCTGCAATTTATAACATTCTTGAAAAAATCGAGCCGCTATTGCAGAAGAATGGTAAAATTGTATAATGAAATAGACTCAGCCGTTTAAATTGACACGATTTTCAAAACAACTGAACGTTATTGGTAGAATTTGCGTTGTATTTTCCTGTATTTTGTCACATTCTTGACAAAATCGAGTCGGTATTGCAGAAGAATAGTAAAATTGTATAATAAAATATACTCAGCCGTTTATTTTAGCACGATTTATAAAACAACTGAACGTTATTGGTAGCATTCGCGTAGCATTTTGCTGCATTTTATCACATTCTTGACAAAATCGAGCCGCTATTACAGAGGAATGGTAAAATTGTATAATAAAATAGACTCAGCCGTTCATATTGACACGATTTTCAAAACAACTGAACGTTATTGGTAGCATTTGCGTTGTATTTTCCTGTATTTTGTCACATTCTTGACAAAATCGACCCGCTATAGCAGAAGAATGGTAAAATTGTATAACAAAATAGACTCAGCCGTTTATATTGACGCGATTTTCAAAACAACTGAACTTTATTGGTAGCATTTGCGTTGTATTTTCCTGTATTTTGTCACATTCTTGACAAAATCGAGTCGTTATTGCAGAAGAACGGTAAAATTGTATAATAAAATAGACAACCGTTTATTCTGACTCGATTTTCAAAGGAATTGAACGTTATTGGTAGCTTTTGCGTTTTATATTCCTGTATTTTGTCACATTCTTGACAAAATCGAGTCGGTATTGCAGAAGAATGGTAAAATTGTATAATAAAATATACTCAGCCGTTTATGTTGGCACGATTTATAAAACAACTGAACGTTATTGGTAGCATTCGCGTAGCATTTTGCTGCATTTTATCACATTCTTGACAAAATCGAGCCGCTATTGCAGAGGAATGGTAAAATTGTATAATAAAATAGACTCAGCCGTTTATATTGACACGATTTTCAAAACAACTGAACGTTATTGGTAGAATTTGCGTTGTATTTTCCTGTATTTTGTCACATTCTTGACAAAATCGACCCGCTATAGCAGAAGAATGGTAAAATTGTATAATAAAATAGACTCAGCCGTTTATATTGACACGATTTTCAAAACAACTGAACTTTATTGGTAGCATTCGCGTAGCATTTTCCTGCATTTTGTCACATTCTTAACAAAATCGAGCAGCTATTGCAGAAGAATGGTATAATTGAATGATAAAATAGACAGCCGTTTATTTTGACACGATTTTCAAAGGAACTGTACGTTATTGGTAGCTTTTGCGTTCTATTTTCCTATACTTTGTCACATTCTTGACAAAATCGAGCCGCTATTGCAGAAGAATGGTAAAATTGTATTATAAAATAGACTCAGCCGTTTATATTGACACTATTTTCAAAACAACTGAACGTTATTGGTAGCTTTTGCGTTCTATTTTCCTGTGTTTTATCATATTCTTGAGAATATCGAGCCGTTATTGCACAGGAATGGTAAAATTGTATAATAAAATAGACTCAGTTGTTTATTTTGACACGATTTTTAAAACAACTGAACGTCATTCGTAGCATTCGCGTTGTATTTTCCTGCAATTTATAACATTCTTGAAAAAATCGAGCCGCTATTGCAGAAGAATGGTAAAATTGTATAATGAAATAGACTCAGCCGTTTAAATTGACACGATTTTCAAAACAACTGAACGTTATTGGTAGAATTTGCGTTGTATTTTCCTGTATTTTGTCACATTCTTGACAAAATCGAGCCGCTATTACAGAGGAATGGTAAAATTGTATAATAAAATAGACTCAGCCGTTTATATTGACACGATTTTCAAAACAACTGAACGTTATTGGTAGCATTTGCGTTGTATTTTCCTGTATTTTGTCACATTCTTGACAAAATCGACCCGCTATAGCAGAAGAATGGTAAAATTGTATAACAAAATAGACTCAGCCGTTTATATTGACGCGATTTTCAAAACAACTGAACTTTATTGGTAGCATTTGCGTTGTATTTTCCTGTATTTTGTCACATTCTTGACAAAATCGAGTCGTTATTGCAGAAGAACGGTAAAATTGTATAATAAAATAGACAACCGTTTATTCTGACTCGATTTTCAAAGGAATTGAACGTTATTGTTAGCTTTTGCGTTCTATATTCCTGTATTTTGTCACATTCTTGACAAAATCGAGCCGCTATTGCAGAAGAATGGTGAAATTGTATAATAAAATAGACTCAGCCGTTTATATTGACACGATTTTTAAAACAACTGAACGTTATTGGTAGCATTCGCGTTGCATTTTGTCACATTCTTGACAAAATCGAGCTGCTATTGCAGAGGAATGGTAAAATTGTATAATAAAATAGACTCAGCCGTTTATTTTGACACGATTTTTAAAACAACTGAACGTTATTGGTAGCATTCGCGTTGCATTTTCCTGCATTTTGTCACATTCTTGACAAAATCGAGCTGCTATTGCAGAGGAATGGTAAAATTGTATAATAAAATAGACAGCCGTATAAATTGACACGGTTTTTAAAACAACTGAACGTTATTGGTACCATTCGCGTTGCATTTTCCTGCATTTTGTCACATTCTTGACAAATCGAGCTGCTATTGCAGAGGAATGGTAAAATTGTATAATAAAATAGACTCAGCCGTTTATATTGACACGATTTTTAAAACAACTGATCGTTATTGGTGGCATTGGCGTTGCATTTTCCTGCATTTTGTCACATTCTTGACAAAATCGAGCCGTTATTGCAGAGGAATGGTAAAATTGTATAATAAAATAGACTCAGCCGTTTATATTGACACGATTTTCAAAAGAACTGAACGTTATTGGTAGCATTTGCGTTGTATTTTCCTGTATTTTGTCACATTCTTGACAAAATCGAGCCGCTATTGCAGAAGAATGGTAAAATTGTATTATAAAATAGACTCAGCCGTTTATATTGACACGATTTTTAAAACAACTGATCGTTATTGGTGGCATTGGCGTTGCATTTTCCAGCATTTTGTCACATTCTTGACAAAATCGAGCCGTTATTGCAGAGGAATGGTAAAATTGTATAATAAAATAGACTCAGCCGTTTATATTGACACGATTTTCAAAACAACTGAACGTTATTGGTAGCATTTGCGTTGTATTTTCCTGTATTTTGTCACATTCTTGACAAAGTCGAGCCGTTATTGCAGAGGAATGGTAAAATTGTATTATAAAATAGACTCAGCCGTTTATATTGACACGATTTTCAATACAACTGAACGTTATTGGTAGCATTTGCGTTGTATTTTCCTGTATTTTGTCACATTCTTGACAAAATCGAGCCGCTATTGCAGAAGAATGGTAAAATTGTATTATAAAATAGACTCAGCCGTTTAAATTGACACGATTTTCAAAACAACTGAACGTTATTGGTAGCATTTGCGTTGTATTCTCCTGTATTTTGTCACATTCTTAACAAAATCGAGTCGTTATTGTAGAAGAACGGTAAAATTGTATAATAAAATAGACAACCGTTTATTCTGACACGATTTTCAAAGGAATTGAACGTTATTGGTGGCTTTTGCGCTCTATTGTCCTGTTTTGTCACATTCTTGAAAAAATCGAGTCGTTATTGTAGAAGAACGGTAAAATTGTATAATAAAATAGACAACCGTTTACTCTGACACGATTTTCAAAGGAATTGAACGTTACTGGTAGCTTTTGCGTTCTATTTTCCTGTGTTTTGTCATATTCTTGAGAAAATCGAGCCGTTATTGCACAGGAATGGTAAAATTGTATAATAAAATAGACTCAGTTGTTTATTTTGACACGATTTTTAAAACAACTGAACGTTATTGGTAGCATTCGCGTTGCATTTTGTCACATTCTTGACAAAATCGAGCTGCTATTGCAGAGGAATGGTAAAATTGTATAATAAAATAGACTCAGCCGTTTATTTTGACACGATTTTTAAAACAACTGAACGTTATTGGTAGCATTCGCGTTGCATTTTCCTGCATTTTGTCACATTCTTGACAAAATCGAGCTGCTATTGCAGAGGAATGGTAAAATTGTATAATAAAATAGACAGCCGTATAAATTGACACGGTTTTTAAAACAACTGAACGTTATTGGTACCATTCGCGTTGCATTTTCCTGCATTTTGTCACATTCTTGACAAATCGAGCTGCTATTGCAGAGGAATGGTAAAATTGTATAATAAAATAGACTCAGCCGTTTATATTGACACGATTTTTAAAACAACTGATCGTTATTGGTGGCATTGGCGTTGCATTTTCCTGCATTTTGTCACATTCTTGACAAAATCGAGCCGTTATTGCAGAGGAATGGTAAAATTGTATAATAAAATAGACTCAGCCGTTTATATTGACACGATTTTCAAAAGAACTGAACGTTATTGGTAGCATTTGCGTTGTATTTTCCTGTATTTTGTCACATTCTTGACAAAATCGAGCCGCTATTGCAGAAGAATGGTAAAATTGTATTATAAAATAGACTCAGCCGTTTATATTGACACGATTTTTAAAACAACTGATCGTTATTGGTGGCATTGGCGTTGCATTTTCCAGCATTTTGTCACATTCTTGACAAAATCGAGCCGTTATTGCAGAGGAATGGTAAAATTGTATAATAAAATAGACTCAGCCGTTTATATTGACACGATTTTCAAAACAACTGAACGTTATTGGTAGCATTTGCGTTGTATTTTCCTGTATTTTGTCACATTCTTGACAAAGTCGAGCCGTTATTGCAGAGGAATGGTAAAATTGTATTATAAAATAGACTCAGCCGTTTATATTGACACGATTTTCAATACAACTGAACGTTATTGGTAGCATTTGCGTTGTATTTTCCTGTATTTTGTCACATTCTTGACAAAATCGAGCCGCTATTGCAGAAGAATGGTAAAATTGTATTATAAAATAGACTCAGCCGTTTAAATTGACACGATTTTCAAAACAACTGAACGTTATTGGTAGCATTTGCGTTGTATTCTCCTGTATTTTGTCACATTCTTAACAAAATCGAGTCGTTATTGTAGAAGAACGGTAAAATTGTATAATAAAATAGACAACCGTTTATTCTGACACGATTTTCAAAGGAATTGAACGTTATTGGTGGCTTTTGCGCTCTATTGTCCTGTTTTGTCACATTCTTGAAAAAATCGAGTCGTTATTGTAGAAGAACGGTAAAATTGTATAATAAAATAGACAACCGTTTACTCTGACACGATTTTCAAAGGAATTGAACGTTACTGGTAGCTTTTGCGTTCTATTTTCCTGTGTTTTGTCATATTCTTGAGAAAATCGAGCCGTTATTGCACAGGAATGGTAAAATTGTATAATAAAATAGACTCAGTTGTTTATTTTGACACGACTTTTAAAACAACTGAACGTCATTCGTAGCATTCGCGTTGTATTTTCCTGCAATTTATGACATTCTTGAAAAAATCGAGCCGCTATTGCAGAAGAATGGTAAAATTGTATTATAAAATAGACTCAGCCGTTTAAATTGACACGATTTTCAAAACAACTGAACGTTATTGGTAGCATTTGCGTTGTATTCTCCTGTATTTTGTCACATTCTTAACAAAATCGAGTCGTTATTGTAGAAGAACGGTAAAATTGTATAATAAAATAGACAACCGTTTATTCTGACACGATTTTCAAAGGAATTGAACGTTATTGGTGGCTTTTGCGCTCTATTTTCCTGTTTTGTCACATTCTTGAAAAAATCGAGTCGTTATTGTAGAAGTACGGTAAAATTGTATAATAAAATAGACAACCGTTTACTCTGACACGATTTTCAAAGGAATTGAACGTTACTGGTAGCTTTTGCGTTCTATTTTCCTGTGTTTTGTCATATTCTTGAGAAAATCGAGCCGTTATTGCACAGGAATGGTAAAATTGTATAATAAAACAAACTCAGCCGTTTATATTGACACGATTTTCAAAAGAACTGAACGTGATTGGTAGCATTTGCGTTGTATTTTCCTGTATTTTGTCACATTCTTGACAAAATCGAGTCGGTATTGCAGAAGAATGGTAAAATTGTATAATAAAATATACTCAGCCGTTTATATTGACACGATTTTCAAAACAACTGAACGTTATTGGTAGCATTTGCGTTGTATTTTACTGTATTTTGTCACATTCTTGACAAAATCGAGCCGTTATTGCAGAGGAATGGTAAAATTGTATAATAAAATAGACTCAGCCGTTTATATTGACACGATTTTCAAAACAACTGAACGTTATTGGTAGCATTTGCGTTGTATTTTCCTGTATTTTATCACATTCTTGACAAAATCGAGCCGCTATTGCAGAAGAATGGTAAAATTGTATAATAAAATAGACTCAGCCGTTTATATTGACACGATTTTCAAAACAACTGAACGTTATTGGTAGCATTTGCGTTGTATTCTCCTGTATTTTGTCACATTCTTAACAAAATCGAGTCGTTATTGTAGAAGAACGGTAAAATTGTATTATAAAATAGACTCAGCCGTTTATATTGACACGATTTTCAAAACAACTGAACGTTATTGGTAGCATTTGCGTTGTATTCTCCTCTATTTTGTCACATTCTTAACAAAATCGAGTCGTTATTGTAGAAGAACGGTAAAATTGTATGATAAAATAGACAACGGTTTACTCTGACACGATTTTCAAAGGAATTGAACGTTACTGGTAGCATTCGCGTAGCATTTTGCTGCATTTTATCACATTCTTGATAAAATCAAGCCGCTATTGCAGAGGAATGGTAAAATTGTATAATAAAATAGACTCAGCCGTTTATATTGACACGATTTTCAAAACAACTGAACGTTATTGGTAGCATTTGCGTTGTATTTTCCTGTATTTTGTCACATTCTTGACAAAATCGACCCGCTATAGCAGAAGAATGGTAAAATTGTATAATAAAATAGACTCAGCCGTTTATATTGACACGATTTTCAAAACAACTGAACGTTATTGGTAGCATTTGCGTTGTATTTTACTGTATTTTGTCACATTCTTGACAAAATCGAGCCGTTATTGCAGAGGAATGGTAAAATTGTATAATAAAATAGACTCAGCCGTTTATATTGACACGATTTTCAAAACAACTGAACGTTATTGGTAGCATTTGCGTTGTATTTTCCTGTATTTTATCACATTCTTGACAAAATCGAGCCGCTATTGCAGAAGAATGGTAAAATTGTATAATAAAATAGACTCAGCCGTTTATATTGACACGATTTTCAAAACAACTGAACGTTATTGGTAGCATTTGCGTTGTATTTTACTGTATTTTGTCACATTCTTGACAAAATCGAGCCGTTATTGCAGAGGAATGGTAAAATTGTATAATAAAATAGACTCAGCCGTTTATATTGACACGATTTTCAAAACAACTGAACGTTATTGGTAGCATTTGCGTTGTATTTTCCTGTATTTTATCACATTCTTGACAAAATCGAGCCGCTATTGCAGAAGAATGGTAAAATTGTATAATAAAATAGACTCAGCCGTTTATATTGACACGATTTTCAAAACAACTGAACGTTATTGGTAGCATTTGCGTTGTATTTTCCTGTATTTTGTCACATTCTTAACAAAATCGAGTCGTTATTGTAGAAGAACGGTAAAATTGTATTATAAAATAGACTCAGCCGTTTATATTGACACGATTTTCAAAACAACTGAACGTTATTGGTAGCATTTGCGTTGTATTCTCCTGTATTTTGTCACATTCTTAACAAAATCGAGTCGTTATTGTAGAAGAACGGTAAAATTGTATAATAAAATAGACAACCGTTTATTCTGACACGATTTTCAAAGGAATTGAACGTTATTGGTAGCTTTTGCGTTCTATTTTCGAGTTTTGTCACATTCTTGAAAAAATCGAGTCGTTATTGTAGAAGAACGGTAAAATTGTATAATAAAATAGACAACCGTTTACTCTGACACGATTTTCAAAGGAATTGAACGTTACTGGTAGCATTCGCGTAGCATTTTGCTGCATTTTATCACTTTCTTGATAAAATCAAGCCGCTATTGCAGAGGAATGGTAAAATTGTATAATAAAATAGACTCAGCCGTTTATATTGACACGATTTTCAAAACAACTGAACGTTATTGGTAGCATTTGCGTTGTATTTTCCTGTATTTTGTCACATTCTTGACAAAATCGACCCGCTATAGCAGAAGAATGGTAAAATTGTATAATAAAATAGACTCAGCCGTTTATATTGACACGATTTTCAAAACAACTGAACTTTATTGGTAGCATTTGCGTTGTATTTTACTGTATTTTGTCACATTCTTGACAAAATCGAGCCGTTATTGCAGAGGAATGGTAAAATTGTGTAATAAAATAGACTCAGCCGTTTATATTGACACGATTTTCAAAACAACTGAACGTTATTGGTAGCATTTGCGTTGTATTTTCCTGTATTTTATCACATTCTTGACAAAATCGAGCCGCTATTGCAGAAGAATGGTAAAATTGTATAATAAAATAGACTCAGCCGTTTATATTGACACGATTTTCAAAACAACTGAACGTTATTGGTAGCATTTGCGTTGTATTTTCCTGTATTTTGTCACATTCTTAACAAAATCGAGTCGTTATTGTAGAAGAACGGTAAAATTGTATTATAAAATAGACTCAGCCGTTTATATTGACACGATTTTCAAAACAACTGAACGTTATTGGTAGCATTTGCGTTGTATTCTCCTGTATTTTGTCACATTCTTAACAAAATCGAGTCGTTATTGTAGAAGAACGGTAAAATTGTATAATAAAATAGACAACCGTTTATTCTGACACGATTTTCAAAGGAATTGAACGTTATTGGTAGCTTTTGCGTTCTATTTTCGAGTTTTGTCACATTCTTGAAAAAATCGAGTCGTTATTGTAGAAGAACGGTAAAATTGTATAATAAAATAGACAACCGTTTACTCTGACACGATTTTCAAAGGAATTGAACGTTACTGGTGGCTTTTGCGTTCTATTTTCCTGTGTTTTGTCATATTCTTGAGAAAATCGAGCCGTTATTGCACAGGAATGGTAAAATTGTATAATAAAATAGACTCAGTTGTTTATTTTGACACGATTTTTAAAACAACTGAACGTCATTCGTAGCATTCGCGTTGTATTTTCCTGCAATTTGTCACATTCTTGACAAAATCGACCCGCTATAGCAGAAGAATGGTAAAATTGTATAACAAAATAGACTCAGCCGTTTATATTGACGCGATTTTCAAAACAACTGAACTTTATTGGTAGCATTTGCGTTGTATTTTCCTGTATTTTGTCACATTCTTGACAAAATCGAGTCGCTATTGCAGAAGAACGGTAAAATTGTATAATAAAATAGACTCAGCCGTTTATATTGACACGATTTTCAAAACAACTGAACGTTATTGGTAGCATTTGCGTTGTATTTTCCTGTATTTTGTCACATTCTTGACAAAATCGAGCCGCTATTGCAGAAGAATGGTAAAATTGTATTATAAAATAGACTCAGCCGTTTATATTGACACGATTTTTAAAACAACTGATCGTTATTGGTGGCATTGGCGTTGCATTTTCCAGCATTTTGTCACATTCTTGACAAAATCGAGCCGTTATTGCAGAGGAATGGTAAAATTGTATAATAAAATAGACTCAGCCGTTTATATTGACACGATTTTCAAAACAACTGAACGTTATTGGTAGCATTTGCGTTGTATTTTCCTGTATTTTGTCACATTCTTAACAAAATCGAGTCGTTATTGTAGAAGAACGGTAAAATTGTATTATAAAATAGACTCAGCCGTTTATATTGACACGATTTTCAAAACAACTGAACGTTATTGGTAGCATTTGCGTTGTATTCTCCTGTATTTTGTCACATTCTTAACAAAATCGAGTCGTTATTGTAGAAGAACGGTAAAATTGTATAATAAAATAGACAACCGTTTATTCTGACACGATTTTCAAAGGAATTGAACGTTATTGGTAGCTTTTGCGTTCTATTTTCGAGTTTTGTCACATTCTTGAAAAAATCGAGTCGTTATTGTAGAAGAACGGTAAAATTGTATAATAAAATAGACAACCGTTTACTCTGACACGATTTTCAAAGGAATTGAACGTTACTGGTAGCATTCGCGTAGCATTTTGCTGCATTTTATCACTTTCTTGATAAAATCAAGCCGCTATTGCAGAGGAATGGTAAAATTGTATAATAAAATAGACTCAGCCGTTTATATTGACACGATTTTCAAAACAACTGAACGTTATTGGTAGCATTTGCGTTGTATTTTCCTGTATTTTGTCACATTCTTGACAAAATCGACCCGCTATAGCAGAAGAATGGTAAAATTGTATAATAAAATAGACTCAGCCGTTTATATTGACACGATTTTCAAAACAACTGAACTTTATTGGTAGCATTTGCGTTGTATTTTACTGTATTTTGTCACATTCTTGACAAAATCGAGCCGTTATTGCAGAGGAATGGTAAAATTGTATAATAAAATAGACTCAGCCGTTTATATTGACACGATTTTCAAAACAACTGAACGTTATTGGTAGCATTTGCGTTGTATTTTCCTGTATTTTATCACATTCTTGACAAAATCGAGCCGCTATTGCAGAAGAATGGTAAAATTGTATAATAAAATAGACTCAGCCGTTTATATTGACACGATTTTCAAAACAACTGAACGTTATTGGTAGCATTTGCGTTGTATTTTCCTGTATTTTGTCACATTCTTAACAAAATCGAGTCGTTATTGTAGAAGAACGGTAAAATTGTATTATAAAATAGACTCAGCCGTTTATATTGACACGATTTTCAAAACAACTGAACGTTATTGGTAGCATTTGCGTTGTATTCTCCTGTATTTTGTCACATTCTTAACAAAATCGAGTCGTTATTGTAGAAGAACGGTAAAATTGTATAATAAAATAGACAACCGTTTATTCTGACACGATTTTCAAAGGAATTGAACGTTATTGGTAGCTTTTGCGTTCTATTTTCGAGTTTTGTCACATTCTTGAAAAAATCGAGTCGTTATTGTAGAAGAACGGTAAAATTGTATAATAAAATAGACAACCGTTTACTCTGACACGATTTTCAAAGGAATTGAACGTTACTGGTAGCATTCGCGTAGCATTTTGCTGCATTTTATCACTTTCTTGATAAAATCAAGCCGCTATTGCAGAGGAATGGTAAAATTGTATAATAAAATAGACTCAGCCGTTTATATTGACACGATTTTCAAAACAACTGAACGTTATTGGTAGCATTTGCGTTGTATTTTCCTGTATTTTGTCACATTCTTGACAAAATCGACCCGCTATAGCAGAAGAATGGTAAAATTGTATAATAAAATAGACTCAGCCGTTTATATTGACACGATTTTCAAAACAACTGAACTTTATTGGTAGCATTTGCGTTGTATTTTACTGTATTTTGTCACATTCTTGACAAAATCGAGCCGTTATTGCAGAGGAATGGTAAAATTGTATAATAAAATAGACTCAGCCGTTTATATTGACACGATTTTCAAAACAACTGAACGTTATTGGTAGCATTTGCGTTGTATTTTCCTGTATTTTATCACATTCTTGACAAAATCGAGCCGCTATTGCAGAAGAATGGTAAAATTGTATAATAAAATAGACTCAGCCGTTTATATTGACACGATTTTCAAAACAACTGAACGTTATTGGTAGCATTTGCGTTGTATTTTCCTGTATTTTGTCACATTCTTAACAAAATCGAGTCGTTATTGTAGAAGAACGGTAAAATTGTATTATAAAATAGACTCAGCCGTTTATATTGACACGATTTTCAAAACAACTGAACGTTATTGGTAGCATTTGCGTTGTATTCTCCTGTATTTTGTCACATTCTTAACAAAATCGAGTCGTTATTGTAGAAGAACGGTAAAATTGTATAATAAAATAGACAACCGTTTATTCTGACACGATTTTCAAAGGAATTGAACGTTATTGGTAGCTTTTGCGTTCTATTTTCGAGTTTTGTCACATTCTTGAAAAAATCGAGTCGTTATTGTAGAAGAACGGTAAAATTGTATAATAAAATAGACAACCGTTTACTCTGACACGATTTTCAAAGGAATTGAACGTTACTGGTGGCTTTTGCGTTCTATTTTCCTGTGTTTTGTCATATTCTTGAGAAAATCGAGCCGTTATTGCACAGGAATGGTAAAATTGTATAATAAAATAGACTCAGTTGTTTATTTTGACACGATTTTTAAAACAACTGAACGTCATTCGTAGCATTCGCGTTGTATTTTCCTGCAATTTGTCACATTCTTGACAAAATCGACCCGCTATAGCAGAAGAATGGTAAAATTGTATAACAAAATAGACTCAGCCGTTTATATTGACGCGATTTTCAAAACAACTGAACTTTATTGGTAGCATTTGCGTTGTATTTTCCTGTATTTTGTCACATTCTTGACAAAATCGAGTCGTTATTGCAGAAGAACGGTAAAATTGTATAATAAAATGGACTCAGCCGTTTATATTGACACGATTTTCAAAACAACTGAACGTTATTGGTAGCATTTGCGTTGTATTTTCCTGTATTTTGTCACATTCTTGACAAAATCGAGCCGCTATTGCAGAAGAATGGTAAAATTGTATTATAAAATAGACTCAGCCGTTTATATTGACACGATTTTCAAAACAACTGAACGTTATTGGTAGCATTTGCGTTGTATTCTCCTGTATTTTGTCACATTCTTAACAAAATCGAGTCGTTATTGTAGAAGAACGGTAAAATTGTATAATAAAATAGACAACCGTTTATTCTGACACGATTTTCAAAGGAATTGAACGTTATTGGTAGCTTTTGCGTTCTATTTTCGAGTTTTGTCACATTCTTGAAAAAATCGAGTCGTTATTGTAGAAGAACGGTAAAATTGTATAATAAAATAGACAACCGTTTACTCTGACACGATTTTCAAAGGAATTGAACGTTACTGGTAGCATTCGCGTAGCATTTTGCTGCATTTTATCACTTTCTTGATAAAATCAAGCCGCTATTGCAGAGGAATGGTAAAATTGTATAATAAAATAGACTCAGCCGTTTATATTGACACGATTTTCAAAACAACTGAACGTTATTGGTAGCATTTGCGTTGTATTTTCCTGTATTTTGTCACATTCTTGACAAAATCGACCCGCTATAGCAGAAGAATGGTAAAATTGTATAATAAAATAGACTCAGCCGTTTATATTGACACGATTTTCAAAACAACTGAACTTTATTGGTAGCATTTGCGTTGTATTTTACTGTATTTTGTCACATTCTTGACAAAATCGAGCCGTTATTGCAGAGGAATGGTAAAATTGTATAATAAAATAGACTCAGCCGTTTATATTGACACGATTTTCAAAACAACTGAACGTTATTGGTAGCATTTGCGTTGTATTTTCCTGTATTTTATCACATTCTTGACAAAATCGAGCCGCTATTGCAGAAGAATGGTAAAATTGTATAATAAAATAGACTCAGCCGTTTATATTGACACGATTTTCAAAACAACTGAACGTTATTGGTAGCATTTGCGTTGTATTTTCCTGTATTTTGTCACATTCTTAACAAAATCGAGTCGTTATTGTAGAAGAACGGTAAAATTGTATTATAAAATAGACTCAGCCGTTTATATTGACACGATTTTCAAAACAACTGAACGTTATTGGTAGCATTTGCGTTGTATTCTCCTGTATTTTGTCACATTCTTAACAAAATCGAGTCGTTATTGTAGAAGAACGGTAAAATTGTATAATAAAATAGACAACCGTTTATTCTGACACGATTTTCAAAGGAATTGAACGTTATTGGTAGCTTTTGCGTTCTATTTTCGAGTTTTGTCACATTCTTGAAAAAATCGAGTCGTTATTGTAGAAGAACGGTAAAATTGTATAATAAAATAGACAACCGTTTACTCTGACACGATTTTCAAAGGAATTGAACGTTACTGGTGGCTTTTGCGTTCTATTTTCCTGTGTTTTGTCATATTCTTGAGAAAATCGAGCCGTTATTGCACAGGAATGGTAAAATTGTATAATAAAATAGACTCAGTTGTTTATTTTGACACGATTTTTAAAACAACTGAACGTCATTCGTAGCATTCGCGTTGTATTTTCCTGCAATTTGTCACATTCTTGACAAAATCGACCCGCTATAGCAGAAGAATGGTAAAATTGTATAACAAAATAGACTCAGCCGTTTATATTGACGCGATTTTCAAAACAACTGAACTTTATTGGTAGCATTTGCGTTGTATTTTCCTGTATTTTGTCACATTCTTGACAAAATCGAGTCGTTATTGCAGAAGAACGGTAAAATTGTATAATAAAATAGACTCAGCCGTTTATATTGACACGATTTTCAAAACAACTGAACGTTATTGGTAGCATTTGCGTTGTATTTTCCTGTATTTTGTCACATTCTTGACAAAATCGAGCCGCTATTGCAGAAGAATGGTAAAATTGTATTATAAAATAGACTCAGCCGTTTATATTGACACGATTTTTAAAACAACTGATCGTTATTGGTGGCATTGGCGTTGCATTTTCCAGCATTTTGTCACATTCTTGACAAAATCGAGCCGTTATTGCAGAGGAATGGTAAAATTGTATAATAAAATAGACTCAGCCGTTTATATTGACACGATTTTCAAAACAACTGAACGTTATTGGTAGCATTTGCGTTGTATTTTCCTGTATTTTGTCACATTCTTGACAAAATCGAGCCGTTATTGCAGAGGAATGGTAAAATTGTATAATAAAATAGACTCAGCCGTTTATATTGACACGATTTTCAAAACAACTGAACGTTATTGGTAGCATTTGCGTTGTATTTTCCTGTATTTTGTCACATTCTTGACAAAATCGAGCCGCTATTGCAGAAGAATGGTAAAATTGTATTATAAAATAGACTCAGCCGTTTAAATTGACACGATTTTCAAAACAACTGAACGTTATTGGTAGCATTTGCGTTGTATTCTCCATTATTTTGTCACATTCTTAACAAAATCGAGTCGTTATTGTAGAAGAACGGTAAAATTGTATAATAAAATAGACAACCGTTTATTCTGACACGATTTTCAAAGGAATTGAACGTTATTGGTGGCTTTTGCGTTCTATTTTCCTGTTTTGTCACATTCTTGAAAAAATCGAGTCGTTATTGTAGAAGAACGGTAAAATTGTATAATAAAATAGACAACCGTTTACTCTGACACGATTTTCAAAGGAATTGAACGTTACTGGTAGCTTTTGCGTTCTATTTTCCTGTGTTTTGTCATATTCTTGAGAAAATCGAGCCGTTATTGCAGAGGAATGGTAAAATTGTATAATAAAATAGACTCAGTTGTTTATTTTGACACGATTTTTAAAACAACTGAACGTCATTCGTAGCATTCGCGTTGTATTTTCCTGCAATTTATGACATTCTTGAAAAAATCGAGCCGCTATTGCAGAAGAATGGTAAAATTGTATAATAAAACAAACTCAGCCGTTTATATTGACACGATTTTCAAAAGAACTGAACGTGATTGGTAGCATTTGCGTTGTATTTTCCTGTATTTTGTCACATTCTTGACAAAATCGAGTCGGTATTGCAGAAGAATGGTAAAATTGTATAATAAAATATACTCAGCCGTTTATATTGACACGATTTTCAAAACAACTGAACGTTATTGGTAGCATTTGCGTTGTATTTTCCTGTATTTTGTCACATTCTTGACAAAATCGAGCCGCTATTGCAGAAGAATGGTAAAATTGTATTATAAAATAGACTCAGCCGTTTATATTGACACGATTTTTAAAACAACTGATCGTTATTGGTGGCATTGGCGTTGCATTTTCCAGCATTTTGTCACATTCTTGACAAAATCGAGCCGTTATTGCAGAGGAATGGTAAAATTGTATAATAAAATAGACTCAGCCGTTTATATTGACACGATTTTCAAAACAACTGAACGTTATTGGTAGCATCTGCGTAGTATTCTCCTGTATTTTGTCACATTCTTAACAAAATCGAGTCGTTATTGTAGAAGAACGGTAAAATTGTATAATAAAATAGACAACCGTTTACTCTGACACGATTTTCAAAGGAATTGAACGTTACTGGTAGCTTTTGCGTTCTATTTTCCTGTGTTTTGTCATATTCTTGAGAAAATCGAGCCGTTATTGCACAGGAATGATAAAATTGTATAATAAAATAGACTCAGTTGTTTATTTTGACACGATTTTTAAAACAACTGAACGTCATTCGTAGCATTCGCGTTGTATTTTCCTGCAATTTATGACATTCTTGAAAAAATCGAGCCGCTATTGCAGAAGAATGGTAAAATTGTATAATAAAACAAACTCAGCCGTTTATATTGACACGATTTTCAAAAGAACTGAACGTGATTGGTAGCATTTGCGTTGTATTTTCCTGTATTTTGTCACATTCTTGACAAAATCGAGTCGGTATTGCAGAAGAATGGTAAAATTGTATAATAAAATATACTCAGCCGTTTATTTTGGCACGATTTATAAAACAAATGAACGTTATTGGTAGCATTCGCGTAGCATTTTGCTGCATTTTATCACATTCTTGACAAAATCAAGCCGCTATTGCAGAGGAATGGTAAAATTGTATAATAAAATAGACTCAGCCGTTTATATTGACACGATTTTCAAAACAACTGAACGTTATTGGTAGCATTTGCGTTGTATTCTCCTGTATTTTGTCACATTCTTAACAAAATCGAGTCGTTATTGTAGAAGAACGGTAAAATTGTATAATAAAATAGACAACCGTTTATTCTGACACGATTTTCAAAGGAATTGAACGTTATTGGTAGCTTTTGCGTTCTATTTTCCTGTTTTGTCACATTCTTGAAAAAATCGAGTCGTTATTGTAGAAGAACGGTAAAATTGTATAATAAAATAGACAACCGTTTACTCTGACACGATTTTCAAAGGAATTGAACGTTATTGGTAGCTTTTGCGTTCTATATTCCTGTATTTTGTCACATTCTTTACAAAATCGAGCCGCTATTGCAGAGGAATGGTAAAATTGTATAATAAAATAGACTCAGCCGTTTATATTGACGCGATTTTCAAAACAACTGAAATTTATTGGTAGCATTTGCGTAGTATTTTCCTGTATTTTGTCACATTCTTGACAAAATCGAGTCGTTATTGCAGAAGAACGGTAAAATTGTATAATAAAATAGACAACCGTTTATTCTGACACGATTTTCAAAGAAATTGAACGTTATTGGTAGCTTTTGCGTTCTATATTCCTTTATTTTGTCACATTCTTTACAAAATCGAGCCGCTATTGCAGAAGAATGGTGAAATTGTATAATAAAATAGACTCAGCCGTTTATATTGACACGATTTTTAAAACAACTTAACGTTATTGGTAGCATTCGCGTTGCATTTTCCTGCATTTTGTCACATTCTTGACAAAATCGAGCTGCTATTGCAGAGGAATGGTAAAATTGTATAATAAAATAGACAGCCGTATAAATTGACACGGTTTTTAAAACAACTGAACGTTATTGGTAGCATTCGCGTTGCATTTTCCTGCATTTTGTCACATTCTTGACAAATCGAGCTGCTATTGCAGAGGAATGGTAAAATTGTATAATAAAATCGACTCAGCCGTTTATATTGACACGATTTTTAAAACAACTGATCGTTATTGGTGGCATTGGCGTTGCATTTTCCTGCATTTTGTCACATTCTTGACAAAATCGAGCCGTTATTGCAGAGGAATGGTAAAATTGTATAATAAAATAGACTCAGCCGTTTATATTGACACGATTTTCAAAACAACTGAACGTTATTGGTAGCATTTGCGTTGTATTTTCCTGTATTTTGTCACATTCTTGACAAAATCGAGCCGCTATTGCAGAAGAATGGTAAAATTGTATTATAAAATAGACTCAGCCGTTTATATTGACACGATTTTTAAAACAACTGATCGTTATTGGTGGCATTGGCGTTGCATTTTCCAGCATTTTGTCACATTCTTGACAAAATCGAGCCGTTATTGCAGAGGAATGGTAAAATTGTATAATAAAATAAACTCAGTTGTTTATTTTGACACGATTTTTAAAACAACTGAACGTCATTCGTAGCATTCGCGTTGTATTTTCCTGCAATTTGTCACATTCTTGACAAAATCGACCCGCTATAGCAGAAGAATGGTAAAATTGTATAACAAAATAGACTCAGCCGTTTATATTGACGCGATTTTCAAAACAACTGAACTTTATTGGTAGCATTTGCGTTGTATTCTCCATTATTTTGTCACATTCTTAACAAAATCGAGTCGTTATTGTAGAAGAACGGTAAAATTGTATAATAAAATAGACAACCGTTTATTCTGACACGATTTTCAAAGGAATTGAACGTTATTGGTAGCTTTTGCGTTCTATTTTCCTGTTTTGTCACATTCTTGAAAAAATCGAGTCGTTATTGTAGAAGAACGGTAAAATTGTATAATAAAATAGACAACCGTTTATTCTGACACGATTTTCAAAGGAATTGAACGTTATTGGTAGCTTTTGCGTTCTATTTTCCTGTTTTGTCACATTCTTGAAAAAATCGAGTCGTTATTGTAGAAGAACGGTAAAATTGTATAATAAAATAGACAACCGTTTACTCTGACACGATTTTCAAAGGAATTGAACGTTACTGGTAGCTTTTGCGTTCTATTTTCCTGTGTTTTGTCATATTCTTGAGAAAATCGAGCCGTTATTGCACAGGAATGGTAAAATTGTATAATAAAATAGACTCAGTTGTTTATTTTGACACGATTTTTAAAACAACTGAACGTCATTCGTAGCATTCGCGTTGTATTTTCCTGCAATTTATGACATTCTTGAAAAAATCGAGCCGCTATTGCAGAAGAATGGTAAAATTGTATAATAAAACAAACTCAGCCGTTTATATTGACACGATTTTCAAAAGAACTGAACGTGATTGGTAGCATTTGCGTTGTATTTTCCTGTATTTTGTCACATTCTTGACAAAATCGAGTCGGTATTGCAGAAGAATGGTAAAATTGTATAATAAAATATACTCAGCCGTTTATATTGACACGATTTTCAAAACAACTGAACGTTATTGGTAGCATTTGCGTTGTATTTTCCTGTATTTTGTCACATTCTTGACAAAATGGAGCCGCTATTGCAGAAGAATGGTAAAATTGTATTATAAAATAGACTCAGCCGTTTATATTGACACGATTTTTAAAACAACTGATCGTTATTGGTGGCATTGGCGTTGCATTTTCCAGCATTTTGTCACATTCTTGACAAAATCGAGCCGTTATTGCAGAGGAATGGTAAAATTGTATAATAAAATAGACTCAGCCGTTTATATTGACACGATTTTCAAAACAACTGAACGTTATTGGTAGCATTTGCGTTGTATTTTCCTGTATTTTGTCACATTCTTCACAAAATCGAGCCGCTATTGCAGAAGAATGGTAAAATTGTATTATAAAATAGACTCAGCCGTTTAAATTGACACGATTTTCAAAACAACTGAACGTTATTGGTAGCATCTGCGTTGTATTCTCCTGTATTTTGTCACATTCTTAACAAAATCGAGTCGTTATTGTAGAAGAACGGTAAAATTGTATAATAAAATAGACAACCGTTTATTCTGACACGATTTTCAAAGGAATTGAACGTTATTGGTGGCTTTTGCGTTCTATTTTCCTGTTTTGTCACATTCTTGAAAAAATCGAGTCGTTATTGTAGAAGAACGGTAAAATTGTATAATAAAATAGACAACCGTTTACTCTGACACGATTTTCAAAGGAATTGAACGTTACTGGTGGCTTTTGCGTTCAATTTTCCTGTGTTTTGTCATATTCTTGAGAAAATCGAGCCGTTATTGCACAGGAATGGTAAAATTGTATAATAAAATAGACTCAGTTGTTTATTTTGACACGATTTTTAAAACAACTGAACGTCATTCGTAGCATTCGCGTTGTATTTTCCTGCAATTTGTCACATTCTTGACAAAATCGACCCGCTATAGCAGAAGAATGGTAAAATTGTATAACAAAATAGACTCAGCCGTTTATATTGACGCGATTTTCAAAACAACTGAAATTTATTGGTAGCATTTGCGTAGTATTTTCCTGTATTTTGTCACATTCTTGACAAAATCGAGTCGTTATTGCAGAAGAACGGTAAAATTGTATAATAAAATAGACAACCGTTTATTCTGACACGATTTTCAAAGAAATTGAACGTTATTGGTAGCTTTTGCGTTCTATATTCCTTTATTTTGTCACATTCTTTACAAAATCGAGCCGCTATTGCAGAAGAATGGTGAAATTGTATAATAAAATAGACTCAGCCGTTTATATTGACACGATTTTTAAAACAACTTAACGTTATTGGTAGCATTCGCGTTGCATTTTCCTGCATTTTGTCACATTCTTGACAAAATCGAGCTGCTATTGCAGAGGAATGGTAAAATTGTATAATAAAATAGACAGCCGTATAAATTGACACGGTTTTTAAAACAACTGAACGTTATTGGTAGCATTCGCGTTGCATTTTCCTGCATTTTGTCACATTCTTGACAAATCGAGCTGCTATTGCAGAGGAATGGTAAAATTGTATAATAAAATCGACTCAGCCGTTTATATTGACACGATTTTTAAAACAACTGATCGTTATTGGTGGCATTGGCGTTGCATTTTCCTGCATTTTGTCACATTCTTGACAAAATCGAGCCGTTATTGCAGAGGAATGGTAAAATTGTATAATAAAATAGACTCAGCCGTTTATATTGACACGATTTTCAAAACAACTGAACGTTATTGGTAGCATTTGCGTTGTATTTTCCTGTATTTTGTCACATTCTTGACAAAATCGAGCCGCTATTGCAGAAGAATGGTAAAATTGTATTATAAAATAGACTCAGCCGTTTATATTGACACGATTTTTAAAACAACTGATCGTTATTGGTGGCATTGGCGTTGCATTTTCCAGCATTTTGTCACATTCTTGACAAAATCGAGCCGTTATTGCAGAGGAATGGTAAAATTGTATAATAAAATAAACTCAGTTGTTTATTTTGACACGATTTTTAAAACAACTGAACGTCATTCGTAGCATTCGCGTTGTATTTTCCTGCAATTTGTCACATTCTTGACAAAATCGACCCGCTATAGCAGAAGAATGGTAAAATTGTATAACAAAATAGACTCAGCCGTTTATATTGACGCGATTTTCAAAACAACTGAACTTTATTGGTAGCATTTGCGTTGTATTCTCCATTATTTTGTCACATTCTTAACAAAATCGAGTCGTTATTGTAGAAGAACGGTAAAATTGTATAATAAAATAGACAACCGTTTATTCTGACACGATTTTCAAAGGAATTGAACGTTATTGGTGGCTTTTGCGTTCTATTTTCCTGTGTTTTGTCATATTCTTGAGAAAATCGAGCCGTTATTGCACAGGAATGGTAAAATTGTATAATAAAATAGACTCAGTTGTTTATTTTGACACGATTTTCAAAACAACTGAACGTTATTGGTAGCATTTGCGTTGTATTTTCCTGTATTTTGTCACATTCTTGACAAAATCGAGCCGCTATTGCAGAAGAATGGTAAAATTGTATTATAAAATAGACTCAGCCGTTTATATTGACACGATTTTTAAAACAACTGATCGTTATTGGTGGCATTGGCGTTGCATTTTCCAGCATTTTGTCACATTCTTGACAAAATCGAGCCGTTATTGCAGAGGAATGGTAAAATTGTATAATAAAATAGACTCAGCCGTTTATATTGACACGATTTTCAAAACAACTGAACGTTATTGGTAGCATTTGCGTTGTATTTTCCTGTATTTTGTCACATTCTTCACAAAATCGAGCCGCTATTGCAGAAGAATGGTAAAATTGTATTATAAAATAGACTCAGCCGTTTAAATTGACACGATTTTCAAAACAACTGAACGTTATTGGTAGCATCTGCGTTGTATTCTCCTGTATTTTGTCACATTCTTAACAAAATCGAGTCGTTATTGTAGAAGAACGGTAAAATTGTATAATAAAATAGACAACCGTTTATTCTGACACGATTTTCAAAGGAATTGAACGTTATTGGTGGCTTTTGCGTTCTATTTTCCTGTTTTGTCACATTCTTGAAAAAATCGAGTCGTTATTGTAGAAGAACGGTAAAATTGTATAATAAAATAGACAACCGTTTACTCTGACACGATTTTCAAAGGAATTGAACGTTACTGGTAGCTTTTGCGTTCTATTTTCCTGTGTTTTGTCATATTCTTGAGAAAATCGAGCCGTTATTGCACAGGAATGGTAAAATTGTATAATAAAATAGACTCAGTTGTTTATTTTGACACGATTTTTAAAACAACTGAACGTCATTCGAAGCATTCGCGTTGTATTTTCCTGCAATTTATGACATTCTTGAAAAAATCGAGCCGCTATTGCAGAAGAATGGTAAAATTGTATAATAAAACAAACTCAGCCGTTTATATTGACACGATTTTCAAAAGAACTGAACGTGATTGGTAGCATTTGCGTTGTATTTTCCTGTATTTTGTCACATTCTTGACAAAATCGAGTCGGTATTGCAGAAGAATGGTAAAATTGTATAATAAAATATACTCAGCCGTTTATTTTGGCACGATTTATAAAACAAATGAACGTTATTGGTAGCATTCGCGTAGCATTTTGCTGCATTTTATCACATTCTTGACAAAATCAAGCCGCTATTGCAGAGGAATGGTAAAATTGTATAATAAAATAGACTCAGCCGTTTATATTGACACGATTTTCAAAACAACTGAACGTTATTGGTAGCATTTGCGTTGTATTTTCCTGTATTTTGTCACATTCTTGACAAAATCGACCCGCTATAGCAGAAGAATGGTAAAATTGTATAATAAAATAGACTCAGCCGTTTATATTGACACGATTTTCAAAACAACTGAACGTTATTGGAAGCATTTGCGTTGTATTCTCCATTATTTTGTCACATTCTTAACAAAATCGAGTCGTTATTGTAGAAGAACGGTAAAATTGTATAATAAAATAGACAACCGTTTATTCTGACACGATTTTCAAAGGAATTGAACGTTATTGGTAGCTTTTGCGTTCTATTTTCCTGTTTTGTCACATTCTTGAAAAAATCGAGTCGTTATTGTAGAAGAACGGTAAAATTGTATAATAAAATAGACAACCGTTTACTCTGACACGATTTTCAAAGGAATTGAACGTTATTGGTAGCTTTTGCGTTCTATATTCCTGTATTTTGTCACATTCTTTACAAAATCGAGCCGCTATTGCAGAGGAATGGTAAAATTGTATAATAAAATAGACTCAGCCGTTTATATTGACACGATTTTCAAAACAACGGAACGTTATTGGTAGCATTTGCGTTGTATTTTCCTGTATTTTGTCACATTCTTGACAAAATCGAGCCGCTATTGCAGAAGAATGGTAAAATTGTATTATAAAATAGACTCAGCCGTTTATATTGACACGATTTTCAAAACAACTGAACGTTATTGGTAGCATTTGCGTTGTATTCTCCTGTATTTTGTCACATTCTTAACAAAATCGAGTCGTTATTGTAGAAGAACGGTAAAATTGTATAATAAAATGGACAACCGTTTATTCTGACACGATTTTCAAAGGAATTGAACGTTATTGGTAGCTTTTGCGTTCTATTTTCCTGTTTTGTCACATTCTTGAAAAAATCGAGTCGTAATTGTAGAAAAACGGTAAAATTGTATGATAAAATAGACAACCGTTTATTCTGACACGATTTTCAAAGGAATTGAACGTTATTGGTAGCTTTTGCGTTCTATTTTCCTGTTTTGTCACATTCTTGAAAAAATCGAGTCGTTATTGTAGAAGAACGGTAAAATTGTATAATAAAATAGACAACCGTTTACTCTGACACGATTTTCAAAGGAATTGAACGTTACTGGTAGCTTTTGCGTTCTATTTTCCTGTGTTTTGTCATATTCTTGAGAAAATCGAGCCGTTATTGCACAGGAATGGTAAAATTGTATAATAAAATAGACTCGGTTGTTTATTTTGACACGATTTTTAAAACAACTGAACGTCATTCGTAGCATTCGCGTTGTATTTTCCTGCAATTTATGACATTCTTGAAAAAATCGAGCCGCTATTGCAGAAGAATGGTAAAATTGTATAATGAAATAGACTCAGCCGTTTATATTGACACGATTTTCAAAACAACTGAACGTTATTGGTAGCATTTGCGTTGTATTCTCCTGTATTTTGTCACATTCTTAACAAAATCGAGTCGTTATTGTAGAAGAACGGTAAAATTGTATAATAAAATGGACAACCGTTTATTCTGACACGATTTTCAAAGGAATTGAACGTTATTGGTAGCTTTTGCGTTCTATTTTCCTGTTTTGTCACATTCTTGAAAAAATCGAGTCGTAATTGTAGAAGAACGGTAAAATTGTATGATAAAATAGACAACCGTTTATTCTGACACGATTTTCAAAGGAATTGAACGTTATTGGTAGCTTTTGCGTTCTATTTTCCTGTTTTGTCACATTCTTGAAAAAATCGAGTCGTTATTGTAGAAGAATGGTAAAATTGTATAATAAAACAAACTCAGCCGTTTATATTGACACGATTTTCAAAAGAACTGAACGTGATTGGTAGCATTTGCGTTGTATTTTCCTGTATTTTGTCACATTCTTGACAAAATCGAGTCGGTATTGCAGAAGAATGGTAAAATTGTATAATAAAATATACTCAGCCGTTTATTTTGGCACGATTTATACAACAACTGAACGTTATTGGTAGCATTCGCGTAGCATTTTGCTGCATTTTATCATATTCTTGACAAAATCGAGCCGCTATTGCAGAGGAATGGTAAAATTGTATAATAAAATAGACTCAGCCGTTTATATTGACACGATTTTCAAAACAACTGAACGTTATTGGTAGAATTTGCGTTGTATTTTCCTGTATTTTGTCACATTCTTGACAAAATCGACCCGCTATAGCAGAAGAATGGTAAAATTGTATAATAAAATAGACTCAGCCGTTTATATTGACACGATTTTCAAAACAACTGAACTTTATTGGTAGCATTCGCGTAGCATTTTCCTGCATTTTGTCACATTCTTAACAAAATCGAGCAGCTATTGCAGAAGAATGGTATAATTGAATGATAAAATAGACAGCCGTTTATTTTGACACGATTTTCAAAGGAACTGTACGTTATTGGTAGCATTTGCGTTGTATTCTCCTGTATTTTGTCACATTCTTAACAAAATCGAGTCGTTATTGTAGAAGAACGGTAAAATTGTATAATAAAATAGACAACCGTTTACTCTGACACGATTTTCAAAGGAATTGAACGTTACTGGTAGCTTTTGCGTTCTATTTTCCTGTGTTTTGTCATATTCTTGAGAAAATCGAGCCGTTATTGCACAGGAATGGTAAAATTGTATAATAAAATAGACTCAGTTGTTTATTTTGACACGATTTTTAAAACAACTGAACGTCATTCGTAGCATTCGCGTTGTATTTTCCTGCAATTTATGACATTCTTGAAAAAATCGAGCCGCTATTGCAGAAGAATGGTAAAATTGTATAATAAAACAAACTCAGCCGTTTCTATTGACACCATTTTCAAAAGAACTGAACGTGATTGGTAGCATTTGCGTTGTATTTTCCTGTATTTTGTCACATTCTTGACAAAATCGAGTCGGTATTGCAGAAGAATGGTAAAATTGTATAATAAAATATACTCAGCCGTTTATTTTGGCACGATTTATAAATACAACTGAACGTTATTGGTAGCATTCGCGTAACATTTTGCTGCATTTTATCACATTCTTGACAAAATCGAGCCGCTATTGCAGAGGAATGGTAAAATTGTATAATAAAATAGACTCAGCCGTTTATATTGACACGATTTTCAAAACAACTGAACGTTATTGGTAGAATTTGCGTTGTATTTTCCTGTATTTTGTCACATTCTTGACAAAATCGACCCGCTATAGCAGAAGAATGGTAAAATTGTATAATAAAATAGACTCAGCCGTTTATATTGACACGATTTTCAAAACAACTGAACTTTATTGGTAGCATTCGCGTAGCATTTTCCTGCATTTTGTCACATTCTTAACAAAATCGAGCAGCTATTGCAGAAGAATGGTATAATTGAATGATAAAATAGACAACCGTTTACTCTGACACGATTTTCAATGGAATTGAACGTTACTGGTAGCTTTTGCGTTCTATTTTCCTGTGTTTTATCATTTTCTTGAGAAAATCGAGCCGTTATTGCACAGGAATGGTAAAATTGTATAATAAAATAGACTCAGTTGTTTATTTTGACACGATTTTTAAAACAACTGAACGTCATTCGTAGCATTCGCGTTGTATTTTCCTGCAATTTATGACATTCTTGAAAAAATCGAGCCGCAATTGCAGAAGAATGGTAAAATTGTATAATGAAATAGACTCAGCCGTTTATATTGACACGATTTTCAAAACAACTGAACGTTATTGGTAGAATTTGCGTTGTATTTTCCTGTATTTTGTCACATTCTTGACAAAATCGAGTCGGTATTGCAGAAGAATGGTAAAATTGTATAATAAAATATACTCAGCCGTTTATATTGACGCGATTTTCAAAACAACTGAACTTTATTGGTAGCATTTGCGTTGTATTTTCCTGTATTTTGTCACATTCTTGACAAAATCGAGTCGTTATTGCAGAAGAACGGTAAAATTGTATAACAAAATAGACAACCGTTTATTCTGACACGATTTTCAAAGGAATTGAACGTTATTGGTAGCTTTTGCGTTCTATATTCCTGTATTTTGTCACATTCTTGACAAAATCGAGCCGCTATTGCAGAAGAATGGTGAAATTGTATAATAAAATAGACTCAGCCGTTTATATTGACACGATTTTTAAAACAACTGAACGTTATTGGTAGCATTCGCGTAGCATTTTGCTGCATTTTATCACATTCTTGACAAAATCAAGCCGCTATTGCAGAGGAATGGTAAAATTGTATAATAAAATAGACTCAGCCGTTTATTTTGAGACGATTTTTAAAACAACTGAACTTTATTGGTAGCATTCGCGTTGCATTTTCCTGCATTTTGTCACATTCTTGACAAAATCGAGCTGCTATTGCAGAGGAATGGTAAAATTGTATAATAAAATAGACAGCCGTATAAATTGACACGGTTTTTAAAACAACTGAACGTTATTGGTAGCATTCGCGTTGCATTTTCCTGCATTTTGTCACATTCTTGACAAAATCGAGCTGCTATTGCAGAGGAATGGTAAAATTGTATAATAAAATAGACTCAGCCTTTTATATTGACACGATTTTCAAAACAACTGAACGTTATTGGTAGCATTTGCGTTGAATTTTCCTGTATTTTGTCACATTCTTGACAAAATCGAGCCGCTATTGCAGAAGAATGGTAAAATTGTATTATAAAATAGACTCAGCCGTTTATATTGACACGATTTTCAAAACAACTGAACGTTATTGGTAGCATTTGCGTTGTATTCTCCTGTATTTTGTCACATTCTTAACAAAATCGAGTCGTTATTGTAGAAGAACGGTAAAATTGTATAATAAAATAGACAACCGTTTATTCTGACACGATTTTCAAAGGAATTGAACGTTATTGGTAGCTTTTGCGTTCTATTTTCGAGTTTTGTCACATTCTTGAAAAAATCGAGTCGTTATTGTAGAAGAACGGTAAAATTGTATAATAAAATAGACAACCGTTTACTCTGACACGATTTTCAAAGGAATTGAACGTTACTGGTGGCTTTTGCGTTCTATTTTCCTGTGTTTTGTCATATTCTTGAGAAAATCGAGCCGTTATTGCACAGGAATGGTAAAATTGTATAATAAAATAGACTCAGTTGTTTATTTTGACACGATTTTTAAAACAACTGAACGTCATTCGTAGCATTCGCGTTGTATTTTCCTGCAATTTGTCACATTCTTGACAAAATCGACCCGCTATAGCAGAAGAATGGTAAAATTGTATAACAAAATAGACTCAGCCGTTTATATTGACGCGATTTTCAAAACAACTGAACTTTATTGGTAGCATTTGCGTTGTATTTTCCTGTATTTTGTCACATTCTTGACAAAATCGAGTCGTTATTGCAGAAGAACGGTAAAATTGTATAATAAAATAGACAACCGTTTATTCTGACACGATTTTCAAAGAAATTGAACGTTATTGGTAGCTTTTGCGTTCTATATTCCTGTATTTTGTCACATTCTTTACAAAATCAAGCCGCTATTGCAGAAGAATGGTGAAATTGTATAATAAAATAGACTCAGCCGTTTATATTGACACGATTTTTAAAACAACTGATCGTTATTGGTGGCATTGGCGTTGCATTTTCCTGCATTTTGTCACATTCTTGACAAAATCGAGCCGTTATTGCAGAGGAATGGTAAAATTGTATAATAAAATAGACTCAGCCGTTTATATTGACACGATTTTTAAAACAACTGAACGTTATTGGTAGCATTCGCGTTGCATTTTCCTGCATTTTGTCACATTCTTGACAAAATCGAGCTGCTATTGCAGAGGAATGGTAAAATTGTATAATAAAATAGACTCAGCCGTTTATATTGACACGATTTTTAAAACAACTGAACGTTATTGGTAGCATTCGCGTTGCATTTTCCTGCATTTTGTCACATTCTTGACAAAATCGAGCTGCTATTGCAGAGGAATGGTAAAATTGTATAATAAAATAGACTCAGCCGTTTATATTGACACGATTTTTAAAACAACTGAACGTTATTGGTAGCATTCGCGTTGCATTTTCCTGCATTTTGTCACATTCTTGACAAAATCGAGCCGTTATTGCAGAGGAATGGTAAAATTGTATAATAAAATAGACTCAGCCGTTTATATTGACACGATTTTCAAAACAACTGAACGTTATTGGTAGCATTTGCGTTGTATTTTCCTGTATTTTGTCACATTCTTGACAAAATCGAGCCGCTATTGCAGAAGAATGGTAAAATTGTATTATAAAATAGACTCAGCCGTTTATATTGACACGATTTTTAAAACAACTGAACGTTATTGGTAGCATTCGCGTTGCATTTTCCTGCATTTTGTCACATTCTTGACAAAATCGAGCTGCTATTGCAGAGGAATGGTAAAATTGTATAATAAAATAGACTCAGCCGTTTATATTGACACGATTTTTAAAACAACTGAACGTTATTGGTAGCATTCGCGTTGCATTTTCCTGCATTTTGTCACATTCTTGACAAAATCGAGCCGTTATTGCAGAGGAATGGTAAAATTGTATAATAAAATAGACTCAGCCGTTTATATTGACACGATTTTCAAAACAACTGAACGTTATTGGTAGCATTTGCGTTGTATTTTCCTGTATTTTGTCACATTCTTGACAAAATCGAGCCGCTATTGCAGAAGAATGGTAAAATTGTATTATAAAATAGACTCAGCCGTTTATATTGACACGATTTTTAAAACAACTGAACGTCATTCGTAGCATTCGCGTTGTATTTTCCTGCAATTTGTCACATTCTTGACAAAATCGACCCGCTATAGCAGAAGAATGGTAAAATTGTATAACAAAATAGACTCAGCCGTTTATATTGACACGATTTTCAAAACAACTGAACTTTATTGGTAGCATTCGCGTAGCATTTTCCTGCATTTTGTCACATTCTTAACAAAATCGAGCAGCTATTGCAGAAGAATGGTATAATTGAATGATAAAATAGACAACCGTTTACTCTGACACGATTTTCAATGGAATTGAACGTTACTGGTAGCTTTTGCGTTCTATTTTCCTGTGTTTTATCATTTTCTTGAGAAAATCGAGCCGTTATTGCACAGGAATGGTAAAATTGTATAATAAAATAGACTCAGTTGTTTATTTTGACACGATTTTTAAAACAACTGAACGTCATTCGTAGCATTCGCGTTGTATTTTCCTGCAATTTATGACATTCTTGAAAAAATCGAGCCGCAATTGCAGAAGAATGGTAAAATTGTATAATGAAATAGACTCAGCCGTTTATATTGACACGATTTTCAAAACAACTGAACGTTATTGGTAGAATTTGCGTTGTATTTTCCTGTATTTTGTCACATTCTTGACAAAATCGAGTCGGTATTGCAGAAGAATGGTAAAATTGTATAATAAAATATACTCAGCCGTTTATATTGACGCGATTTTCAAAACAACTGAACTTTATTGGTAGCATTTGCGTTGTATTTTCCTGTATTTTGTCACATTCTTGACAAAATCGAGTCGTTATTGCAGAAGAACGGTAAAATTGTATAACAAAATAGACAACCGTTTATTCTGACACGATTTTCAAAGGAATTGAACGTTATTGGTAGCTTTTGCGTTCTATATTCCTGTATTTTGTCACATTCTTGACAAAATCGAGCCGCTATTGCAGAAGAATGGTGAAATTGTATAATAAAATAGACTCAGCCGTTTATATTGACACGATTTTTAAAACAACTGAACGTTATTGGTAGCATTCGCGTTGCATTTTCCTGCATTTTGTCACATTCTTGACAAAATCGAGCTGCTATTGCAGAGGAATGGTAAAATTGTATAATAAAATAGACTCAGCCGTTTATTTTGACACGATTTTTAAAACAACTGAACGTTATTGGTAGCATTCGCGTTGCATTTTCCTGCATTTTGTCACATTCTTGACAAAATCGAGCTGCTATTGCAGAGGAATGGTAAAATTGTATAATAAAATAGACAGCCGTATAAATTGACACGGTTTTTAAAACAACTGAACGTTATTGGTAGCATTCGCGTTGCATTTTCCTGCATTTTGTCACATTCTTGACAAAATCGAGCTGCTATTGCAGAGGAATGGTAAAATTGTATAATAAAATAGACTCAGCCGTTTATATTGACACGATTTTCAAAACAACTGAACGTTATTGGTAGCATTTGCGTTGAATTTTCCTGTATTTTGTCACATTCTTGACAAAATCGAGCCGCTATCGCAGAAGAATGGTAAAATTGTATTATAAAATAGACTCAGCCGTTTATATTGACACGATTTTCAAAACAACTGAACGTTATTGGTAGCATTTGCGTTGTATTCTCCTGTATTTTGTCACATTCTTAACAAAATCGAGTCGTTATTGTAGAAGAACGGTAAAATTGTATAATAAAATAGACAACCGTTTATTCTGACACGATTTTCAAAGGAATTGAACGTTATTGGTAGCTTTTGCGTTCTATTTTCGAGTTTTGTCACATTCTTGAAAAAATCGAGTCGTTATTGTAGAAGAACGGTAAAATTGTATAATAAAATAGACAACCGTTTACTCTGACACGATTTTCAAAGGAATTGAACGTTACTGGTGGCTTTTGCGTTCTATTTTCCTGTGTTTTGTCATATTCTTGAGAAAATCGAGCCGTTATTGCACAGGAATGGTAAAATTGTATAATAAAATAGACTCAGTTGTTTATTTTGACACGATTTTTAAAACAACTGAACGTCATTCGTAGCATTCGCGTTGTATTTTCCTGCAATTTGTCACATTCTTGACAAAATCGACCCGCTATAGCAGAAGAATGGTAAAATTGTATAACAAAATAGACTCTGCCGTTTATATTGACGCGATTTTCAAAACAACTGAACTTTATTGGTAGCATTTGCGTTGTATTTTCCTGTATTTTGTCACATTCTTGACAAAATCGAGTCGTTATTGCAGAAGAACGGTAAAATTGTATAATAAAATAGACAACCGTTTATTCTGACACGATTTTCAAAGAAATTGAACGTTATTGGTAGCTTTTGCGTTCTATATTCCTGTATTTTGTCACATTCTTTACAAAATCAAGCCGCTATTGCAGAAGAATGGTGAAATTGTATAATAAAATAGACTCAGCCGTTTATATTGACACGATTTTTAAAACAACTGATCGTTATTGGTGGCATTGGCGTTGCATTTTCCTGCATTTTGTCACATTCTTGACAAAATCGAGCCGTTATTGCAGAGGAATGGTAAAATTGTATAATAAAATAGACTCAGCCGTTTATATTGACACGATTTTTAAAACAACTGAACGTTATTGGTAGCATTCGCGTTGCATTTTCCTGCATTTTGTCACATTCTTGACAAAATCGAGCTGCTATTGCAGAGGAATGGTAAAATTGTATAATAAAATAGACTCAGCCGTTTATATTGACACGATTTTTAAAACAACTGAACGTTATTGGTAGCATTCGCGTTGCATTTTCCTGCATTTTGTCACATTCTTGACAAAATCGAGCTGCTATTGCAGAGGAATGGTAAAATTGTATAATAAAATAGACTCAGCCGTTTATATTGACACGATTTTTAAAACAACTGAACGTTATTGGTAGCATTCGCGTTGCATTTTCCTGCATTTTGTCACATTCTTGACAAAATCGAGCCGTTATTGCAGAGGAATGGTAAAATTGTATAATAAAATAGACTCAGCCGTTTATATTGACACGATTTTCAAAACAACTGAACGTTATTGGTAGCATTTGCGTTGTATTTTCCTGTATTTTGTCACATTCTTGACAAAATCGAGCCGCTATTGCAGAAGAATGGTAAAATTGTATTATAAAATAGACTCAGCCGTTTATATTGACACGATTTTTAAAACAACTGAACGTTATTGGTAGCATTCGCGTTGCATTTTCCTGCATTTTGTCACATTCTTGACAAAATCGAGCTGCTATTGCAGAGGAATGGTAAAATTGTATAATAAAATAGACTCAGCCGTTTATATTGACACGATTTTTAAAACAACTGAACGTTATTGGTAGCATTCGCGTTGCATTTTCCTGCATTTTGTCACATTCTTGACAAAATCGAGCCGTTATTGCAGAGGAATGGTAAAATTGTATAATAAAATAGACTCAGCCGTTTATATTGACACGATTTTCAAAACAACTGAACGTTATTGGTAGCATTTGCGTTGTATTCTCCTGTATTTTGTCACATTCTTAACAAAATCGAGTCGTTATTGTAGAAGAACGGTAAAATTGTTTAATAAAATAGACAACCGTTTATTCTGACACGATTTTCAAAGGAATTGAACGTTATTGGTGGCTTTTGCGTTCTATTTTCCTGTTTTGTCACATTCTTGAAAAAATCGAGTCGTTATTGTAGAAGAACGGTAAAATTGTATAATAAAATAGACAACCGTTTACTCTGACACGATTTTCAAAGGAATTGAACGTTACTGGTAGCTTTTGCGTTCTATTTTCCTGTGTTTTGTCATATTCTTGAGAAAATCGAGCCGTTATTGCACAGGAATGGTAAAATTGTATAATAAAATAGACTCAGTTGTTTATTTTGACACGATTTTTAAAACAACTGAACGTCATTCGTAGCATTCGCGTTGTATTTTCCTGCAATGTATGACATTCTTGAAAAAATCGAGCCGCTATTGCAGAAGAATGGTAAAATTGTATAATAAAACAAACTCAGCCGTTTATATTGACACCATTTTCAAAAGAACTGAACGTGATTGGTAGCATTTGCGTTGTATTTTCCTGTATTTTGTCACATTCTTGACAAAATCGAGTCGGTATTGCAGAAGAATGGTAAAATTGTATAATAAAATATACTCAGCCGTTTATTTAGCACGATTTATAAAACAACTGAACGTTATTGGTAGCATTCGCGTAACATTTTGCTGCATTTTATCACATTCTTGACAAAATCGAGCCGCTATTGCAGAGGAATGGTAAAATTGTATAATAAAATAGACTCAGCCGTTTATATTGACACGATTTTCAAAACAACTGAAAGTTATTGGTAGAATTTGCGTTGTATTTTCCTGTATTTTGTCACATTCTTGACAAAATCGACCCGCTATAGCAGAAGAATGGTAAAATTGTATAATAAAATAGACTCAGCCGTTTATATTGACACGATTTTCAAAACAACTGAACTTTATTGGTAGCATTCGCGTAGCATTTTCCTGCATTTTGTCACATTCTTAACAAAATCGAGCAGCTATTGCAGAAGAATGGTATAATTGAATGATAAAATAGACAACCGTTTACTCTGACACGATTTTCAATGGAATTGAACGTTACTGGTAGCTTTTGCGTTCTATTTTCCTGTGTTTTATCATTTTCTTGAGAAAATCGAGCCGTTATTGCACAGGAATGGTAAAATTGTATAATAAAATAGACTCAGTTGTTTATTTTGACACGATTTTTAAAACAACTGAACGTCATTCGTAGCATTCGCGTTGTATTTTCCTGCAATGTATGACATTCTTGAAAAAATCGAGCCGCTATTGCAGAAGAATGGTAAAATTGTATAATAAAACAAACTCAGCCGTTTATATTGACACCATTTTCAAAAGAACTGAACGTGATTGGTAGCATTTGCGTTGTATTTTCCTGTATTTTGTCACATTCTTGACAAAATCGAGTCGGTATTGCAGAAGAATGGTAAAATTGTATAATAAAATATACTCAGCCGTTTATATTGACGCGATTTTCAAAACAACTGAACGTTATTGGTAGCATTCGCGTAACATTTTGCTGCATTTTATCACATTCTTGACAAAATCGAGCCGCTATTGCAGAGGAATGGTAAAATTGTATAATAAAATAGACTCAGCCGTTTATATTGACACGATTTTCAAAACAACTGAACGTTATTGGTAGAATTTGCGTTGTATTTTCCTGTATTTTGTCACATTCTTGACAAAATCGACCCGCTATAGCAGAAGAATGGTAAAATTGTATAATAAAATAGACTCAGCCGTTTATATTGACACGATTTTCAAAACAACTGAACTTTATTGGTAGCATTCGCGTAGCATTTTCCTGCATTTTGTCACATTCTTAACAAAATCGAGCAGCTATTGCAGAAGAATGGTATAATTGAATGATAAAATAGACAACCGTTTACTCTGACACGATTTTCAATGGAATTGAACGTTACTGGTAGCTTTTGCGTTCTATTTTCCTGTGTTTTATCATTTTCTTGAGAAAATCGAGCCGTTATTGCACAGGAATAGTAAAATTGTATAATAAAATAGACTCAGTTGTTTATTTTGACACGATTTTTAAAACAACTGAACGTCATTCGTAGCATTCGCGTTGTATTTTCCTGCAATTTATGACATTCTTGAAAAAATCGAGCCGCAATTGCAGAAGAATGGTAAAATTGTATAATGAAATAGACTCAGCCGTTTATATTGACACGATTTTCAAAACAACTGAACGTTATTGGTAGAATTTGCGTTGTATTTTCCTGTATTTTGTCACATTCTTGACAAAATCGAGTCGGTATTGCAGAAGAATGGTAAAATTGTATAACAAAATATACTCAGCCGTTTATATTGACGCGATTTTCAAAACAACTGAACTTTATTGGTAGCATTTGCGTTGTATTTTCCTGTATTTTGTCACATTCTTGACAAAATCGAGTCGTTATTGTAGAAGAACGGTAAAATTGTATAATAAAATAGACAACCGTTTACTCTGACACGATTTTCAAAGGAATTGAACGTTACTGGTAGCTTTTGCGTTCTATTTTCCTGTGTTTTGTCATATTCTTGAGAAAATCGAGCCGTTATTGCACAGGAATGGTAAAATTGTATAATAAAATAGACTCAGTTGTTTATTTTGACACGATTTTTAAAACAACTGAACGTCATTCGTAGCATTCGCGTTGTATTTTCCTGCAATGTATGACATTCTTGAAAAAATCGAGCCGCTATTGCAGAAGAATGGTAAAATTGTATAATAAAACAAACTCAGCCGTTTATATTGACACCATTTTCAAAAGAACTGAACGTGATTGGTAGCATTTGCGTTGTATTTTCCTGTATTTTGTCACATTCTTGACAAAATCGAGTCGGTATTGCAGAAGAATGGTAAAATTGTATAATAAAATATACTCAGCCGTTTATTTAGCACGATTTATAAAACAACTGAACGTTATTGGTAGCATTCGCGTAACATTTTGCTGCATTTTATCACATTCTTGACAAAATCGAGCCGCTATTGCAGAGGAATGGTAAAATTGTATAATAAAATAGACTCAGCCGTTTAAATTGACACGATTTTCAAAACAACTGAACGTTATTGGTAGAATTTGCGTTGTATTTTCCTGTATTTTGTCACATTCTTGACAAAATCGACCCGCTATAGCAGAAGAATGGTAAAATTGTATAATAAAATAGACTCAGCCGTTTATATTGACACGATTTTCAAAACAACTGAACTTTATTGGTAGCATTCGCGTAGCATTTTCCTGCATTTTGTCACATTCTTAACAAAATCGAGCAGCTATTGCAGAAGAATGGTATAATTGAATGATAAAATAGACAACCGTTTACTCTGACACGATTTTCAATGGAATTGAACGTTACTGGTAGCTTTTGCGTTCTATTTTCCTGTGTTTTATCATTTTCTTGAGAAAATCGAGCCGTTATTGCACAGGAATGGTAAAATTGTATAATAAAATAGACTCAGTTGTTTATTTTGACACGATTTTTAAAACAACTGAACGTCATTCGTAGCATTCGCGTTGTATTTTCCTGCAATTTATGACATTCTTGAAAAAATCGAGCCGCAATTGCAGAAGAATGGTAAAATTGTATAATGAAATAGACTCAGCCGTTTATATTGACACGATTTTCAAAACAACTGAACGTTATTGGTAGAATTTGCGTTGTATTTTCCTGTATTTTGTCACATTCTTGACAAAATCGAGTCGGTATTGCAGAAGAATGGTAAAATTGTATAATAAAATATACTCAGCCGTTTATATTGACGCGATTTTCAAAACAACTGAACTTTATTGGTAGCATTTGCGTTGTATTTTCCTGTATTTTGTCACATTCTTGACAAAATCGAGTCGTTATTGCAGAAGAACGGTAAAATTGTATAACAAAATAGACAACCGTTTATTCTGACACGATTTTCAAAGGAATTGAACGTTATTGGTAGCTTTTGCGTTCTATATTCCTGTATTTTGTCACATTCTTGACAAAATCGAGCCGCTATTGCAGAAGAATGGTGAAATTGTATAATAAAATAGACTCAGCCGTTTATATTGACACGATTTTTAAAACAACTGAACGTTATTGGTAGCATTCGCGTTGCATTTTCCTGCATTTTGTCACATTCTTGACAAAATCGAGCTGCTATTGCAGAGGAATGGTACAATTGTATAATAAAATAGACTCAGCCGTTTATTTTGACACGATTTTTAAAACAACTGAACGTTATTGGTAGCATTCGCGTTGCATTTTCCTGCATTTTGTCACATTCTTGACAAAATCGAGCTGCTATTGCAGAGGAATGGTAAAATTGTATAATAAAATAGACAGCCGTATAAATTGACACGGTTTTTAAAACAACTGAACGTTATTGGTAGCATTCGCGTTGCATTTTCCTGCATTTTGTCACATTCTTGACAAAATCGAGCTGCTATTGCAGAGGAATGGTAAAATTGTATAATAAAATAGACTCAGCCGTTTATATTGACACGATTTTCTAAACAACTGAACGTTATTGGTAGCATTTGCGTTGAATTTTCCTGTATTTTGTCACATTCTTGACAAAATCGAGCCGCTATTGCAGAAGAATGGTAAAATTGTATTATAAAATAGACTCAGCCGTTTATATTGACACGATTTTCAAAACAACTGAACGTTATTGGTAGCATTTGCGTTGTATTCTCCTGTATTTTGTCACATTCTCAACAAAATCGAGTCGTTATTGTAGAAGAACGGTAAAATTGTATAATAAAATAGACAACCGTTTATTCTGACACGATTTTCAAAGGAATTGAACGTTATTGGTAGCTTTTGCGTTCTATTTTCGAGTTTTGTCACATTCTTGAAAAAATCGAGTCGTTATTGTAGAAGAACGGTAAAATTGTATAATAAAATAGACAACCGTTTACTCTGACACGATTTTCAAAGGAATTGAACGTTACTGGTGGCTTTTGCGTTCTATTTTCCTGTGTTTTGTCATATTCTTGAGAAAATCGAGCCGTTATTGCACAGGAATGGTAAAATTGTATAATAAAATAGACTCAGTTGTTTATTTTGACACGATTTTTAAAACAACTGAACGTCATTCGTAGCATTCGCGTTGTATTTTCCTGCAATTTGTCACATTCTTGACAAAATCGACCCGCTATAGCAGAAGAATGGTAAAATTGTATAACAAAATAGACTCAGCCGTTTATATTGACGCGATTTTCAAAACAACTGAACTTTATTGGTAGCATTTGCGTTGTATTTTCCTGTATTTTGTCACATTCTTGACAAAATCGAGTCGTTATTGCAGAAGAACGGTAAAATTGTATAATAAAATAGACAACCGTTTATTCTGACACGATTTTCAAAGAAATTGAACGTTATTGGTAGCTTTTGCGTTCTATATTCCTGTATTTTGTCACATTCTTTACAAAATCAAGCCCCTATTGCAGAAGAATGGTGAAATTGTATAATAAAATAGACTCAGCCGTTTATATTGACACGATTTTTAAAACAACTGAACGTTATTGGTAGCATTCGCGTTGCATTTTCCTGCATTTTGTCACATTCTTGACAAAATCGAGCTGCTATTGCAGAGGAATGGTAAAATTGTATAATAAAATAGACTCAGCCGTTTATATTGACACGATTTTTAAAACAACTGATCGTTATTGGTGGCATTGGCGTTGCATTTTCCTGCATTTTGTCACATTCTTGACAAAATCGAGCCGTTATTGCAGAGGAATGGTAAAATTGTATAATAAAATAGACTCAGCCGTTTATATTGACACGATTTTCAAAACAACTGAACGTTATTGGTAGCATTTGCGTTATATTTTCCTGTATTTTGTCACATTCTTGACAAAATCGAGCCGTTATTGCAGAGGAATGGTAAAATTGTATAATAAAATAGACTCAGCCGTTTATATTGACACGATTTTCAAAACAACTGAACGTTATTGGTAGCATTTGCGTTGTATTTTCCTGTATTTTGTCACATTCTTGACAAAATCGAGCCGCTATTGCAGAAGAATGGTAAAATTGTATTATAAAATAGACTCAGCTGTTTAAATTGACACGATTTTCAAAACAACTGAACGTTATTGGTAGCATTTCCGTTGTATTCTCCTGTATTTTGTCACATTCTTAACAAAATCGAGTCGTTATTGTAGCAGAACGGTAAAATTGTTTAATAAAATAGACAACCGTTTATTCTGACACGATTTTCAAAGGAATTGAACGTTATTGGTGGCTTTTGCGTTCTATTTTCCTGTTTTGTCACATTCTTGAAAAAATCGAGTCGTTATTGTAGAAGAACGGTAAAATTGTATAATAAAATAGACAACCGTTTACTCTGACACGATTTTCAAAGGAATTGAACGTTACTGGTAGCTTTTGCGTTCTATTTTCCTGTGTTTTGTCATATTCTTGAGAAAATCGAGCCGTTATTGCACAGGAATGGTAAAATTGTATAATAAAATAGACTCAGTTGTTTATTTTGACACGATTTTTAAAACAACTGAACGTCATTCGTAGCATTCGCGTTGTATTTTCCTGCAATTTATGACATTCTTGAAAAAATCGAGCCGCTATTGCAGAAGAATGGTAAAATTGTATAATAAAACAAACTCAGCCGTTTATATTGACACGATTTTCAAAAGAACTGAACGTGATTGGTAGCATTTGCGTTGTATTTTCCTGTATTTTGTCACATTCTTGACAAAATCGAGTCGGTATTGCAGAAGAATGGTAAAATTGTATAATAAAATATACTCAGCCGTTTATTTTGGCACGATTTATAAAACAACTGAACGTTATTGGTAGCATTTGCGTTGTATTTTCCTGTATTTTGTCACATTCTTGACAAAATCGACCCGCTATAGCAGAAGAATGGTAAAATTGTATAATAAAATAGACTCAGCCGTTTATATTGACACGATTTTCAAAACAACTGAACGTTATTGGTAGCATTTGCGTTGTATTTTCCTGTATTTTGTCACATTCTTGACAAAATCGACCCGCTATAGCAGAAGAATGGTAAAATTGTATAATAAAATAGACTCAGCCGTTTATATTGACACGATTTTCAAAACAACTGAACTTTATTGGTAGCATTTGCGTTGTATTTTCCTGTATTTTGTCACATTCTTAACAAAATCGAGTCGTTATTGCAGAAGAACGGTAAAATTGTATAATAAAATAGACAACCGTATATTCTGACACGATTTTCAAAGAATTGATCGTTATTGGTAGCTTTTGCGTTCTATATTCCTGTATTTTGTCACATTCTTTACAAAATCGAGCCGCTATTGCAGAAGAATGGTAAAATTGTATAATAAAATAGACTCAGCCGTTTATATTGACACGATTTTTAAAACAACTGAACGTTATTGGTAGCATTCGCGTTGCATTTTCCTGCATTTTGTCACATTCTCGACAAAATCGAGCTGCTATTGCAGAGGAATGGTAAAATTGTATAATAAAATGGACAGCCGTATAAATTGACACGGTTTTTAAAACAACTGAACGTTATTGGTAGCATTCGCGTTACATTTTCCTGCATTTTGTCACATTCTTGACAAAATCGAGCTGCTATTGCAGAGGAATGGTAAAATTGTATAATAAAATAGACTCAGCCGTTTATATTGACACGATTTTCAAAACAACTGAACGTTATTGGTAGCATTTGCGTTGTATTTTCCTGTATTTTGTCACATTCTTGACAAAATCGAGCCGCTATTGCAGAAGAATGGTAAAATTGTATTATAAAATAGACTCAGCCGTTTATATTGACACGATTTTCAAAACAACTGAACGTTATTGGTAGCATTTGCGTTGTATTCTCCTGTATTTTGTCACATTCTTAACAAAATCGAGTCGTTATTGTAGAAGAACGGTAACATTGTATAATAAAATAGACAACCGTTTACTCTGACGCGATTTTCAAAGGAATTGAACGTTACTGGTAGCTTTTGCGTTCTATTTTCCTGTGTTTTGTCATATTCTTGAGAAAATCGAGCCGTTATTGCACAGGAATGGTAAAATTGTATAATAAAATAGACTCAGTTGTTTATTTTGACACGATTTTTAAAACAACTGAACGTCATTCGTAGCATTCGCGCTGTATTTTCCTGCAATTTATGACATTCTTGAAAAAATCGAGCCGCTATTGCAGAAGAATGGTAAAATTGTATAATAAAACAAACTCAGCCGTTTATATTGACACGATTTTCAAAAGAACTGAACGTTATTGGTAGAATTTGCGTTGTATTTTCCTGTATTTTGTCACATTCTTGACAAAATCGACCCGCTATAGCAGAAGAATGGTAAAATTGTATAATAAAATATACTCAGCCGTTTATTTTGGCACGATTTATAAAACAACTGAACGTTATTGGTAGCATTCGCGTTGCATTTTGCTGCATTTTATCACATTCTTGACAAAATCGAGCCGCTATTACAGAGGAATGGTAAAATTGTATAATAAAATAGACTCAGCCGTTTATATTGACACGATTTTCAAAAGAACTGAACGTTATTGGTAGAATTTGCGTTGTATTTTCCTGTATTTTGTCACATTATTGACAAAATCGACCCGCTATAGCAGAAGAATGGTAAAATTGTATAATAAAATAGACTCAGCCGTTTATATTGCCACGATTTTCAAAACAACTGAACTTTATTGGTAGCATTCGCGTTGCATTTTCCTGCATTTTGTCACATTCTTGACAAAATCGAGCTGCTATTGCAGAGGAATGGTCAAATTGTATAATAAAATAGACAGCCGTTTAAATTGACACGATTTTTAAAACAACTGAACGTTATTGGTAGCATTCGCGTTGCATTTTCCTGCATTTTGTCACATTCTTGACAAAATCGAGCTGCTATTGCAGAGGAATGGTAAAATTGTATAATAAAATAGACTCAGCCGTTTATTTTGACACGATTTTTAAAACAACTGAACGTTATTGGTAGCATTCGCGTTGCATTTTCCTGCATTTTGTCAAATTCTTTACAAAATCGAGCCGCTTTTGCAGAAGAATGGTAAAATTTTATAATTAAATAGACTCAGCCGTTTATATTGACACGATTTTTAAAACAACTGATCGTTATTGGTAGCATTGGCGTTGCATTTTCCTGCATTTTGTCACATTCTTGACAAAATCGAGCCGTTATTGCACAGGAATGGTAAAATTGTATAATTAAATAGACTCAGCCGTTTATATTGACACGATTTTCATACCAACTGAACGTTATTGGTAGCATTTGCGTTGTATTTTCCTGTATTTTGTCACATTCTTGACAAAATCGAGCCGCAATTGCAGAAGAATGGTAAAATTGTATAATAAAATAGACAACCGTTTATTATGACACTATTTTTAAAGGAATTGAACGTTATTGGTAGCTTTTACGTTCTATTTTCCTATATTTTGTCACATTATTGACAAGATCGAGCCGCTATGCAGAGGAATGGTAAAATTGTATAATAAAATAGACTCAGTTGTTTATTTTGACACGATTTTTAAAACAACTGAACGTCATTCGTAGCATTCGCGTTGTATTTTCCTGCTATTTATGACATTCTTGAAAAAATCGAGCCGCTATTGCAGAAGAATGGTAAAATTGTATAATAAAACAAACTCAGCCGTTTATATTGACACGATTTTCAAAAGAACTGAACGTGATTGGTAGCATTCGCGTTACATTTTCCTGTATTTTGTCACATTCTCGACAAAATCGAGTCGGTATTGCAGAGGAATGGTAAAATTGTATAATGAAATAGACTCAGCCGTTTATATTGACACGATTTTCAAAACAACTGAACGTTATTGGTAGCATTCGCGTAGCATTTTGCTGCATTTTATCACATTCTTGACAAAATCGAGCCGCTACTGCAGAGGAATGGTAAAATTGTATAATGAAATAGACTCAGCCGTTTATATTGACACGATTTTCAAAACAACTGAACGTTATTGGTAGAATTTGCGTTGTATTTTATTGTATTTTGTCACATTCTTTACAAAATCGACCCGCTATTGCAGAAGAATGGTAAAATTGTATAATAAAATAGACTCAGCCGTTTATATTGACACGATTTTCAAAACAACTGAACTTTATTGGTAGCATTTGCGTTGTATTTTCCTGTATTTTGTCACATTCTTGACAAAATCGAGTCGTTATTGCAGAAGAACGGTAAAATTGTATAATAAAATAGACAACCGTTTATTCTGACACGATTTTCAAAGGAATTGAACGTTATTGGTAGCTTTTGCGTTCTACATTCCTGTATTTTGTCACATTCTTTACAAAATCGAGCCGCTATTGCAGAAGAATGGTAAAATTGTATAATAAAATATACTCAGCCGTTTATATTGACACGATTTTTAAAACAACTGAACGTTATTGGTAGCATTCGCGTTGCATTTTCCTGCATTTTGTCACATTCTTGACAAAATCGAGCTGCTATTGCAGAGGAATGGTAAAATTGTATAATAAAATGGACAGCCGTATAAATTGACACGGTTTTTAAAACAACTGAACGTTATTGGTAGCATTCGCGTTACATTTTCCTGCATTTTGTCACATTCTTGACAAAATCGAGTCGGTATTGCAGAGGAATGGTAAAATTGTATAATGAAATAGACTCAGCCGTTTATATTGACACGATTTTCAAAACAACTGAACGTTATTGGTAGCATTCGCGTAGCATTTTGCTGCATTTTATCACATTCTTGACAAAATCGAGCCGCTACTGCAGAGGAATGGTAAAATTGTATAATGAAATAGACTCAGCCGTTTATATTGACACGATTTTCAAAACAACTGAACGTTATTGGTAGAATTTGCGTTGTATTTTATTGTATTTTGTCACATTCTTTACAAAATCGACCCGCTATTGCAGAAGAATGGTAAAATTGTATAATAAAATAGACTCAGCCGTTTATATTGACACGATTTTCAAAACAACTGAACTTTATTGGTAGCATTTGCGTTGTATTTTCCTGTATTTTGTCACATTCTTGACAAAATCGAGTCGTTATTGCAGAAGAACGGTAAAATTGTATAATAAAATAGACAACCGTTTATTCTGACACGATTTTCAAAGGAATTGAACGTTATTGGTAGCTTTTGCGTTCTACATTCCTGTATTTTGTCACATTCTTTACAAAATCGAGCCGCTATTGCAGAAGAATGGTAAAATTGTATAATAAAATATACTCAGCCGTTTATATTGACACGATTTTTAAAACAACTGAACGTTATTGGTAGCATTCGCGTTGCATTTTCCTGCATTTTGTCACATTCTTGACAAAATCGAGCTGCTATTGCAGAGGAATGGTAAAATTGTATAATAAAATGGACAGCCGTATAAATTGACACGGTTTTTAAAACAACTGAACGTTATTGGTAGCATTCGCGTTACATTTTCCTGCATTTTGTCACATTCTTGACAAAATCGAGTCGGTATTGCAGAGGAATGGTAAAATTGTATAATGAAATAGACTCAGCCGTTTATATTGACACGATTTTCAAAACAACTGAACGTTATTGGTAGCATTCGCGTAGCATTTTGCTGCATTTTATCACATTCTTGACAAAATCGAGCCGCTACTGCAGAGGAATGGTAAAATTGTATAATGAAATAGACTCAGCCGTTTATATTGACACGATTTTCAAAACAACTGAACGTTATTGGTAGAATTTGCGTTGTATTTTATTGTATTTTGTCACATTCTTTACAAAATCGACCCGCTATTGCAGAAGAATGGTAAAATTGTATAATAAAATAGACTCAGCCGTTTATATTGACACGATTTTCAAAACAACTGAACTTTATTGGTAGCATTTGCGTTGTATTTTCCTGTATTTTGTCACATTCTTGACAAAATCGAGTCGTTATTGCAGAAGAACGGTAAAATTGTATAATAAAATAGACAACCGTTTATTCTGACACGATTTTCAAAGGAATTGAACGTTATTGGTAGCTTTTGCGTTCTACATTCCTGTATTTTGTCACATTCTTTACAAAATCGAGCCGCTATTGCAGAAGAATGGTAAAATTGTATAATAAAATATACTCAGCCGTTTATATTGACACGATTTTTAAAACAACTGAACGTTATTGGTAGCATTCGCGTTGCATTTTCCTGCATTTTGTCACATTCTTGACAAAATCGAGCTGCTATTGCAGAGGAATGGTAAAATTGTATAATAAAATAGACTCAGCCGTTTATATTGACACGATTTTTAAAACAACTGAACGTTATTGGTAGCATTCGCGTTGCATTTTCCTGCATTTTGTCACATTCTTGACAAAATCGAGCTGCTATTGCAGAGGAATGGTAAAATTGTATAATAAAATGGACAGCCGTATAAATTGACACGGTTTTTAAAACAACTGAACGTTATTGGTAGCATTCGCGTTACATTTTCCTGCATTTTGTCACATTCTTGACAAAATCGAGCTGCTATTGCAGAGGAATGGTAAAATTGTATAATAAAATAGACTCAGCCGTTTATATTGACACGATTTTTAAATTAACTGATCGTTATGGGTGGCATTGGCGTTGCATTTTCCTGCATTTTGTCACATTCTTGACAAAATCGAGCCGTTATTGCAGAGGAATGGTAAAATTGTATAATAAAATAGACTCAGCCGTTTATATTGACACGATTTTCAAAACAACTGAACGTTATTGGTAGCATTTGCGTTGTATTTTCCTGTATTTTGTCACATTCTTGACAAAATCGAGCCGCTATTGCAGAAGAATGGTAAAATTGTATTATAAAATAGACTCAGCCGTTTATATTGACACGATTTTCAAAACAACTGAACGTTATTGGTAGCATTTGCGTTGTATTCTCCTGTATTTTGTCACATTCTTAACAAAATCGAGTCGTTATTGTAGAAGAACGGTAACATTGTATAATAAAATAGACAACCGTTTACTCTGACACGATTTTCAAAGGAATTGAACGTTACTGGTAGCTTTTGCGTTCTATTTTCCTGTGTTTTGTCAAATTCTTGAGAAAATCGAGCCGTTATTGCACAGGAATGGTAAAATTGTATAATAAAATAGACTCAGTTGTTTATTTTGACACGATTTTTAAAACAACTGAACGTCATTCGTAGCATTCGCGTTGTATTTTCCTGCAATTTATGACATTCTTGAAAAAATCGAGCCGCTATTGCAGAAGAATGGTAAAATTGTATAATAAAACAAACTCAGCCGTTTATATTGACACGATTTTCAAAAGAACTGAAAGTGATTGGTAGCATTTGCGTTGTATTTTCCTGTATTTTGTCACATTCTTGACAAAATCGAGTCGGTATTGCAGAAGAATGGTAAAATTGTATAATAAAATATACTCAGCCGTTTATTTTGGCACGATTTATAAAACAACTGAACGTTATTGGTAGCATTCGCGTTGCATTTTGCTGCATTTTATCACATTCTTGACAAAATCGAGCCGCTATTACAGAGGAATGGTAAAATTGTATAATAAAATAGACTCAGCCGTTTATATTGACACGATTTTCAAAACAACTGAACGTTATTGGTAGTATTTGCGTTGTATTTTCCTGTATTTTGTCACATTCTTGACAAAATCGACCCGCTATAGCAGAAGAATGGTAAAATTGTATAATAAAATAGACTCAGCCGTTTATATTGCCACGATTTTCAAAACAACTGAACTTTATTGGTAGCATTCGCGTTGCATTTTCCTGCATTTTGTCACATTCTTGACAAAATCGAGCTGCTATTGCAGAGGAATGGTAAAATTGTATAATAAAATAGACAGCCGTTTAAATTGACACGATTTTTAAAACAACTGAACGTTATTGGTAGCATTCGCGTTGCATTTTCCTGCATTTTGTCACATTCTTGACAAAATCGAGCTGCTATTGCAGAGGAATGGTAAAATTATATAATAAAATAGACTCAGCCGTTTATTTTGACACGATTTTTAAAACAACTGAACGTTATTGGTAGCATTCGCGTTGCATTTTCCTGCATTTTGTCACATTCTTGACAAAATCGAGCTGCTATTGCAGAGGAATGGTAAAATTGTATAATAAAATAGACTCAGCCGTTTATTTTGACACGATTTTTAAAACAACTGAACGTTATTGGTAGCATTCGCGTTGCATTTTCCTGCATTTTGTCAAATTCTTTACAAAATCGAGCCGCTTTTGCAGAAGAATGGTAAAATTTTATAATTAAATAGACTCAGCCGTTTATATTGACACGATTTTTAAAACAACTGATCGTTATTGGTAGAATTTGCGTTGTATTTTATTGTATTTTGTCACATTCTTTACAAAATCGACCCGCTATTGCAGAAGAATGGTAAAATTGTATAATAAAATAGACTCAGCCGTTTATATTGACACGATTTTCAAAACAACTGAACGTTATTGGTAGCATTCGCGTTGCATTTTCCTGCATTTTGTCACATTCTTGACAAAATCGAGCCGTTATTGCAGAGGAATGGTAAAATTGTATAATAAAATAGACAACCGTTTATTCTGACACGATTTTCAAAGGAATTGAACGTTATTGGTAGCTTTTGCGTTCTATTTTCCTATACTTTGTCACATTCTTGACAAAATCGAGCCGCTATTGCAGAAGAATCGTAAAATTGTATAATAAAACTTACTCAGCCGTTTATATTGACACGATTTCCAAAAGAACTGACGTTATTGGTAGCATTTGCGTTGTATTTTACTGTCACATTATTGACAAAATCGAGTCGGTATTGCAGAGGAATGGTAAAATTGAATGATAAAATAGACAACCGTTTATTTTGACACGATTTTTAAAACAATTGAACGTTATTGGTAGCATTCGCGTTGCATTTTCCTGCATTTTGTCACATTCTTAACAAAATCGAGCAGCTATTGCAGAAGAATGGTATGATTGAATCATAAAATAGACAACCGTTTATTTTGACACGATTTTCAAAGGAATTGAACGTTATTGGTAGCTTTTGCGTTCTATTTTCCTATACTTTGTCACATTCTTGACAAAATCGAGCCGTTATTGCAGAGGAATGGTAAAATTGTATAATAAAATAGACTCAGTTGTTTATTTTGACACGATTTTTAAAACAACTGAACGTCATTCGTAGCATTCGCGTTGTATTTTCCTGCATTTTGTCACATTCTTGACAAAATCGAGCCGCAATTGCAGAAGAATGGTAAAATTGTATAATAAAATAGACAACCGTTTATTATGACACTATTTTCAAAGGAATTGAACGTTATTGGTAGCTTTTACGTTCTATTTTCCTGTATTTTGTCACATTATTGACAAGATCGAGCCGCTATGCAGAGGAATGGTAAAATTGTATAATAAAATAGACTCAGTTGTTTATTTTGACACGATTTTTAAAACAACTGAACGTCATTCGTAGCATTCGCGTTGTATTTTCCTGCTATTTATGACTTTCTTGAAAAAATCGAGCCGCTATTGCAGAAAAATGGTAAAATTGTATAATAAAACAAACTCAGCCGTTTATATTGACACGATTTTCAAAAGAACTGAACGTGATTGGTAGCATTTGCGTTGTATTTTCCTGTATTTTGTCACATTCTCGACAAAATCGAGTCGGTATTGCAGAGGAATGGTAAAATTGTATAACGAAATAGACTCAGCCGTTTATATTGACACGATTTTCAAAACAACTGAACGTTATTGGTAGCATTCGCGTAGCATTTTGCTGCATTTTATCACATTCTTGACAAAATCGAGCCGCTATTGCAGAGGAATGGTAAAATTGTATAATGAAATAGACTCAGCCGTTTATATTGACACGATTTTCAAAACAACTGAACGTTATTGGTAGAATTTGCGTTGTATTTTATTGTATTTTGTCACATTCTTTACAAAATCGACCCGCTATTGCAGAAGAATGGTAAAATTGTATAATAAAATAGACTCAGCCGTTTATATTGCCACGATTTTCAAAACAACTGAACTTTATTGGTAGCATTCGCGTTGCATTTTCCTGCATTTTGTCACATTCTTGACAAAATCGAGCTGCTATTGCAGAGGAATGGTAAAATTGTATAATAAAATAGACAGCCGTTTAAATTGACACGATTTTTAAAACAACTGAACGTTATTGGTAGCATTCGCGTTGCATTTTCCTGCATTTTGTCACATTCTTGACAAAATCGAGCTGCTATTGCAGAGGAATGGTAAAATTATATAATAAAATAGACTCAGCCGTTTATTTTGACACGATTTTTAAAACAACTGAACGTTATTGGTAGCATTCGCGTTGCATTTTCCTGCATTTTGTCACATTCTTGACAAAATCGAGCTGCTATTGCAGAGGAATGGTAAAATTGTATAATAAAATAGACTCAGCCGTTTATTTTGACACGATTTTTAAAACAACTGAACGTTATTGGTAGCATTCGCGTTGCATTTTCCTGCATTTTGTCAAATTCTTTACAAAATCGAGCCGCTTTTGCAGAAGAATGGTAAAATTTTATAATTAAATAGACTCAGCCGTTTATATTGACACGATTTTTAAAACAACTGATCGTTATTGGTAGAATTTGCGTTGTATTTTATTGTATTTTGTCACATTCTTTACAAAATCGACCCGCTATTGCAGAAGAATGGTAAAATTGTATAATAAAATAGACTCAGCCGTTTATATTGACACGATTTTCAAAACAACTGAACGTTATTGGTAGCATTCGCGTTGCATTTTCCTGCATTTTGTCACATTCTTGACAAAATCGAGCCGTTATTGCAGAGGAATGGTAAAATTGTATAATAAAATAGACAACCGTTTATTCTGACACGATTTTCAAAGGAATTGAACGTTATTGGTAGCTTTTGCGTTCTATTTTCCTATACTTTGTCACATTCTTGACAAAATCGAGCCGCTATTGCAGAAGAATCGTAAAATTGTATAATAAAACTTACTCAGCCGTTTATATTGACACGATTTCCAAAAGAACTGACGTTATTGGTAGCATTTGCGTTGTATTTTACTGTCACATTATTGACAAAATCGAGTCGGTATTGCAGAGGAATGGTAAAATTGAATGATAAAATAGACAACCGTTTATTTTGACACGATTTTTAAAACAATTGAACGTTATTGGTAGCATTCGCGTTGCATTTTCCTGCATTTTGTCACATTCTTAACAAAATCGAGCAGCTATTGCAGAAGAATGGTATGATTGAATCATAAAATAGACAACCGTTTATTTTGACACGATTTTCAAAGGAATTGAACGTTATTGGTAGCTTTTGCGTTCTATTTTCCTATACTTTGTCACATTCTTGACAAAATCGAGCCGTTATTGCAGAGGAATGGTAAAATTGTATAATAAAATAGACTCAGTTGTTTATTTTGACACGATTTTTAAAACAACTGAACGTCATTCGTAGCATTCGCGTTGTATTTTCCTGCATTTTGTCACATTCTTGACAAAATCGAGCCGCAATTGCAGAAGAATGGTAAAATTGTATAATAAAATAGACAACCGTTTATTATGACACTATTTTCAAAGGAATTGAACGTTATTGGTAGCTTTTACGTTCTATTTTCCTGTATTTTGTCACATTATTGACAAGATCGAGCCGCTATGCAGAGGAATGGTAAAATTGTATAATAAAATAGACTCAGTTGTTTATTTTGACACGATTTTTAAAACAACTGAACGTCATTCGTAGCATTCGCGTTGTATTTTCCTGCTATTTATGACTTTCTTGAAAAAATCGAGCCGCTATTGCAGAAAAATGGTAAAATTGTATAATAAAACAAACTCAGCCGTTTATATTGACACGATTTTCAAAAGAACTGAACGTGATTGGTAGCATTTGCGTTGTATTTTCCTGTATTTTGTCACATTCTCGACAAAATCGAGTCGGTATTGCAGAGGAATGGTAAAATTGTATAACGAAATAGACTCAGCCGTTTATATTGACACGATTTTCAAAACAACTGAACGTTATTGGTAGCATTCGCGTAGCATTTTGCTGCATTTTATCACATTCTTGACAAAATCGAGCCGCTATTGCAGAGGAATGGTAAAATTGTATAATGAAATAGACTCAGCCGTTTATATTGACACGATTTTCAAAACAACTGAACGTTATTGGTAGAATTTGCGTTGTATTTTATTGTATTTTGTCACATTCTTTACAAAATCGACCCGCTATTGCAGAAGAATGGTAAAATTGTATAATAAAATAGACTCAGCCGTTTATATTGACACGATTTTCAAAACAACTGAACTTTATTGGTAGCATTTGCGTTGTATTTTCCTGTATTTTGTCACATTCTTGACAAAATCGAGTCGTTATTGCAGAAGAACGGTAAAATTGTATAATAAAATAGACAACCGTTTATTCTGACACGATTTTCAAAGGAATTGAACGTTATTGGTAGCTTTTGCGTTCTATATTCCTGTATTTTGTCACATTCTTTACAAAATCGAGCCGCTATTGCAGAAGAATGGTAAAATTGTATAAAAAAATATAGTCAGCCGTTTATATTGACACGATTTTTAAAACAACTGAACGTTATTGGTAGCATTCGCGTTGCATTTTCCTGCATTTTGTCACATTCTTGACAAAATCGAGCTGCTATTGCAGAGGAATGGTAAAATTGTATAATAAAATAGACTCAGCCGTTTATTTTGACACGATTTTTAAAACAACTGAACGTTATTGGTAGCATTCGCGTTGCATTTTCCTGCATTTTGTCACATTCTTGACAAAATCGAGCTGCTATTGCAGAGGAATGGTAAAATTGTATAATAAAATAGACAGCCGTTTAAATTGACACGATTTTTAAAACAACTGACCGTTATTGGTAGCATTCGCGTTTTATTTTCCTGCATTTTGTCACATTCTTGACAAAATCCAGCTGCTATTGCAGAGGAATGGTAAAATTGTATAATAAAATAGACTCAGCCGTTTATATTGACACGATTTTTAAAACAACTGAACGTTATTGGTAGCATTCGCGTTGCATTTTCCTGCATTTTGTCACATTCTTGACAAAATCGAGCCGCAATTGCAGAAGAATGGTAAAATTGTATAATAAAATAGACAACCGTTTATTATGACACTATTTTCAAAGGAATTGAACGTTATTGGTATCTTTTACGTTCTATTTTCCTATATTTTGTCACATTATTGACAAAATCGAGCCGCTATACAGAGGAATGGTAAAATTGTATAATAAAATAGGCTCAGCCGTTTATATTGACACGATTTTTAAAATAACTGATCGTTATTGGTAGCATTGGCGTTGCATTTTCCTGCATTTTGTCACATTCTTGACAAAATCGAGCCGTTATTGCACAGGAATGGTAAAATTGTATAATTAAATAGACTCAGCCGTTTATATTGACACGATTTTCATACCAACTGAACGTTATTGGTAGCATTTGCGTTGTATTTTGCTGCATTTTATCACATTCTTGACAAAATCGAGCTGCTATTGCAGAGGAATGGTAAAATTGTATAATAAAATAGACAACCGTTTATTATGACACTATTTTCAAAGGAATTGAACGTTATTGGTAGCTTTTACGTTCTATTTTCCTGTATTTTGTCACATTATTGACAAGATCGAGCCGCTATGCAGAGGAATGGTAAAATTGTATAATAAAATAGACTCAGTTGTTTATTTTGACACGATTTTTAAAACAACTGAACGTCATTCGTAGCATTCGCGTTGTATTTTCCTGCTATTTATGACTTTCTTGAAAAAATCGAGCCGCTATTGCAGAAGAATGGTAAAATTGTATAATAAAACAAACTCAGCCGTTTATATTGACACGATTTTCAAAAGAACTGAACGTGATTGGTAGCATTTGCGTTGTATTTTCCTGTATTTTGTCACATTCTCGACAAAATCGAGTCGGTATTGCAGAGGAATGGTAAAATTGTATAACGAAATAGACTCAGCCGTTTATATTGACACGATTTTCAAAACAACTGAACGTTATTGGTAGCATTCGCGTAGCATTTTGCTGCATTTTATCACATTCTTGACAAAATCGAGCCGCTATTGCAGAGGAATGGTAAAATTGTATAATGAAATAGACTCAGCCGTTTATATTGACACGATTTTCAAAACAACTGAACGTTATTGGTAGAATTTGCGTTGTATTTTATTGTATTTTGTCACATTCTTTACAAAATCGACCCGCTATTGCAGAAGAATGGTAAAATTGTATAATAAAATAGACTCAGCCGTTTATATTGACACGATTTTCAAAACAACTGAACTTTATTGGTAGCATTTGCGTTGTATTTTCCTGTATTTTGTCACATTCTTGACAAAATCGAGTCGTTATTGCAGAAGAACGGTAAAATTGTATAATAAAATAGACAACCGTTTATTCTGACACGATTTTCAAAGGAATTGAACGTTATTGGTAGCTTTTGCGTTCTATATTCCTGTATTTTGTCACATTCTTTACAAAATCGAGCCGCTATTGCAGAAGAATGGTAAAATTGTATAAAAAAATATAGTCAGCCGTTTATATTGACACGATTTTTAAAACAACTGAACGTTATTGGTAGCATTCGCGTTGCATTTTCCTGCATTTTGTCACATTCTTGACAAAATCGAGCTGCTATTGCAGAGGAATGGTAAAATTGTATAATAAAATAGACTCAGCCGTTTATTTTGACACGATTTTTAAAACAACTGAACGTTATTGGTAGCATTCGCGTTGCATTTTCCTGCATTTTGTCACATTCTTGACAAAATCGAGCTGCTATTGCAGAGGAATGGTAAAATTGTATAATAAAATAGACAGCCGTTTAAATTGACACGATTTTTAAAACAACTGACCGTTATTGGTAGCATTCGCGTTTTATTTTCCTGCATTTTGTCACATTCTTGACAAAATCGAGCTGCTATTGCAGAGGAATGGTAAAATTGTATAATAAAATAGACTCAGCCGTTTATATTGACACGATTTTTAAAACAACTGAACGTTATTGGTAGCATTCGCGTTGCATTTTCCTGCATTTTGTCACATTCTTGACAAAATCGAGCCGCAATTGCAGAAGAATGGTAAAATTGTATAATAAAATAGACAACCGTTTATTATGACACTATTTTCAAAGGAATTGAACGTTATTGGTATCTTTTACGTTCTATTTTCCTATATTTTGTCACATTATTGACAAAATCGAGCCGCTATACAGAGGAATGGTAAAATTGTATAATAAAATAGGCTCAGCCGTTTATATTGACACGATTTTTAAAATAACTGATCGTTATTGGTAGCATTGGCGTTGCATTTTCCTGCATTTTGTCACATTCTTGACAAAATCGAGCCGTTATTGCACAGGAATGGTAAAATTGTATAATTAAATAGACTCAGCCGTTTATATTGACACGATTTTCATACCAACTGAACGTTATTGGTAGCATTTGCGTTGTATTTTGCTGCATTTTATCACATTCTTGACAAAATCGAGCTGCTATTGCAGAGGAATGGTAAAATTGTATAATAAAATAGACTCAGCCGTTTATTTTGACACGATTTTTAAAACAACTGAACGTTATTGGTAGCATTCGCGTTGCATTTTCCTGCATTTTGTCACATTCTTGACAAAATCGAGCTGCTATTGCAGAGGAATGGTAAAATTGTATAATAAAATAGACTCAGCCGTTTATTTTGACACGATTTTTAAAACAACTGAACGTTATTGGTAGCATTCGCGTTGCATTTTCCTGCATTTTGTCAAATTCTTTACAAAATCGAGCCGCTTTTGCAGAAGAATGGTAAAATTTTATAATTAAATAGACTCAGCCGTTTATATTGACACGATTTTAAAAATAACTGATCGTTATTGGTAGCATTGGCGTTGCATTTTCCTGCATTTTGTCACATTCTTGACAAAATCGAGCCGTTATTGCACAGGAATGGTAAAATTGTATAATTAAATAGACTCAGCCGTTTATATTGACACGATTTTCATACCAACTGAACGTTATTGGTAGCATTTGCGTTGAATTTTGTTGCATTTTATCACATTCTTGACAAAATCGAGCCGCTATTGCAGAGGAATGGTAAAATTGTATAATGAAATAGACTCAGCCGTTTATATTGACACGATTTTCAAAACAACTGAACGTTATTGGTAGAATTTGCGTTGTATTTTATTGTATTTTGTCACATTCTTTACAAAATCGACCCGCTATAGCAGAAGAATGGTAAAATTGTATAATAAAATAGACTCAGCCGTTTATATTGACACGATTTTCAAAACAACTGAACTTTATTGGTAGCATTTGCGTTGTATTTTCCTGTATTTTGTCACATTCTTGACAAAATCGAGTCGTTATTGCAGAAGAACGGTAAAATTGTATAATAAAATAGACAACCGTTTATTCTGACACGATTTTCAAAGGAATTGAACGTTATTGGTAGCTTTTGCGTTCTATATTCCTGTATTTTGTCACATTCTTGACAAAATCGAGCCGCTATTGCAGAAGAATGGTGAAATTGTATAATAAAATAGACTCAGCCGTTTATATTGACACGATTTTTAAAACAACTGAACGTTATTGGTGGCATTCGCGTTGCATTTTCCTGCATTTTGTCACATTCTTGACAAAATCGAGCTGCTATTGCAGAGGAATGGTAAAATTGTATAATAAAATAGACTCAGCCGTTTATTTTGACACGATTTTTAAAACAACTGAACGTTATTGGTAGCATTCGCGTTGCATTTTCCTGCATTTTGTCACATTCTTGACAAAATCGAGCTGCTATTGCAGAGGAATGGTAAAATTGTATAATAAAATAGACAGCCGTATAAATTGACACGGTTTTTAAAACAACTGAACGTTATTGGTAGCATTCGCGTTGCATTTTCCTGCATTTTGTCACATTCTTGACAAAATCGAGCTGCTATTGCAGAGGAATGGTAAAATTGTATAATAAAATAGACTCAGCCGTTTATATTGACACGATTTTTAAAATAACTGATCGTTATTGGTAGCATTGGCGTTGCATTTTCCTGCATTTTGTCACATTCTTGACAAAATCGAGCCGTTATTGCACAGGAATGGTAAAATTGTATAATTAAATAGACTCAGCCGTTTATATTGACACGATTTTCATACCAACTGAACGTTATTGGTAGCATTTGCGTTGTATTTTGCTGCATTTTATCACATTCTTGACAAAATCGAGCTGCTATTGCAGAGGAATGGTAAAATTGTATAATAAAATAGACAGCCGTTTAAATTGACACGATTTTTAAAACAACTGAACGTTATTGGTAGCATTCGCGTTGCATTTTCCTGCATTTTGTCACATTCTTGACAAAATCGAGCCGTTATTGCAGAGGAATGGTAAAATTGTATAATAAAATAGACAACCGTTTATTCTGACACGATTTTCAAAGGAATTGAACGTTATTGGTAGCTTTTGCGTTCTATTTTCCTATACTTTGTCACATTCATGACAAAATCGAGCCGTTATTGGAGAGGAATGGTAAAATTGTATAATAAAATAGACTCAGTTGTTTATGTTGACACGATTTTTAAAACAACTGAACGTCATTCGTATTATTCGCGTTGTATTTTCCTGCATTTTATCACATTCTTGACAAAATCGAGCCGCTATTGCAGAAGAATCGTAAAATTGTATAATAAAACTTACTCAGCCGTTTATATTGACACGATTTCCAAAAGAACTGACGTTATTGGTAGCATTTGCGTTGTATTTTACTGTCACATTATTGACAAAATCGAGTCGGTATTGCAGAGGAATGGTAAAATTGAATGATAAAATAGACAACCGTTTATTTTGACACGATTTTTAAAACAATTGAACGTTATTGGTAGCATTCGCGTTGCATTTTCCTGCATTTTGTCACATTCTTAACAAAATCGAGCAGCTATTGCAGAAGAATGGTAGGATTGAATGATAAAATAGACAACCGTTTATTTTGACACGATTTTCAAAGGACTTGAACGTTATTGGTAGCTTTTGCGTTCTATTTTCCTATACTTTGTCACATTCTTGACAAAATCGAGCCGTTATTGCAGAGGAATGGTAAAATTGTATAATAAAATAGACTCAGTTGTTTATTTTGACACGATTTTTAAAACAACTGAACGTCATTCGTAGCATTCGCGTTGTATTTTCCTGCATTTTGTCACATTCTTGACAAAATCGAGCCGCAATTGCAGAAGAATGGTAAAATTGTATAATAAAATAGACAACCGTTTATTATGACACTATTTTCAAAGGAATTGAACGTTATTGGTAGCTTTTGCGTTCTATTTTCCTATATTTTGTCACATTATTGACAAGATCGAGCCGCTATGCAGAGGAATGGTAAAATTGTATAATAAAATAGACTCAGTTGTTTATTTTGACACGATTTTTAAAACAACTAAACGTCATTCGTAGCATTCGCGTTGTATTTTCCTGCTATTTATGACATTCTTGAAAAAATCGAGCCGCTATTGCAGAAGAATGGTAAAATTGTATAATGAAATAGACTCAGCCGTTTATATTGACACGATTTTCAAAACAACTGAACGTTATTGGTAGCATTCGCGTAGCATTTTGCTGCATTTTATCACATTCTTGACAAAATCGAGCCGCTATTGAAGAGGAATGGTAAAATTGTATAATGAAATAGACTCAGCCGTTTATATTGACACGATTTTCAAAACAACTGAACGTTATTGGTAGAATTTGCGTTGTATTTTATTGTATTTTGTCACATTCTTGACAAAATCGAGCTGCTATTGCAGAGGAATGGTAAAATTGTATAATAAAATAGACAGCCGTATAAATTGACACGGTTTTTAAAACAACTGAACGTTATTGGTAGCATTCGCGTTGCATTTTCCTGCATTTTGTCACATTCTTGACAAAATCGAGCTGCTATTGCAGAGGAATGGTAAAATTGTATAATAAAATAGACTCAGCCGTTTATATTGACACGATTTTTAAAATAACTGATCGTTATTGGTAGCATTGGCGTTGCATTTTCCTGCATTTTGTCACATTCTTGACAAAATCGAGCCGTAATTGCACAGGAATGGTAAAATTGTATAATTAAATAGACTCAGCCGTTTATATTGACACGATTTTCATACCAACTGAACGTTATTGGTAGCATTTGCGTTGTATTTTGCTGCATTTTATCACATTCTTGACAAAATCGAGTCGTTATTGCAGAAGAACGGTAAAATTGTATAATAAAATAGACAACCGTTTATTCTGACACGATTTTCAAAGGAATTGAACGTTATTGGTAGCTTTTGCGTTCTATATTCCTGTATTTTGTCACATTCTTTACAAAATCGAGCCGCTATTGCAGAAGAATGGTAAAATTGTATAAAAAAATATAGTCAGCCGTTTATATTGACACGATTTTTAAAACAACTGAACGTTATTGGTAGCATTCGCGTTGCATTTTCCTGCATTTTGTCACATTCTTGACAAAATCGAGCTGCTATTGCAGAGGAATGGTAAAATTGTATAATAAAATAGACAGCCGTTTAAATTGACACGATTTTTAAAACAACTGACCGTTATTGGTAGCATTCGCGTTTTATTTTCCTGCATTTTGTCACATTCTTGACAAAATCGAGCTGCTATTGCAGAGGAATGGTAAAATTGTATAATAAAATAGACTCAGCCGTTTATATTGACACGATTTTTAAAACAACTGAACGTTATTGGTAGCATTCGCGTTGCATTTTCCTGCATTTTGTCACATTCTTGACAAAATCGAGCCGCAATTGCAGAAGAATGGTAAAATTGTATAATAAAATAGACAACCGTTTATTATGACACTATTTTCAAAGGAATTGAACGTTATTGGTATCTTTTACGTTCTATATTCCTGTATTTTGTCACATTCTTTACAAAATCGAGCCGCTATTGCAGAAGAATGGTAAAATTGTATAATAAAATATACTCAGCCGTTTATATTGACACGATTTTTAAAACAACTGAACGTTATTGGTAGCATTCGCGTTGCATTTTCCTGCATTTTGTCACATTCATGACAAAATCGAGCTGCTATTGCAGAGGAATGGTAAAATTGTATAATAAAACAGACTCAGCCGTTTATATTGACACGATTTTTAAAACAACTGAACGTTATTGGTAGCATTCGCGTTGCATTTTCCTGCATTTTGTCACATTCTTGACAAAATCGAGCTGCTATTGCAGAGGAATGGTAAAATTGTATAATAAAATAGACAGCCGTTTAAATTGACACGATTTTTAAAACAACTGAACGTTATTGGTAGCATTCGCGTTGCATTTTCCTGCATTTTGTCACATTCTTGACAAAATCGAGCTGCTATTGCAGAGGAATGGTAAAATTGTATAATAAAATAGACTCAGCCGTTTATATTGACACGATTTTTAAAACAACTGAACGTTATTGGTAGCATTCGCGTTGCATTTTCCTGCATTTTGTCACATTCTTGACAAAATCGAGCCGCAATTGCAGAAGAATGGTAAAATTGTATAATAAAATAGACAACCGTTTATTATGACACTATTTTCAAAGGAATTGAACGTTATTGGTAGCTTTTACGTTCTATTTTCCTATATTTTGTCACATTATTGACAAAATCGAGCCGCTATGCAGAGGAATGGTAAAATTGTATAATAAAATAGGCTCAGTTGTTTATTTTGACACGATTTTTAAAACAACTGAACGTCATTCGTAGCATTCGCGTTGTATTTTCCTGCAATTTATGACATTCTTGAAAAAATCGAGCCGCTATTGCAGAAGAATGGTAAAATTGTATAATAAAATAGACAGCCGTTTAAATTGACACGATTTTTAAAACAACTGAACGTTATTGGTAGCATTCGCGTTGCATTTTCCTGCATTTTGTCACATTCTTGACAAAATCGAGCTGCTATTGCAGAGGAATGGTAAAATTGTATAATAAAATAGACTCAGCCGTTTATTTTGACACGATTTTTAAAACAACTGAACGTTATTGGTAGCATTCGCGTTGCATTTTCCTGCATTTTGTCACATTCTTGACAAAATCGAGCTGCTATTGCAGAGGAATGGTAAAATTGTATAATAAAATAGACTCAGCCGTTTATATTGACACGATTTTCAAAACAACTGAACTTTATTGGTAGCATTTGCGTTGTATTTTCCTGTATTTTGTCACATTCTTGACAAAATCGAGTCGTTATTGCAGAAGAACGGTAAAATTGTATAATAAAATAGACAACCGTTTATTCTGACACGATTTTCAAAGGAATTGAACGTTATTGGTAGCATTCGCGTTGCATTTTCCTGCATTTTGTCACATTCTTGACAAAATCGAGCTGCTATTGCAGAGGAATGGTAAAATTGTATAATAAAATATACTCAGCCGTTTATTTTGGCACGATTTATAAAACAACTGAACGTTATTGGTAGCATTCGCGTTGCATTTTGCTGCATTTTATCACATTCTTGACAAAATCGAGCCGCTATTACAGAGGAATGGTAAAATTGTATAATAAAATAGACTCAGCCGTTTATATTGACACGATTTTCAAAACAACTGAACGTTATTGGTAGTATTTGCGTTGTATTTTCCTGTATTTTGTCACATTCTTGACAAAATCGACCCGCTATAGCAGAAGAATGGTAAAATTGTATAATAAAATAGACTCAGCCGTTTATATTGCCACGATTTTCAAAACAACTGAACTTTATTGGTAGCATTCGCGTTGCATTTTCCTGCATTTTGTCACATTCTTGACAAAATCGAGCTGCTATTGCAGAGGAATGGTAAAATTGTATAATAAAATAGACAGCCGTTTAAATTGACACGATTTTTAAAACAACTGAACGTTATTGGTAGCATTCGCGTTGCATTTTCCTGCATTTTGTCACATTCTTGACAAAATCGAGCTGCTATTGCAGAGGAATGGTAAAATTATATAATAAAATAGACTCAGCCGTTTATTTTGACACGATTTTTAAAACAACTGAACGTTATTGGTAGCATTCGCGTTGCATTTTCCTGCATTTTGTCACATTCTTGACAAAATCGAGCTGCTATTGCAGAGGAATGGTAAAATTGTATAATAAAATAGACTCAGCCGTTTATTTTGACACGATTTTTAAAACAACTGAACGTTATTGGTAGCATTCGCGTTGCATTTTCCTGCATTTTGTCAAATTCTTTACAAAATCGAGCCGCTTTTGCAGAAGAATGGTTAAATTTTATAATTAAATAGACTCAGCCGTTTATATTGACACGATTTTTAAAACAACTGATCGTTATTGGTAGAATTTGCGTTGTATTTTATTGTATTTTGTCACATTCTTTACAAAATCGACCTGCTATTGCAGAAGAATGGTAAAATTGTATAATAAAATAGACTCAGCCGTTTATATTGACACGATTTTCAAAACAACTGAACGTTATTGGTAGCATTCGCGTTGCATTTTCCTGCATTTTGTCACATTCTTGACAAAATCGAGCCGTTATTGCAGAGGAATGGTAAAATTGTATAATAAAATAGACAACCGTTTATTCTGACACGATTTTCAAAGGAATTGAACGTTATTGGTAGCTTTTGCGTTCTATTTTCCTATACTTTGTCACATTCTTGACAAAATCGAGCCGCTATTGCAGAAGAATCGTAAAATTGTATAATAAAACTTACTCAGCCGTTTATATTGACACGATTTCCAAAAGAACTGACGTTATTGGTAGCATTTGCGTTGTATTTTACTGTCACATTATTGACAAAATCGAGTCGGTATTGCAGAGGAATGGTAAAATTGAATGATAAAATAGACAACCGTTTATTTTGACACGATTTTTAAAACAATTGAACGTTATTGGTAGCATTCGCGTTGCATTTTCCTGCATTTTGTCACATTCTTAACAAAATCGAGCAGCTATTGCAGAAGAATGGTATGATTGAATCATAAAATAGACAACCGTTTATTTTGACACGATTTTCAAAGGAATTGAACGTTATTGGTAGCTTTTGCGTTCTATTTTCCTATACTTTGTCACATTCTTGACAAAATCGAGCCGTTATTGCAGAGGAATGGTAAAATTGTATAATAAAATAGACTCAGTTGTTTATTTTGACACGATTTTTAAAACAACTGAACGTCATTCGTAGCATTCGCGTTGTATTTTCCTGCATTTTGTCACATTCTTGACAAAATCGAGCCGCAATTGCAGAAGAATGGTAAAATTGTATAATAAAATAGACAACCGTTTATTATGACACTATTTTCAAAGGAATTGAACGTTATTGGTAGCTTTTACGTTCTATTTTCCTATATTTTGTCACATTATTGACAAGATCGAGCCGCTATGCAGAGGAATGGTAAAATTGTATAATAAAATAGACTCAGTTGTTTATTTTGACACGATTTTTAAAACAACTGAACGTCATTCGTAGCATTCGCGTTGTATTTTCCTGCTATTTATGACTTTCTTGAAAAAATCGAGCCGCTATTGCAGAAGAATGGTAAAATTGTATAATAAAACAAACTCAGCCGTTTATATTGACACGATTTTCAAAAGAACTGAACGTGATTGGTAGCATTTGCGTTGTATTTTCCTGTATTTTGTCACATTCTCGACAAAATCGAGTCGGTATTGCAGAGGAATGGTAAAATTGTATAACGAAATAGACTCAGCCGTTTATATTGACACGATTTTCAAAACAACTGAACGTTATTGGTAGCATTCGCGTAGCATTTTGCTGCATTTTATCACATTCTTGACAAAATCGAGCCGCTATTGCAGAGGAATGGTAAAATTGTATAATGAAATAGACTCAGCCGTTTATATTGACACGATTTTCAAAACAACTGAACGTTATTGGTAGAATTTGCGTTGTATTTTATTGTATTTTGTCACATTCTTTACAAAATCGACCCGCTATTGCAGAAGAATGGTAAAATTGTATAATAAAATAGACTCAGCCGTTTATATTGACACGATTTTCAAAACAACTGAACTTTATTGGTAGCATTTGCGTTGTATTTTCCTGTATTTTGTCACATTCTTGACAAAATCGAGTCGTTATTGCAGAAGAACGGTAAAATTGTATAACAAAATAGACAACCGTTTATTCTGACACGATTTTCAAAGGAATTGAACGTTATTGGTAGCTTTTGCGTTCTATATTCCTGTATTTTGTCACATTCTTTACAAAATCGAGCCGCTATTGCAGAAGAATGGTAAAATTGTATAAAAAAATATAGTCAGCCGTTTATATTGACACGATTTTTAAAACAACTGAACGTTATTGGTAGCATTCGCGTTGCATTTTCCTGCATTTTGTCACATTCTTGACAAAATCGAGCTGCTATTGCAGAGGAATGGTAAAATTGTATAATAAAATAGACTCAGCCGTTTATTTTGACACGATTTTTAAAACAACTGAACGTTATTGGTAGCATTCGCGTTGCATTTTCCTGCATTTTGTCACATTCTTGACAAAATCGAGCTGCTATTGCAGAGGAATGGTAAAATTGTATAATAAAATAGACAGCCGTTTAAATTGACACGATTTTTAAAACAACTGACCGTTATTGGTAGCATTCGCGTTTTATTTTCCTGCATTTTGTCACATTCTTGACAAAATCGAGCTGCTATTGCAGAGGAATGGTAAAATTGTATAATAAAATAGACTCAGCCGTTTATATTGACACGATTTTTAAAACAACTGAACGTTATTGGTAGCATTCGCGTTGCATTTTCCTGCATTTTGTCACATTCTTGACAAAATCGAGCCGCAATTGCAGAAGAATGGTAAAATTGTATAATAAAATAGACAACCGTTTATTATGACACTATTTTCAAAGGAATTGAACGTTATTGGTATCTTTTACGTTCTATTTTCCTATATTTTGTCACATTATTGACAAAATCGAGCCGCTATACAGAGGAATGGTAAAATTGTATAATAAAATAGGCTCAGCCGTTTATATTGACACGATTTTTAAAATAACTGATCGTTATTGGTAGCATTGGCGTTGCATTTTCCTGCATTTTGTCACATTCTTGACAAAATCGAGCCGTTATTGCACAGGAATGGTAAAATTGTATAATTAAATAGACTCAGCCGTTTATATTGACACGATTTTCATACCAACTGAACGTTATTGGTAGCATTTGCGTTGTATTTTGCTGCATTTTATCACATTCTTGACAAAATCGAGCTGCTATTGCAGAGGAATGGTAAAATTGTATAATAAAATAGACTCAGCCGTTTATTTTGACACGATTTTTAAAACAACTGAACGTTATTGGTAGCATTCGCGTTGCATTTTCCTGCATTTTGTCACATTCTTGACAAAATCGAGCTGCTATTGCAGAGGAATGGTAAAATTGTATAATAAAATAGACTCAGCCGTTTATTTTGACACGATTTTTAAAACAACTGAACGTTATTGGTAGCATTCGCGTTGCATTTTCCTGCATTTTGTCAAATTCTTTACAAAATCGAGCCGCTTTTGCAGAAGAATGGTAAAATTTTATAATTAAATAGACTCAGCCGTTTATATTGACACGATTTTAAAAATAACTGATCGTTATTGGTAGCATTGGCGTTGCATTTTCCTGCATTTTGTCACATTCTTGACAAAATCGAGCCGTTATTGCACAGGAATGGTAAAATTGTATAATTAAATAGACTCAGCCGTTTATATTGACACGATTTTCATACCAACTGAACGTTATTGGTAGCATTTGCGTTGAATTTTGTTGCATTTTATCACATTCTTGACAAAATCGAGCCGCTATTGCAGAGGAATGGTAAAATTGTATAATGAAATAGACTCAGCCGTTTATATTGACACGATTTTCAAAACAACTGAACGTTATTGGTAGAATTTGCGTTGTATTTTATTGTATTTTGTCACATTCTTTACAAAATCGACCCGCTATAGCAGAAGAATGGTAAAATTGTATAATAAAATAGACTCAGCCGTTTATATTGACACGATTTTCAAAACAACTGAACTTTATTGGTAGCATTTGCGTTGTATTTTCCTGTATTTTGTCACATTCTTGACAAAATCGAGTCGTTATTGCAGAAGAACGGTAAAATTGTATAATAAAATAGACAACCGTTTATTCTGACACGATTTTCAAAGGAATTGAACGTTATTGGTAGCTTTTGCGTTCTATATTCCTGTATTTTGTCACATTCTTGACAAAATCGAGCCGCTATTGCAGAAGAATGGTGAAATTGTATAATAAAATAGACTCAGCCGTTTATATTGACACGATTTTTAAAACAACTGAACGTTATTGGTGGCATTCGCGTTGCATTTTCCTGCATTTTGTCACATTCTTGACAAAATCGAGCTGCTATTGCAGAGGAATGGTAAAATTGTATAATAAAATAGACTCAGCCGTTTATTTTGACACGATTTTTAAAACAACTGAACGTTATTGGTAGCATTCGCGTTGCATTTTCCTGCATTTTGTCACATTCTTGACAAAATCGAGCTGCTATTGCAGAGGAATGGTAAAATTGTATAATAAAATAGACTCAGCCGTTTATTTTGACACGATTTTTAAAACAACTGAACGTTATTGGTAGCATTCGCGTTGCATTTTCCTGCATTTTGTCACATTCTTGACAAAATCGAGCTGCTATTGCAGAGGAATGGTAAAATTGTATAATAAAATAGACAGCCGTTTAAATTGACACGATTTTTAAAACAACTGACCGTTATTGGTAGCATTCGCGTTTTATTTTCCTGCATTTTGTCACATTCTTGACAAAATCGAGCTGCTATTGCAGAGGAATGGTAAAATTGTATAATAAAATAGACTCAGCCGTTTATATTGACACGATTTTTAAAACAACTGAACGTTATTGGTAGCATTCGCGTTGCATTTTCCTGCATTTTGTCACATTCTTGACAAAATCGAGCCGCAATTGCAGAAGAATGGTAAAATTGTATAATAAAATAGACAACCGTTTATTATGACACTATTTTCAAAGGAATTGAACGTTATTGGTATCTTTTACGTTCTATTTTCCTATATTTTGTCACATTATTGACAAAATCGAGCCGCTATACAGAGGAATGGTAAAATTGTATAATAAAATAGGCTCAGCCGTTTATATTGACACGATTTTTAAAATAACTGATCGTTATTGGTAGCATTGGCGTTGCATTTTCCTGCATTTTGTCACATTCTTGACAAAATCGAGCCGTTATTGCACAGGAATGGTAAAATTGTATAATTAAATAGACTCAGCCGTTTATATTGACACGATTTTCATACCAACTGAACGTTATTGGTAGCATTTGCGTTGTATTTTGCTGCATTTTATCACATTCTTGACAAAATCGAGCTGCTATTGCAGAGGAATGGTAAAATTGTATAATAAAATAGACTCAGCCGTTTATTTTGACACGATTTTTAAAACAACTGAACGTTATTGGTAGCATTCGCGTTGCATTTTCCTGCATTTTGTCACATTCTTGACAAAATCGAGCTGCTATTGCAGAGGAATGGTAAAATTGTATAATAAAATAGACTCAGCCGTTTATTTTGACACGATTTTTAAAACAACTGAACGTTATTGGTAGCATTCGCGTTGCATTTTCCTGCATTTTGTCAAATTCTTTACAAAATCGAGCCGCTTTTGCAGAAGAATGGTAAAATTTTATAATTAAATAGACTCAGCCGTTTATATTGACACGATTTTAAAAATAACTGATCGTTATTGGTAGCATTGGCGTTGCATTTTCCTGCATTTTGTCACATTCTTGACAAAATCGAGCCGTTATTGCACAGGAATGGTAAAATTGTATAATTAAATAGACTCAGCCGTTTATATTGACACGATTTTCATACCAACTGAACGTTATTGGTAGCATTTGCGTTGAATTTTGTTGCATTTTATCACATTCTTGACAAAATCGAGCCGCTATTGCAGAGGAATGGTAAAATTGTATAATGAAATAGACTCAGCCGTTTATATTGACACGATTTTCAAAACAACTGAACGTTATTGGTAGAATTTGCGTTGTATTTTATTGTATTTTGTCACATTCTTTACAAAATCGACCCGCTATAGCAGAAGAATGGTAAAATTGTATAATAAAATAGACTCAGCCGTTTATATTGACACGATTTTCAAAACAACTGAACTTTATTGGTAGCATTTGCGTTGTATTTTCCTGTATTTTGTCACATTCTTGACAAAATCGAGTCGTTATTGCAGAAGAACGGTAAAATTGTATAATAAAATAGACAACCGTTTATTCTGACACGATTTTCAAAGGAATTGAACGTTATTGGTAGCTTTTGCGTTCTATATTCCTGTATTTTGTCACATTCTTGACAAAATCGAGCCGCTATTGCAGAAGAATGGTGAAATTGTATAATAAAATAGACTCAGCCGTTTATATTGACACGATTTTTAAAACAACTGAACGTTATTGGTGGCATTCGCGTTGCATTTTCCTGCATTTTGTCACATTCTTGACAAAATCGAGCTGCTATTGCAGAGGAATGGTAAAATTGTATAATAAAATAGACTCAGCCGTTTATTTTGACACGATTTTTAAAACAACTGAACGTTATTGGTAGCATTCGCGTTGCATTTTCCTGCATTTTGTCACATTCTTGACAAAATCGAGCTGCTATTGCAGAGGAATGGTAAAATTGTATAATAAAATAGACAGCCGTATAAATTGACACGGTTTTTAAAACAACTGAACGTTATTGGTAGCATTCGCGTTGCATTTTCCTGCATTTTGTCACATTCTTGACAAAATCGAGCTGCTATTGCAGAGGAATGGTAAAATTGTATAATAAAATAGACTCAGCCGTTTATATTGACACGATTTTTAAAATAACTGATCGTTATTGGTAGCATTGGCGTTGCATTTTCCTGCATTTTGTCACATTCTTGACAAAATCGAGCCGTTATTGCACAGGAATGGTAAAATTGTATAATTAAATAGACTCAGCCGTTTATATTGACACGATTTTCATACCAACTGAACGTTATTGGTAGCATTTGCGTTGTATTTTGCTGCATTTTATCACATTCTTGACAAAATCGAGCTGCTATTGCAGAGGAATGGTAAAATTGTATAATAAAATAGACAGCCGTTTAAATTGACACGATTTTTAAAACAACTGAACGTTATTGGTAGCATTCGCGTTGCATTTTCCTGCATTTTGTCACATTCTTGACAAAATCGAGCCGTTATTGCAGAGGAATGGTAAAATTGTATAATAAAATAGACAACCGTTTATTCTGACACGATTTTCAAAGGAATTGAACGTTATTGGTAGCTTTTGCGTTCTATTTTCCTATACTTTGTCACATTCATGACAAAATCGAGCCGTTATTGGAGAGGAATGGTAAAATTGTATAATAAAATAGACTCAGTTGTTTATGTTGACACGATTTTTAAAACAACTGAACGTCATTCGTATTATTCGCGTTGTATTTTCCTGCATTTTATCACATTCTTGACAAAATCGAGCCGCTATTGCAGAAGAATCGTAAAATTGTATAATAAAACTTACTCAGCCGTTTATATTGACACGATTTCCAAAAGAACTGACGTTATTGGTAGCATTTGCGTTGTATTTTACTGTCACATTATTGACAAAATCGAGTCGGTATTGCAGAGGAATGGTAAAATTGAATGATAAAATAGACAACCGTTTATTTTGACACGATTTTTAAAACAATTGAACGTTATTGGTAGCATTCGCGTTGCATTTTCCTGCATTTTGTCACATTCTTAACAAAATCGAGCAGCTATTGCAGAAGAATGGTAGGATTGAATGATAAAATAGACAACCGTTTATTTTGACACGATTTTCAAAGGACTTGAACGTTATTGGTAGCTTTTGCGTTCTATTTTCCTATACTTTGTCACATTCTTGACAAAATCGAGCCGTTATTGCAGAGGAATGGTAAAATTGTATAATAAAATAGACAGCCGTTTAAATTGACACGATTTTTAAAACAACTGACCGTTATTGGTAGCATTCGCGTTTTATTTTCCTGCATTTTGTCACATTCTTGACAAAATCGAGCTGCTATTGCAGAGGAATGGTAAAATTGTATAATAAAATAGACTCAGCCGTTTATATTGACACGATTTTTAAAACAACTGAACGTTATTGGTAGCATTCGCGTTGCATTTTCCTGCATTTTGTCACATTCTTGACAAAATCGAGCCGCAATTGCAGAAGAATGGTAAAATTGTATAATAAAATAGACAACCGTTTATTATGACACTATTTTCAAAGGAATTGAACGTTATTGGTATCTTTTACGTTCTATTTTCCTATATTTTGTCACATTATTGACAAAATCGAGCCGCTATACAGAGGAATGGTAAAATTGTATAATAAAATAGGCTCAGCCGTTTATATTGACACGATTTTTAAAATAACTGATCGTTATTGGTAGCATTGGCGTTGCATTTTCCTGCATTTTGTCACATTCTTGACAAAATCGAGCCGTTATTGCACAGGAATGGTAAAATTGTATAATTAAATAGACTCAGCCGTTTATATTGACACGATTTTCATACCAACTGAACGTTATTGGTAGCATTTGCGTTGTATTTTGCTGCATTTTATCACATTCTTGACAAAATCGAGCTGCTATTGCAGAGGAATGGTAAAATTGTATAATAAAATAGACTCAGCCGTTTATTTTGACACGATTTTTAAAACAACTGAACGTTATTGGTAGCATTCGCGTTGCATTTTCCTGCATTTTGTCACATTCTTGACAAAATCGAGCTGCTATTGCAGAGGAATGGTAAAATTGTATAATAAAATAGACTCAGCCGTTTATTTTGACACGATTTTTAAAACAACTGAACGTTATTGGTAGCATTCGCGTTGCATTTTCCTGCATTTTGTCAAATTCTTTACAAAATCGAGCCGCTTTTGCAGAAGAATGGTAAAATTTTATAATTAAATAGACTCAGCCGTTTATATTGACACGATTTTAAAAATAACTGATCGTTATTGGTAGCATTGGCGTTGCATTTTCCTGCATTTTGTCACATTCTTGACAAAATCGAGCCGTTATTGCACAGGAATGGTAAAATTGTATAATTAAATAGACTCAGCCGTTTATATTGACACGATTTTCATACCAACTGAACGTTATTGGTAGCATTTGCGTTGAATTTTGTTGCATTTTATCACATTCTTGACAAAATCGAGCCGCTATTGCAGAGGAATGGTAAAATTGTATAATGAAATAGACTCAGCCGTTTATATTGACACGATTTTCAAAACAACTGAACGTTATTGGTAGAATTTGCGTTGTATTTTATTGTATTTTGTCACATTCTTTACAAAATCGACCCGCTATAGCAGAAGAATGGTAAAATTGTATAATAAAATAGACTCAGCCGTTTATATTGACACGATTTTCAAAACAACTGAACTTTATTGGTAGCATTTGCGTTGTATTTTCCTGTATTTTGTCACATTCTTGACAAAATCGAGTCGTTATTGCAGAAGAACGGTAAAATTGTATAATAAAATAGACAACCGTTTATTCTGACACGATTTTCAAAGGAATTGAACGTTATTGGTAGCTTTTGCGTTCTATATTCCTGTATTTTGTCACATTCTTGACAAAATCGAGCCGCTATTGCAGAAGAATGGTGAAATTGTATAATAAAATAGACTCAGCCGTTTATATTGACACGATTTTTAAAACAACTGAACGTTATTGGTGGCATTCGCGTTGCATTTTCCTGCATTTTGTCACATTCTTGACAAAATCGAGCTGCTATTGCAGAGGAATGGTAAAATTGTATAATAAAATAGACTCAGCCGTTTATTTTGACACGATTTTTAAAACAACTGAACGTTATTGGTAGCATTCGCGTTGCATTTTCCTGCATTTTGTCACATTCTTGACAAAATCGAGCTGCTATTGCAGAGGAATGGTAAAATTGTATAATAAAATAGACAGCCGTATAAATTGACACGGTTTTTAAAACAACTGAACGTTATTGGTAGCATTCGCGTTGCATTTTCCTGCATTTTGTCACATTCTTGACAAAATCGAGCTGCTATTGCAGAGGAATGGTAAAATTGTATAATAAAATAGACTCAGCCGTTTATATTGACACGATTTTTAAAATAACTGATCGTTATTGGTAGCATTGGCGTTGCATTTTCCTGCATTTTGTCACATTCTTGACAAAATCGAGCCGTTATTGCACAGGAATGGTAAAATTGTATAATTAAATAGACTCAGCCGTTTATATTGACACGATTTTCATACCAACTGAACGTTATTGGTAGCATTTGCGTTGTATTTTGCTGCATTTTATCACATTCTTGACAAAATCGAGCTGCTATTGCAGAGGAATGGTAAAATTGTATAATAAAATAGACAGCCGTTTAAATTGACACGATTTTTAAAACAACTGAACGTTATTGGTAGCATTCGCGTTGCATTTTCCTGCATTTTGTCACATTCTTGACAAAATCGAGCCGTTATTGCAGAGGAATGGTAAAATTGTATAATAAAATAGACAACCGTTTATTCTGACACGATTTTCAAAGGAATTGAACGTTATTGGTAGCTTTTGCGTTCTATTTTCCTATACTTTGTCACATTCATGACAAAATCGAGCCGTTATTGGAGAGGAATGGTAAAATTGTATAATAAAATAGACTCAGTTGTTTATGTTGACACGATTTTTAAAACAACTGAACGTCATTCGTATTATTCGCGTTGTATTTTCCTGCATTTTATCACATTCTTGACAAAATCGAGCCGCTATTGCAGAAGAATCGTAAAATTGTATAATAAAACTTACTCAGCCGTTTATATTGACACGATTTCCAAAAGAACTGACGTTATTGGTAGCATTTGCGTTGTATTTTACTGTCACATTATTGACAAAATCGAGTCGGTATTGCAGAGGAATGGTAAAATTGAATGATAAAATAGACAACCGTTTATTTTGACACGATTTTTAAAACAATTGAACGTTATTGGTAGCATTCGCGTTGCATTTTCCTGCATTTTGTCACATTCTTAACAAAATCGAGCAGCTATTGCAGAAGAATGGTAGGATTGAATGATAAAATAGACAACCGTTTATTTTGACACGATTTTCAAAGGACTTGAACGTTATTGGTAGCTTTTGCGTTCTATTTTCCTATACTTTGTTACATTCTTGACAAAATCGAGCCGTTATTGCAGAGGAATGGTAAAATTGTATAATAAAATAGACTCAGTTGTTTATTTTGACACGATTTTTAAAACAACTGAACGTCATTCGTAGCATTCGCGTTGTATTTTCCTGCATTTTGTCACATTCTTGACAAAATCGAGCCGCAATTGCAGAAGAATGGTAAAATTGTATAATAAAATAGACAACCGTTTATTATGACACTATTTTCAAAGGAATTGAACGTTATTGGTAGCTTTTACGTTCTATTTTCCTATATTTTGTCACATTATTGACAAGATCGAGCCGCTATGCAGAGGAATGGTAAAATTGTATAATAAAATAGACTCAGTTGTTTATTTTGACACGATTTTTAAAACAACTCAACGTCATTCGTAGCATTCGCGTTGTATTTTCCTGCTATTTATGACATTCTTGAAAAAATCGAGCCGCTATTGCAGAAGAATGGTAAAATTGTATAATGAAATAGACTCAGCCGTTTATATTGACACGATTTTCAAAACAACTGAACGTTATTGGTAGCATTCGCGTAGCATTTTGCTGCATTTTATCACATTCATGACAAAATCGAGCCGCTATTGAAGAGGAATGGTAAAATTGTATAATGAAATAGACTCAGCCGTTTATATTGACACGATTTTCAAAACAACTGAACGTTATTGGTAGAATTTGCGTTGTATTTTATTGTATTTTGTCACATTCTTGACAAAATCGAGCTGCTATTGCAGAGGAATGGTAAAATTGTATAATAAAATAGACAGCCGTATAAATTGACACGGTTTTTAAAACAACTGAACGTTATTGGTAGCATTCGCGTTGCATTTTCCTGCATTTTGTCACATTCTTGACAAAATCGAGCTGCTATTGCAGAGGAATGGTAAAATTGTATAATAAAATAGACTCAGCCGTTTATATTGACACGATTTTTAAAATAACTGATCGTTATTGGTAGCATTGGCGTTGCATTTTCCTGCATTTTGTCACATTCTTGACAAAATCGAGCCGTAATTGCACAGGAATGGTAAAATTGTATAATTAAATAGACTCAGCCGTTTATATTGACACGATTTTCATACCAACTGAACGTTATTGGTAGCATTTGCGTTGTATTTTGCTGCATTTTATCACATTCTTGACAAAATCGAGCTGCTATTGCAGAGGAATGGTAAAATTGTATAATAAAATAGACAGCCGTTTAAATTGACACGATTTTTAAAACAACTGAACGTTATTGGTAGCATTCGCGTTGCATTTTCCTGCATTTTGTCACATTCTTGACAAAATCGAGCCGTTATTGCAGAGGAATGGTAAAATTGTATAATAAAATAGACAACCGTTTATTCTGACACGATTTTCAAAGGAATTGAACGTTATTGGTAGCTTTTGCGTTCTATTTTCCTATACTTTGTCACATTCATGACAAAATCGAGCCGTTATTGGAGAGGAATGGTAAAATTGTATAATAAAATAGACTCAGTTGTTTATGTTGACACGATTTTTAAAACAACTGAACGTCATTCGTATTATTCGCGTTGTATTTTCCTGCATTTTATCACATTCTTGACAAAATCGAGCCGCTATTGCAGAAGAATCGTAAAATTGTATAATAAAACTTACTCAGCCGTTTATATTGACACGATTTCCAAAAGAACTGACGTTATTGGTAGCATTTGCGTTGTATTTTACTGTCACATTATTGACAAAATCGAGTCGGTATTGCAGAGGAATGGTAAAATTGAATGATAAAATAGACAACCGTTTATTTTGACACGATTTTTAAAACAATTGAACGTTATTGGTAGCATTCGCGTTGCATTTTCCTGCATTTTGTCACATTCTTAACAAAATCGAGCAGCTATTGCAGAAGAATGGTAGGATTGAATGATAAAATAGACAACCGTTTATTTTGACACGATTTTCAAAGGAATTGAACGTTACTGGTAGCTTTTGCGTTCTATTTTCCTATACTTTGTCACATTCTTGACAAAATCGAGCCGTTATTGCAGAGGAATGGTAAAATTGTATAATAAAATAGACTCAGTTGTTTATTTTGACACGATTTTTAAAACAACTGAACGTCATTCGTAGCATTCGCGTTGTATTTTCCTGCATTTTGTCACATTCTTGACAAAATCGAGCCGCAATTGCAGAAGAATGGTAAAATTGTATAATAAAATAGACAACCGTTTATTATGACACTATTTTCAAAGGACTTGAACGTTATTGGTAGCTTTTGCGTTCTATTTTCCTATACTTTGTCACATTCTTGACAAAATCGAGCCGTTATTGCAGAGGAATGGTAAAATTGTATAATAAAATAGACTCAGTTGTTTATTTTGACACGATTTTTAAAACAACTGAACGTCATTCGTAGCATTCGCGTTGTATTTTCCTGCATTTTGTCACATTCTTGACAAAATCGAGCCGCAATTGCAGAAGAATGGTAAAATTGTATAATAAAATAGACAACCGTTTATTATGACACTATTTTCAAAGGAATTGAACGTTATTGGTAGCTTTTACGTTCTATTTTCCTATATTTTGTCACATTATTGACAAGATCGAGCCGCTATGCAGAGGAATGGTAAAATTGTATAATAAAATAGACTCAGTTGTTTATTTTGACACGATTTTTAAAACAACTCAACGTCATTCGTAGCATTCGCGTTGTATTTTCCTGCTATTTATGACATTCTTGAAAAAATCGAGCCGCTATTGCAGAAGAATGGTAAAATTGTATAATGAAATAGACTCAGCCGTTTATATTGACACGATTTTCAAAACAACTGAACGTTATTGGTAGCATTCGCGTAGCATTTTGCTGCATTTTATCACATTCTTGACAAAATCGAGCCGCTATTGAAGAGGAATGGTAAAATTGTATAATGAAATAGACTCAGCCGTTTATATTGACACGATTTTCAAAACAACTGAACGTTATTGGTAGAATTTGCGTTGTATTTTATTGTATTTTGTCACATTCTTGACAAAATCGAGCTGCTATTGCAGAGGAATGGTAAAATTGTATAATAAAATAGACAGCCGTATAAATTGACACGGTTTTTAAAACAACTGAACGTTATTGGTAGCATTCGCGTTGCATTTTCCTGCATTTTGTCACATTCTTGACAAAATCGAGCTGCTATTGCAGAGGAATGGTAAAATTGTATAATAAAATAGACTCAGCCGTTTATATTGACACGATTTTTAAAATAACTGATCGTTATTGGTAGCATTGGCGTTGCATTTTCCTGCATTTTGTCACATTCTTGACAAAATCGAGCCGTAATTGCACAGGAATGGTAAAATTGTATAATTAAATAGACTCAGCCGTTTATATTGACACGATTTTCATACCAACTGAACGTTATTGGTAGCATTTGCGTTGTATTTTGCTGCATTTTATCACATTCTTGACAAAATCGAGCTGCTATTGCAGAGGAATGGTAAAATTGTATAATAAAATAGACAGCCGTTTAAATTGACACGATTTTTAAAACAACTGAACGTTATTGGTAGCATTCGCGTTGCATTTTCCTGCATTTTGTCACATTCTTGACAAAATCGAGCCGTTATTGCAGAGGAATGGTAAAATTGTATAATAAAATAGACAACCGTTTATTCTGACACGATTTTCAAAGGAATTGAACGTTATTGGTAGCTTTTGCGTTCTATTTTCCTATACTTTGTCACATTCATGACAAAATCGAGCCGTTATTGGAGAGGAATGGTAAAATTGTATAATAAAATAGACTCAGTTGTTTATGTTGACACGATTTTTAAAACAACTGAACGTCATTCGTATTATTCGCGTTGTATTTTCCTGCATTTTATCACATTCTTGACAAAATCGAGCCGCTATTGCAGAAGAATCGTAAAATTGTATAATAAAACTTACTCAGCCGTTTATATTGACACGATTTCCAAAAGAACTGACGTTATTGGTAGCATTTGCGTTGTATTTTACTGTCACATTATTGACAAAATCGAGTCGGTATTGCAGAGGAATGGTAAAATTGAATGATAAAATAGACAACCGTTTATTTTGACACGATTTTTAAAACAATTGAACGTTATTGGTAGCATTCGCGTTGCATTTTCCTGCATTTTGTCACATTCTTAACAAAATCGAGCAGCTATTGCAGAAGAATGGTAGGATTGAATGATAAAATAGACAACCGTTTATTTTGACACGATTTTCAAAGGAATTGAACGTTATTGGTAGCTTTTGCGTTCTATTTTCCTATACTTTGTCACATTCTTGACAAAATCGAGCCGTTATTGCAGAGGAATGGTAAAATTGTATTATAAAATAGACTCAGTTGTTTATTTTGACACGATTTTTAAAACAACTGAACGTCATTCGTAGCATTCGCGTTGTATTTTCCTGCATTTTGTCACATTCTTGACAAAATCGAGCCGCAATTGCAGAAGAATGGTAAAATTGTATAATAAAATAGACAACCGTTTATTATGACACTATTTTCAAAGGAATTGAACGTTATTGGTAGCTTTTACGTTCTATTTTCCTATATTTTGTCACATTATTGACAAGATCGAGCCGCTATGCAGAGGAATGGTAAAATTGTATAATAAAATAGACTCAGTTGTTTATTTTGACACGATTTTTAAAACAACTAAACGTCATTCGTAGCATTCGCGTTGTATTTTCCTGCTATTTATGACATTCTTGAAAAAATCGAGCCGCTATTGCAGAAGAATGGTAAAATTGTATAATGAAATAGACTCAGCCGTTTATATTGACACGATTTTCAAAACAACTGAACGTTATTGGTAGCATTCGCGTAGCATTTTGCTGCATTTTATCACATTCTTGACAAAATCGAGCCGCTATTGCAGAGGAATGGTAAAATTGTATAATGAAATAGACTCAGCCGTTTATATTGACACGATTTTCAAAACAACTGAACGTTATTGGTAGAATTTGCGTTGTATTTTATTGTATTTTGTCACATTCTTTACAAAATCGACCCGCTATTGCAGAAGAATGGTAAAATTGTATAATAAAATAGACTCAGCCGTTTATATTGACACGATTTTCAAAACAACTGAACTTTATTGGTAGCATTTGCGTTGTATTTTCCTGTATTTTGTCACATTCTTGACAAAATCGAGTCGTTATTGCAGAAGAACGGTAAAATTGTATAATAAAATAGACAACCGTTTATTCTGAGACGATTTTCAAAGGAATTGAACGTTATTGGTAGCTTTTGCGTTCTATATTCCTGTATTTTGTCACATTCTTTACAAAATCGAGCCGCTATTGCAGAAGAATGGTAAAATTGTATAATAAAATATACTCAGCCGTTTATATTGACACGATTTTTAAAACAACTGAACGTTATTGGTAGCATTCGCGTTGCATTTTCCTGCATTTTGTCACATTCATGACAAAATCGAGCTGCTATTGCAGAGGAATGGTAAAATTGTATAATAAAACAGACTCAGCCGTTTATATTGACACGATTTTTAAAACAACTGAACGTTATTGGTAGCATTCGCGTTGCATTTTCCTGCATTTTGTCACATTCTTGACAAAATCGAGCTGCTATTGCAGAGGAATGGTAAAATTGTATAATAAAATAGACAGCCGTTTAAATTGACACGATTTTTAAAACAACTGAACGTTATTGGTAGCATTCGCGTTGCATTTTCCTGCATTTTGTCACATTCTTGACAAAATCGAGCTGCTATTGCAGAGGAATGGTAAAATTGTATAATAAAATAGACTCAGCCGTTTATATTGACACGATTTTTAAAACAACTGAACGTTATTGGTAGCATTCGCGTTGCATTTTCCTGCATTTTGTCACATTCTTGACAAAATCGAGCCGCAATTGCAGAAGAATGGTAAAATTGTATAATAAAATAGACAACCGTTTATTATGACACTATTTTCAAAGGAATTGAACGTTATTGGTAGCTTTTACGTTCTATTTTCCTATATTTTGTCACATTATTGACAAAATCGAGCCGCTATGCAGAGGAATGGTAAAATTGTATAATAAAATAGGCTCAGTTGTTTATTTTGACACGATTTTTAAAACAACTGAACGTCATTCGTAGCATTCGCGTTGTATTTTCCTGCAATTTATGACATTCTTGAAAAAATCGAGCCGCTATTGCAGAAGAATGGTAAAATTGTATAATAAAATAGACAGCCGTTTAAATTGACACGATTTTTAAAACAACTGAACGTTATTGGTAGCATTCGCGTTGCATTTTCCTGCATTTTGTCACATTCTTGACAAAATCGAGCTGCTATTGCAGACGAATGGTAAAATTGTATAATAAAATAGACTCAGCCGTTTATTTTGACACGATTTTTAAAACAACTGAACGTTATTGGTAGCATTCGCGTTGCATTTTCCTGCATTTTGTCACATTCTTGACAAAATCGAGCTGCTATTGCAGAGGAATGGTAAAATTGTATAATAAAACAGACTCAGCCGTTTATTTTGACACGATTTTTAAAACAACTGAACGTTATTGGTAGCATTCGCGTTGCATTTTCCTGCATTTTGTCAAATTCTTTACAAAATCGAGCCGCTTTTGCAGAAGAATGGTAAAATTTTATAATTAAATAGACTCAGCCGTTTATATTGACACGATTTTTAAAATAACTGATCGTTATTGGTAGCATTGGCGTTGCATTTTCCTGCATTTTGTCACATTCTTGACAAAATCGAGCCGTTATTGCACAGGAATGGTAAAATTGTATAATTAAATAGACTCAGCCGTTTATATTAACACGATTTTCATACCAACTGAACGTTATTGGTAGCATTTGCGTTGAATTTTGCTGCATTTTATCACATTCTTGACAAAATCGAGCCGCTATTGCAGAGGAATGGTAAAATTGTATAATGAAATAGACTCAGCCGTTTATATTGACACGATTTTCAAAACAACTGAACGTTATTGGTAGAATTTGCGTTGTATTTTATTGTATTTTGTCACATTCTTTACAAAATCGACCCGCTATAGCAGAAGAATGGTAAAATTGTATAATAAAATAGACTCAGCCGTTTATATTGACACGATTTTCAAAACAACTGAACTTTATTGGTAGCATTTGCGTTGTATTTTCCTGTATTTTGTCACATTCTTGACAAAATCGAGTCGTTATTGCAGAAGAACGGTAAAATTGTATAATAAAATAGACAACCGTTTATTCTGACACGATTTTCAAAGGAATTGAACGTTATTGGTAGCATTCGCGATGCATTTTCCTGCATTTTGTCACATTCTTGACAAAATCGAGCTGCTATTGCAGAGGAATGGTAAAATTGTATAATAAAATAGACTCAGCCGTTTATATTGACACGATTTTTAAAATAACTGATCGTTATTGGTAGCATTGGCGTTGCATTTTCCTGCATTTTGTCACATTCTTGACAAAATCGAGCCGTTATTGCAGAGGAATGGTAAAATTGTATAATAAAATAGACTCAGCCGTTTATTTTGACACGATTTTTAAAACAACTGAACGTTATTGGTAGCATTCGCGTTGCATTTTCCTGCATTTTGTCACATTCTTGACAAAATCGAGCTGCTATTGCAGAGGAATGGTAAAATTGTATAATAAAATAGACAGCCGTATAAATTGACACGGTTTTTAAAACAACTGAACGTTATTGGTAGCATTCGCGTTGCATTTTCCTGCATTTTGTCACATTCTTGACAAAAACGAGCTGCTATTGCAGAGGAATGGTAAAATTGTATAATAAAATAGACTCAGCCGTTTATATTGACACGATTTTTAAAATAACTGATCGTTATTGGTAGCATTGGCGTTGCATTTTCCTGCATTTTGTCACATTCTTGACAAAATCGAGCCGTTATTGCACAGGAATGGTAAAATTGTATAATTAACTAGACTCAGCCGTTTATATTGACACGATTTTCATACCAACTGAACGTTATTGGTAGCATTTGCGTTGTATTTTGCTGCATTTTATCACATTCTTGACAAAATCGAGCCGCTATTGCAGAGGAATGGTAAAATTGTATAATGAAATAGACTCAGCCGTTTATATTGACACGATTTTCAAAACAACTGAACGTTATTGGTAGAATTTGCGTTGTATTTTATTGTATTTTGTCACATTCTTTACAAAATCGACACGCTATAGCAGAAGAATGTTAAAATTGTATAATAAAATAGACTCAGCCGTTTATATTGACACGATTTTCAAAACAACTGAACTTTATTGGTAGCATTTGCGTTGTATTTTCCTGTATTTTGTCACATTCTTGACAAAATCGAGTCGTTATTGCAGAAGAACGGTAAAATTGTATAATAAATCAGACAACCGTTTATTCTGACACGATTTTCAAAGGAATTGAACGTTATTGGTAGCTTTTGCGTTCTATATTCCTGTATTTTGTCACATTCTTTACAAAATCGAGCCGCTATTGCAGAAGAATGGTAAAATTGTATAATAAAATAGACTCAGCCGTTTATTTTGACACGATTTTTAAAACAACTGAACGTTATTGGAAGCATTCGCGTTGCATTTTCCTGCATTTTGTCACATTCTTGACAAAATCGAGCTGCTATTGCAGAGGAATTGTAAAATTGTATAATAAAATAGACTCAGCCGTTTATATTGACACGATTTTTAAAACAACTGAACGTCATTGGTAGCATTCGCGTTGCATTTTCCTGCATTTTGTCACATTCTTGACAAAATCGAGCTGCTATTGCAGAGGAATGGTAAAATTGTATAATAAAATAGACAGCCGTTTAAATTGACACGATTTTTAAAACAACTGAACGTTATTGGTAGCATTCGCGTTGTATTTTCCTGCATTTTGTCACATTCTTGACAAAATCGAGCCGTTATTGCAGAAGAATGGTAAAATTGTATAATAAAATAGACAACCGTTTATTCTGACACGATTTTCAAAGGAATTGAACGTTATTGGTAGCTTTTGCGTTCTATATTCCTGTATTTTGTCACATTCTTTACAAAATCGAGCCGCTATTGCAGAAGAATGGTAAAATTGTATAATAAAATAGACTCAGCCGTTTATATTGACACGATTTTTAAAACAACTGAACGTTATTGGTAGCATTCGCGTTGCATTTTCCTGCATTTTGTCACATTCTTGACAAAATCGAGCTGCTATTGCAGAGGAATGGTAAAATTGTATAATAAAATAGACAGCCGTTTAAATTGACACGATATTTAAAACAACTAAACGTTATTGGTAGCATTCGCGTTGCATTTTCCTGCTTTTTGTCACATTCTTGACAAAATCGAGCTGCTATTGCAGAGGAATGGTAAAATTGTATAATAAAATAGACTCAGCCGTTTATATTGACACGATTTTTAAAACAACTGAACGTTATTGGTAGCATTCGCGTTGCATTTTCCTGCATTTTGTCACATTCTTTACAAAATCGAGCCGCTTTTGCAGAAGAATGGTAAAATTGTATAATTAAATATACTCAGCCGTTTATATTCACACGATTTTTAAAACAACTGATCGTTATTGGTAGCATTGGCGTTGCATTTTCCTGCATTTTGTCACATTCTTGACAAAATCGAGCTGCTATTGCAGAGGAATGGTAAAATTGTATAATAAAATAGACTCAGCCGTTTATATTGACACGATTTTTAAAATAACTGATCGTTATTGGTAGCATTGGCGTTGCATTTTCCTGCATTTTGTCACATTCTTGACAAAATCGAGCCGTTATTGCACAGGAATGGTAAAATTGTATAATTAAATAGACTCAGCCGTTTATATTGACACGATTTTCATACCAACTGAACGTTATTGGTAGCATTTGCGTTGTATTTTGCTGCATTTTATCACATTCTTGACAAAATCGAGCCGCTATTGCAGAGGAATGGTAAAATTGTATAATGAAATAGACTCAGCCGTTTATATTGACACGATTTTCAAAACAACTGAACGTTATTGGTAGAATTTGCGTTGTATTTTATTGTATTTTGTCACATTCTTTACAAAATCGACCCGCTATAGCAGAAGAATGTTAAAATTGTATAATAAAATAGACTCAGCCGTTTATATTGACACGATTTTCAAAACAACTGAACTTTATTGGTAGCATTTGCGTTGTATTTTCCTGTATTTTGTCACATTCTTGACAAAATCGAGTCGTTATTGCAGAAGAACGGTAAAATTGTATAATAAATCAGACAACCGTTTATTCTGACACGATTTTCAAAGGAATTGAACGTTATTGGTAGCTTTTGCGTTCTATATTCCTGTATTTTGTCACATTCTTTACAAAATCGAGCCTCTATTGCAGAAGAATGGTAAAATTGTATAATAAAATAGACTCAGCCGTTTATATTGACACGATTTTTAAAACAACTGAACGTTATTGGAAGCATTCGCGTTGCATTTTCCTGCATTTTGTCACATTCTTGACAAAATCGAGCTGCTATTGCAGAGGAATGGTAAAATTGTATAATAAAATAGACTCAGCCGTTTATATTGACACGATTTTTAAAACAACTGAACGTCATTGGTAGCATTCGCGTTGCATTTTCCTGCATTTTGTCACATTCTTGACAAAATCGAGCTGCTATTGCAGAGGAATGGTAAAATTGTATAATAAAATAGACAGCCGTTTAAATTGACACGATTTTTAAAACAACTGAACGTTATTGGTAGCATTCGCGTTGTATTTTCCTGCATTTTGTCACATTCTTGACAAAATCGAGCCGTTATTGCAGAGGAATGGTAAAATTGTATAATAAAATAGACAACCGTTTATTCTGACACGATTTTCAAAGGAATTGAACGTTATTGGTAGCTTTTGCGTTCTATATTCCTGTATTTTGTCACAGTCTTTACAAAATCGAGCCGCTATTGCAGAAGAATGGTAAAATTGTATAATAAAATAGACTCAGCCGTTTATATTGACACGATTTTTAAAACAACTGAACGTTATTGGTAGCATTCGCGTTGCATTTTCCTGCATTTTGTCACATTCTTGACAAAATCGAGCTGCTATTGCAGAGGAATGGTAAAATTGTATAATAAAATAGACAGCCGTTTAAATTGACACGATATTTAAAACAACTAAACGTTATTGGTAGCATTCGCGTTGCATTTTCCTGCTTTTTGTCACATTCTTGATAAAATCGAGCTGCTATTGCAGAGGAATGGTAAAATTGTATAATAAAATAGACTCAGCCGTTTATATTGACACGATTTTTAAAACAACTGAACGTTATTGGTAGCATTCGCGTTGCATTTTCCTGCATTTTGTCACATTCTTTACAAAATCGAGCCGCTTTTGCAGAAGAATGGTAAAATTGTATAATTAAATAGACTCAGCCGTTTATATTGACACGATTTTTAAAACAACTGATCGTTATTGGTAGCATTGGCGTTGCATTTTCCTGCATTTTGTCACATTCTTGACAAAATCGAGCCGTTATTGGAGAGGAATGGTAAAATTGTATAATAAAATAGACTCAGTTGTTTATGTTGACACGATTTTTAAAACAACTGAACGTCATTCGTATTATTCGCGTTGTATTTTCCTGCAATTTATCACATTCTTGACAAAATCGAGCCGCTATTGCAGAAGAATCGTAAAATTGTATAATAAAACTTACTCAGCCGTTTATATTGACACGATTTCCAAAAGAACTGACGTTATTGGTAGCATTTGCGTTGTATTTTACTGTCACATTATTGACAAAATCGAGTCGGTATTGCAGAGGAATGGTAAAATTGAATGATAAAATAGACAACCGTTTATTTTGACACGATTTTTAAAACAATTGAACGTTATTGGTAGCATTCGCGTTGCATTTTCCTGCATTTTGTCACATTCTTGACAAAATCGAGCTGCTATTGCAGAGGAATGGTAAAATTGTATAATAAAATAGACTCAGCCGTTTATATTGACACGATTTTTAAAACAACTGAACGTTATTGGTAGCATTCGCGTTGCATTTTCCTGCATTTTGTCACATTCTTGACAAAATCGAGCCGCAATTGCAGAAGAATGGTAAAATTGTATAATAAAATAGACAACCGTTTATTATGACACGATTTTCAAAGGAATTGAACGTTATTGGTAGCTTTTGCGTTCTATATTCCTGTATTTTGTCACATTCTTGACAAAATCGAGCCGCTATTGCAGAAGAATGGTGAAATTGTATAATAAAATAGACTCAGCCGTTTATATTGACACGATTTTTAAAACAACTGAACGTTATTGGTAGCATTCGCGTTGCATTTTCCTGCATTTTGTCACATTCTTGACAAAATCGAGCTGCTATTGCAGAGGAATGGTAAAATTGTATAATAAAATAGACTTAGCCGTTTATTTTGACACGATTTTTAAAACAACTGAACGTTATTGGTAGCATTCGCGTTGCATTTTCCTGCATTTTGTCACATTCTTGACAAAATCGAGCTGCTATTGCAGAGGAATGGTAAAATTGTATAATAAAATAGACAGCCGTATTAATTGACACGGTTTTTAAAACAACTGAACGTTATTGGTAGCATTCGCGTTGCATTTTCCTGCATTTTGTCACATTCTTGACAAAATCGAGCTGCTATTGCAGAGGAATGGTAAAATTGTATAATAAAATAGACTCAGCCGTTTATATTGACACGATTTTTAAAATAACTGAACGTTATTGGTAGCATTTGCGTTGTATTTTGCTGCATTTTATCACATTCTTGACAAAATCGAGCCGCTATTGCAGAGGAATGGTAAAATTGTATAATGAAATAGACTCAGCCGTTTATATTGACACGATTTTCAAAACAACTGAACGTTATTGGTAGAATTTGCGTTGTATTTTATTGTATTTTGTCACATTCTTTACAAAATCGACCCGCTATAGCAGAAGAATGTTAAAATTGTATAATCAAATAGACTCAGCCGTTTATATTGACACGATTTTTAAAACAACTGAACGTTATTGGTAGCATTCGCGTTGCATATTCCTGCATTTTGTCACATTCTTGACAAAATCGAGCCGTTATTGCAGAGGAATGGTAAAATTGTATAATAAAATAGACAACCGTTTATTCTGACACGATTTTCAAAGGAATTGAACGTTATTGGTAGCTTTTGCGTTCTATATTCCTGTATTTTGTCACATTCTTTACAAAATCGAGCCGCTATTGCAGAGGAATGGTAAAATTGTATAATGAAATAGACTCAGCCGTTTATATTGACACGATTTTCAAAACAACTGAACGTTATTGGTAGAATTTGCGTTGTATTTTATTGTATTTTGTCACATTCTTTACAAAATCGACCCGCTATAGCAGAAGAATGTTAAAATTGTATAATCAAATAGACTCAGCCGTTTATATTGACACGATTTTTAAAACAACTGAACGTTATTGGTAGCATTCGCGTTGCATATTCCTGCATTTTGTCACATTCTTGACAAAATCGAGCCGTTATTGCAGAGGAATGGTAAAATTGTATAATAAAATAGACAACCGTTTATTCTGACACGATTTTCAAAGGAATTGAACGTTATTGGTAGCTTTTGCGTTCTATATTCCTGTATTTTGTCACATTCTTTACAAAATCGAGCCGCTATTGCAGAGGAATGGTAAAATTGTATAATAAAATAGACTCAGCCGTTTATATTGACACGATTTTTAAAACAACTGAACGTTATTGGTAGCATTCGCGTTGCATTTTCCTGCATTTTGTCACTTTCTTGACAAAATCGAGCTGCTATTGCAGAGGAATGGTAAAATTGTATAATAAAATAGACAGCCGTTTAAATTGACACGATATTTAAAACAACTAAACGTTATTGGTAGCATTCGCGTTGCATTTTCCTGCATTTTGTCACATTCTTGACAAAATCGAGCTGCTATTGCAGAGGAATGGTAAAATTGTATAATAAAATAGACTCAGCCGTTTATATTGACACGATTTTTAAAATAACTGATCGTTATTGGTAGCATTGGCGTTGCATTTTCCTGCATTTTGTCACATTCTTGACAAAATCGAGCCGTTATTGCACAGGAATGGTAAAATTGTATAATTAAATAGACTCAGCCGTTTATATTGACACGATTTTCATACCAACTGAACGTTATTGGTAGCATTTGCGTTGTATTTTGCTGCATTTTATCACATTCTTGACAAAATCGAGCCGCTATTGCAGAGGAATGGTAAAATTGTATAATGAAATAGACTCAGCCGTTTATATTGACACGATTTTCAAAACAACTGAACGTTATTGGTAGAATTTGCGTTGTATTTTATTGTATTTTGTCACATTCTTTACAAAATCGACCCGCTATAGCAGAAGAATGTTAAAATTGTATAATCAAATAGACTCAGCCGTTTATATTGACACGATTTTTAAAACAACTGAACGTTATTGGTAGCATTCGCGTTGCATATTCCTGCATTTTGTCACATTCTTGACAAAATCGAGCCGTTATTGCAGAGGAATGGTAAAATTGTATAATAAAATAGACAACCGTTTATTCTGACACGATTTTCAAAGGAATTGAACGTTATTGGTAGCTTTTGCGTTCTATATTCCTGTATTTTGTCACATTCTTTACAAAATCGAGCCGCTATTGCAGAGGAATGGTAAAATTGTATAATGAAATAGACTCAGCCGTTTATATTGACACGATTTTCAAAACAACTGAACGTTATTGGTAGAATTTGCGTTGTATTTTATTGTATTTTGTCACATTCTTTACAAAATCGACCCGCTATAGCAGAAGAATGTTAAAATTGTATAATCAAATAGACTCAGCCGTTTATATTGACACGATTTTTAAAACAACTGAACGTTATTGGTAGCATTCGCGTTGCATATTCCTGCATTTTGTCACATTCTTGACAAAATCGAGCCGTTATTGCAGAGGAATGGTAAAATTGTATAATAAAATAGACAACCGTTTATTCTGACACGATTTTCAAAGGAATTGAACGTTATTGGTAGCTTTTGCGTTCTATATTCCTGTATTTTGTCACATTCTTTACAAAATCGAGCCGCTATTGCAGAGGAATGGTAAAATTGTATAATAAAATAGACTCAGCCGTTTATATTGACACGATTTTTAAAACAACTGAACGTTATTGGTAGCATTCGCGTTGCATTTTCCTGCATTTTGTCACTTTCTTGACAAAATCGAGCTGCTATTGCAGAGGAATGGTAAAATTGTATAATAAAATAGACAGCCGTTTAAATTGACACGATATTTAAAACAACTAAACGTTATTGGTAGCATTCGCGTTGCATTTTCCTGCATTTTGTCACATTCTTGACAAAATCGAGCTGCTATTGCAGAGGAATGGTAAAATTGTATAATAAAATAGACTCAGCCGTTTATATTGACACGATTTTTAAAATAACTGATCGTTATTGGTAGCATTGGCGTTGCATTTTCCTGCATTTTGTCACATTCTTGACAAAATCGAGCCGTTATTGCACAGGAATGGTAAAATTGTATAATTAAATAGACTCAGCCGTTTATATTGACACGATTTTCATACCAACTGAACGTTATTGGTAGCATTTGCGTTGTATTTTGCTGCATTTTATCACATTCTTGACAAAATCGAGCTGCTATTGCAGAGGAATGGTAAAATTGTATAATAAAATAGACAGCCGTTTAAATTGACACGATTTTTAAAACAACTGAACGTTATTGGTAGCATTCGCGTTGCATTTTCCTGCATTTTGTCACATTCTTGACAAAATCGAGCTGCTATTGCAGAGGAATGGTAAAATTGTATAATAAAATAGACTTAGCCGTTTATTTTGACACGATTTTTAAAACAACTGAACGTTATTGGTAGCATTCGCGTTGCATTTTCCTGCATTTTGTCACATTCTTGACAAAATCGAGCTGCTATTGCAGAGGAATGGTAAAATTGTATAATAAAATAGACAGCCGTATTAATTGACACGGTTTTTAAAACAACTGAACGTTATTGGTAGCATTCGCGTTGCATTTTCCTGCATTTTGTCACATTCTTGACAAAATCGAGCTGCTATTGCAGAGGAATGGTAAAATTGTATAATAAAATAGACTCAGCCGTTTATATTGACACGATTTTTAAAATAACTGAACGTTATTGGTAGCATTTGCGTTGTATTTTGCTGCATTTTATCACATTCTTGACAAAATCGAGCCGCTATTGCAGAGGAATGGTAAAATTGTATAATGAAATAGACTCAGCCGTTTATATTGACACGATTTTCAAAACAACTGAACGTTATTGGTAGAATTTGCGTTGTATTTTGTTGTATTTTGTCACATTCTTTACAAAATCGACCCGCTATAGCAGAAGAATGTTAAAATTGTATAATCAAATAGACTCAGCCGTTTATATTGACACGATTTTTAAAACAACTGAACGTTATTGGTAGCATTCGCGTTGCATATTCCTGCATTTTGTCACATTCTTGACAAAATCGAGCCGTTATTGCAGAGGAATGGTAAAATTGTATAATAAAATAGACAACCGTTTATTCTGACACGATTTTCAAAGGAATTGAACGTTATTGGTAGCTTTTGCGTTCTATATTCCTGTATTTTGTCACATTCTTTACAAAATCGAGCCGCTATTGCAGAAGAATGGTAAAATTGTATAATAAAATAGACTCAGCCGTTTATATTGACACGATTTTTAAAACAACTGAACGTTATTGGTAGCATTCGCGTTGCATTTTCCTGCATTTTGTCACTTTCTTGACAAAATCGAGCTGCTATTGCAGAGGAATGGTAAAATTGTATAATAAAATAGACAGCCGTTTAAATTGACACGATATTTAAAACAACTAAACGTTATTGGTAGCATTCGCGTTGCATTTTCCTGCATTTTGTCACATTCTTGACAAAATCGAGCTGCTATTGCAGAGGAATGGTAAAATTGTATAATAAAATAGACTCAGCCGTTTATATTGACACGATTTTTAAAACAACTGAACGTTATTGGTAGCATTCGCGTTGCATTTTCCTGCATTTTGTCACATTCTTGACAAAATCGAGCCACAATTGCAGAAGAATGGTAAAATTGTATAATAAAATAGACAACCGTTTATTATGACACTATTTTCAAAGGAATTGAACGTTATTGGTAGCTTTTACGTTCTATTTTCCTATATTTTGTCACATTATTGACAAAATCGAGCCGCTATGCAGAGGAATGGTAAAATTGTATAATAAAATAGGCTCAGTTGTTTATTTTGACACGATTTTTAAAACAACTGAACGTCATTCGTAGCATTCGCGTTGTATTTTCCTGCAATTTATGACATTCTTGAAAAAATCGAGCCGCTATTGCAGAAGAATGGTAAAATTGTATAATAAAATAGACAGCCGTTTAAATTGACACGATTTTTAAAACAACTGAACGTTATTGGTAGCATTCGCGTTGCATTTTCCTGCATTTTGTCACATTCTTAACAAAATCGAGCAGCTATTGCAGAAGAATGGTATGATTGAATGATAAAATAGACAACCGTTTATTTTGACACGATTTTCAAAGGAATTGAACGTTATTGGTAGCTTTTGCGTTCTATTTTCCTATACTTTGTCACATTCTTGACAAAATCGAGCCGTTATTGCAGAGGAATGGTAAAATTGTATAATAAAATAGACTCAGTTGTTTATTTTGACACGATTTTTAAAACAACTGAACGTCATTCGTAGCATTCGCGTTGTATTTTCCTGCATTTTGTCACATTCTTAACAAAATCGAGTAGCTATTGCAGAAGAAAGGTATAATTGAATGATAAAATAGACAACCGTTTATTTGACACGATTTTCAAAACAACTGAACGTTATTGGTAGCATTTGCGTTGTATTCTCCTGTATTTTGTCACATTCTTGACAAAATCGAGTCGTTATTGTAGAAGAACGGTAAAATTGTATAATAAAATAGACAACCGTTTATTTTGACACGATTTTCAAAGGAATTATACGTTATTAGTAGCTTTTGCGTTCTATTTTCCTATACATTGTCACATTCTTGACAAAATCGAGCCGTTTTTGCAGAGGAATGGTAAAATTGTATAATAAAATAGACTCAGCCGTTCATTTGACACGATTTTCAAAATAACTGAACGTTATTGGTAGCATTTGCGTTGTATTCTCCTGCATTTTGTCACATTCTTGACAAAATCGAGTCGTTATTGTAGAAGAACGGTAAAATTGTATAATAAAATAGACAACCGTTTATTTTGACACGATTTTCAAAGGAATTGTACGTTATTAGTAGCTTTTGCGTTCTATTTTCCTATACATTGTCACATTCTTGACAAAAGCGAGCCGTTATTGCAGAGGAATGGTAAAATTGTATAATAAAATAGACAACCGTTTATTATGACACTATTTTCAAAGGAATTGAACGTTATTGGTAGCTTTTACGTTCTCTTTTCCCATATTTTGTCACATTCTTGACAAAATCGAGCCGCTATGCAGAGGAATGGTAAAACTGTATAATAAAATAGACAATCGTTTATTTTGACACGATTTTCAATGGAATTGAACGTTATTGGTAGCTTTTACGTTTTATTTTCCTGTATTTTGAACCATTCTTGGCAAAATCGAGCCGTTATTGCAGAGGAATGGTAAAATTGTATAATAAAATAGACTCAGCCGTTTATTTGACACGATTTTCAAAACAACTGAACGTTATTGGTAGCATTTGCGTTGTATTCTCCTGTATTTTGTCACATTCTTGACAAAATCGAGTCGTTATTGTAGAAGAACGGTAAAATTGTATAATAAAATAGACAACCGTTTATTTTGACACGATTTTTAAAACAATTGAACGTTATTGGTAGCGTTCGCGTTGCATTTTCCTGCATTTTGTCACATTCTTAACAAAATCGAGCAGCTATTGCAGAAGAATGGTATAATTGAATGATAAAATAGACAACCGTTTATTTTGACACGATTTTCAAAGGAATTGAACGTTATTGGTAGCTTTTGCGTTCTATTTTCCTATACTTTGTAACATTCTTGACAAAATCGAGCCGTTATTGCAGAGGAATGGTAAAATTGTATAATAAAATAGACTCAGTTGTTTATTTTGACACGATTTTTAAAACAACTGAACGTCATTCGTAGCATTCGCGTTGTATTTTCCTGCATTTTGTCACATTCTTAACAAAATCGAGTAGCTATTGCAGAAGAAAGGTATAATTGAATGATAAAATAGACAACCGTTTATTTTGACACGATTTTCAAAGGAATTGAACGTTATTGGTAGCTTTTACGTTCTATTTTCCTATATTTTGTCACATTCTTGACAAAATCGAGCCGCTATTAAAGAGGAATGGTAAAATTGTATAATAAAATAGACTCAGCCGTTTATATTGACACGATTTTTAAAACAACTGAACGTTATTGGTAGCGTTCGCGTTGCATTTTCCTGCATTTTGTCACATTCTTGACAAAATCGAGCTGCTATTGCAGAGGAATGGTAAAATTGTATAGTAAAATAGACTCAGCCGTTTATTTGACACGATTTTCAAAACAACTGAACGTCATTGGTAGCATTTGCATTGTATTCTCCTGTATTTTGTCACATTCTTGACAAAATCGAGTCGTTATTGTAGAAGAACGGTAAAATTGTATTATAAAATAGACAACCGTTTATATTGACACGATTTCCAAAAGAACTGACGTTATTGGTAGCATTTGCGTTGCATTTTCCTGCATTTTGTCACATTCTTATCAAAATCGAGCAGCTATTGCAGAAGAATGGTATAATTGAATGATAAAATAGACAACCGTTTATTTTGACACGATTTTCAATGGAATTGAACGTTATTGGTAGGTTTTACGTTTTATTTTCCTGTATTTTGAACCATTCTTGGCAAAATCGAGCCGTTATTGCAGAGGAATGGTAAAATTGTATAATAAAATAGACTCAGCCGTTTATTTGACACGATTTTCAAAACAACTGAACGTCATTGGTAGCATTTGCGTTGTATTCTCCTGTATTTTGTCACATTCTTGACAAAATCGAGTCGTTATTGTAGAAGAACGGTAAAATTGTATAATAAAATAGACAACCGTTTATACTGACACGATTTTCAAAGGAATTGAACGTTATTGGTAGCTTTTGCGTTCTATTTTCCTGTGTTTTGTCATATTCTTGAGAAAATCGAGCCGTTATTGCACAGGAATGGTAAAATTGTATAATAAAATAGACTCAGCCGTTTATATTGACACGATTTTCAAAACAACTGAACGTTATTGGTAGCATTTGCGTTGTATTTTCCTGCATTTTGTCACATTCTTAAGAAAATCGAGCAGCTATTGCAGAAGAATGGTATAATTGAATGATAAAATAGACAACCGTTTATTTTGACACGATTTACAAAGGAATTGAACGTTATGGGTAGCTTTTGCGTTCTATTTTCCTATACTTTGTCACATTCTTGACAAAATCGAGCCGTTATTGCAGAGGAATGGTAAAATTGTATAATACAATAGACTCACCCGTTTATTTGACACGATTTTCAAAACAACTGAACGTTATTGGTAGCATTTGCGTTGTATTCTCCTGTATTTTGTCACATTCTTGACAAAATCGAGTCGTTATTGCAGAAGAATGGTAACATTGAATGATAAAATAGACAACCGTTTATTTTGACACGATTTTCAAAGGAATTGTACGTTATTGGTAGCTTTAGCGTTCTATTTTCCTATACTTTTTCACATTCTTGACAAAATCGAGCCGTTATTGCAGAGGAATGGTAAAATTGTATAATAAAATAGACTCAGCCGTTTATATTGACACGATTTTCAAAACAACTGAACGTTATTGGTAGCATTTGCGTTGTATTTTCCTGTATTTTGTCACATTCTTGACAAAATCGAGCCGCTATTGCAGAAGAATGGTAAAATTGTATAATAAAATAGACAACCGTTTATTATGACACGATTTTCAAAGGAATTGAACGTTATTGGTAGCATTCGCGTTGCATTTTCCTGCATATTGTCACATTCTTGACAAAATCGAGGTGCTATTGCAGAGGAATGGTAAAATTGTATAATAAAATAGACTCAGCCGTTTAATTTGACACGATTTTTAAAACAATTGAACGTTATTGGTAGATTTGCGTTCTATTTTCCTGTGTTTTGTTACATTCTTTACAAAATCGAGCCGCTATTAAAGAGGAATGGTAAAATTGTATAATAAAATAGACTCAGCCGTTTATATTGACACGATTTTTAAAACAACTGAACGTTATTGGTAGCATTCGCGTTGCATTTTCCTGCATTTTGTCACATTCTTGACAAAATCGAGCTGCTATTGCAGAGGAATGGTAAAATTGTATAATTAAATAGACCCAGCCGTTTATTTTGACACGATTTTTAAAAGAACTGAACGTGATTGGTAGCATTTGCGTTGTATTTTCCTGTATTTTGTCACATTCTTGACAAAATCGAGCCGCTATTGCAGAAGAATGGTAAAATTGTATAATTAAATAGACTCAGCCGTTTATTATGACACGATTTTCAAAGGAATTGTACGTTATTGGTGGCTTTTGCGTTCTATTTTCCTATACTTTGTCACATTCTTGACAAAATCGAGCCGCTATGCAGAGGAATGGTAAAATTGTATAATAAAATAGACTCAGTTGTTTATTTTGACACGATTTTTAAAACAACTGAACGTCATTCGTAGCATTCGCGTTGTATTTTCCTGTATTTTGTCACATTCTTGACAAAATCGAGCCGCTTTTGCAGAAGAATGGTAAAATTGTATAATTAAATAGACTCAGCCGTTTATATTGACACGATTTTTAAAACAACTGATCGTTATTGGTAGCATTGGCGTTGCATTTTCCTGCATTTTGTCACATTCTTGACAAAATCGAGCCGTTATTGGAGAGGAATGGTAAAATTGTATAATAAAATAGACTCAGTTGTTTATGTTGACACGATTTTTAAAACAACTGAACGTCATTCGTATTATTCGCGTTGTATTTTCCTGCATTTTATCACATTCTTGACAAAATCGAGCCGCTATTGCAGAAGAATCGTAAAATTGTATAATAAAACTTACTCAGCCGTTTATATTGACACGATTTCCAAAAGAACTGACGTTATTGATAGCATTTGCGTTGTATATTACTGTCACATTATTGACAAAATCGAGTCGGTATTGCAGAGGAATGGTAAAATTGAATGATAAAATAGACAACCGTTTATTTTGACACGATTTTTAAAACAATTGAACGTTATTGGTAGCATTCGCGTTGCATTTTCCTGCATTTTGTCACATTCTTGACAAAATCGAGCTGCTATTGCAGAGGAATGGTAAAATTGTATAATAAAATAGACTCAGCCGTTTATATTGACACGATTTTTAAAACAACTGAACGTTATTGGTAGCATTCGCGTTGCATTTTCCTGCATTTTGTCACATTCTTGACAAAATCGAGCCGCAATTGCAGAAGAATGGTAAAATTGTATAATAAAATAGACAACCGTTTATTATGACACTATTTTCAAAGGAATTGAACGTTATTGGTAGCTTTTACGTTCTATTTTCCTATATTTTGTCACATTATTGACAAAATCGAGCCGCTATGCAGAGGAATGGTAAAATTGTATAATAAAATAAGCTCAGTTGTTTATTTTGACACGATTTTTAAAACAACTGAACGTCATTCGTAGCATTCGCGTTGTATTTTCCTGCAATTTATGACATTCTTGAAAAAATCGAGCCGCTATTGCAGAAGAATGGTAAAATTGTATAATAAAATAGACAGCCGTTTAAATTGACACGATTTTTAAAACAACTGAACGTTATTGGTAGCATTCGCGTTGCATTTTCCTGCATTTTGTCACATTCTTAACAAAATCGAGCAGCTATTGCAGAAGAATGGTATGATTGAATGATAAAATAGACAACCGTTTATTTTGACACGATTTTCAAAGGAATTGAACGTTATTGGTAGCTTTTGCGTTCTATTTTCCTATACTTTGTCACATTCTTGACAAAATCGAGCCGTTATTGCAGAGGAATGGTAAAATTGTATAATAAAATAGACTCAGTTGTTTATTTTGACACGATTTTTAAAACAACTGAACGTCATTCGTAGCATTCGCGTTGTATTTTCCTGCATTTTGTCACATTCTTAACAAAATCGAGTAGCTATTGCAGAAGAAAGGTATAATTGAATGATAAAATAGACAACCGTTTATTTGACACGATTTTCAAAACAACTGAACGTTATTGGTAGCATTTGCGTTGTATTCTCCTGTATTTTGTCACATTCTTGACAAAATCGAGTCGTTATTGTAGAAGAACGGTAAAATTGTATAATAAAATAGACAACCGTTTATTTTGACACGATTTTCAAAGGAATTGTACGTTATTAGTAGCTTTTGCGTTCTATTTTCCTATACATTGTCACATTCTTGACAAAATCGAGCCGTTTTTGCAGAGGAATGGTAAAATTGTATAATAAAATAGACTCAGCCGTTCATTTGACACGATTTTCAAAATAACTGAACGTTATTGGTAGCATTTGCGTTGTATTCTCCTGCATTTTGTCACATTCTTGACAAAATCGAGTCGTTATTGTAGAAGAACGGTAAAATTGTATAATAAAATAGACAACCGTTTATTTTGACACGATTTTCAAAGGAATTGTACGTTATTAGTAGCTTTTGCGTTCTATTTTCCTATACATTGTCACATTCTTGACAAAAGCGAGCCGTTATTGCAGAGGAATGGTAAAATTGTATAATAAAATAGACAACCGTTTATTATGACACTATTTTCAAAGGAATTGAACGTTATTGGTAGCTTTTACGTTCTCTTTTCCCATATTTTGTTACATTCTTGACAAAATCGAGCCGCTATGCAGAGGAATGGTAAAACTGTATAATAAAATAGACAATCGTTTATTTTGACACGATTTTCAATGGAATTGAACGTTATTGGTAGCTTTTACGTTTTATTTTCCTGTATTTTGAACCACTCTTGGCAAAATCGAGCCGTTATTGCAGAGGAATGGTAAAATTGTATAATAAAATAGACTCAGCCGTTTATTTGACACGATTTTCAAAACAACTGAACGTTATTGGTAGCATTTGCGTTGTATTCTCCTGTATTTTGTCACATTCTTGACAAAATCGAGTCGTTATTGTAGAAGAACGGTAAAATTGTATAATAAAATAGACAACCGTTTATTTTGACACGATTTTTAAAACAATTGAACGTTATTGGTAGCGTTCGCGTTGCATTTTCCTGCATTTTGTCACATTCTTAACAAAATCGAGCAGCTATTGCAGAAGAATGGTGAAATTGTATAATAAAATAGACTCAGCCGTTTATATTGACACGATTTTTAAAACAACTGAACGTTATTGGTAGCATTCGCGTTGCATTTTCCTGCATTTTGTCACATTCTTGACAAAATCGAGCTGCTATTGCAGAGGAATGGTAAAATTGTATAATAAAATAGACTCAGCCGTTTATATTGACACGATTTTTAAAACAACTGATCGTTATTGGTGGCATTGGCGTTGCATTTTCCTGCATTTTGTCACATTCTTGACAAAATCGAGCCGTTATTGCAGAGGAATGGTAAAATTGTATAATAAAATAGACTCAGCCGTTTATATTGACACGATTTTCAAAACAACTGAACGTTATTGGTAGCATTTGCGTTATATTTTCCTGTATTTTGTCACATTCTTGACAAAATCGAGCCGTTATTGCAGAGGAATGGTAAAATTGTATAATAAAATAGACTCAGCCGTTTATATTGACACGATTTTCAAAACAACTGAACGTCATTCGTAGCATTCGCGTTGTATTTTCCTGCATTTTGTCACATTCTTAACAAAATCGAGTAGCTATTGCAGAAGAAAGGTATAATTGAATGATAAAATAGACAACCGTTTATTTTGACACGATTTTCAAAGGAATTGAACGTTATTGGTAGCTTTTACGTTCTATTTTCCTATATTTTGTCACATTCTTGACAAAATCGAGCCGCTATGCAGAGGAATGGTAAAACTGTATAATAAAATAGACAATCGTTTATTTTGACACGATTTTCAATGGAATTGAACGTTATTGGTAGGTTTTACGTTTTATTTTCCTGTATTTTGAACCATTCTTGGCAAAATCGAGCCGTTATTGCAGAGGAATGGTAAAATTGTATAATAAAATAGACTCAGCCGTTTATTTGACACGATTTTCAAAACAACTGAACGTCATTGGTAGCATTTGCATTGTATTCTCCTGTATTTTGTCACATTCTTGACAAAATCGAGTCGTTATTGTAGAAGAACGGTAAAATTGTATAATAAAATAGACAACCGTTTATATTGACACGATTTCCAAAAGAACTGACGTTATTGGTAGCATTTGCGTTGCATTTTCCTGCATTTTGTCACATTCTTATCAAAATCGAGCAGCTATTGCAGAAGAATGGTATAATTGAATGATAAAATAGACAACCGTTTATTTTGACACGATTTTCAATGGAATTGAACGTTATTGGTAGGTTTTACGTTTTATTTTCCTGTATTTTGAACCATTCTTGGCAAAATCGAGCCGTTATTGCAGAGGAATGGTAAAATTGTATAATAAAATAGACTCAGCCGTTTATTTGACACGATTTTCAAAACAACTGAACGTCATTGGTAGCATTTGCGTTGTATTCTCCTGTATTTTGTCACATTCTTGACAAAATCGAGTCGTTATTGTAGAAGAACGGTAAAATTGTATAATAAAATAGACAACCGTTTATACTGACACGATTTTCAAAGGAATTGAACGTTATTGGTAGCTTTTGCGTTCTATTTTCCTGTGTTTTGTCATATTCTTGAGAAAATCGAGCCGTTATTGCACAGGAATGGTAAAATTGTATAATAAAATAGACTCAGCCGTTTATTTGACACGATTTTTAAAACAACTGAACGTCATTGGTAGCATTTGCATTGTATTCTCCTGTATTTTGTCACATTCTTGACAAAATCGAGTCGTTATTGTAGAAGAACGGTAAAATTGTATAATAAAATAGACAACCGTTTATATTGACACGATTTCCAAAAGAACTGACGTTATTGGTAGCATTTGCGTTGCATTTTCCTGCATTTTGTCACATTCTTATCAAAATCGAGCAGCTATTGCAGAAGAATGGTATAATTGAATGATAAAATAGACAACCGTTTATTTTGACACGATTTTCAATGGAATTGAACGTTATTGGTAGGTTTTACGTTTTATTTTCCTGTATTTTGAACCATTCTTGGCAAAATCGAGCCGTTATTGCAGAGGAATGGTAAAATTGTATAATAAAATAGACTCAGCCGTTTATATTGACACGATTTTTAAAACAACTGATCGTTATTGGTAGCATTGGCGTTGCATTTTCCTGCATTTTGTCACATTCTTGACAAAATCGAGCCGTTATTGGAGAGGAATGGTAAAATTGTATAATAAAATAGACTCAGTTGTTTATGTTGACACGATTTTTAAAACAACTGAACGTCATTCGTATTATTCGCGTTGTATTTTCCTGCATTTTATCACATTCTTGACAAAATCGAGCCGCTATTGCAGAAGAATCGTAAAATTGTATAATAAAACTTACTCAGCCGTTTATATTGACACGATTTCCAAAAGAACTGACGTTATTGGTAGCATTTGCGTTGTATATTACTGTCACATTATTGACAAAATCGAGTCGGTATTGCAGAGGAATGGTAAAATTGAATGATAAAATAGACAACCGTTTATTTTGACACGATTTTTAAAACAATTGAACGTTATTGGTAGCATTCGCGTTGCATTTTCCTGCATTTTGTCACATTCTTGACAAAATCGAGCTGCTATTGCAGAGGAATGGTAAAATTGTATAATAAAATAGACTCAGCCGTTTATATTGACACGATTTTTAAAACAACTGAACGTTATTGGTAGCATTCGCGTTGCATTTTCCTGCATTTTGTCACATTCTTGACAAAATCGAGCCGCAATTGCAGAAGAATGGTAAAATTGTATAATAAAATAGACAACCGTTTATTATGACACTATTTTCAAAGGAATTGAACGTTATTGGTAGCTTTTACGTTCTATTTTCCTATATTTTGTCACATTATTGACAAAATCGAGCCGCTATGCAGAGGAATGGTAAAATTGTATAATAAAATAGGCTCAGTTGTTTATTTTGACACGATTTTTAAAACAACTGAACGTCATTCGTAGCATTCGCGTTGTATTTTCCTGCAATTTATGACATTCTTGAAAAAATCGAGCCGCTATTGCAGAAGAATGGTAAAATTGTATAATAAAATAGACAGCCGTTTAAATTGACACGATTTTTAAAACAACTGAACGTTATTGGTAGCATTTGCGTTGCATTTTCCTGCATTTTGTCACATTCTTAACAAAATCGAGCAGCTATTGCAGAAGAATGGTATGATTGAATGATAAAATAGACAACCGTTTATTTTGACACGATTTTCAAAGGAATTGAACGTTATTGGTAGCTTTTGCGTTCTATTTTCCTATACTTTGTCACATTCTTGACAAAATCGAGCCGTTATTGCAGAGGAATGGTAAAATTGTATAATAAAATAGACTCAGTTGTTTATTTTGACACGATTTTTAAAACAACTGAACGTCATTCGTAGCATTCGCGTTGTATTTTCCTGCATTTTGTCACATTCTTAACAAAATCGAGTAGCTATTGCAGAAGAAAGGTATAATTGAATGATAAAATAGACAACCGTTTATTTGACACGATTTTCAAAACAACTGAACGTTATTGGTAGCATTTGCGTTGTAGTCTCCTGTATTTTGTCACATTCTTGACAAAATCGAGTCGTTATTGTAGAAGAACGGTAAAATTGTATAATAAAATAGACAACCGTTTATTTTGACACGATTTTCAAAGGAATTGTACGTTATTAGTAGCTTTTGCGTTCTATTTTCCTATACATTGTCACATTCTTGACAAAATCGAGCCGTTTTTGCAGAGGAATGGTAAAATTGTATAATAAAATAGACTCAGCCGTTCATTTGACACGATTTTCAAAATAACTGAACGTTATTGGTAGCATTTGCGTTGTATTCTCCTGCATTTTGTCACATTCTTGACAAAATCGAGTCGTTATTGTAGAAGAACGGTAAAATTGTATAATAAAATAGACAACCGTTTATTTTGACACGATTTTCAAAGGAATTGTACGTTATTAGTAGCTTTTGCGTTCTATTTTCCTATACATTGTCACATTCTTGACAAAAGCGAGCCGTTATTGCAGAGGAATGGTAAAATTGTATAATAAAATAGACAACCGTTTATTATGACACTATTTTCAAAGGAATTGAACGTTATTGGTAGGTTTTACGTTCTCTTTTCCCATATTTTGTCACATTCTTGACAAAATCGAGCCGCTATGCAGAGGAATGGTAAAATTGTATAATAAAATAGACTCAGCCGTTTATTTGACACGATTTTCAAAACAACTGAACGTTATTGGTAGCATTTGCGTTGTATTCTCCTGTATTTTGTCACATTCTTGACAAAATCGAGTCGTTATTGTAGAAGAACGGTAAAATTGTATAATAAAATAGACAACCGTTTATTTTGACACGATTTTTAAAACAATTGAACGTTATTGGTAGCGTTCGCGTTGCATTTTCCTGCATTTTGTCACATTCTTAACAAAATCGAGCAGCTATTGCAGAAGAATGGTATAATTGAATGATAAAATAGACAACCGTTTATTTTGACACGATTTTCAAAGGAATTGAACGTTATTGGTAGCTTTTGCGTTCTATTTTCCTATACTTTGTAACATTCTTGACAAAATCGAGCCGTTATTGCAGAGGAATGGTAAAATTGTATAATAAAATAGACTCAGTTGTTTATTTTGACACGATTTTTAAAACAACTGAACGTCATTCGTAGCATTCGCGTTGTATTTTCCTGCATTTTGTCACATTCTTAACAAAATCGAGTAGCTATTGCAGAAGAAAGGTATAATTGAATGATAAAATAGACAACCGTTTATTTTGACACGATTTTCAAAGGAATTGAACGTTATTGGTAGCTTTTACGTTCTATTTTCCTATATTTTGTCACATTCTTGACAAAATCGAGCCGCTATGCAGAGGAATGGTAAAACTGTATAATAAAATAGACAATCGTTTATTTTGACACGATTTTCAATGGAATTGAACGTTATTGGTAGGTTTTACGTTTTATTTTCCTGTATTTTGAACCATTCTTGGCAAAATCGAGCCGTTATTGCAGAGGAATGGTAAAATTGTATAATAAAATAGACTCAGCCGTTTATTTGACACGATTTTCAAAACAACTGAACGTCATTGGTAGCATTTGCATTGTATTCTCCTGTATTTTGTCACATTCTTGACAAAATCGAGTCGTTATTGTAGAAGAACGGTAAAATTGTATAATAAAATAGACAACCGTTTATATTGACACGATTTCCAAAAGAACTGACGTTATTGGTAGCATTTGCGTTGCATTTTCCTGCATTTTGTCACATTCTTAACAAAATCGAGCAGCTATTGCAGAAGAATGGTATGATTGAATGATAAAATAGACAACCGTTTATTTTGACACGATTTTCAAAGGAATTGAACGTTATTGGTAGCTTTTGCGTTCTATTTTCCTATACTTTGTCACATTCTTGACAAAATCGAGCCGTTATTGCAGAGGAATGGTAAAATTGTATAATAAAATAGACTCAGTTGTTTATTTTGACACGATTTTTAAAACAACTGAACGTCATTCGTAGCATTCGCGTTGTATTTTCCTGCATTTTGTCACATTCTTAACAAAATCGAGTAGCTATTGCAGAAGAAAGGTATAATTGAATGATAAAATAGACAACCGTTTATTTGACACGATTTTCAAAACAACTGAACGTTATTGGTAGCATTTGCGTTGTAGTCTCCTGTATTTTGTCACATTCTTGACAAAATCGAGTCGTTATTGTAGAAGAACGGTAAAATTGTATAATAAAATAGACAACCGTTTATTTTGACACGATTTTCAAAGGAATTGTACGTTATTAGTAGCTTTTGCGTTCTATTTTCCTATACATTGTCACATTCTTGACAAAATCGAGCCGTTTTTGCAGAGGAATGGTAAAATTGTATAATAAAATAGACTCAGCCGTTCATTTGACACGATTTTCAAAATAACTGAACGTTATTGGTAGCATTTGCGTTGTATTCTCCTGCATTTTGTCACATTCTTGACAAAATCGAGTCGTTATTGTAGAAGAACGGTAAAATTGTATAATAAAATAGACAACCGTTTATTTTGACACGATTTTCAAAGGAATTGTACGTTATTAGTAGCTTTTGCGTTCTATTTTCCTATACATTGTCACATTCTTGACAAAAGCGAGCCGTTATTGCAGAGGAATGGTAAAATTGTATAATAAAATAGACAACCGTTTATTATGACACTATTTTCAAAGGAATTGAACGTTATTGGTAGGTTTTACGTTCTCTTTTCCCATATTTTGTCACATTCTTGACAAAATCGAGCCGCTATGCAGAGGAATGGTAAAATTGTATAATAAAATAGACTCAGCCGTTTATTTGACACGATTTTCAAAACAACTGAACGTTATTGGTAGCATTTGCGTTGTATTCTCCTGTATTTTGTCACATTCTTGACAAAATCGAGTCGTTATTGTAGAAGAACGGTAAAATTGTATAATAAAATAGACAACCGTTTATTTTGACACGATTTTTAAAACAATTGAACGTTATTGGTAGCGCTCGCGTTGCATTTTCCTGCATTTTGTCACATTCTTAACAAAATCGAGCAGCTATTGCAGAAGAATGGTATAATTGAATGATAAAATAGACAACCGTTTATTTTGACACGATTTTCAAAGGAATTGAACGTTATTGGTAGCTTTTGCGTTCTATTTTCCTATACTTTGTAACATTCTTGACAAAATCGAGCCGTTATTGCAGAGGAATGGTAAAATTGTATAATAAAATAGACTCAGTTGTTTATTTTGACACGATTTTTAAAACAACTGAACGTCATTCGTAGCATTCGCGTTGTATTTTCCTGCATTTTGTCACATTCTTAACAAAATCGAGTAGCTATTGCAGAAGAAAGGTATAATTGAATGATAAAATAGACAACCGTTTATTTTGACACGATTTTCAAAGGAATTGAACGTTATTGGTAGCTTTTACGTTCTATTTTCCTATATTTTGTCACATTCTTGACAAAATCGAGCCGCTATGCAGAGGAATGGTAAAACTGTATAATAAAATAGACAATCGTTTATTTTGACACGATTTTCAATGGAATTGAACGTTATTGGTAGGTTTTACGTTTTATTTTCCTGTATTTTGAACCATTCTTGGCAAAATCGAGCCGTTATTGCAGAGGAATGGTAAAATTGTATAATAAAATAGACTCAGCCGTTTATTTGACACGATTTTCAAAACAACTGAACGTCATTGGTAGCATTTGCATTGTATTCTCCTGTATTTTGTCACATTCTTGACAAAATCGAGTCGTTATTGTAGAAGAACGGTAAAATTGTATAATAAAATAGACAACCGTTTATATTGACACGATTTCCAAAAGAACTGACGTTATTGGTAGCATTTGCGTTGCATTTTCCTGCATTTTGTCACATTCTTAACAAAATCGAGCAGCTATTGCAGAAGAATGGTATGATTGAATGATAAAATAGACAACCGTTTATTTTGACACGATTTTCAAAGGAATTGAACGTTATTGGTAGCTTTTGCGTTCTATTTTCCTATACTTTGTCACATTCTTGACAAAATCGAGCCGTTATTGCAGAGGAATGGTAAAATTGTATAATAAAATAGACTCAGTTGTTTATTTTGACACGATTTTTAAAACAACTGAACGTCATTCGTAGCATTCGCGTTGTATTTTCCTGCATTTTGTCACATTCTTAACAAAATCGAGTAGCTATTGCAGAAGAAAGGTATAATTGAATGATAAAATAGACAACCGTTTATTTGACACGATTTTCAAAACAACTGAACGTTATTGGTAGCATTTGCGTTGTAGTCTCCTGTATTTTGTCACATTCTTGACAAAATCGAGTCGTTATTGTAGAAGAACGGTAAAATTGTATAATAAAATAGACAACCGTTTATTTTGACACGATTTTCAAAGGAATTGTACGTTATTAGTAGCTTTTGCGTTCTATTTTCCTATACATTGTCACATTCTTGACAAAATCGAGCCGTTTTTGCAGAGGAATGGTAAAATTGTATAATAAAATAGACTCAGCCGTTCATTTGACACGATTTTCAAAATAACTGAACGTTATTGGTAGCATTTGCGTTGTATTCTCCTGCATTTTGTCACATTCTTGACAAAATCGAGTCGTTATTGTAGAAGAACGGTAAAATTGTATAATAAAATAGACAACCGTTTATTTTGACACGATTTTCAAAGGAATTGTACGTTATTAGTAGCTTTTGCGTTCTATTTTCCTATACATTGTCACATTCTTGACAAAAGCGAGCCGTTATTGCAGAGGAATGGTAAAATTGTATAATAAAATAGACAACCGTTTATTATGACACTATTTTCAAAGGAATTGAACGTTATTGGTAGGTTTTACGTTCTCTTTTCCCATATTTTGTCACATTCTTGACAAAATCGAGCCGCTATGCAGAGGAATGGTAAAATTGTATAATAAAATAGACTCAGCCGTTTATTTGACACGATTTTCAAAACAACTGAACGTTATTGGTAGCATTTGCGTTGTATTCTCCTGTATTTTGTCACATTCTTGACAAAATCGAGTCGTTATTGTAGAAGAACGGTAAAATTGTATAATAAAATAGACAACCGTTTATTTTGACACGATTTTTAAAACAATTGAACGTTATTGGTAGCGTTCGCGTTGCATTTTCCTGCATTTTGTCACATTCTTAACAAAATCGAGCAGCTATTGCAGAAGAATGGTATAATTGAATGATAAAATAGACAACCGTTTATTTTGACACGATTTTCAAAGGAATTGAACGTTATTGGTAGCTTTTGCGTTCTATTTTCCTATACTTTGTAACATTCTTGACAAAATCGAGCCGTTATTGCAGAGGAATGGTAAAATTGTATAATAAAATAGACTCAGTTGTTTATTTTGACACGATTTTTAAAACAACTGAACGTCATTCGTAGCATTCGCGTTGTATTTTCCTGCATTTTGTCACATTCTTAACAAAATCGAGTAGCTATTGCAGAAGAAAGGTATAATTGAATGATAAAATAGACAACCGTTTATTTTGACACGATTTTCAAAGGAATTGAACGTTATTGGTAGCTTTTACGTTCTATTTTCCTATATTTTGTCACATTCTTGACAAAATCGAGCCGCTATGCAGAGGAATGGTAAAACTGTATAATAAAATAGACAATCGTTTATTTTGACACGATTTTCAATGGAATTGAACGTTATTGGTAGGTTTTACGTTTTATTTTCCTGTATTTTGAACCATTCTTGGCAAAATCGAGCCGTTATTGCAGAGGAATGGTAAAATTGTATAATAAAATAGACTCAGCCGTTTATTTGACACGATTTTCAAAACAACTGAACGTCATTGGTAGCATTTGCATTGTATTCTCCTGTATTTTGTCACATTCTTGACAAAATCGAGTCGTTATTGTAGAAGAACGGTAAAATTGTATAATAAAATAGACAACCGTTTATATTGACACGATTTCCAAAAGAACTGACGTTATTGGTAGCATTTGCGTTGCATTTTCCTGCATTTTGTCACATTCTTATCAAAATCGAGCAGCTATTGCAGAAGAATGGTATAATTGAACGATAAAATAGACAACCGTTTATTTTGACACGATTTTCAATGGAATTGAACGTTATTGGTAGGTTTTACGTTTTATTTTCCTGTATTTTGAACCATTCTTGGCAAAATCGAGCCGTTATTGCAGAGGAATGGTAAAATTGTATAATAAAATAGACTCAGCCGTTTATTTGACACGATTTTCAAAACAACTGAACGTCATTGGTAGCATTTGCGTTGTATTCTCCTGTATTTTGTCACATTCTTGACAAAATCGAGTCGTTATTGTAGAAGAACGGTAAAATTGTATAATAAAATAGACAACCGTTTATACTGACACGATTTTCAAAGGAATTGAACGTTATTGGTAGCTTTTGCGTTCTATTTTCCTGTGTTTTGTCATATTCTTGAGAAAATCGAGCCGTTATTGCACAGGAATGGTAAAATTGTATAATAAAATAGACTCAGCCGTTTATATTGACACGATTTTCAAAACAACTGAACGTTATTGGTAGCATTTGCGTTGTATTTTCCTGCATTTTGTCACATTCTTAAGAAAATCGAGCAGCTATTGCAGAAGAATGGTATAATTGAATGATAAAATAGACAACCGTTTATTTTGACACGATTTACAAAGGAATTGAACGTTATGGGTAGCTTTTGCGTTCTATTTTCCTATACTTTGTCACATTCTTGACAAAATCGAGCCGTTATTGCAGAGGAATGGTAAAATTGTATAATAAAATAGACTCAGCCGTTTATATTGACACGATTTTCAAAACAACTGAACGTTATTGGTAGCATTTGCGTTGTATTTTCCTGTATTTTGTCACATTCTTGACAAAATCGAGCCGCTATTGCAGAAGAATGGTAAAATTGTATAATAAAATAGACAACCGTTTATTATGACACGATTTTCAAAGGAATTGAACGTTATTGGTAGCATTCGCGTTGCATTTTCCTGCATATTGTCACATTCTTGACAAAATCGAGGTGCTATTGCAGAGGAATAGTAAAATTGTATAATTAAATAGACCCAGCCGTTTATTTTGACACGATTTTTAAAAGAACTGAACGTGATTGGTAGCATTTGCGTTGTATTTTCCTGTGTTTTGTTACATTCTTTACAAAATCGAGCCGCTATTAAAGAGGAATGGTAAAATTGTATAATAAAATAGACTCAGCCGTTTATATTGACACGATTTTTAAAACAACTGAACGTTATTGGTAGCATTCGCGTTGCATTTTCCTGAATTTTGTCACATTCTTGACAAAATCGAGCTGCTATTGCAGAGGAATGGTAAAATTGTATAATTAAATAGACCCAGCCGTTTATTTTGACACGATTTTTAAAAGAACTGAACGTGATTGGTAGCATTTGCGTTGTATTTTCCTGTATTTTGTCACATTCTTGACAAAATCGAGCCGCTATTGCAGAAGAATGGTAAAATTGTATAATTAAATAGACTCAGCCGTTTATTATGACACGATTTTCAAAGGAATTGTACGTTATTGGTGGCTTTTGCGTTCTATTTTCCTATACTTTGTCACATTCTTGACAAAATCGAGCCGCTATGCAGAGGAATGGTAAAATTGTATAATAAAATAGACTCAGTTGTTTATTTTGACACGATTTTTAAAACAACTGAACGTCATTCGTAGCATTCGCGTTGTATTTTCCTGCATTTTGTCACATTCTTGACAAAATCGAGCCGCTATGCAGAGGAATGGTAAAACTGTATAATAAAATAGACAATCGTTTATTTTGACACGATTTTCAAAGGAATTGAACGTTATTGGTAGCTTTTACGTTCTATTTTCCTATATTTTGTCACATTCTTGACAAAATCGAGCCGCTATGCAGAGGAATGGTAAAACTGTATAATAAAATAGACAATCGTTTATTTTGACACGATTTTCAAAGGAATTGAACGTTATTGGTAGCTTTTACGTTCTATTTTCCTATATTTTGTCACATTCTTGACAAAATCGAGCCGCTATGCAGAGGAATGGTAAAACTGTATAATAAAATAGACAATCGTTTATTTTGACACGATTTTCAATGGAATTGAACGTTATTGGTAGCTTTTACGTTTTATTTTCCTGTATTTTGAACCATTCTTGGCAAAATCGAGCCGTTATTGCAGAGGAATGGTAAAATTGTATAATAAAATAGACTCAGCCGTTTATTTGACACGATTTTCAAAACAACTGAACGTTATTGGTAGCATTTGCGTTGTATTCTCCTGTATTTTGTCACATTCTTGACAAAATCGAGTCGTTATTGTAGAAGAACGGTAAAATTGTATAATAAAATAGACAACCGTTTATTTTGACACGATTTTTAAAACAATTGAACGTTATTGGTAGCGTTCGCGTTGCATTTTCCTGCATTTTGTCACATTCTTAACAAAATCGAGCAGCTATTGCAGAAGAATGGTATAATTGAATGATAAAATAGACAACCGTTTATTTTGACACGATTTTCAAAGGAATTGAACGTGATTGGTAGCTTTTGCGTTCTATTTTCCTATACTTTGTCACATTCTTGACAAAATCGAGCCGTTATTGCAGAGGAATGGTAAAATTGTATAATAAAATAGACTCAGTTGTTTATTTTGACACGATTTTTAAAACAACTGAACGTCATTCGTAGCATTCGCGTTGTATTTTCCTGCATTTTGTCACATTCTTAACAAAATCGAGTAGCTATTGCAGAAGAAAGGTATAATTGAATGATAAAATAGACAACCGTTTATTTGACACGATTTTCAAAACAACTGAACGTTATTGGTAGCATTTGCGTTGTATTCTCCTGTATTTTGTCACATTCTTGACAAAATCGAGTCGTTATTGTAGAAGAACGGTAAAATTGTATAATAAAATAGACAACCGTTTATTTTGACACGATTTTCAAAGGAATTGTACGTTATTAGTAGCTTTTGCGTTCTATTTTCCTATACATTGTCACATTCTTGACAAAAGCGAGCCGTTATTGCAGAGGAATGGTAAAATTGTATAATAAAATAGACAACCGTTTATTATGACACTATTTTCAAAGGAATTGAACGTTATTGGTAGCTTTTACGTTCTCTTTTCCCATATTTTGTTACATTCTTGACAAAATCGAGCCGCTATGCAGAGGAATGGTAAAACTGTATAATAAAATAGACAATCGTTTATTTTGACACGATTTTCAATGGAATTGAACGTTATTGGTAGCTTTTACGTTTTATTTTCCTGTATTTTGAACCACTCTTGGCAAAATCGAGCCGTTATTGCAGAGGAATGGTAAAATTGTATAATAAAATAGACTCAGCCGTTTATTTGACACGATTTTCAAAACAACTGAACGTTATTGGTAGCATTTGCGTTGTATTCTCCTGTATTTTGTCACATTCTTGACAAAATCGAGTCGTTATTGTAGAAGAACGGTAAAATTGTATAATAAAATAGACAACCGTTTATTTTGACACGATTTTTAAAACAATTGAACGTTATTGGTAGCGTTCGCGTTGCATTTTCCTGCATTTTGTCACATTCTTAACAAAATCGAGCAGCTATTGCAGAAGAATGGTGAAATTGTATAATAAAATAGACTCAGCCGTTTATATTGACACGATTTTTAAAACAACTGAACGTTATTGGTAGCATTCGCGTTGCATTTTCCTGCATTTTGTCACATTCTTGACAAAATCGAGCTGCTATTGCAGAGGAATGGTAAAATTGTATAATAAAATAGACTCAGCCGTTTATATTGACACGATTTTTAAAACAACTGATCGTTATTGGTGGCATTGGCGTTGCATTTTCCTGCATTTTGTCACATTCTTGACAAAATCGAGCCGTTATTGCAGAGGAATGGTAAAATTGTATAATAAAATAGACTCAGCCGTTTATATTGACACGATTTTCAAAACAACTGAACGTTATTGGTAGCATTTGCGTTATATTTTCCTGTATTTTGTCACATTCTTGACAAAATCGAGCCGTTATTGCAGAGGAATGGTAAAATTGTATAATAAAATAGACTCAGCCGTTTATATTGACACGATGTTCAAAACAACTGAACGTCATTCGTAGCATTCGCGTTGTATTTTCCTGCATTTTGTCACATTCTTAACAAAATCGAGTAGCTATTGCAGAAGAAAGGTATAATTGAATGATAAAATAGACAACCGTTTATTTTGACACGATTTTCAAAGGAATTGAACGTTATTGGTAGCTTTTACGTTCTATTTTCCTATATTTTGTCACATTCTTGACAAAATCGAGCCGCTATGCAGAGGAATGGTAAAACTGTATAATAAAATAGACAATCGTTTATTTTGACACGATTTTCAATGGAATTGAACGTTATTGGTAGGTTTTACGTTTTATTTTCCTGTATTTTGAACCATTCTTGGCAAAATCGAGCCGTTATTGCAGAGGAATGGTAAAATTGTATAATAAAATAGACTCAGCCGTTTATTTGACACGATTTTCAAAACAACTGAACGTCATTGGTAGCATTTGCATTGTATTCTCCTGTATTTTGTCACATTCTTGACAAAATCGAGTCGTTATTGTAGAAGAACGGTAAAATTGTATAATAAAATAGACAACCGTTTATATTGACACGATTTCCAAAAGAACTGACGTTATTGGTAGCATTTGCGTTGCATTTTCCTGCATTTTGTCACATTCTTATCAAAATCGAGCAGCTATTGCAGAAGAATGGTATAATTGAATGATAAAATAGACAACCGTTTATTTTGACACGATTTTCAATGGAATTGAACGTTATTGGTAGGTTTTACGTTTTATTTTCCTGTATTTTGAACCATTCTTGGCAAAATCGAGCCGTTATTGCAGAGGAATGGTAAAATTGTATAATAAAATAGACTCAGCCGTTTATTTGACACGATTTTCAAAACAACTGAACGTCATTGGTAGCATTTGCGTTGTATTCTCCTGTATTTTGTCACATTCTTGACAAAATCGAGTCGTTATTGTAGAAGAACGGTAAAATTGTATAATAAAATAGACAACCGTTTATACTGACACGATTTTCAAAGGAATTGAACGTTATTGGTAGCTTTTGCGTTCTATTTTCCTGTGTTTTGTCATATTCTTGAGAAAATCGAGCCGTTATTGCACAGGAATGGTAAAATTGTATAATAAAATAGACTCAGCCGTTTATTTGACACGATTTTCAAAACAACTGAACGTCATTGGTAGCATTTGCATTGTATTCTCCTGTATTTTGTCACATTCTTGACAAAATCGAGTCGTTATTGTAGAAGAACGGTAAAATTGTATAATAAAATAGACAACCGTTTATATTGACACGATTTCCAAAAGAACTGACGTTATTGGTAGGTTTTACGTTTTATTTTCCTGTATTTTGAACCATTCTTGGCAAAATCGAGCCGTTGTTGCAGAGGAATGGTAAAATTGTATAATAAAATAGACTCAGCCGTTTATATTGACACGATTTTTAAAACAACTGATCGTTATTGGTAGCATTGGCGTTGCATTTTCCTGCATTTTGTCACATTCTTGACAAAATCGAGCCGTTATTGGAGAGGAATGGTAAAATTGTATAATAAAATAGACTCAGTTGTTTATGTTGACACGATTTTTAAAACAACTGAACGTCATTCGTATTATTCGCGTTGTATTTTCCTGCATTTTATCACATTCTTGACAAAATCGAGCCGCTATTGCAGAAGAATCGTAAAATTGTATAATAAAACTTACTCAGCCGTTTATATTGACACGATTTCCAAAAGAACTGACGTTATTGGTAGCATTTGCGTTGTATATTACTGTCACATTATTGACAAAATCGAGTCGGTATTGCAGAGGAATGGTAAAATTGAATGATAAAATAGACAACCGTTTATTTTGACACGATTTTTAAAACAATTGAACGTTATTGGTAGCATTCGCGTTGCATTTTCCTGCATTTTGTCACATTCTTGACAAAATCGAGCTGCTATTGCAGAGGAATGGTAAAATTGTATAATAAAATAGACTCAGCCGTTTATATTGACACGATTTTTAAAACAACTGAACGTTATTGGTAGCATTCGCGTTGCATTTTCCTGCATTTTGTCACATTCTTGACAAAATCGAGCCGCAATTGCAGAAGAATGGTAAAATTGTATAATAAAATAGACAACCGTTTATTATGACACTATTTTCAAAGGAATTGAACGTTATTGGTAGCTTTTACGTTCTATTTTCCTATATTTTGTCACATTATTGACAAAATCGAGCCGCTATGCAGAGGAATGGTAAAATTGTATAATAAAATAGGCTCAGTTGTTTATTTTGACACGATTTTTAAAACAACTGAACGTCATTCGTAGCATTCGCGTTGTATTTTCCTGCAATTTATGACATTCTTGAAAAAATCGAGCCGCTATTGCAGAAGAATGGTAAAATTGTATAATAAAATAGACAGCCGTTTAAATTGACACGATTTTTAAAACAACTGAACGTTATTGGTAGCATTTGCGTTGCATTTTCCTGCATTTTGTCACATTCTTAACAAAATCGAGCAGCTATTGCAGAAGAATGGTATGATTGAATGATAAAATAGACAACCGTTTATTTTGACACGATTTTCAAAGGAATTGAACGTTATTGGTAGCTTTTGCGTTCTATTTTCCTATACTTTGTCACATTCTTGACAAAATCGAGCCGTTATTGCAGAGGAATGGTAAAATTGTATAATAAAATAGACTCAGTTGTTTATTTTGACACGATTTTTAAAACAACTGAACGTCATTCGTAGCATTCGCGTTGTATTTTCCTGCATTTTGTCACATTCTTAACAAAATCGAGTAGCTATTGCAGAAGAAAGGTATAATTGAATGATAAAATAGACAACCGTTTATTTGACACGATTTTCAAAACAACTGAACGTTATTGGTAGCATTTGCGTTGTATTCTCCTGTATTTTGTCACATTCTTGACAAAATCGAGTCGTTATTGTAGAAGAACGGTAAAATTGTATAATAAAATAGACAACCGTTTATTTTGACACGATTTTCAAAGGAATTGTACGTTATTAGTAGCTTTTGCGTTCTATTTTCCTATACATTGTCACATTCTTGACAAAATCGAGCCGTTTTTGCAGAGGAATGGTAAAATTGTATAATAAAATAGACTCAGCCGTTCATTTGACACGATTTTCAAAATAACTGAACGTTATTGGTAGCATTTGCGTTGTATTCTCCTGCATTTTGTCACATTCTTGACAAAATCGAGTCGTTATTGTAGAAGAACGGTAAAATTGTATAATAAAATAGACAACCGTTTATTTTGACACGATTTTCAAAGGAATTGTACGTTATTAGTAGCTTTTGCGTTCTATTTTCCTATACATTGTCACATTCTTGACAAAAGCGAGCCGTTATTGCAGAGGAATGGTAAAATTGTATAATAAAATAGACAACCGTTTATTATGACACTATTTTCAAAGGAATTGAACGTTATTGGTAGGTTTTACGTTCTCTTTTCCCATATTTTGTCACATTCTTGACAAAATCGAGCCGCTATGCAGAGGAATGGTAAAATTGTATAATAAAATAGACTCAGCCGTTTATTTGACACGATTTTCAAAACAACTGAACGTTATTGGTAGCATTTGCGTTGTATTCTCCTGTATTTTGTCACATTCTTGACAAAATCGAGTCGTTATTGTAGAAGAACGGTAAAATTGTATAATAAAATAGACAACCGTTTATTTTGACACGATTTTTAAAACAATTGAACGTTATTGGTAGCGTTCGCGTTGCATTTTCCTGCATTTTGTCACATTCTTAACAAAATCGAGCAGCTATTGCAGAAGAATGGTATAATTGAATGATAAAATAGACAACCGTTTATTTTGACACGATTTTCAAAGGAATTGAACGTTATTGGTAGCTTTTGCGTTCTATTTTCCTATACTTTGTAACATTCTTGACAAAATCGAGCCGTTATTGCAGAGGAATGGTAAAATTGTATAATAAAATAGACTCAGTTGTTTATTTTGACACGATTTTTAAAACAACTGAACGTCATTCGTAGCATTCGCGTTGTATTTTCCTGCATTTTGTCACATTCTTAACAAAATCGAGTAGCTATTGCAGAAGAAAGGTATAATTGAATGATAAAATAGACAACCGTTTATTTTGACACGATTTTCAAAGGAATTGAACGTTATTGGTAGCTTTTACGTTCTATTTTCCTATATTTTGTCACATTCTTGACAAAATCGAGCCGCTATGCAGAGGAATGGTAAAACTGTATAATAAAATAGACAATCGTTTATTTTGACACGATTTTCAATGGAATTGAACGTTATTGGTAGGTTTTACGTTTTATTTTCCTGTATTTTGAACCATTCTTGGCAAAATCGAGCCGTTATTGCAGAGGAATGGTAAAATTGTATAATAAAATAAACTCAGCCGTTTATTTGACACGATTTTCAAAACAACTGAACGTCATTGGTAGCATTTGCATTGTATTCTCCTGTATTTTGTCACATTCTTGACAAAATCGAGTCGTTATTGTAGAAGAACGGTAAAATTGTATAATAAAATAGACAACCGTTTATATTGACACGATTTCCAAAAGAACTGACGTTATTGGTAGCATTTGCGTTGCATTTTCCTGCATTTTGTCACATTCTTATCAAAATCGAGCAGCTATTGCAGAAGAATGGTATAATTGAACGATAAAATAGACAACCGTTTATTTTGACACGATTTTCAATGGAATTGAACGTTATTGGTAGGTTTTACGTTTTATTTTCCTGTATTTTGAACCATTCTTGGCAAAATCGAGCCGTTATTGCAGAGGAATGGTAAAATTGTATAATAAAATAGACTCAGCCGTTTATTTGACACGATTTTCAAAACAACTGAACGTCATTGGTAGCATTTGCGTTGTATTCTCCTGTATTTTGTCACATTCTTGACAAAATCGAGTCGTTATTGTAGAAGAACGGTAAAATTGTATAATAAAATAGACAACCGTTTATACTGACACGATTTTCAAAGGAATTGAACGTTATTGGTAGCTTTTGCGTTCTATTTTCCTGTGTTTTGTCATATTCTTGAGAAAATCGAGCCGTTATTGCACAGGAATGGTAAAATTGTATAATAAAATAGACTCAGCCGTTTATATTGACACGATTTTCAAAACAACTGAACGTTATTGGTAGCATTTGCGTTGTATTTTCCTGCATTTTGTCACATTCTTAAGAAAATCGAGCAGCTATTGCAGAAGAATGGTATAATTGAATGATAAAATAGACAACCGTTTATTTTGACACGATTTACAAAGGAATTGAACGTTATGGGTAGCTTTTGCGTTCTATTTTCCTATACTTTGTCACATTCTTGACAAAATCGAGCCGTTATTGCAGAGGAATGGTAAAATTGTATAATACAATAGACTCACCCGTTTATTTGACACGATTTTCAAAACAACTGAACGTTATTGGTAGCATTTGCGTTGTATTCTCCTGTATTTTGTCACATTCTTGACAAAATCGAGTCGTTATTGCAGAAGAATGGTAACATTGAATGATAAAATAGACAACCGTTTATTTTGACACGATTTTCAAAGGAATTGTACGTTATTGGTAGCTTTAGCGTTCTATTTTCCTATACTTTTTCACATTCTTGACAAAATCGAGCCGTTATTGCAGAGGAATGGTAAAATTGTATAATAAAATAGACTCAGCCGTTTATATTGACACGATTTTCAAAACAACTGAACGTTATTGGTAGCATTTGCGTTGTATTTTCCTGTATTTTGTCACATTCTTGACAAAATCGAGCCGCTATTGCAGAAGAATGGTAAAATTGTATAATAAAATAGACAACCGTTTATTATGACACGATTTTCAAAGGAATTGAACGTTATTGGTAGCATTCGCTTTGCATTTTCCTGCATATTGTCACATTCTTGACAAAATCGAGGTGCTATTGCAGAGGAATGGTAAAATTGTATAATAAAATAGACTCAGCCGTTTAATTTGACACGATTTTTAAAACAATTGAACGTTATTGGTAGATTTGCGTTCTATTTTCCTGTGTTTTGTTACATTCTTTACAAAATCGAGCCGCTATTAAAGAGGAATGGTAAAATTGTATAATAAAATAGACTCAGCCGTTTATATTGACACGATTTTTAAAACAACTGAACGTTATTGGTAGCATTCGCGTTGCATTTTCCTGAATTTTGTCACATTCTTGACAAAATCGAGCTGCTATTGCAGAGGAATGGTAAAATTGTATAATTAAATAGACCCAGCCGTTTATTTTGACACGATTTTTAAAAGAACTGAACGTGATTGGTAGCATTTGCGTTGTATTTTCCTGTATTTTGTCACATTCTTGACAAAATCGAGCCGCTATTGCAGAAGAATGGTAAAATTGTATAATTAAATAGACTCAGCCGTTTATTATGACACGATTTTCAAAGGAATTGTACGTTATTGGTGGCTTTTGCGTTCTATTTTCCTATACTTTGTCACATTCTTGACAAAATCGAGCCGCTATGCAGAGGAATGGTAAAATTGTATAATAAAATAGACTCAGTTGTTTATTTTGACACGATTTTTAAAACAACTGAACGTCATTCGTAGCATTCGCGTTGTATTTTCCTGCATTTTGTCACATTCTTGACAAAATCGAGCCGCTATGCAGAGGAATGGTAAAACTGTATAATAAAATAGACAATCGTTTATTTTGACACGATTTTCAAAGGAATTGAACGTTATTGGTAGCTTTTACGTTCTATTTTCCTATATTTTGTCACATTCTTGACAAAATCGAGCTGCTATTGCAGAGGAATGGTAAAATTGTATAATAAAATAGACTCAGCCGTTTATATTGACACGATTTTTAAAACAACTGAACGTTATTGGTAGCATTCGCGTTGCATTTTCCTGCATTTTGTCACATTCTTGACAAAATCGAGCCGCAATTGCAGAAGAATGGTAAAATTGTATAATAAAATAGACAACCGTTTATTATGACACTATTTTCAAAGGAATTGAACGTTATTGGTAGCTTTTACGTTCTATTTTCCTATATTTTGTCACATTATTGACAAAATCGAGCCGCTATGCAGAGGAATGGTAAAATTGTATAATAAAATAGGCTCAGTTGTTTATTTTGACACGATTTTTAAAACAACTGAACGTCATTCGTAGCATTCGCGTTGTATTTTCCTGCAATTTATGACATTCTTGAAAAAATCGAGCCGCTATTGCAGAAGAATGGTAAAATTGTATAATAAAATAGACAGCCGTTTAAATTGACACGATTTTTAAAACAACTGAACGTTATTGGTAGCATTTGCGTTGCATTTTCCTGCATTTTGTCACATTCTTAACAAAATCGAGCAGCTATTGCAGAAGAATGGTATGATTGAATGATAAAATAGACAACCGTTTATTTTGACACGATTTTCAAAGGAATTGAACGTTATTGGTAGCTTTTGCGTTCTATTTTCCTATACTTTGTCACATTCTTGACAAAATCGAGCCGTTATTGCAGAGGAATGGTAAAATTGTATAATAAAATAGACTCAGTTGTTTATTTTGACACGATTTTTAAAACAACTGAACGTCATTCGTAGCATTCGCGTTGTATTTTCCTGCATTTTGTCACATTCTTAACAAAATCGAGTAGCTATTGCAGAAGAAAGGTATAATTGAATGATAAAATAGACAACCGTTTATTTGACACGATTTTCAAAACAACTGAACGTTATTGGTAGCATTTGCGTTGTAGTCTCCTGTATTTTGTCACATTCTTGACAAAATCGAGTCGTTATTGTAGAAGAACGGTAAAATTGTATAATAAAATAGACAACCGTTTATTTTGACACGATTTTCAAAGGAATTGTACGTTATTAGTAGCTTTTGCGTTCTATTTTCCTATACATTGTCACATTCTTGACAAAATCGAGCCGTTTTTGCAGAGGAATGGTAAAATTGTATAATAAAATAGACTCAGCCGTTCATTTGACACGATTTTCAAAATAACTGAACGTTATTGGTAGCATTTGCGTTGTATTCTCCTGCATTTTGTCACATTCTTGACAAAATCGAGTCGTTATTGTAGAAGAACGGTAAAATTGTATAATAAAATAGACAACCGTTTATTTTGACACGATTTTCAAAGGAATTGTACGTTATTAGTAGCTTTTGTGTTCTATTTTCCTATACATTGTCACATTCTTGACAAAAGCGAGCGGTTATTGCAGAGGAATGGTAAAATTGTATAATAAAATAGACAACCGTTTATTATGACACTATTTTCAAAGGAATTGAACGTTATTGGTAGGTTTTACGTTCTCTTTTCCCATATTTTGTCACATTCTTGACAAAATCGAGCCGCTATGCAGAGGAATGGTAAAATTGTATAATAAAATAGACTCAGCCGTTTATTTGACACGATTTTCAAAACAACTGAACGTTATTGGTAGCATTTGCGTTGTATTCTCCTGTATTTTGTCACATTCTTGACAAAATCGAGTCGTTATTGTAGAAGAACGGTAAAATTGTATAATAAAATAGACAACCGTTTATTTTGACACGATTTTTAAAACAATTGAACGTTATTGGTAGCGTTCGCGTTGCATTTTCCTGCATTTTGTCACATTCTTAACAAAATCGAGCAGCTATTGCAGAAGAATGGTATAATTGAATGATAAAATAGACAACCGTTTATTTTGACACGATTTTCAAAGGAATTGAACGTTATTGGTAGCTTTTGCGTTCTATTTTCCTATACTTTGTAACATTCTTGACAAAATCGAGCCGTTATTGCAGAGGAATGGTAAAATTGTATAATAAAATAGACTCAGTTGTTTATTTTGACACGATTTTTAAAACAACTGAACGTCATTCGTAGCATTCGCGTTGTATTTTCCTGCATTTTGTCACATTCTTAACAAAATCGAGTAGCTATTGCAGAAGAAAGGTATAATTGAATGATAAAATAGACAACCGTTTATTTTGACACGATTTTCAAAGGAATTGAACGTTATTGGTAGCTTTTACGTTCTATTTTCCTATATTTTGTCACATTCTTGACAAAATCGAGCCGCTATGCAGAGGAATGGTAAAACTGTATAATAAAATAGACAATCGTTTATTTTGACACGATTTTCAATGGAATTGAACGTTATTGGTAGGTTTTACGTTTTATTTTCCTGTATTTTGAACCATTCTTGGCAAAATCGAGCCGTTATTGCAGAGGAATGGTAAAATTGTATAATAAAATAGACTCAGCCGTTTATTTGACACGATTTTCAAAACAACTGAACGTCATTGGTAGCATTTGCGTTGTATTCTCCTGTATTTTGTCACATTCTTGACAAAATCGAGTCGTTATTGTAGAAGAACGGTAAAATTGTATAATAAAATAGACAACCGTTTATACTGACACGATTTTCAAAGGAATTGAACGTTATTGGTAGCTTTTGCGTTCTATTTTCCTGTGTTTTGTCATATTCTTGAGAAAATCGAGCCGTTATTGCACAGGAATGGTAAAATTGTATAATAAAATAGACTCAGCCGTTTATATTGACACGATTTTCAAAACAACTGAACGTTATTGGTAGCATTTGCGTTGTATTTTCCTGCATTTTGTCACATTCTTAAGAAAATCGAGCAGCTATTGCAGAAGAATGGTATAATTGAATGATAAAATAGACAACCGTTTATTTTGACACGATTTACAAAGGAATTGAACGTTATGGGTAGCTTTTGCGTTCTATTTTCCTATACTTTGTCACATTCTTGACAAAATCGAGCCGTTATTGCAGAGGAATGGTAAAATTGTATAATACAATAGACTCACCCGTTTATTTGACACGATTTTCAAAACAACTGAACGTTATTGGTAGCATTTGCGTTGTATTCTCCTGTATTTTGTCACATTCTTGACAAAATCGAGTCGTTATTGCAGAAGAATGGTAACATTGAATGATAAAATAGACAACCGTTTATTTTGACACGATTTTCAAAGGAATTGTACGTTATTGGTAGCTTTAGCGTTCTATTTTCCTATACTTTTTCACATTCTTGACAAAATCGAGCCGTTATTGCAGAGGAATGGTAAAATTGTATAATAAAATAGACTCAGCCGTTTATATTGACACGATTTTCAAAACAACTGAACGTTATTGGTAGCATTTGCGTTGTATTTTCCTGTATTTTGTCACATTCTTGACAAAATCGAGCCGCTATTGCAGAAGAATGGTAAAATTGTATAATAAAATAGACAACCGTTTATTATGACACGATTTTCAAAGGAATTGAACGTTATTGGTAGCATTCGCGTTGCATTTTCCTGCATATTGTCACATTCTTGACAAAATCGAGGTGCTATTGCAGAGGAATGGTAAAATTGTATAATAAAATAGACTCAGCCGTTTAATTTGACACGATTTTTAAAACAATTGAACGTTATTGGTAGATTTGCGTTCTATTTTCCTGTGTTTTGTTACATTCTTTACAAAATCGAGCCGCTATTAAAGAGGAATGGTAAAATTGTATAATAAAATAGACTCAGCCGTTTATATTGACACGATTTTTAAAACAACTGAACGTTATTGGTAGCATTCGCGTTGCATTTTCCTGAATTTTGTCACATTCTTGACAAAATCGAGCTGCTATTGCAGAGGAATGGTAAAATTGTATAATTAAATAGACCCAGCCGTTTATTTTGACACGATTTTTAAAAGAACTGAACGTGATTGGTAGCATTTGCGTTGTATTTTCCTGTATTTTGTCACATTCTTGACAAAATCGAGCCGCTATTGCAGAAGAATGGTAAAATTGTATAATTAAATAGACTCAGCCGTTTATTATGACACGATTTTCAAAGGAATTGTACGTTATTGGTGGCTTTTGCGTTCTATTTTCCTATACTTTGTCACATTCTTGACAAAATCGAGCCGCTATGCAGAGGAATGGTAAAATTGTATAATAAAATAGACTCAGTTGTTTATTTTGACACGATTTTTAAAACAACTGAACGTCATTCGTAGCATTCGCGTTGTATTTTCCTGCATTTTGTCACATTCTTGACAAAATCGAGCCGCTATGCAGAGGAATGGTAAAACTGTATAATAAAATAGACAATCGTTTATTTTGACACGATTTTCAAAGGAATTGAACGTTATTGGTAGCTTTTACGTTCTATTTTCCTATATTTTGTCACATTCTTGACAAAATCGAGCCGCTATGCAGAGGAATGGTAAAACTGTATAATAAAATAGACAATCGTTTATTTTGACACGATTTTCAAAGGAATTGAACGTTATTGGTAGCTTTTACGTTCTATTTTCCTATATTTTGTCACATTCTTGACAAAATCGAGCCGCTATGCAGAGGAATGGTAAAACTGTATAATAAAATAGACAATCGTTTATTTTGACACGATTTTCAATGGAATTGAACGTTATTGGTAGCTTTTACGTTTTATTTTCCTGTATTTTGAACCATTCTTGGCAAAATCGAGCCGTTATTGCAGAGGAATGGTAAAATTGTATAATAAAATAGACTCAGCCGTTTATTTGACACGATTTTCAAAACAACTGAACGTTATTGGTAGCATTTGCGTTGTATTCTCCTGTATTTTGTCACATTCTTGACAAAATCGAGTCGTTATTGTAGAAGAACGGTAAAATTGTATAATAAAATAGACAACCGTTTATTTTGACACGATTTTTAAAACAATTGAACGTTATTGGTAGCGTTCGCGTTGCATTTTCCTGCATTTTGTCACATTCTTAACAAAATCGAGCAGCTATTGCAGAAGAATGGTATAATTGAATGATAAAATAGACAACCGTTTATTTTGACACGATTTTCAAAGGAATTGAACGTGATTGGTAGCTTTTGCGTTCTATTTTCCTATACTTTGTCACATTCTTGACAAAATCGAGCCGTTATTGCAGAGGAATGGTAAAATTGTATAATAAAATAGACTCAGTTGTTTATTTTGACACGATTTTTAAAACAACTGAACGTCATTCGTAGCATTCGCGTTGTATTTTCCTGCATTTTGTCACATTCTTAACAAAATCGAGTAGCTATTGCAGAAGAAAGGTATAATTGAATGATAAAATAGACAACCGTTTATTTTGACACGATTTTCAAAGGAATTGAACGTTATTGGTAGCTTTTACGTTCTATTTTCCTATATTTTGTCACATTCTTGACAAAATCGAGCCGCTATGCAGAGGAATGGTAAAACTGTATAATAAAATAGACAATCGTTTATTTTGACACGATTTTCAATGGAATTGAACGTTATTGGTAGGTTTTACGTTTTATTTTCCTGTATTTTGAACCATTCTTGGCAAAATCGAGCCGTTATTGCAGAGGAATGGTAAAATTGTATAATAAAATAGACTCAGCCGTTTGTTTGACACGATTTTCAAAACAACTGAACGTCATTGGTAGCATTTGCGTTGTATTCTCCTGTATTTTGTCACATTCTTGACAAAATCGAGTCGTTATTGTAGAAGAACGGTAAAATTGTATAATAAAATAGACAACCGTTTATACTGACACGATTTTCAAAGGAATTGAACGTTATTGGTAGCTTTTACGTTCTATTTTCCTATATTTTGTCACATTCTTTACAAAATTGAGCCGCTATTAAAGAGGAATGGTAAAATTGTATAATAAAATAGACCCAGCCGTTTATTTTGACACGATTTTTAAAAGAACTGAACGTGATTGGTAGCATTTGCGTTGTATTTTCCTGTATTTTGTCACATTCTTGACAAAATCGAGCCGCTATTGCAAAAGAATGGTAAAATTGTATAATTAAATAGACTCAGCCGTTTATATTGACACGATTTTTAAAACAACTGAACGTTATTGGTAGCATTCGCGTTGCATTTTCCTGCATTTTGTCACATTCTTGACAAAATCGAGCTGCTATTGCAGAGAAATGGTAAAACTGTATAATAAAATAGACAAACGTTTATTTTGACACGATTTTCAATGGAATTGAACGTTATTGGTAGGTTTTACGTTTTATTTTCCTGTATCTTGAACCATTCTTGGCAAAATCGAGCTGTTATTGCAGAGGAATGGTAAAATTGTATAATAAAATAGACTCAGCCGTTTATTTGACACGATTTTCAAAACAACTGAACGTTATTGGTAGCATTTGCGTTGTATTCTCCTGTATTTTGTCACATTCTTGACAAAATCGAGTCGTTATTGTAGAAGAACGGTAAAATTGTATAATAAAATAGACAACCGTTTATACTGACACGATTTTCAAAGGAATTGTACGTTATTGGTAGCTTTTGCGTTGTATTTTCCTGTGTTTTGTCATATTCTTGAGAAAATCGAGCCGTTATTGCACAGGAATGGTAAAATTGTAAATAAAATAGACTCAGCCGTTTATATTGACTCGATTTTCAAAACAACTGAACGTTATTGGTAGCATTTGCGTTGTATTTTCCTGCATTTTGTCACATTCTTAACAAAATCGAGCAGCTATTGCAGAAGAATGGTATAATTGAATGATAAAATAGACAACCGTTTATTTTGACACGATTTTCAAAGGAATTGAACGTTATTGGTAGCTTTTGCGTTCTATTTTACTATACTTTGTCACATTCTTGACAAAATCGAGCCGTTATTGCAGAGGAATGGTAAAATTGTATAATAAAATAGATTCAGTTGTTTATTTTGACACGATTTTTAAAACAACTGAACGTCATTCGTAGCATTCGCGTTGTATTTTCCTGCATTTTGTCACATTCTTAACAAAATCGAGCAGCTATTGCAGAAGAAAGGTATAATTGAATGATAAAATAGACAACCGTTTATTTTGACACGATTTTCAAAGGAATTGTACGTTATTGATAGCTTTTGCGTTCTATTTTCCTATACTTTGTCACATTCTTGACAAAATCGAGCCGTTATTGCAGAGGAATGGTAAAATTGTATAATACAATAGACTCACCCGTTTATTTGACACGACTTTCAAAACAACTGAACGTTATTGGTAGCATTTGCGTTGTATTTTCCTGTAATTTGTCACATTCTTGACAAAATCGAGCCGCTATTGCAGAAGAATGGTAAAATTGTATAATAAAATAGACAACCGTTTATTATGACACGATTTTCAAAGGAATTGAACGTTATTGGTAGCATTCGCGTTGCATTTTCCTGCATTTTGTCACATTCTTGACAAAATCGAGCTGCTATTGCAGAGGAATGGTAAAATTGTATAATAAAATAGACTCAGCCGTTTATTTTGACACGATTTTTAAAACAATTGAACGTTATTGGTAGATTTGCGTTCTATTTTCCTGTGTTTTGTTACATTCTTTACAAAATCGAGCCTCTATTGCAGAGGAATGGTAAAATTGTATAATAAAATAGACTCAGCCGTTTATATTGACACGATTATTAAAACAACTGAACGTTATTGGTAGCATTCGCGTTGCATTTTCCTGCATTTTGTCACATTCTTGACAAAATCGAGCTGCTATTGCAGAGGAATGGTAAAATTGTATAATAAAATAGACCCAGCCGTTTATTTTGACACGATTTTCAAAGGAATTGTACGTTATTGGTGGCTTTTGCGTTCTATTTTCCTACACTTTGTCACATTCTTGACAAAATCGAGCCGCTATGCAGAGGAATGGTAAAATTATATAATAAAATAGACTCAGCCATTTAAATTGACACGATTTTCAAAACAACTGAACGTTATTGGTAGCATTTGCGTTGTATTTTCCTGTATTTTGAACCATTCTTGGCAAAATCGAGCCGTTATTGCAGAGGAATGATAAAATTGATAATAAAATAGACTCAGCCGTTTATTTGACACCATTTTCAAAACAACTGAACGTTATTGGTAGCATTTGCGTTGTATTTTCCTGTATTTCGTCACATTCTTGACAAAATCGAACCGTTATTGCAGAGGAATGGTAAAACTGTATAATAAAATAGACAATCGTTTATTTTGACACGATTTTCAATGGAATTGAACGTTATTGGTAGCTTTTACGTTCTATTTTCCTGTATTTTGAACCATTCTTGGCAAAATCGAGCCGTTATTGCAGAGGAATGATAAAATTGATAATAAAATAGACTCAGCCATTTAAATTGACACGATTTTCAAAACAACTGAACGTTATTGGTAGCATTTGCGTTGTATTTTCCTGTATTTTGAACCATTCTTGGCAAAATCGAGCCGTTATTGCAGAGGAATGATAAAATTGATAATAAAATAGACTCAGCCGTTTATTTGACACCATTTTCAAAACAACTGAACGTTATTGGTAGCATTTACGTTCTATTTTCCTGTATTTTGTCACATTCTTGACAAAATCGAGCCGTTATTGCAGAGGAATGGTAAAATTGTATAATAAAATAGATTCAGTTGTTTATTTTGACACGATTTTTAAAACAACTGAACGTCATTCGTAGCATTCGCGTTGTATTTTCCTGCATTTTGTCACATTCTTAGCAAAATCGAGCAGCTATTGCAGAAGAAAGGTATAATTGAATGATAAAATAGACAACCGTTTATTTTGACACGATTTTCAAAGGAATTGTACGTTATTGGTAGCTTTTGCGTTCTATTTTCCTATACTTTGTCACATTCTTGACAAAATCGAGCCGTTATTGCAGAGGAATGGTGAAATTGTATAATACAATAGACTCACCCGTTTATTTGACACGATTTTCAAAACAACTGAACGTTATTGGTAGCATTTGCGTTGTATTTTCCTGTATTTTGTCACATTCTTGACAAAATCGAGCCGCTATTGCAGAAGAATGGTAAAATTGTATAATAAAATAGACAACCGTTTGTTATGACACGATTTTCAAAGGAATTGAACGTTATTGGTAGCATTCGCGTTGCATTTTCCTGCATTTTGTCACATTCTTGACAAAATCGAGCTGCTATTGCAGAGGAATGGTAAAATTGTATAATAAAATAGACTCAGCCGTTTATTTTGACACGATTTTTAAAACAATTGAACGTTATTGGTAGATTTGCGTTCTATTTTCCTGTGTTTTGTTACATTCTTTACAAAATCGAGCCTCTATTGCAGAGGAATGGTAAAATTGTATAATAAAATAGACTCAGCCGTTTATATTGACACGATTTTTAAAACAACTGAACGTTATTGGTAGCATTCGCGTTGCATTTTCCTGCATTTTGTCACATTCTTGACAAAATCGAGCTGCTATTGCAGAGGAATGGTAAAATTGTATAATAAAATAGACCCAGCCGTTTATTTTGACACGATTTTCAAAGGAATTGTACGTTATTGGTGGCTTTTGCGTTCTATTTTCCTACACTTTGTCACATTCTTGACAAAATCGAGCCGCTATGCAGAGGAATGGTAAAATTATATAACAAAATAGACTCAGCCATTTAAATTGACACGATTTTCAAAACAACTGAACGTTATTGGTAGCATTTGCGTTGTATTTTCCTGTATTTCGTCACATTCTCGACAAAATCGAACCGTTATTGCAGAGGAATGGTAAAACTGTATAATAAAATAGACAATCGTTTATTTTGACACGATTTTCAATGGAATTGAACGTTATTGGTAGCTTTTACGTTCTATTTTCCTGTATTTTGAACGATTCTTGGCAAAATCGAGCCGTTATTGCAGAGGAATGATAAAATTGATAATAAAATAGACTCAGCCGTTTATTTGACACCATTTTCAAAACAACTGAACGTTATTGGTAGCATTTACGTTCTATTTTCCTGTATTTTGTCACATTCTTGACAAAATCGAGCCGCTACTTCAGAAGAATGGTATAATTGTATAACAAATTAGACTCTGCCGCTTATATTGACACGATTTTCAAAACAACTGAACGTTATTGGTAGCATTTGCGTTGTATTCTCCTGTATTTTGTCACATTCTTTACAAAATCGAGCCGCTTTTGCAGAAGAATGGTTAAATTGTATAATTAAATAGACTCAGCCGTTTATATTGACACGATTTTTAAAACAACTGAACGTTATTGGTGGCATTCGCGTTGCTTTTTTCTGCATTTTGTCACATTCTTGACAAAATCGAGCCGCTATGGCAGAGGAATGGTAAAATTGTATAATAAAATAGACTCAGTTGTTTATTTTGACACGATTTTTAAAACAACTGAACGTCATTCGTCGCATTCGCGTTGTATTTTCCTGTATTTTGTCACATTCTTAACAAAATCGAGTGGCTATTGCAGAAGAAAGGTATAATTCAATGATAAAATAGACAACCGTTTATTTTGACACGATTTTCAAAGGAATTGTACGTAATTGGTAGCTTTTGCGTTCTATTTTACTATACTTTGTCACATTCTTGACAAAATCGAGTCGTTATTGTAGAAGAACGGTAAAATTGTATAATAAAATAGACAACCGTTTATACTGACACGATTTTCAAAGGAATTGAACGTTATTGGTAGCTTTTACGTTCTATTTTCCTATATTTTCTCACATTCTTTACAAAATTGAGCCGCTATTAAAGAGGAATGGTAAAATTGTATGATAAAATAGACTCAGCCGTTTATATTGACACGATTTTTAAAACAACTGAACGTTATTGGTAGCATTCGCGTTGCATTTTCCTGCATTTTGTCACATTCTTGACAAAATAGAGCTGCTATTGCAGAGGAATGGTAAAATTGTATAATAAAATAGACCCAGCCGTTTATTTTGACACGATTTTCAAAGGAATTGTACGTTATTGGTGGCTTTTGCGTTCTATTTTCCTATACTTTGTCACATTCTTGACAAAATCGAGCCGCTATGCAGAGGAATGGTAAAATTGTATAATAAAATAGACTCAGCCGTTTATATTGACACGATTTTTAAAACAACTGAACGTTATTGGTAGCATTCGCGTTGCATTTTCCTGCATTTTGTCACATTCTTGACAAAATCGAGCTGCTATTGCAGAGGAATGGTAAAATTGTATAATAAAATAGACCCAGCCGTCTATTTTGACACGATTTTCAAAGAAATTGTACGTTATTGGTGGCTTTTGCGTTCTATTTTCCTACACTTTGTCACATTCTTGACAAAATCGAGCCGCTATGCAGAGGAATGGTAAAATTATATAATAAAATAGACTCAGCCATTTAAATTGACACGATTTTCAAAACAACTGAACGTTATTGGTAGCATTTGCGTTGTATTTTCCTGTATTTCGTCACATTCTTGACAAAATCGAACCGTTATTGCAGAGGAATGGTAAAACTGTATAATAAAATAGACAATCGTTTATTTTGACACGATTTTCAATGGAATTGAACGTTATTGGTAGCTTTTACGTTCTATTTTCCTGTATATTGAACGATTCTTGGCAAAATCGAGCCGTTATTGCAGAGGAATGATAAAATTGATAATAAAATAGACTCAGCCGTTTATTTGACACCATTTTCAAAACAACTGAACGTTATTGGTAGCATTTACGTTCTATTTTCCTGTATTTTGTCACATTCTTGACAAAATCGAGCCGCTACTTCAGAAGAATGGTATAATTGTATAACAAATTAGACTCTGCCGCTTATATTGACACGATTTTCAAAACAACTGAACGTTATTGGTAGCATTTGCGTTGTATTCTCCTGTATTTTGTCACATTCTTTACAAAATCGAGCCGCTTTTGCAGAAGAATGGTTAAATTGTATAATTAAATAGACTCAGCCGTTTATATTGACACGATTTTTAAAACAACTGAACGTTATTGGTGGCATTCGCGTTGCTTTTTTCTGCATTTTGTCACATTCTTGACAAAATCGAGCCGCTATTGCAGAGGAATGGTAAAATTGTATAATAAAATAGACTCAGTTGTTTATTTTGACACGATTTTTAAAACAACTGAACGTCATTCGTAGCATTCGCGTTGTATTTTCCTGTATTTTGTCACATTCTTAACAAAATCGAGTGGCTATTGCAGAAGAAAGGTATAATTCAATGATAAAATAGACAACCGTTTATTTTGACACGATTTTCAAAGGAATTGTACGTAATTGGTAGCTTTTGCGTTCTATTTTACTATACTTTGTCACATTCTTGACAAAATCGAGTCGTTATTGTAGAAGAACGGTAAAATTGTATAATAAAATAGACAACCGTTTATACTGACACGATTTTCAAAGGAATTGAACGTTATTGGTAGCTTTTACGTTCTATTTTCCTATATTTTCTCACATTCTTTACAAAATTGAGCCGCTATTAAAGAGGAATGGTAAAATTGTATGATAAAATAGACTCAGCCGTTTATATTGACACGATTTTTAAAACAACTGAACGTTATTGGTAGCATTCGCGTTGCATTTTCCTGCATTTTGTCACATTCTTGACAAAATAGAGCTGCTATTGCAGAGGAATGGTAAAATTGTATAATAAAATAGACCCAGCCGTTTATTTTGACACGATTTTCAAAGGAATTGTACGTTATTGGTGGCTTTTGCGTTCTATTTTCCTATACTTTGTCACATTCTTGACAAAATCGAGCCGCTATGCAGAGGAATGGTAAAATTGTATAATAAAATAGACTCAGCCGTTTATATTGACACGATTTTTAAAACAACTGAACGTTATTGGTAGCATTCGCGTTGCATTTTCCTGCATTTTGTCACATTCTTGACAAAATCGAGCTGCTATTGCAGAGGAATGGTAAAATTGTATAATAAAATAGACCCAGCCGTCTATTTTGACACGATTTTCAAAGAAATTGTACGTTATTGGTGGCTTTTGCGTTCTATTTTCCTACACTTTGTCACATTCTTGACAAAATCGAGCCGCTATGCAGAGGAATGGTAAAATTATATAATAAAATAGACTCAGCCATTTAAATTGACACGATTTTCAAAACAACTGAACGTTATTGGTAGCATTTGCGTTGTATTTTCCTGTATTTCGTCACATTCTTGACAAAATCGAACCGTTATTGCAGAGGAATGGTAAAACTGTATAATAAAATAGACAATCGTTTATTTTGACACGATTTTCAATGGAATTGAACGTTATTGGTAGCTTTTACGTTCTATTTTCCTGTATTTTGAACCATTCTTGGCAAAATCGAGCCGTTATTGCAGAGGAATGATAAAATTGATAATAAAATAGACTCAGCCGTTTATTTGACACCATTTTCAAAACAACTGAACGTTATTGGTAGCATTTACGTTCTATTTTCCTGTATTTTGTCACATTCTTGACAAAATCGAGCCGCTACTTCAAAAGAATGGTATAATTGTATAACAAATTAGACTCTGCCGCTTATATTGACACGATTTTCAAAACAACTGAACGTTATTGGTAGCATTTGCGTTGTATTCTCCTGTATTTTGTCACATTCTTTACAAAATCGAGCCGCTTTTGCAGAAGAATGGTAAAATTGTATAATTAAATAGACTCAGCCGTTTATATTGACACGATTTTTAAAACAACTGAACGTTATTGGTGGCATTCGCGTTGCTTTTTTCTGCATTTTGTCACATTCTTGACAAAATCGAGCCGCTATTGCAGAGGAATGGTAAAATTGTATAATAAAATAGACTCAGTTGTTTATTTTGACACGATTTTTAAAACAACTGAACGTCATTCGTAGCATTCGCGTTGTATTTTCCTGCATTTTGTCACATTCTTAACAAAATCGAGTGGCTATTGCAGAAGAAAGGTATAATTCAATGATAAAATAGACAACCGTTTATTTTGACACGATTTTCAAAGGAATTGTACGTAATTGGTAGCTTTTGCGTTCTATTTTCCGATACTTTGTCACATTCTTGACAAAATCGAGCCGTTATTGCAGAGGAATGGCAAAATTGTATAATAAAATAGACAACCTTTTATAATGACACTACTTTCAAAGGAATTGAACGTTATTGGTAGCTTTTACGTTCTATTTTCCTATATTTTGTCACATTCTTGACAAAATCGAGCCGCTATGCAGAGGAATGGTAAAACTGTATAATAAAATAGACAATCGTTTATTTTGACACGATTTTCAATGGAATTGAACGTTATTGGTAGCTTTTACGTTCTATTTTCCTGTATTTTGAACCATTCTTGGCAAAATCGAGCCGTTATTGCAGAGGAATGGTAAAATTGTATAATAAAATGTACTCAGCCGTTTATTTGACACGATTTTCAAAACAACTGAACGTTATTGGTAGCATTTGCGTTGTATTCTCCTGTATTTTGTCACATTCTTGACAAAATCGAGTCGTTATTGTAGAAGAACGGTAAAATTGTATAATAAAATAGACAACCGTTTATTCTGACACGATTTTCAAAGGAATTGTACGTAATTGGTAGCTTTTGCTTTCTATTTTCCTATACTTTGTCACATTCTTGACAAAATCGAGCCGCTATTGCAGAGGAATGGTAAAATATTGTATAATAAAATAGACTCAGCCGTTTACTTGACACGATTTTCAAAACAACTGAACGTTATTAGTAGCATTTGCGTTGTATTTTCCTGTATTTTGTCACATTATTGACAAAATCGAGTCGTTATTGCAGAAGAATGGTAAAATTGTATAATAAAATAGACTCAGCCGTTTATATTGACACGATTTTCAAAACAACTGAACGTTATTGGTAGCATGTGCATTGTATTTTCCTGTGTTTTGTCACATTCTTGACAAAATCGAGCCGCCATTGCAGAAGAATGGTAAAATTGTATAATAAAATAGACTCAGCCGTTCATATTGACACGATTTTCAAAACAACTGAACGTTATTGGTAGCATTTGCGTTGTATTTTCCTGTATTTTGTCACATTATTGACAAAATCGAGTCGTTATTGCAGAGGAATGGTAAAACTGTATAATAAAATAGACAATCGTTTATTTTGACACGATTTTCAATGGAATTGAACGTTATTTGTAGGTTTTACGTTCTATTTTCCTGTATTTTACCCATTCTTGGCAAAATCGAGCCGTTATTGCAGAGGAATGGTAAAATTGTATAATAAAATAGACTCAGCCGTTTATTTGACACGATTTTCAAAACAACTGAACGTTATTGGTAGCATTTGCGTTGTATTTTCCTGTATTTTGTCACATTCTTGACAAAATCGAACAGCTATTGCAGAAGAATGGTAAAATTGTATAATAAAATATACTCAGCCGTTTATTTTGACACGATTTTCAAAACAACTGAACGTTATTGGTAGCATTTGCGTTGTATTTTCCTGCATCGGTCTTGTGAATGCGAAGAGGTCCTCGGTCAGGCTCAAAATCGGACCGTTGCATCGCGCGCGGAACATTAACATTTTTTTTTTGATCGGTTCAAGTTCGACTTTACGGTCGGTCGTAGGACCTCGACCGCGACCGCGACGACGATCCGACGCTCGGTGACTACCGCCGTGTCACGCGGTGAGTCGGTCTGGTGAATGCGCACCGTTACTGTTGCATCGCGATCGCCGTACAAGTCCGACTCTAAAGTCGATCGTCCCCCTACGACCGCGACGACGGTCGGATGGTCGGTGACGACCGCCAACCGGCGCAATGCATCGGTCTTGTTAATGCGAATAGGCCCCCGTTCAGGTACAAAACCAGACCGTTGCACCGCGCGCGGCACTTGCCATTTTTTTCCATCGGTTCAGGTCCGACAGTCCGATGCTCGGTGACGACCGCCGGCTGGCGCGATGCATCCGTTTTGTGAATGCGCAAGTCCAGCCCATCCCAGAGCAACTCAACCATAACTCATCCAACCCAACCGAACGTGATCTGACCCAACCCAACCCAACACAAACCAACCGAACTGAACGTTGTTGGTAGCATTCGCGTTGCATTTTCCTGCATTGTGTCACATTTTTGACAAAATCGAGCCGCCATTGCAGAAGAATGGTAAAATTGTATAATAAAATATACTCAGCCGTTTATTTGACACGATTTTCAAAACAACTGAACGTTATTGGTCGCTTTTACGTTCTATTTTCCTATATTTTGTCACATTCTTGACAAAATCGAGCCGCTATTGCAGAGGAATGGTAAAATATTGTATAATAAAATAGACTCAGCCGTTCATTTGACACGATTTTCAAAACAACTGAACGTTATTGGTAGCATTTGCGTTGTATTTTCCTGTATTTTGTCACATTATTGACAAAATCGAGCCGCTATTGCAGAGGAATGGTAAAATTGTATAATAAAATAGGCAATCGTTTATTTTGACACGATTTTCAAAAGAACTGAACGTTGTTGGTAGCATTCGCGTTGCATTTTCCTGCATTTTGTCACATTCCTGACAAAATCGAGCCGTTATTGCAGAGGAATGGTAAAATTGTATAATAAAATAGACTCAGTTGTTTATTTTGACACGATTTTTAAAACAACTGAACGTCATTCGTAGCATTCGCGTTGTATTTTCCTGCATTTTGCCACATTCTTAACAAAATCGAGTAGCTATTGCAGAAGAAAGGTACAATTGAATGATAAAATAGACAACCGTTTATTTTGACACGATTTTCAAAGGAATTGAACGTTATTGGTAGCTTTTACGTTCTATTTTCCTATATTTTGTCACATTCTTGACAAAATCGAGCCGCTATGCAGAGGAATGGTAAAACTGTATAATAAAATAGACAATCGTTTATTTTGACACGATTTTCAATGGAATTGAACGTTATTGGTAGGTTTTACGTTTTATTTTCCTGTATTTTGAACCATTCTTGGCAAAATCGAGCCGTTATTGCAGAGGAATGGTAAAATTGTATAATAAAATAGACTCAGCCGTTTATTTGACACGATTTTCAAAACAACTGAACGTCATTGGTAGCATTTGCGTTGTATTCTCCTGTATTTTGTCACATTCTTGACAAAATCGAGTCGTTATTGTAGAAGAACGGTAAAATTGTATAATAAAATAGACAACCGTTTATACTGACACGATTTTCAAAGGAATTGAACGTTATTGGTAGCTTTTACGTTCTATTTTCCTATATTTTGTCACATTCTTTACAAAATTGAGCCGCTATTAAAGAGGAATGGTAAAATTGTATAATAAAATAGACTCAGCCGTTTATATTGACACGATTTTTAAAACAACTGAACGTTATTGGTAGCATTCGCGTTGCATTTTCCTGCATTTTGTCACATTCTTAACAAAATCGAGTAGCTATTGCAGAAGAAAGGTATAATTGAATGATAAAATAGACAACCGTTTATTTTGACACGATTTTCAAAGGAATTGAACGTTATTGGTAGCTTTTACGTTCTATTTTCCTATATTTTGTCACATTCTTTACAAAATTGAGCCGCTATTAAAGAGGAATGGTAAAATTGTATAATAAAATAGACTCAGCCGTTTATATTCACACGATTTTTAAAACAACTGAACGTTATTGGTAGCATTCGCGTTGCATTTTCCTGCATTTTGTCACATTCTTGACAAAATCGAGCTGCTATTGCAGAGGAATGGTAAAGTTGTATAATAAAATAGACCCAGCCGTTTATTTTGACACGATTTTTAAAAGAACTGAACGTGATTGGTAGCATTTGCGTTGTATTCTCCTGTATTTTGTCACATTCTTGACAAAATCGAGCCGCTATTGCAGAAGAATGGTAAAATTGTATAATTAAATAGACTCAGCCGTTTATTATGACAGGATGTTCAAAGGAATTGTACGTTATTGGTGGCTTTTGCGTTCTATTTTCCTATACTTTGTCACATTCTTGACAAAATCGAGCCGCTATGCAGAGGAATGGTAAAATTGTATAATAAAGTAGACTCAGCCATTTATATTGACACGATTTTCAAAACAACTGAACGTTATTGGTAGCATTTGCGTTGTATTTTCCTGTATTTCGTCACATTCTTGACAAAATCGAACCGTTATTGCAGAGAAATGGTAAAACTGTATAATAAAATAGACAATCGTTTATTTTGACACGATTTTCAATGGAATTGAACGTTATTGGTAGGTTTTACGTTTTATTTTCCTGTATTTTGAACCATTCTTGGCAAAATCGAGCCGTTATTGCAGAGGAATGGTAAAATTGTATAATAAAATAGACTCAGCCGTTTATTTGACACGATTTTCAAAACAACTGAACGTTATTGGTAGCATTTGCGTTGTATTCTCCTGTATTTTGTCACATTCTTGACAAAATCGAGTCGTTATTGTAGAAGAACGGTAAAATTGTATAATAAAATAGACAACCGTTTATACTGACACGATTTTCAAAGGAATTGAACGTTATTGGTAGCTTTTGCGTTCTATTTTCCTGTGTTTTGTCATATTCTTGAGAAAATCGAGCCGTTATTGCACAGGAATGGTAAAATTGTAAATAAAATAGACTCAGCCGTTTATATTGACTCGATTTTCAAAACAACTGAACGTTATTGGTAGCATTTGCGCTGCATTTTCCTGCATTTTGTCACATTCTTAACAAAATCGAGCAGCTATTGCAGAAGAATGGTATAATTGAATGATAAAATAGACAACCGTTTATTTTGACACGATTTTCAAAGGAATTGAACGTTATTGGTAGCTTTTGCGTTCTATTTTACTATACTTTGTCACATTCTTGACAAAATCGAGCCGTTATTGCAGAGGAATGGTAAAATTGTATAATAAAATAGATTCAGTTGTTTATTTTGACACGATTTTTAAAACAACTGAACGTCATTCGTAGCATTCGCGTTGTATTTTCCTGCATTTTGTCACATTCTTAACAAAATCGAGCAGCTATTGCAGAAGAAAGGTATAATTGAATGATAAAATAGACAACCGTTTATTTTGACACGATTTTCAAAGGGATTGTACGTTATTGGTAGCTTTTGCGTTCTATTTTCCTATACTTTGTCACATTCTTGACAAAATCGAGCCGTTATTGCAGAGGAATGGTAAAATTGTATAATACAATAGACTCACCCGTTTATTTGACACGATTTTCAAAACAACTGAACGTTATTGGTAGCATTTGCGTTGTATTTTCCTGTATTTTGTCACATTCTTGACAAAATCGAGCCGCAATTGCAGAAGAATGGTAAAATTGTATAATAAAATAGACAACCGTTTATTATGACACGATTTTCAAAGGAATTGAACGTTATTGGTAGCATTCGCGTTGCATTTTCCTGCATTTTGTCACATTCTTGACAAAATCGAGCTGCTATTGCAGAGGAATGGTAAAATTGTATAATAAAATAGACTCAGCCGTTTATTTTGACACGATTTTTAAAACAATTGAACGTTATTGGTAGATTTGCGTTCTATTTTCCTGTGTTTTGTTACATTCTTTACAAAATCGAGCCGCTATTGCAGAGGAATGGTAAAATTGTATAATAAAATAGACTCAGCCGTTTATATTGACACGATTTTTAAAACAACTGAACGTTATTGGTGGCATTCGCGTTGCTTTTTTCTGCATTTTGTCACATTCTTGACAAAATCGAGCCGCTATTGCAGAGGAATGGTAAAATTGTATAATAAAATAGATTCAGTTGTTTATTTTGACACGATTTTCAAAGGGATTGTACGTTATTGGTAGCTTTTGCGTTCTATTTTCCTATACTTTGTCACATTCTTGACAAAATCGAGCCGTTATTGCAGAGGAATGGTAAAATTGTATAATACAATAGACTCACCCGTTTATTTGACACGATTTTCAAAACAACTGAACGTTATTGGTAGCATTTGCGTTGTATTTTCCTGTATTTTGTCACATTCTTGACAAAATCGAGCTGCTATTGCAGAGGAATGGTAAAATTGTATAATAAAATAGACTCAGCCGTTTATTTTGACACGATTTTTAAAACAATTGAACGTAATTCGTAGCATTCGCGTTGTATTTTCCTGCATTTTGTCACATTCTTAACAAAATCGAGTGGCTATTGCAGAAGAAAGGTATAATTCAATGATAAAATAGACAACCGTTTATTTTGACACGATTTTCAAAGGAATTGTACGTAATTGGTAGCTTTTGCGTTCTATTTTCCTATACTTTGTCACATTCTTGACAAAATCGAGTCGTTATTGTAGAAGAACGGTAAAATTGTATAATAAAATAGACAACCGTTTATACTGACACGATTTTCAAAGGAATTGAACGTTATTGGTAGCTTTTACGTTCTATTTTCCTATATTTTGTCACATTCTTTACAAAATTGAGCCGCTATTAAAGAGGAATGGTAAAATTGTATAATAAAATAGACTCAGCCGTTTATATTGACACGATTTTTAAAACAACTGAACGTTATTGGTAGCATTCGCGTTGCATTTTCCTGCATTTTGTCACATTCTTGACAAAATCGAGCTGCTATTGTAGAGGAATGGTAAAATTGTATAATAAAATAGACCCAGCCGTTTATTTTGACACGATTTTCAAAGGAATTGTACGTTATTCGTAGCATTCGCGTTGTATTTTCCTGCATTTTGTCACATTCTTAACAAAATCGAGTGGCTATTGCAGAAGAAAGGTATAATTCAATGATAAAATAGACAACCGTTTATTTTGACACGATTTTCAAAGGAATTGTACGTAATTGGTAGCTTTTGCGTTCTATTTTCCTATACTTTGTCACATTCTTGACAAAATCGAGCCGTTATTGCAGAGGAATGGTAAAATTGTATAATAAAATAGACAACCTTTTATTATGACACTACTTTCAAAGGAATTGAACGTTATTGGTAGCTTTTACGTTCTATTTTCCTATATTTTGTCACATTCTTGACAAAATCGAGCCGCCATGCAGAGGAATGGTAAAACTGTATAATAAAATAGACATTCGTTTATTTTGACACGATTTTCAATGGAATTGAACGTTATTGGTAGCTTTTACGTTTTATTTTCCTGTATTTTGAACCATTCTTGGCAAAATCGAGCCGTTATTGCAGAGGAATGGTAAAATTGTATAATAAAATATACTCAGCCGTTTATTTGACACGATTTTCAAAACAACTGAACGTTATTGGTAGCATTTGCGTTGTATTCTCCTGTATTTTGTCACATTCTTGACAAAATCGAGTCGTTATTGTAGAAGAACGGTAAAATTGTATAATAAAATAGACAACCGTTTATTCTGACACGATTTTCAAAGGAATTGTACGTAATTGGTAGCTTTTGCGTTCTATTTTCCTACACTTTGTCACATTCTTGACAAAATCGAGCCGCTATGCAGAGGAATGGTAAAATTGTATAATAAAATAGACTCAGCCATTTAAATTGACACGATTTTCAAAACAACTGAACGTTATTGGTAGCATTTGCGTTGTATTTTCCTGTATTTCGTCACATTCTTGACAAAATCGAACCGTTATTGCAGAGGAATGGTAAAACTGTATAATAAAATAGACAATCGTTTATTTTGACACGATTTTCAATGGAATTGAACGTTATTGGTAGCTTTTACGTTCTATTTTCCTGTATTTTGAACCATTCTTGGCAAAATCGAGCCGTTATTGCAGAGGAATGATAAAATTGATAATAAAATAGACTCAGCCGTTTATTTGACACCATTTTCAAAACAACTGAACGTTATTGGTAGCATTTACGTTCTATTTTCTTGTATTTTGTCACATTCTTGACAAAATCGAGCCGCTACTTCAGAAGAATGGTATAATTGTATAACAAATTAGACTCTGCCGCTTATATTGACACGATTTTCAAAACAACTGTACGTTATTGGTAGCATTTGCGTTGTATTCTCCTGTATTTTGTCACATTCTTTACAAAATCGAGCCGCTTTTGCAGAAGAATGGTAAAATTGTATAATTAAATAGACTCAGCCGTTTATATTGACACGATTTTTAAAACAACTGAACGTTATTGGTGGCATTCGCGTTGCTTTTTTCTGCATTTTGTCACATTCTTGACAAAATCGAGCCGCTATTGCAGAGGAATGGTAAAATTGTATAATACAATAGACTCAGTTGTTTATTTTGACACGATTTTTAAAACAACTGAACGTCATTCGTAGCATTCGCGTTGTATTTTCCTGCATTTTGTCACATTCTTAACAAAATCGAGTGGCTATTGCAGAAGAAAGGTATAATTCAATGATAAAATAGACAACCGTTTATTTTGACACGATTTTCAAAGGAATTGTACGTAATTGGTAGCTTTTGCGTTCTATTTTCCTATACTTTGTCACATTCTTGACAAAATCGAGCCGTTATTGCAGAGGAATGGCAAAATTGTATAATAAAATAGACAACCTTTTATTATGACACTACTTTCAAAGGAATTGAACGTTATTGGTAGCTTTTACGTTCTATTTTCCTATATTTTGTCACATTCTTGACAAAATCGAGCCGCTATGCAGAGGAATGGTAAAACTGTATAATAAAATAGACAATCGTTTATTTTGACACGATTTTCAATGGAATTGAACGTTATTGGTAGCTTTTACGTTTTATTTTCCTGTATTTTGAACCATTCTTGGCAAAATCGAGCCGTTATTGCAGAGGAATGGTAAAATTGTATAATAAAATATACTCAGCCGTTTATTTGACACGATTTTCAAAACAACTGAACGTTATTGGTAGCATTTGCGTTGTATTCTCCTGTATTTTGTCACATTCTTGACAAAATCGAGTCGTTATTGTAGAAGAACGGTAAAATTGTATAATAAAATAGACAACCGTTTATTCTGACACGATTTTCAAAGGAATTGTACGTAATTGGTAGCTTTTGCGTTCTATTTTCCTATACTTTGTCACATTCTTGACAAAATCGAACCGCTATTGCAGAGGAATGGTAAAATATTGTATAATAAAATAGACTCAGCCGTTTACTTGACACGATTTTCAAAACAACTGAACGTTATTAGTAGCATTTGCGTTGTATTTTCCTGTATTTTGTCACATTATTGACAAAATCGAGTCGTTATTGCAGAAGAATGGTAAAATTGTATAATAAAATAGACTCAGCCGTTTATATTGACACGATTTTCAAAACAACTGAACGTTATTGGTAGCATGTGCATTGTATTTTCCTGTGTTTTGTCACATTCTTGACAAAATCGAGCCGCCATTGCAGAAGAATGGTAAAATTGTATAATAAAATAGACTCTGCCGTTCATATTGACACGATTTTCAAAACAACTGAACGTTATAGGTAGCATTTGCGTTGTATTTTCCTGTATTTTGTCACATTATTGACAAAATCGAGTCGTTATTGCAGAGGAATGGTAAAACTGTATAATAAAATAGACAATCGTTTATTTTGACACGATTTTCAATGGAATTGAACGTTATTTGTAGGTTTTACGTTCTATTTTCCTGTATTTTACCCATTCTTGGCAAAATCGAGCCGTTATTGCAGAGGAATGGTAAAATTGTATAATAAAATATTGTACGTTTTTGCTTTGCACTGTTGTGCCACTTCTTTTTTTTGATTATTATTCAAAGAGAATATTTCAAGTAATTAACTTAAAGGAAAATACCTCGATGTCTTTTAAATATTTAATTACGAAATATGATTATGATAAAATAAATTGATAAAAACGACGTTCGTAATTCTATGACTATTTCTAGGACTGTGTCTTATGAGCTATTGCAACTAACTGACTTAAAATTATTTGCTGACTAGGTACATATTTACAAATACAGGGGTGCGGGCGGTACCAAAAAGAGAAATCGAGGTACCAAGAATTTAAGGGTCTGGCGACTACGTGACCGAACAATAGATGGAAAATTCATACAAAAATTGAGATTTATGGGAATGGTACAAACTATACAAAAATGAAGATTTATGGGGATGGGACAAACTACACAAAAATACTAAGAATAATAAAAAATAAATATATACAAAAATACCGAACAACGCATTAACACGCCGCCCCCCTTGAAAGTTTAATGAACTTTCAAAACTAATTTAATTTTAACACTGATGATCAGGAACTATATACAATTACAAAGTTGATATGCTAACTTAATTGTGCTAAACTAAAACTATGGAAGTCATTTTGAAGAATGTCCTATTAAAGTTTACAGTTCGTCGCGGATAATTAAAAAAAAAGCAAAATGTTAGAGATATAAGACACGAATTATTCGCCGCACAGCAAAACAAAGTAATCTTTCACATGGAGTCCACTGGTAGAGCGCACACCTTTGACACAGCGCGTTTTACTATAGTTCCGCTGCTAATTTTTACAGAAACTACCCGGATGACTCCATCTGTACCGGGATGCACTTCCATTATTCTTCCTAGTTGCCATTTAAGTGGAGGCGCGTTTTCTTCCTTTAAAAGTACCATTGTTCCAATGCGAAGAAGCGGATTTTTCCCATCTTTCCATTTTGTACGGACCTGAAGTTCGCTGATGTACTCTTTACTCCATCGCTTCCAAAAGTGTTGTCGTATTTTCTGTATGTGCTCGTATTTATTTAGGCGATTTTCCTTGATTTCCAATAAAGACGGTTCGGGTATGGCAGTGAGTTTGCGACCAATCAAGAAGTGCGAGGGAGTTAAAGGGTTAAAATCGTTTGGATCATTTGATAAAGGAAATAATGGGCGTGAATTAAGTACAGCTTCGATTTGTGTCAATAAAGTATAATATTCCTCATATGTTAATAAGGCATTTCCCGCAACTCTTTTTATGTGATATTTAATTGATTTTACCCCGGCTTCCCAGAGGCCACCGAAGTGAGGTGAACGAGGCGGGATGAAATGCCAAGATACACCTAATTTGTTTAAGTTTGCAACAATTACGTTTGACTGTTTTTTAATCATTTGGTATAATTGTAATATATCGGACTTCGCTCCCACAAAATTTGTTCCATTATCGGAATATATGTTTTGAGGCAAGCCGCGACGAGAAATGAATCTGCGTATAGCAGCTAAACAAGCTTCAGCGGTGAGGTCAGTCACCAGTTCGAGATGAATCCCTCTTGTTGCGAAACATACAAAAATGCATATGTATGCCTTGAATGTTTTAGAACCACGACCCCTTTTGTCTTTAATATTAACAGGACCGGCATAATCTATCCCGCAATTAGAAAATGGCGGTGAAGGAGCCAGACGAGTTTTTGGTAATGAACCCATTATTGGAATGTTGGATTTAGGATTTGCCCTAAAACATGTGACACAATTTCGAATAACCCGTTTAATAACACGTTTACCAGAAATAGGCCAGTATTTATCACGAAGTGACGCTAATAAATGATTCGTCCCACAATGTAGTAATCTAATATGTTCATTTCTTACTATAATATTTGTCAATTTGTGATTCGGTGGTAGAATGATGGGGTGTTTTTTATCTAAAGGAAAATTTGAATGCTCAATTCTGCCACCTACCCGGAGAATTCCATCTTCGTCAAGAATGGGATTTAAAGATAGTAAATTGCTTTTGCTTCCGATACTACTATTATTTTTGAGTGCACGTATGCCTTTGTGATATGCTTCTTGTTGAGCGAATCCTATTAGTTTAGAAAGAGCGTCTTTCAATTCCGTATTTGTTAATTGGCCTAAAATTCTACTTTGTTTATTACCCCTACTATTTAATATGAACCTGAGACAATATGCTACTACACGTTTTAATTTGTTCAAATCGGAAAATTTTGAAAAAAGCTCGAAACCGTTTTGCTTTACTGCAATGTGCATTACTATCCTTTGATCGGGGACATCGATCCTTTCGAACTGTAGGGAAGGCCAATGTGATTTGCTAAGAGTAAGCCAATGTGGACCGTTCCACCATAATTTTGATGATTGTAATGATTTTGGCTCTACACCTCGAGATATTAGATCCGCGGGATTATCCTTTGATCCCACGTGGGACCAGCATTTGTAATCTGTCAATCTTTGAATCTCAGCGACTCTGTTGGCTACAAATGTCTTCCAAGTCGAAGGTGATTTTGACAACCAAGATAAAGTAATTGTAGAGTCACACCAATAACTATGTTTATCAATATGTAAATTTAGAGAATTCTTTACTCGATGCATTAATTGCGCTAATATTACAGCGCCACATAACTCAAGGCGAGGCAGTGAAATACTTTTTAGAGGTGCAACACGGGATTTTGCACATAGTAATGACGATTTGTAATTTCCTAATGAGTCTTTGCTTCTTACATAGATGCAGGCGCCATACGCCTTCTCGGATGCGTCCGAAAAACCGTGCAATTCAATTGAACTAGCATCCTTAAATGTTACCCACCGAGGAATGGAGATACCCTTGATGTCTTGTAACCTATCCTTGAATCTTAGCCACCTTGTGTTCAAATCTAACGGTATTGACTCATCCCACGATAATTTAGATTGCCAAAGGTCTTGTATGATTAATTTTGCTGTAATTATGATAGGGGTTAAAAATCCTAAAGGGTCAAAAATTTGCGCGGTTGCAGATAAAATAGTTCTTTTGGTCACTTGATTGCTACTGCTGTTGTTTACGTTGTATTGAAAGCTATCGTGCTCGGGATTCCAAAGGACACCTAAAGTTTTATTTTGGCTATAATCTTGCCTAATGATATTTTGAGTAAATTGTTCCTGATTCGCGCTAATGTTTGATGTGATTTGTTTGTTATTTGAATTCCACTGTCTGAGATGAAAGCCCGCGCCTGATAAAATTTTAGACACGTCCCTTATTAATTCTACTGCTTGTTTTTCTGTTTCAAACCCGGTCAACAAATCATCCACATAGAAATCATTTTCAATTATTTGCGACGCGGCCTTATATGTTTCTCTGTTTTCTAAGGCTAATTGTTTTAAGCATCTAGTCGACAAAAATGATGCGCATGCAGTACCGTACGTTACGGTATTTAATCTATAGGTAGTGACTGCTTCATTTTTGTTCTTTCGCCATAAAATGAGTTGCAAATTACGTTGCGACTTGTCAACTAAAACTTGGCGATACATTTTTGCAATATCTGCAGTAACCACAAATCTATATTGGCGAAAACGTAATAATATGGTATGAATGTCGCTTTGAATTGTAGGGCCGACGCATTGAATATCATTCAGCGATAAACCGGAATCGGACTTCGCTGACCCATCAAAAACTACGCGAACCTTTGTGGTAACACTCGATTCCTTTATAACAGCGTGATGGGGGAAGTAAAATGTAGGTCCAGTAACCTCCGATTCGGAAACCTTTGTCATGTGACCTAATGATTCGTATTCATCCATGAATTTTATATATTCGTTTTTAAGAATATTGTTTTTGTCTAGTTTCCGTTCAATGGAGTAAAAACGTTTTAGAGCTAATATCCTTGATTCCCCTAATTCCTTTGGTTCGCGTTTAAAAGGTATGTTTACTACAAATCTACCATTATGATCCCGTTTATGCGTATTTAAAAAATGTTCTTCACAATGTTGTTCTTCTGGTGAATAATTATTAGACCTATCTTTAAATTCGTCTAATTCCCAGAATCTGCGTACTTGATTATCTAATTGATTATTTAGTGTGTTGCAGTGAGCTAAACTATAACTTCTTGAATTGTTTTGAATACTTGTATTTGCAATTTCTCCTCCTAAAATCCAACCCAACCTTGTCTTTTGCAAAGTTGGTTTATTGGAACCTAATTTGACTTGACCCACACATAAAAGATTCAAGAATAAACCGGCTCCAATGAGAATGTCTATTTTACCAGGGATGTTACATCTACTATCTGCTAAACTAATATTTGCTGGTATGTTTAATTCTTTCACATCAAAAGCTGCTAAGGGTAACTGATCTGTGATTCTATCTAGCACGAAACAAGTGATTTCATTATTGTAATCACCTACACATGATGTAAATTTGAGGTTTACCTTATATTCTATGTTTGATAGTGTTTCCGCGATACCGCCTACGGTCAAATTGCATTTAATTCTTTTTAACCCTAAGCGTATACATGTGGACTTGGTTATGAAGTTTGATTGTGATCCTATGTCCAATAGAACTCTACATTTTTGAAAATTGCCATGAATGTCCTCTACATTAACACACGCGGTCGATAAAATGGTTTGACTTGGTTGTGGTTTGCTAATAAAGGAATTCGAATATGATAACGTTGTATTAAATGATAAATTATTCGAAGAATGAGATGGACCTGGCAAACTATCTTGTTGTACCCGTTTTGACTGTTTGGGCTCTGCGTTCATACTTTCTTTATTGTTCTCTTCTATGTGTAAAATAGTATTGTGTTTTTTATGACATTTCTTACATTTTTGCGAAGTGCAGTCTTTGATAAAATGATTTTTGCGCAGGCAATTTAAACAAAGGCGTAAACGTTTGGTTTCTAAAATGCGCTCATTGATGCTTAAATTTAAAAACGATTCACAAGTGTATATAGAATGATTAGAGCCCTTACAAAAATGGCAATAGTTTGATGACGTGGTTACGTAGGACCTTGAACTATTACTATTGTGATTCATTTTGTTGCCACTACTAAATAAGTTGTGGCTATTTTTATTTACTTCTAAAGATCCTAGTAAGCTGCATCTTTTCTCTAAAAATTCTGTTAGTTCTTCAAAAGTTGGAAATTCTTCCTTTGGTGTAAAGTTTTCCCACTCTTGACGGGTTGTAATGCTCAATTTCGCGCTAATAATGTAAATAAGTAAGCTATCTAAGGTAGGTTGTTCGTAATTTTTAAGACACTGCATGAGTTTTAATATGTCATCTAACATGGTTTGAAGACCCTGGTGTGTATCCCGTTTCATTGACTCTATGTTAAATAACGCTTTAATGCTGTTTTGGATAATTAATTTTTTATTTTCAAATCGACGCTTAAGTAAATCCCATGCGATGCTGTAATTTTCAGAGGAAATTTTAATTGTTTTGAGCGACTGCGCGGCATCACCCTTCACGGCAGAAAGTAAATAATAAAATTTATGTATATCTGACAACTTGGGATTTTTGTTAATTAGCGAATCAAAAGAATCGTGGAATTCAACCCAATTCTCGAATTGGCCACTGAACGTCGGCAAGCTGATACTCGGTAATTTTAACATGTTTGCACCGAAGTCGTCATATAAGCTACTGTTACTACAGTTTGGTTTAAATTTTGATATTAGACATTTTGCCTTGGCAGTGGTTTCATAAAATGAACGTTCAAACTTTTCGATGTCACTATCATGAGCAGTATCATCCGATATTTTTACAATTTTAGAGTGCAACTCCCGATACTCCTTTAAAATTAACATTATATCCGCTAGACGATCTTGAATTTCTACCTGTTCACCCTCGCTTATTGTTTTCTTTTTTGCTAAACTGTCAACGCTAGTTCTAAATCTAGTGAGGCGACACTTAATTTGTCCCCTTTGGAAAGTTAAATCCTTTAAATCTTCCATGATACTGACACAATCGAAGCTTTACAAAGGAAGGGTAGGTGAGAACAAGGAATAATGCACTTACTTGGTTTACGTGAATGCTCACAAATCCAAAATGGGTGATTAAATAACCTGCTGCGATGATTTCTACGTTGATGTTTGATTGCGCTTTACACTTATTCTTGTGTAGATTTATTACACCTATGATTTCGACGCACAGTTTTATCATCCACTATTGATTTAATATTGTTCTCAAACTATATGTTTTAACGCTGCACTGTAACTATCCGGCTCGAAGGACCATGTACGTTTTTGCTTTGCACTGTTGTGCCACTTCTTTTTTTTGATTATTATTCAAAGAGAATATTTCAAGTAATTAACTTAAAGGAAAATACCTCGATGTCTTTTAAATATTTAATTACGAAATATGATTATGATAAAATAAATTGATAAAAACGACGTTCGTAATTCTATGACTATTTCTAGGACTGTGTCTTATGAGCTATTGCAACTAACTGACTTAAAATTATTTGCTGACTAGGTACATATTTACAAATACAGGGGTGCGGGCGGTACCAAAAAGAGAAATCGAGGTACCAAGAATTTAAGGGTCTGGCGACTACGTGACCGAACAATAGATGGAAAATTCATACAAAAATTGAGATTTATGGGAATGGTACAAACTATACAAAAATGAAGATTTATGGGGATGGGACAAACTACACAAAAATACTAAGAATAATAAAAAATAAATATATACAAAAATACCGAACAACGCATTAACAAATATACTCAGCCGTTTATTTGAAACGATTTTCAAAACAACTGAACGTTATTGGTAGCATTTGCGTTGTATTTTCCTGTATTTTGTCACATTCTTGGCAAAATCGAACAGCTATTGCAGAAGAATGGTAAAATTGTATAATAAAATATACTCAGCCGTTTATATTTTGACACGATTTTCAAAACAACTGAACGTTATTGGTAGCATTTGCGTTGTATTTTCCTGCATCGGTCTTGTGAATGCGAAGAGGTCCTCGGTCAGGCTCAAAATCGGACCGTTGCATCGCGCGCGGAACATTAACATTTTTTTTCGATCGGTTCAAGTTCGACTTTACGGTCGGTCGTAGGACCTCGACCGCGACCGCGACGACGATCCGACGCTCGGTGACTACCGCCGTGTCACGCGGTGAGTCGGTCTGGTGAATGCACACCGGGACTGTTGCATCGCGATCGCCGTACAAGTCCGACTCTAAAGTCGATCGTCCCCCTACGACCGCGACGACGGTCGGATTGTCGGTGACGACCGCCAACCGGCGCAATGCATCGGTCTTGTTAATGCGAATAGGCCCCCGTTCAGGTACAAAACCAGACCGTTGCACCGCGCGCGGCACTTGCCATTTTTTTCCATCGGTTCAGGTCCGACAGTCCGATGCTCGGTGACGACCGCCGGCTGGCGCGATGCATCCGTCTTGTGAATGCGCAAGTCCAGCCCATCCCAGAGCAACTCAACCATAACTCATCCAACCCAACCGAACGTGATCTGACCCAACCCAACCCAACACAAACCAACCGAACTGAACGTTGTTGGTAGCATTCGCGTTGCATTTTCCTGCATTGTGTCACATTTTTGACAAAATCGAGCCGCCATTGCAGAAGAATGGTAAAATTGTATAATAAAATATACTCAGCCGTTTATTTGACACGATTTTCAAAACAACTGAACGTTATTGGTCGCTTTTACGTTCTATTTTCCTATATTTTATCACATTCTTGACAAAATCGAGCCGCTATTGCAGAGGAATGGTAAAATATTGTATAATAAAATAGACTCAGCCGTTCATTTGACACGATTTTCAAAACAACTGAACGTTATTGGTAGCATTTGCGTTGTATTTTCCTGTATTTTGTCACATTATTGACAAAATCGAGCCGCTATTGCAGAGGAATGGTAAAATTGTATAATAAAATAGGCAATCGTTTATTTTGACACGATTTTCAAAAGAACTGAACGTTGTTGGTAGCATTCGCGTTGCATTTTCCTGCATTTTGTCACATTCTTGACAAAATCGAGCCGTTATTGCAGAGGAATGGTAAAATTGTATAATAAAATAGACTCAGCCGTTTATTTGACACGATTTTCAAAACAACTGAACGTTATTGGTAGCATTTGCGTTGTATTTTCCTGAATTTTGTCACATTCTTGACAAAATCGAGCCGCTATTGCAGAAGAATGGTAAAATTGAATGATGAAATAGACAACCGTTTATTTTGACACGATTTTCAAAGGAATTGAACGTTATTGGTGGCTTTTGCGTTCTATTTTCCTATACTTTGTCACATTCTTGACAAAATCAAGCCGCTATTGCAGAAGAATGGTAAAATTGTATAATAAAATAGACTCAGCTGTTTATATTGACACGATTTTCAAAACAACTGAACGTTATTGGTAGCATTTGCGTTGTATTTTCATGTATTTTGTAACATTGTTGACAAAATCGAGTCGTTATTGCAGAAGAATGGTAAAAGTGTTTAATAAAATAGACAACCGTTTATTATGACTTTATTTTCAAAGGAATTGAACGTTATTGGTAGCTTTTGCGTTCTATTTTCCAGTATTTTGTCACATTCTTGACAAAATCGGGCCGTTAATGCAGAAGAATGGTAAAATTGTATAATACAATATACTCAGCCGTTTATATTGACACGATTTTCAAAAGAACTGAACGTTATTGGTAGCATTTGCGTTCTATTTTCCTGCATTGTGTCACATTCTTGACAAAATCGAGCCGCTATTGCAGAAGAATGGTGAAATTGTATAATAAAATATACTCAGCCGTTTATTTGACACGATTTTCAAAACAACTGAACGTTATTGCTAGCTTTTACGTTCTATTTTCCTATATTTTGTCACATTCTTGACAAAATCGAGCCGCTATAGCAGAGGAATGGTAAAATATTGTATAATAAAATAGACTCAGCCGTTTATTTGACACGATTTTCAAAACAACTGAACGTTATTGGTAGCATTTGCGTTGTATTTTCCTGTATTTTGTCACATTTTTGACAAAATCGAGCAGCTATTGCAGAGGAATGGTAAAATTGTATAATAAAATAGACAATCGTTTATTTTGACACGATTTTCAAAAGAACTGAACGTTGTTGGCAGCATTCGCGTTGCATTTTCCTGCATTGTGTCACATTTTTGACAAAATCGAGCCACCATTGCAGAAGAATGGTGAAATTGTATAATAAAATATACTCAGCCGTATTTTTGACACGATTTTCAAAACAACTGAACGTTATTGGTAGCATTTGCGTTGTATTTTCCTGTATTTTGTCACATTTTTGACAAAATCGAGCCGCCATTGCAGAGGAATGGTACAATTGTATAATAAAATAGACAATCGTTTATTTTGACACGATTTTCAAAAGAACTGAACGTTGTTGGTAGCATTCGCGTTGCATTTTCCTGCATTTTGTCACATTCTTGACAAAATCAAGCCGCTATTGCAGAACAATGGTAAAATTGTATAATAAAATAGACTCAGCTGTTTATATTGACACGATTTTCAAAACAACTGAACGTTATTGGTAGCATTTGCGTTGTAATTTCATGTATTTTGTAACATTGTTGACAAAATCGAGTCGTTATTGCAGAAGAATGGTAAAAGTGTTTAATAAAATAGACAACCGTTTACTATGACACTATTTTCAAAGGAATTGAACGTTATTGGTAGCTTTTGCGTTCTATTTTCCTGTATTTTGTCACATTCTTGACAAAATCGGGCCGTTATTGCAGAAGAATGGTAAAATTGTATAATAAAATATACTCAGCCGTTTATATTGACACGATTTTCAAAAGAACTGAACGTTATTGGTAGCATTTGCGTTCTATTTTCCTGCATTGTGTCACATTCTTGACAAAATCGAGCCGCTATTGCAGAAGAATGGTGAAATTGTATAATAAAATATACTCAGCCGTTTATTTGACACGATTTTCAAAACAACTGAACGTTATTGGTAGCATTTGCGTTGTATTTTCCTGTATTTTGTCACATTTTTGACAAAATCGAGCAGCTATTGCAGAGGAATGGTAAAATTGTATAATAAAATAGACAATCGTTTATTTTGACACGATTTTCAAAAGAACTGAACGTTGTTGGCAGCATTCGCGTTGCATTTTCCTGCATTGTGTCACATTTTTGACAAAATCGAGCCACCATTGCAGAAGAATGGTGAAATTGTATAATAAAATATACTCAGCCGTATTTTTGACACGATTTTCAAAACAACTGAACGTTATTGGTAGCATTTGCGTTGTATTTTCCTGTATTTTGTCACATTTTTGACAAAATCGAGCCGCCATTGCAGAGGAATGGTAAAATTGTATAATAAAATAGACAATCGTTTATTTTGACACGATTTTCAAAAGAACTGAACGTTGTTGGTAGCATTCGCGTTGCATTTTCCTGCATTTTGTCACATTCTTGACAAAATCAAGCGGCTATTGCAGAACAATGGTAAAATTGTATAATAAAATAGACTCAGCTGTTTATATTGACACGATTTTCAAAACAACTGAACGTTATTGGTAGCATTTGCGTTGTATTTTCATGTATTTTGTAACATTGTTGACAAAATCGAGTCGTTATTGCAGAAGAATGGTAAAAGTGTTTAATAAAATAGACAACCGTTTATTATGACACTATTTTCAAAGGAATTGAACGTTATTGGTAGCTTTTGCGTTCTATTTTCCTGTATTTTGTCACATTCTTGACAAAATCGGGCCGTTATTGCACTAGAATGGTAAAATTGTATAATAAAATATACTCAGCCGTTTATATTGACACGATTTTCAAAAGAACTGAACGTTATTGGTAGCATTTGCGTTCTATTTTCCTGCATTGTGTCACATTCTTGACAAAATCGAGCCGCTATTGCAGAAGAATGGTGAAATTGTATAATAAAATATACTCAGCCGTTTATTTGACACGATTTTCAAAACAACTGAACGTTATTGGTAGCTTTTACGTTCTATTTTCCTATATTTTGTCACATTCTTGACAAAATCGAGCAGCTATTGCAGTGGAATGGTAAAATATTGTATAATAAAATAGACTCAGCCGTTTATTTGACACGATTTTCAAAACAACTGAACGTTATTGGTAGCATTTGCGTTGTATTTTCCTGTATTTTGTCTCATTATTGACAAAATCGAACCGTAATTGCAGAGGAATGGTAAAACTGTATAATAAAATAGACAATCGTTTATTTTGACACGATTTTCAATGGAATTGAACGTTTTTGGTAGCTTTTACGTTCTATTTTCCTGTATTTTGAACCATTCTTGGCAAAATCGAGCCGTTATTGCAGAGGAATGATAAAATTGATAATAAAGTAGACTCAGCCGTTTATTTGACACCATTTTCAAAACAACTGAACGTTATGGGTAGCATTTACGTTGTATTTTCCTGTATTTCGTCACATTCTTGACAAAATAGAACCGTTATTGCAGAGGAATGGTAAAACTGTATAATAAAATAGACAATCGTTTATTTTGACACGATTTTCAATGGAATTGAACGTTATTGGTAGCTTTTACGTTCTATTTTCCTGTATTTTGAACCATTCTTGGCAAAATCGAGCAGTTATTGCAGAGGAATGATAAAATTGATAATAAAATAGACTCAGCCGTTTATTTGACACGATTTTCAAAACAACTGAACGTTATTGGTAGCATTTGCGTTGTATTTTCCTGTATTTCGTCACATTCTTGACAAAATCGAACCGTTATCGCAGAGGAATGGTAAAACTGTATAATAAAATAGACAATCGTTTATTTTGACACGATTTTCAACGGAATTGAACGTTATTGGTAGCTTCTACGTTCTATTTTCCTGTATTTTGAACCATTCTTGGCAAAATCGAGCCGTTATTGCAGAGGAATGATAAAATTGATAATAAAATAGACTCAGCCGTTTATTTGACACCATTTTCAAAACAACTGAACGTTATTGGTAGCATTTACGTTTTATTTTCCTGTATTTTGTCACATTCTTGACAAAATCGAGCCGCTACTTCAGAAGAATGGTATAATTGTTTAACAAAATAGACTCTGCCGCTTATATTGACACGATTTTCAAAACAACTGAACGTTATTGGTAGCATTTGCGTTGTATTTTCCTGTATTTTGTCACATTATTGACAAAATCGAGTCGTTATTGCAGAAGAATGGTAAAATTGTATAATAAAATAGACTCAGCCGTTTAGATTGACACGATTTTCAAAACAACTGAACGTTATTGGTAGCATGTGCATTGTATTTTCCTGTGTTTTGTCACATTCTTGACAAAATCGAGCCGCTATTGCAGAAGAATGGTAAAATTGTATAATAAAATAGACTCAGCCGTTCATATTGACACGATTTTCAAAACAACTGAACGTTATTGGTAGATTTGCGTTCTATTTTCCTGTGTTTTGTTACATTCTTTACAAAATCGAGCCGCTATTGCAGAGGAATGGTAAAATTGTATAATAAAATAGACTCAGCCGTTTATATTGACACGATTTTTAAAACAACTGAACGTTATTGGTAGCATTCGCGTTGCATTTTCCTGCATTTTGTCACATTCTTGACAAAATCGAGCTGCTATTGCAGAGGAATGGTAAAATTGTATAATAAAATAGACCCAGCCGTTTATTTTGACACAATTTTTAAAAGAACTGAACGTGATTGGTAGCATTTGCGTTGTATTTTCCTGTATTTTGTCACATTCTTGACAAAATCGAGCCGCTATTGCAGAAGAATGGTAAAATTGTATAATTAAATAGACTCAGCCGTTTATTATGACACGATTTTCAAAGGAATTGTACGTTATTGGTGGCTTTTGCGTTCTATTTTCCCACACTTTGTCACATTCTTGACAAAATCGAGCCGCTATGCAGAGGAATGGTAAAATTGTATAATAAAATAGACTCAGCCATTTATATTGACACGATTTTCAAAACAACTGAACGTTATTGGTAGCATTTGCGTTGTATTTTCCTGTATTTCGTCACATTCTTGACAAAATCGAACCGTTATTGCAGAGGAATGGTAAAACTGTATAATAAAATAGACAATCGTTTATTTTGACACGATTTTCAATGGAATTGAACGTTATTGGTAGCTTTTACGTTCTATTTTCCTGTATTTTGAACCATTCTTGGCAAAATCGAGCCGTTATTGCAGAGGAATGATAAAATTGATAATAAAATAGACTCAGCCGTTTATTTGACACCATTTTCAAAACAACTGAACGTTATTGGTAGCATTTAGGTTCTATTTTCCTGTATTTTGTCACATTCTTTACAAAATCGAGCCGCTTTTGCAGAAGAATGGTAAAATTGTATAATTAAATAGACTCAGCCGTTTATATTGACACGATTTTTAAAACAACTGAACGTTATTGGTGGCATTCGCGTTGCTTTTTTCTGCATTTTGTCACATTCTTGACAAAATCGAGCCGCTATTGCAGAGGAATGGTAAAATTGTATAATACAATAGACTCAGTTGTTTATTTTGACACGATTTTTAAAACAACTGAACGTCATTCGTAGCATTCGCGTTGTATTTTCCTGCATTTTGTCACATTCTTAACAAAATCGAGTGGCTATTGCAGAAGAAAGGTATAATTCAATGATAAAATAGACAACCGTTTATTTTGACACGATTTTCAAAGGAATTGTACGTAATTGGTAGCTTTTGCGTTCTATTTTCCTATACTTTGTCACATTCTTGACAAAATCGAGCCGTTATTGCAGAGGAATGGCAAAATTGTATAATAAAATAGACAACCTTTTATAATGACACTACTTTCAAAGGAATTGAACGTTATTGGTAGCTTTTACGTTCTATTTTCCTATATTTTGTCACATTCTTGACAAAATCGAGCCGCTATGCAGAGGAATGGTAAAACTGTATAATAAAATAGACAATCGTTTATTTTGACACGATTTTCAATGGAATTGAACGTTATTGGTAGCTTTCACGTTTTATTTTCCTGTATTTTGAACCATTCTTGGCAAAATCGAGCCGTTATTGCAGAGGAATGGTAAAATTGTATAATAAAATATACTCAGCCGTTTATTTGACACGATTTTCAAAACAACTGAACGTTATTGGTAGCATTTGCGTTGTATTCTCCTGTATTTTGTCACATTCTTGACAAAATCGAGTCGTTATTGTAGAAGAACGGTAAAATTGTATAATAAAATAGACAACCGTTTATTCTGACACGATTTTCAAAGGAATTGTACGTAATTGGTAGCTTTTGCGTTCTATTTTCCTATACTTTGTCACATTCTTGACAAAATCGAGCCGCTATTGCAGAGGAATGGTAAAATATTGTATAATAAAATAGACTCAGCCGTTTACTTGACACGATTTTCAAAACAACTGAACGTTATTAGTAGCATGTGCATTGTATTTTCCTGTGTTTTGTCACATTCTTGACAAAATCGAGCCGCCATTGCAGAAGAATGGTAAAATTGTATAATAAAATAGACTCAGCCGTTCATATTGACACGATTTTCAAAACAACTGAACGTTATTGGTAGCATTTGCGTTGTATTTTCCTGTATTTTGTCACATTATTGACAAAATCGAGTCGTTATTGCAGAGGAATGGTAAAACTGTATAATAAAATAGACAATCGTTTATTTTGACACGATTTTCAATGGAATTGAACGTTATTTGTAGGTTTTACGTTCTATTTTCCTGTATTTTACCTATTCTTGGCAAAATCGAGCCGTTATTGCAGAGGAATGGTAAAATTGTATAATAAAATAGACTCAGCCGTTTATTTGAAACGATTTTCAAAACAACTGAACGTTATTGGTAGCATTTGCGTTGTATTTTCCTGTATTTTGTCACATTCTTGACAAAATCGAACAGCTATTGCAGAAGAATGGTAAAATTGTATAATAAAATATACTCAGCCGTTTATTTTGACACGATTTTCAAAACAACTGAACGTTATTGGTAGCATTTGCGTTGTATTTTCCTGCATCGGTCTTGTGAATGCGAAGAGGTCCTCGGTCAGGCTGAAAATCGGACCGTTGCATCGCGCGCGGAACATTAACATTTTTTTTCGATCGGTTCAAGTTCGACTTTACGGTCGGTCGTAGGACCTCGACCGCGACCGCGACGACGATCCGACGCTCGGTGACTACCGCCGTGTCACGCGGTGAGTCGGTCTGGTGAATGCGCACCGGGACTGTTGCATCGCGATCGCCGTACAAGTCCGACTCTAAAGTCGATCGTCCCCCTACGACCGCGACGACGGCCGGATGGTCGGTGACGACCGCCGACCGGCGCAATGCATCGGTCTTGTGAATGCGAATAGGCCCCCGTTCAGGTACAAAACCGGACCGTTGCACCGCGCGCGGCACTTGCCATTTTTTTCCATCGGTTCAGGTCCGACAGTCCGATGCTCGGTGACGACCGCCGGCTGGCGCGATGCATCCGTCTTGTGAATGCGCAAGTCCAGCCCATCCCAGAGCAACTCAACCATAACTCATCCAACCCAACCGAACGTGATCTGACCCAACCCAACCCAACACAAACCAACCGAACTGAACGTTGTTGGTAGCATTCGCGTTGCATTTTCCTGCATTGTGTCACATTCTTGACAAAATCGAGCCGCTATTGCAGAGAAATGGTAAAATTGTATAATAAAATAGACTCAGCCGTTTACATTGACACGATTTTCAAAACAACTGAACGTTATTGGTAGCATGTGCTTTGTATTTTCCTGCGTTTTGTTACATTCTTGACAAAATCGAGTCGTTATTGCAGAAGAATGGTAAAATTGTATAATAAAATAGACTCAGCCGTTTACATTGACACGATTTTCAAAACAACTGAACGTTATTGGTAGCATGTGCATTGTATTTTCCCACACTTTGTCACATTCTTGACAAAATCGAGCCGCTATGCAGAGGAATGGTAAAATTGTATAATAAAATAGACTCAGCCATTTATATTGACACGATTTTCAAAACAACTGAACGTTATTGGTAGCATTTGCGTTGTATTTTCCTGTATTTCGTCACATTCTTGACAAAATCGAACCGTTATTGCAGAGGAATGGTAAAACTGTATAATAAAATAGACAATCGTTTATTTTGACACGATTTTCAATGGAATTGAACGTTATTGGTAGCTTTTACGTTCTATTTTCCTGTATTTTGAACCATTCTTGGCAAAATCGAGCCGTTATTGCAGAGGAATGATAAAATTGATAATAAAATAGACTCAGTTGTTTATTTTGACACGATTTTTAAAACAACTGAACGTCATTCGTAGCATTCGCGTTGTATTTTCCTGCATTTTGTCACATTCTTAACAAAATCGAGTAGCTATTGCAGAAGAAAGGTATAATTGAATGATAAAATAGGCAACCGTTTATTTTGACACGATTTTCAAAGGAATTGTACGTAATTGGTAGCTTTTGCGTTCTATTTTCCTATACTTTGTCACATTCTTGACAAAATCGAGCCGTTATTGCAGAGGAATGGTAAAATATTGTACAATCAAATAGACTCAGCCGTTTATTTGACACGATTTTCAAAACAACTCAACGTTATTGGTAGCATTTGCGTTGTATTTTACTGTATTTTGTCACATTATTGACAAAATCGAGTCGTTATTGCAGAAGAATGGTAAAATTGTATAATAAAATAGACTCAGCCGTTTATATTGACACGATTTTTAAAACAACTGAACGTTATTGGTAGCATTTGCGTTGTATTTTCCTGTATTTCGTCACATTCTTGACAAAATCGAACCGTTATTGCAGAGGAATGATAAAATTGATAATAAAATAGACTCAGCCGTTTATATTGACACGATTTTTAAAACAACTGAACGTTATTGGTAGCATTCGCGTTCTATTTTCCTGCATTTTGTCACATTCTTGACAAAATCGAGCTGCTATTGCAGAGGAATGGTAAAATTGTATAATAAAATAGACCCAGCCGTTTATTTTGACACGATTTTTAAAAGAACTGAACGTGATTGGTAGCATTTGCGTTGTATTTTCCTGTATTTTGTCACATTCTTGACAAAATCGAGCCGCTATTGCAGAAGAATGGTAAAATTGTATAATTAAATAGACTCAGCCGTTTATTATCACACGATTTTCAAAGGAATTGTACGTTATTGGTGGCTTTTGCGTTCTATTTTCCCACACTTTGTCACATTCTTGACAAAATCGAGCCGCTATTGCAGAGGAATGGTAAAATTGTATAATAAAACAGACTCAGTTGTTTATTTTGACACGATTTTCAAAACAACTGAACGTTATTGGTAGCATTTGCGTTGTATTTTCCTGTATTTCGTCACATTCTTGACAAAATCGAACCGTTATTGCAGAGGAATGGTAAAACTGTATAATAAAATAGACAATCGTTTATTTTGACACGATTTTCAATGGAATTGAACGTTATTGGTAGCTTTTACGTTCTATTTTCCTGTATTTTGAACCATTCTTGGCAAAATCGAGCCGTTATTGCAGAGGAATGATAAAATTGATAATAAAATAGACTCAGTTGTTTATTTTGACACGATTTTTAAAACAACTGAACGTCATTCGTAGCATTCGCGTTGTATTTTCCTGCATTTTGTCACATTCTTAACAAAATCGAGTAGCTATTGCAGAAGAAAGGTATAATTGAATGATAAAATAGGCAACCGTTTATTTTGACACGATTTTCAAAGGAATTGTACGTAATTGGTAGCTTTTGCGTTCTATTTTCCTATACTTTGTCACATTCTTGACAAAATCGAGCCGTTATTGCAGAGGAATGGTAAAATTGTATAATAAAATAGACAACCGTTTATTATGACACTATTTTCAAAGGAATTGAACGTTATTGGTAGCTTTTACGTTCTATTTTCCTGTATTTTGTCACATTCTTGACAAAATCGAGCCGCTATGCAGAGGAATGGTAAAACTGTATAATAAAATAGACAATCGTTTATTTTGACACGATTTTCAATGGAATTGAACGTTATTGGTAGCTTTTACGTTTTATTTTCCTGTATTTTGAACCATTCATGGCAAAATCGAGCCGTAATTGCAGAGGAATGGTAAAATTGTATAATAAAATATACTCAGCCGTTTATTTGACACGATTTTCAAAACAACTGAACGTTATTAGTTGCATTTGCGTTGTATTTTCCTGTATTTTGTCACATTATTGACAAAATCGAGTCGTTATTGCAGAAGAATGGTAAAATTGTATAATAAAATAGACTCAGCCGTTTATATTGACACGATTTTCAAAACAAGTGAACGTTATTGGTAGCATGTGCATTGTATTTTCCTGTGTTTTGTCACATTCTTGACAAAATCGAGCCGCTATTGCAGAAGAATGGTAAAATTGTATAATAAAATAGACTCAGCCGTTCATATTGACACGATTTTCAAAACAACTGAACGTTATTGGTAGCATTTGCGTTGTATTTTCCTGTATTTTGTCACATTATTGACAAAATCGAGTCGTTATTGCAGAGGAATGGTAAAACTGTATAATAAAATAGACAACCGTTTATTTGACACGATTTTCAAAACAACTGAACGTTATTGGTAGCATTTGCGTTGTATTTTCCTGTATTTTGTCACATTCTTGACAAAATCGAACAGCAATTGCAGAAGAATGGTAAAATTGTATAATAAAATATACTCAGCCGTTTATTTTGACACGATTTTCAAAACAACTGAACGTTATTGGTAGCATTTGCGTTGTATTTTCCTGCATCGGTCTTGTGAATGCGAAGAGGTCCTCGTTCAGGCTCAAAATCGGACCGTTGCATCGCGCGCGGAACATTAACATTTTTTTTCGATCGGTTCAAGTTCGACGTTACGGTCGGTCGTAGGACCTCGACCGCGACCGCGACGGCGATCCGACGCTCGGTGACTACCGCCGTGTCACGCGGTGAGTCGGTCTGGTGAATGCGCACCGTTACTGTTGCATCGCGATCGCCGTACAAGTCCGACTCTAAAGTCGATCGTCCCCCTACGACCGCGACGACGGTCGGATGGTCGGTGACGACCGCCAACCGGCGCAATGCATCGGTCTTGTGAATGCGAATAGGCCCCCGTTCAGGTACAAAACCAGACCGTTGCACCGCGCGCGGCACTTGCCATTTTTTTCCATCGGTTCAGGTCCGACAGTCCGATGCTCGGTGACGACCGCCGGCTGGCGCGATGCATCCGTCTTGTGAATGCGCAAGTCCAGCCCATCCCAGAGCAACTCAACCATAACTCATCCAACCCAACCGAACGTGATCTGACCCAACCCAATCCAACACAAACCAACCGAACTGAACGTTGTTGGTAGCATTCGCGTTGCATTTTCCTGCATTGTGTCACATTTTTGACAAAATCGAGCCGCCATTGCAGAAGAATGGTAAAATTGTATAATAAAATATACTCAGCCGTATTTTTGACACGATTTTCAAAACAACTGAACGTTATTGGTAGCATTTGCGTTGCATTTTCCTGTATTTTGTCACATTTTTGACAAAATCGAGCCGCTATTGCAGAGGAATGGTAAAATTGTATAATAAAATAGACAATCGTTTATTTTGATACGATTTTCAAAAGAACTGAACGTTGTTGGTAGCATTCGCGTTGCATTTTCCTGCATTGTGTCACATTTTTGACAAAATCGAGCCGCCATTGCAGAAGAATGGTAAAATTGTATAATAAAATATACTCAGCCGTATTTTTGACACGATTTTCAAAACAACTGAACGTTATTGGTAGCATTTGCGTTGCATTTTCCTATACTTTGTCACATTCTTGACAAAATCAAGCCGCTATTGCAGAAGAATGGTAAAACTGTATAATAAAATAGACTCTGCCGTTTATTTGACACGATTTTCAAAACAACTGAACGTTATTGGTAGCATTTGCGTTGTATTTTCATGTATTTTGTAACATTGTTGACAAAATCAAGTCGTTATTGCAGAAGAATTTAAAGTGTTTAATAAAATAGACAACCGTTTATTATGACACTATTTTCAAAGGAATTGAACGTTATTGGTAGCTTTTGCGTTCTATTTTCCTGTATTTTGTCACATTCTTGACAAAATCGGGCCGTTATTGCAGAAGAATGGTAAAATTGTATAATAAAATATACTCAGCCGTTTATATTGACACGATTTTCAAAAGAACTGAACGTTATTGGTAGCATTTGCGTTCTATTTTCCTGCATTGTGTCACATTCTTGACAAAATCGAGCCGCTATTGCAGAAGAATGGTGAAATTGTATAATAAAATATACTCAGCCGTTTATTTGACACGATTTTCAAAACAACTGAACGTTATTGGTAGCTTTTACGTTCTATTTTCCTGTATTTTGTCACATTTTTGACAAAATCGAGCCGCTATTGCAGAGGAATGGTAAAATTGTATAATAAAATAGTCAATCGTTTATTTTGACACGATTTTCAAAAGAACTGAACGTTGTTGGTAGCATTCGCGTTGCATTTTCCTGCATTTTGTCACATTCTTGACAAAATCGAGCCGTTATTGCAGAGGAATGGTAAAATTGTATAATAAAATAGACTCAGCCGTTTATTTGACACGATTTTCAAAACAACTGAACGTTATTGGTAGCATTTGCGTTGTATTTTCCTGTATTTTGTCACATTCTTGACAAAATCGAGCCGCTATTGCAGAAGAATGGTAAAATTGAATGATAAAATAGACAACCGTTTATTTTGACACGATTTTCAATGGAATTGAACGTTATTTGTAGGTTTTACGTTCTATTTTCCTGTATTTTACCCATTCTTGGCAAAATCGAGCCGTTATTGCAGAGGAATGGTAAAATTGTATAATAAAATAGACTTAGCCGTTTATTTGACACGATTTTCAAAACAACTGAACGTTATTGGTAGCATTTGCGTTGTATTTTCCTGTATTTTGTCACATTCTTGACAAAATCGAACAGCTATTGCAGAAGAATGGTAAAATTGTATAATAAAATATACTCAGCCGTTTATTTTGACACGATTTTCAAAACAACTGAACGTTATTGGTAGCATTTGCGTTGTATTTTCCTGCATCGGTCTTGTGAATGCGAAGAGGTCCTCGTTCAGGCTCAAAATCGGACCGTTGCATCGCGCGCGGAACATTAAAATTTTTTTTCGATCGGTTCAAGTTCGACGTTACGGTCGGTCGTAGGACCTCGACCGCGACCGCGACGGCGATCCGACGCTCGGTGACTACCGCCGTGTCACGCGGTGAGTCGGTCCGGTGAATGCGCACCGTTACTGTTGCATCGCGATCGCCGTACAAGTCCGACTCTAAAGTCGATCGTCCCCCTACGACCGCGACGACGGTCGAATGGTCGGTGACGACCGCCAACCGGCGCAATGCATCGGTCTTGTGAATGCGAATAGGCCCCCGTTCAGGTACAAAACCAGACCGTTGCACCGCGCGCGGCACTTGCCATTTTTTTCCATCGGTTCAGGTCCGACAGTCCGATGCTCGGTGACGACCGCCGGCTGGCGCGATGCATCCGTCTTGTGAATGCGCAAGTCCAGCCCATCCCAGAGCAACTCAACCATAACTCATCCAACCCAACCGAACGTGATCTGACCCAACCCAACCCAACACAAACCAACCGAACTGAACGTTGTTGGTAGCATTCGCGTTGCATTTTCCTGCATTGTGTCACATTTTCGACAAAATCGAGCCGCCTTTGAAGAAGAATGGTAAAATTGTATAATAAAATATACTCAGCCGTATTTTTGACACGATTTTCAAAACAACTGAACGTTATTGGTAGCATTTGCGTTGTATTTTCCTGTATTTTGTCACATTTTTGACAAAATCGAGCCGCTATTGCAGAGGAATGGTAAAATTGTATAATAAAATAGACAATCGTTTATTTTGACACGATTTTCAAAAGAACTGAACGTTGTTGGTAGCATTTGCGTTGTATTTTCCTGTATTTTGTCACATTCTTGACGAAATCGAGCCGCTATTGCAGAAGAATGGTAAAATTGAATGATAAAATAGGCAACCGTTTATTTTGACACGATTTTCAAAGGAATTGAACGTTATTGGTGGCTTTTGCGTTCTATTTTCCTATACTTTGTCACATTCTTGACAAAATCAAGCCGCTATTGCAGAAGAATGGTAAAATTGTATAATAAAATAGACTCTGCCGTTTATTTGACACGATTTTCAAAACAACTGAACGTTATTGGTAGCATTTGCGTTGTATTTTCATGTATTTTGTAACATTGTTGACAAAATCAAGTCGTTATTGCAGATGAATGGTAAAAGTGTTTAATAAAATAGACAACCGTTTATTATGACACTATTTTCAAAGGAATTGAACGTTATTGGTAGCTTTTGCGTTCTATTTTCCTGTATTTTGTCACATTCTTGACAAAATCGGGCCGTTATTGCAGAAGAATGGTAAAATTGTATAATAAAATATACTCAGCCGTTTATATTGACACGATTTTCAAAAGAACTGAACGTTATTGGTAGCATTTGCGTTCTATTTTCCTGCATTGTGTCACATTCTTGACAAAATCGAGCCGCTATTGCAGAAGAATGGTGAAATTGTATAATAAAATATACTCAGCCGTTTATTTGACACGATTTTCAAAACAACTGAACGTTATTGGTAGCTTTTACGTTCTATTTTCCTGTATTTTGTCACATTTTTGACAAAATCGAGCCGCTATTGCAGAGGAATGGTAAAATTGTATAATAAAATAGTCAATCGTTTATTTTGACACGATTTTCAAAAGAACTGAACGTTGTTGGTAGCATTCGCGTTGCATTTTCCTGCATTTTGTCACATTCTTGACAAAATCGAGCCGTTATTGCAGAGGAATGGTAAAATTGTATAATAAAATAGACTCAGCCGTTTATTTGACACGATTTTCAAAACAACTGAACGTTATTGGTAGCATTTGCGTTGTATTTTCCTGTATTTTGTCACATTCTTGACAAAATCGAGCCGCTATTGCAGAAGAATGGTAAAATTGAATGATAAAATAGACAACCGTTTATTTTGACACGATTTTCAAAGGAATTGAACGTTATTGGTGGCTTTTGCGTTCTATTTTCCTATACTTTGTCACATTCTTGACAAAATCAAGCCGCTATTGCAGAAGAATGGTAAAATTGTATAATAAAATAGACTCAGCTGTTTATATTGACACGATTTTCAAAACAACTGAACGTTAGTGGTAGCATTTGCGTTGTATTTTCATGTATTTTGTAACATTGTTGACAAAATCGAGTCGCTATTGCAGAAGAATGGTAAAAGTGTTTAATAAAATAGACAACCGTTTATTATGACACTATTTTCAAAGGAATTGAACGTTATTGGTAGCATTTGCGTTGTATTTTACTGTATTTTGTCACATTATTGACAAAATCGAGTCGTTATTGCAGAGGAATGGTAAAACTGTATAATAAAATAGACAATCGTTTATTTTGACAAGATTTTCAAAAGAACTGAACGTTGTTGGTAGCATTCGCGTTGCATTTTCCTGCATTTTGTCACATTCTTGACAAAATCGAGCCGTTATTGCAGAGGAATAGTAAAATTGTATAATAAAATAGACTCAGCCGTTTATTTGACACGATTTTCAAAACAACTGAACGTTATTGGTAGCATTTGCGTTGTATTTTCCTGTATTTTATCACAATCTTGACAAAATCGAGCCGCTATTGCAGAAGAACGGTAAAATTGAATGATAAAATAGACAACCGTTTATTTTGACACGATCTTCAAAGGAATTGAACGTTATTGGTGGCCTTTGCGTTCTATTCTCCTATGCTTTGTCACATTCTTGACAAAATCGGGCCGTTATTGCAGAAGAATGGTAAAATTGTATAATAAAATATACTCAGCCGTTTATATTGACACGATTTTCAAAAGAACTGAACGTTATTGGTAGCATTTGCGTTCTATTTTCCTGCATTGTGTCACATTCTTGACAAAATCGAGCCGCTATTGCAGAAGAATGGTGAAATTGTATAATAAAATATACTCAGCCGTTTATTTGACACGATTTTCAAAACAACTGAACGTTATTGGTAGCTTTTACGTTCTATTTTCCTATATTTTGTCACATTCTTGACAAAATCGAGCCGCTATTGCAGAAGAATGGTAAAATTGAATGATAAAATAGGCAACCGTTTATTTTGACACGATTTTCAAAGGAATTGAACGTTATTGGTGGCTTTTGCGTTCTATTTTCCTATACTTTGTCACATTCTTGACAAAATCAAGTCGTTATTGCAGAAGAATGGTAAAAGTGTTTAATAAAATAGACAACCGTTTATTATGACACTATTTTCAAAGGAATTGAACGTTATTGGTAGCTTTTGCGTTCTATTTTCCTGTATTTTGTCACATTCTTGACAAAATCGGGCCGTTATTGCAGAAGAATGGTAAAATTGTATAATAAAATATACTCAGCCGTTTATATTGACACGATTTTCAAAAGAACTGAACGTTATTGGTAGCATTTGCGTTCTATTTTCCTGCATTGTGTCACATTCTTGACAAAATCGAGCCGCTATTGCAGAAGAATGGTGAAATTGTATAATAAAATATACTCAGCCGTTTATTTGACACGATTTTCAAAACAACTGAACGTTATTGGTAGCTTTTACGTTCTATTTTCCTGTATTTTGTCACATTTTTGACAAAATCGAGCCGCTATTGCAGAGGAATGGTAAAATTGTATAATAAAATAGTCAATCGTTTATTTTGACACGATTTTCAAAAGAACTGAACGTTGTTGGTAGCATTCGCGTTGCATTTTCCTGCATTTTGTCACATTCTTGACAAAATCGAGCCGTTATTGCAGAGGAATGGTAAAATTGTATAATAAAATAGACTCAGCCGTTTATTTGACACGATTTTCAAAACAACTGAACGTTATTGGTAGCATTTGCGTTGTATTTTCCTGTATTTTGTCACATTCTTGACAAAATCGAGCCGCTATTGCAGAAGAATGGTAAAATTGAATGATAAAATAGACAACCGTTTATTTTGACACGATTTTCAAAGGAATTGAACGTTATTGGTGGCTTTTGCGTTCTATTTTCCTATACTTTGTCACATTCTTGACAAAATCAAGCCGCTATTGCAGAAGAATGGTAAAATTGTATAATAAAATAGACTCAGCTGTTTATATTGACACGATTTTCAAAACAACTGAACGTTAGTGGTAGCATTTGCGTTGTATTTTCATGTATTTTGTAACATTGTTGACAAAATCGAGTCGTTATTGCAGAAGAATGGTAAAAGTGTTTAATAAAATAGACAACCGTTTATTATGACACTATTTTCAAAGGAATTGAACGTTATTGGTAGCATTTGCGTTGTATTTTACTGTATTTTGTCACATTATTGACAAAATCGAGTCGTTATTGCAGAGGAATGGTAAAACTGTATAATAAAATAGACAATCGTTTATTTTGACAAGATTTTCAAAAGAACTGAACGTTGTTGGTAGCATTCGCGTTGCATTTTCCTGCATTTTGTCACATTCTTGACAAAATCGAGCCGTTATTGCAGAGGAATAGTAAAATTGTATAATAAAATAGACTCAGCCGTTTATTTGACTTCTTCTTCTTCTTCTTCTTCTCCATTCTCCTTATGCCTTTTCAGGCGTCGGAGTTTGGGTTGCTTTCAACCCATTTTTTCCATATTTTCCTGTCTTGTGCTATTCTTCTCATTTCTTCTTGTGTTTTTCCTCTATGTTTTCCCAGTTCTACTATTTGTTCTATCCATGTTCGTCTTGGTCTTCCTTTCTTCCTCTTCCTACTGGTTTTTGTTTCTAATATTTTTCTAGTTATTCTTTCTGTGTCCATTCTCTCGATATGTCCATACCATTTCAATTGTTTCTTTTCTATTTTCTTAATTATAGATTCTTGTTCTACCATTTCCCTTATTTCGTCATTTCGTACTCTATCCCATTTTGTTTTGCCTGCTATTTTACGTAGGTGTTTCATTTCAATTGATTCTATTTTCTTTTGGTGTTCTTTTTGTATCGTCCAGTTTTCGCTTGCATATGTTATGGTTGGTACCGTTATTATGTTGTGAATTCGTATTTTTGTTTCTTTCTCTATGTCTTTATTACTTAGTATGGTTTTATTTATTGTATAGTATATTCTTGTTCCTTTTCTTGCTCTGTTTGTTATTTCCGCGTCTATCTTTCCATCTTGTGTTATTATAGTTCCTAGATATTCATATACTTTTACTCTCTCTAGTTTATTTCCCTTACATTTTATCTCTCTTTCTGTTTTGATATTTTTGTTCTCGTTTATTATCATCATTTTACGTTTATCTATGTTTATTTCCATTTCCATCTTCTCTATTTCTTCTATCCATATGTTTACTAGTTTTTGCATTTTAATTTCTTTATCTGCTATTATAACTATATCATCTGCGTATAGTAGACAATTGATTTTAACTGGTGTTAGGTTTTTGTATCCTATTGTTGTTTCTAGGCCCTTTATTCTTTCTTTGATGTTTTTCAGTATTTTGTCCATTACTATTATAAATAGTAATGGACTCAGACTGTCTCCTTATTTGACACGATTTTCAAAACAACTGAACGTTATTGGTAGCATTTGCGTTGTATTTTCCTGTATTTTATCACAATCTTGACAAAATCGAGCCGCTATTGCAGAAGAACGGTAAAATTGAATGATAAAATAGACAACCGTTTATTTTGACACGATCTTCAAAGGAATTGAACGTTATTGGTGGCCTTTGCGTTCTATTCTCCTATGCTTTGTCACATTCTTGACAAAATCGGGCCGTTATTGCAGAAGAATGGTAAAATTGTATAATAAAATATACTCAGCCGTTTATATTGACACGATTTTCAAAAGAACTGAACGTTATTGGTAGCATTTGCGTTCTATTTTCCTGCATTGTGTCACATTCTTGACAAAATCGAGCCGCTATTGCAGAAGAATGGTGAAATTGTATAATAAAATATACTCAGCCGTTTATTTGACACGATTTTCAAAACAACTGAACGTTATTGGTAGCTTTTACGTTTTATTTTCCTATATTTTGTCACATTCTTGACAAAATCGAGCCGCTATTGCAGAGGAATGGTAAAATATTGTATAATAAAATAGACTCAGCCGTTTATTTGACACGATTTTCAAAACAACTGAACGTTATTGGTAGCATTTGCGTTGTATTTTCCTGTATTTTGTCACATTATTGACACAATCGAGTCGCTATTGCAGAAGAATGGTAAAATTGTATAATAAAATATACTCAGCCGTTTATATTGACACGATTTTCAAAAGAACTGAACGTTATTGGTAGCATTTGCGTTCTATTTTCCTGCATTGTGTCACATTCTTGACAAAATCGAGCCGCTATTGCAGAAGAATGGTAAAATTGTATAATAAAATATACTCAGCCGTTTATTTGACACGATTTTCAAAACAACTGAACGTTATTGGTAGCTTTTACGTTCTATTTTCCTATACTTTGTCACATTCTTGACAAAATCAAGCCGCTATTGCAGAAGAATGGTAAAATTGTATAATAAAATAGACTCTGCCGTTTATTTGACACGATTTTCAAAACAACTGAACGTTATTGGTAGCATTTGCGTTGTATTTTCATGTATTTTGTAACATTGTTGACAAAATCAAGTCGTTATTGCAGAAGAATGGTAAAAGTGTTTAATAAAATAGACAACCGTTTATTATGACACTATTTTCAAGGGAAATGAACGTTATTGGTAGCTTTTGCATTCTATTTTCCTGTATTTTGTCACATTCTTGACAAAATCGGGCCGTTATTGCAGAAGAATGGTAAAATTGTATAATAAAATATACTCAGCCGTTTATATTGACACGATTTTCAAAACAACTGAACGTTATTGGTAGCATTCGCGTTCTCTTTTCCTGCATTTTGTCACATTCTTGACAAAATCGAGCTGCTATTGCAGAGGAATGGTAAAATTGTATAATAAAATAGACCCAGCCGTTTATTTTGACACGATTTTTAAAAGAACTGAACGTGATTGGTAGCATTTGCGTTGTATTTTCCTGTATTTTGTCACATTCTTGACAAAATCGAGCCGCTATTGCAGAAGAATGGTAAAATTGTATAATTAAATAGACTCAGCCGTTTATTATCACACGATTTTCAAAGGAATTGTACGTTATTGGTGGCTTTTGCGTTCTATTTTCCCACACTTTGTCACATTCTTGACAAAATCGAGCCGCTATTGCAGAGGAATGGTAAAATTGTATAATAAAATAGACTCAGTTGTTTATTTTGACACGATTTTCAAAACAACTGAACGTTATTGGTAGCATTTGCGTTGTATTTTCCTGTATTTCGTCACATTCTTGACAAAATCGAACCGTTATTGCAGAGGAATGGTAAAACTGTATAATAAAATAGACAATCGTTTATTTTGACACGATTTTCAATGGAATTGAACGTTATTGGTAGCTTTTACGTTCTATTTTCCTGTATATTGAACCATTCTTGGCAAAATCGAGCCGTTATTGCAGAGGAATGATAAAATTGATAATAAAATAGACTCAGTTGTTTATTTTGACACGATTTTTAAAACAACTGAACGTCATTCGTAGCATTCGCGTTGTATTTTCCTGCATTTTGTCACATTCTTAACAAAATCGAGTAGCTATTGCAGAAGAAAGGTATAATTGAATGATAAAATAGGCAACCGTTTATTTTGACACGATTTTCAAAGGAATTGTACGTAATTGGTAGCTTTTGCGTTCTATTTTCCTATACTTTGTCACATTCTTGACAAAATCGAGCCGTTATTGCAGAGGAATGGTAAAATTGTATAATAAAATAGACAACCGTTTATTATGACACTATTTTCAAAGGAATTGAACGTTATTGGTAGCTTTTACGTTCTATTTTCCTGTATTTTGTCACATTCTTGACAAAATCGAGCCGCTATGCAGAGGAATGGTAAAACTGTATAATAAAATAGACAATCGTTTATTTTGACACGATTTTCAATGGAATTGAACGTTATTGGTAGCTTTTACGTTTTATTTTCCTGTATTTTGAACTATTCATGGCAAAATCGAGCCGTAATTGCAGAGGAATGGTAAAATTGTATAATAAAATATACTCAGCCGTTTATTTGACACGATTTTCAAAACAACTGAACGTTATTAGTTGCATTTGCGTTGTATTTTCCTGTATTTTGTCACATTATTGACAAAATCGAGTCGTTATTGCAGAAGAATGGTAAAATTGTATAATAAAATAGACTCAGCCGTTTATATTGACACGATTTTCAAAACAAGTGAACGTTATTGGTAGCATGTGCATTGTATTTTCCTGTGTTTTGTCACATTCTTGACAAAATCGAGCCGCTATTGCAGAAGAATGGTAAAATTGTATAATAAAATAGACTCAGCCGTTCATATTGACACGATTTTCAAAACAACTGAACGTTATTGGTAGCATTTGCGTTGTATTTTCCTGTATTTTGTCACATTATTGACAAAATCGAGTCGTTATTGCAGAGGAATGGTAAAACTGTATAATAAAATAGACAACCGTTTATTTGACACGATTTTCAAAACAACTGAACGTTATTGGTAGCATTTGCGTTGTATTTTCCTGTATTTTGTCACATTCTTGACAAAATCGAACAGCTATTGCAGAAGAATGGTAAAATTGTATAATAAAATATACTCAGCCGTTTATTTTGACACGATTTTCAAAACAACTGAACGTTATTGGTAGCATTTGCGTTGTATTTTCCTGCATCGGTCTTGTGAATGCGAAGAGGTCCTCGTTCAGGCTCAAAATCGGACCGTTGCATCGCGCGCGGAACATTAACATTTTTTTTCGATCGGTTCAAGTTCGACGTTACGGTCGGTCGTAGGACCTCGACCGCGACCGCGACGGCGATCCGACGCTCGGTGACTACCGCCGTGTCACGCGGTGAGTCGGTCTGGTGAATGCGCACCGTTACTGTTGCATCGCGATCGCCGTACAAGTCCGACTCTAAAGTCGATCGTCCCCCTACGACCGCGACGACGGTCGGATGGTCGGTGACGACCGCCAACCGGCGCAATGCATCGGTCTTGTGAATGCGAATAGGCCCCCGTTCAGGTACAAAACCAGACCGTTGCACCGCGCGCGGCACTTGCCATTTTTTTCCATCGGTTCAGGTCCGACAGTCCGATGCTCGGTGACGACCGCCGGCTGGCGCGATGCATCCGTCTTGTGAATGCGCAAGTCCAGCCCATCCCAGAGCAACTCAACCATAACTCATCCAACCCAACCGAACGTGATCTGACCCAACCCAATCCAACACAAACCAACCGAACTGAACGTTGTTGGTAGCATTCGCGTTGCATTTTCCTGCATTGTGTCACATTTTTGACAAAATCGAGCCGCCATTGCAGAAGAATGGTAAAATTGTATAATAAAATATACTCAGCCGTATTTTTGACACGATTTTCAAAACAACTGAACGTTATTGGTAGCATTTGCGTTGCATTTTCCTGTATTTTGTCACATTTTTGACAAAATCGAGCCGCTATTGCAGAGGAATGGTAAAATTGTATAATAAAATAGACAATCGTTTATTTTGACACGATTTTCAAAAGAACTGAACGTTGTTGGTAGCATTCGCGTTGCATTTTCCTGCATTTTGTCACATTCTTGACAAAATCGAGCCGTTATTGCAGAGGAATGGTAAAATTGTATAATAAAATAGACTCAGCCGTTTATTTGACACGATTTTCAAAACAACTGAACGTTATTGGTAGCATTTGCGTTGTATTTTCCTGTATTTTGTCACATTCTTGACAAAATCGAGCCGCTATTGCAGAAGAATGGTAAAATTGAATGATAAAATAGGCAACCGTTTATTTTGACACGATTTTCAAAGGAATTGAACGTTATTGGTGGCTTTTGCGTTCTATTTTCCTATACTTTGTCACATTCTTGACAAAATCAAGCCGCTATTGCAGAAGAATGGTAAAATTGTATAATAAAATAGACTCTGCCGTTTATTTGACACGATTTTCAAAACAACTGAACGTTATTGGTAGCATTTGCGTTGTATTTTCATGTATTTTGTAACATTGTTGACAAAATCAAGTCGTTATTGCAGAAGAATTTAAAGTGTTTAATAAAATAGACAACCGTTTATTATGACACTATTTTCAAAGGAATTGAACGTTATTGGTAGCTTTTGCGTTCTATTTTCCTGTATTTTGTCACATTCTTGACAAAATCGGGCCGTTATTGCAGAAGAATGGTAAAATTGTATAATAAAATATACTCAGCCGTTTATATTGACACGATTTTCAAAAGAACTGAACGTTATTGGTAGCATTTGCGTTCTACTTTCCTGCATTGTGTCACATTCTTGACAAAATCGAGCCGCTATTGCAGAAGAATGGTGAAATTGTATAATAAAATATACTCAGCCGTTTATTTGACACGATTTTCAAAACAACTGAACGTTATTGGTAGCTTTTACGTTCTATTTTCCTGTATTTTGTCACATTTTTGACAAAATCGAGCCGCTATTGCAGAGGAATGGTAAAATTGTATAATAAAATAGTCAATCGTTTATTTTGACACGATTTTCAAAAGAACTGAACGTTGTGGGTAGCATTCGCGTTGCATTTTCCTGCATTTTGTCACATTCTTGACAAAATCGAGCCGTTATTGCAGAGGAATGGTAAAATTGTATAATAAAATAGACTCAGCCGTTTATTTGACACGATTTTCAAAACAACTGAACGTTATTGGTAGCATTTGCGTTGTATTTTCCTGTATTTTGTCACATTCTTGACAAAATCGAGCCGCTATTGCAGAAGAATGGTAAAATTGAATGATAAAATAGACAACCGTTTATTTTGACACGATTTTCAATGGAATTGAACGCTATTTGTAGGTTTTACGTTCTATTTTCCTGTATTTTACCCATTCTTGGCAAAATCGAGCCGTTATTGCAGAGGAATGGTAAAATTGTATAATAAAATAGACTTAGCCGTTTATTTGACACGATTTTCAAAACAACTGAACGTTATTGGTAGCATTTGCGTTGTATTTTCCTGTATTTTGTCACATTCTTGACAAAATCGAACAGCTATTGCAGAAGAATGGTAAAATTGTATAATAAAATATACTCAGCCGTTTATTTTGACACGATTTTCAAAACAACTGAACGTTATTGGTAGCATTTGCGTTGTATTTTCCTGCATCGGTCTTGTGAATGCGAAGAGGTCCTCGTTCAGGCTCAAAATCGGACCGTTGCATCGCGCGCGGAACATTAAAATTTTTTTTCGATCGGTTCAAGTTCGACGTTACGGTCGGTCGTAGGACCTCGACCGCGACCGCGACGGCGATCCGACGCTCGGTGACTACCGCCGTGTCACGCGGTGAGTCGGTCCGGTGAATGCGCACCGTTACTGTTGCATCGCGATCGCCGTACAAGTCCGACTCTAAAGTCGATCGTCCCCCTACGACCGCGACGACGGTCGAATGGTCGGTGACGACCGCCAACCGGCGCAATGCATCGGTCTTGTGAATGCGAATAGGCCCCCGTTCAGGTACAAAACCAGACCGTTGCACCGCGCGCGGCACTTGCCATTTTTTTCCATCGGTTCAGGTCCGACAGTCCGATGCTCGGTGACGACCGCCGGCTGGCGCGATGCATCCGTCTTGTGAATGCGCAAGTCCAGCCCATCCCAGAGCAACTCAACCATAACTCATCCAACCCAACCGAACGTGATCTGACCCAACCCAACCCAACACAAACCAACCGAACTGAACGTTGTTGGTAGCATTCGCGTTGCATTTTCCTGCATTGTGTCACATTTTTGACAAAATCGAGCCGCCATTGAAGAAGAATGGTAAAATTGTATAATAAAATATACTCAGCCGTATTTTTGACACGATTTTCAAAACAACTGAACGTTATTGGTAGCATTTGCGTTGTATTTTCCTGTATTTTGTCACATTTTTGACAAAATCGAGCCGCTATTGCAGAGGAATGGTAAAATTGTATAATAAAATAGACAATCGTTTATTTTGACACGATTTTCAAAAGAACTGAACGTTGTTGGTAGCATTTGCGTTGTATTTTCCTGTATTTTGTCACATTCTTGACGAAATCGAGCCGCTATTGCAGAAGAATGGTAAAATTGAATGATAAAATAGGCAACCGTTTATTTTGACACGATTTTCAAAGGAATTGAACGTTATTGGTGGCTTTTGCGTTCTATTTTCCTATACTTTGTCACATTCTTGACAAAATCAAGCCGCTATTGCAGAAGAATGGTAAAATTGTATAATAAAATAGACTCTGCCGTTTATTTGACACGATTTTCAAAACAACTGAACGTTATTGGTAGCATTTGCGTTGTATTTTCATGTATTTTGTAACATTGTTGACAAAATCAAGTCGTTATTGCAGATGAATGGTAAAAGTGTTTAATAAAATAGACAACCGTTTATTATGACACTATTTTCAAAGGAATTGAACGTTATTGGTAGCTTTTGCGTTCTATTTTCCTGTATTTTGTCACATTCTTGACAAAATCGGGCCGTTATTGCAGAAGAATGGTAAAATTGTATAATAAAATATACTCAGCCGTTTATATTGACACGATTTTCAAAAGAACTGAACGTTATTGGTAGCATTTGCGTTCTATTTTCCTGCATTGTGTCACATTCTTGACAAAATCGAGCCGCTATTGCAGAAGAATGGTGAAATTGTATAATAAAATATACTCAGCCGTTTATTTGACACGATTTTCAAAACAACTGAACGTTATTGGTAGCTTTTACGTTCTATTTTCCTGTATTTTGTCACATTTTTGACAAAATCGAGCCGCTATTGCAGAGGAATGGTAAAATTGTATAATAAAATAGTCAATCGTTTATTTTGACACGATTTTCAAAAGAACTGAACGTTGTTGGTAGCATTCGCGTTGCATTTTCCTGCATTTTGTCACATTCTTGACAAAATCGAGCCGTTATTGCAGAGGAATGGTAAAATTGTATAATAAAATAGACTCAGCCGTTTATTTGACACGATTTTCAAAACAACTGAACGTTATTGGTAGCATTTGCGTTGTATTTTCCTGTATTTTGTCACATTCTTGACAAAATCGAGCCGCTATTGCAGAAGAATGGTAAAATTGAATGATAAAATAGACAACCGTTTATTTTGACACGATTTTCAAAGGAATTGAACGTTATTGGTGGCTTTTGCGTTCTATTTTCCTATACTTTGTCACATTCTTGACAAAATCAAGCCGCTATTGCAGAAGAATGGTAAAATTGTATAATAAAATAGACTCAGCTGTTTATATTGACACGATTTTCAAAACAACTGAACGTTAGTGGTAGCATTTGCGTTGTATTTTCATGTATTTTGTAACATTGTTGACAAAATCGAGTCGTTATTGCAGAAGAATGGTAAAAGTGTTTAATAAAATAGACAACCGTTTATTATGACACTATTTTCAAAGGAATTGAACGTTATTGGTAGCATTTGCGTTGTATTTTACTGTATTTTGTCACATTATTGACAAAATCGAGTCGTTATTGCAGAGGAATGGTAAAACTGTATAATAAAATAGACAATCGTTTATTTTGACAAGATTTTCAAAAGAACTGAACGTTGTTGGTAGCATTCGCGTTGCATTTTCCTGCATTTTGTCACATTCTTGACAAAATCGAGCCGTTATTGCAGAGGAATAGTAAAATTGTATAATAAAATAGACTCAGCCGTTTATTTGACACGATTTTCAAAACAACTGAACGTTATTGGTAGCATTTGCGTTGTATTTTCCTGTATTTTATCACAATCTTGACAAAATCGAGCCGCTATTGCAGAAGAACGGTAAAATTGAATGATAAAATAGACAACCGTTTATTTTGACACGATCTTCAAAGGAATTGAACGTTATTGGTGGCCTTTGCGTTCTATTCTCCTATGCTTTGTCACATTCTTGACAAAATCGGGCCGTTATTGCAGAAGAATGGTAAAATTGTATAATAAAATATACTCAGCCGTTTATATTGACACGATTTTCAAAAGAACTGAACGTTATTGGTAGCATTTGCGTTCTATTTTCCTGCATTGTGTCACATTCTTGACAAAATCGAGCCGCTATTGCAGAAGAATGGTGAAATTGTATAATAAAATATACTCAGCCGTTTATTTGACACGATTTTCAAAACAACTGAACGTTATTGGTAGCTTTTACGTTCTATTTTCCTATATTTTGTCACATTCTTGACAAAATCGAGCCGCTATTGCAGAAGAATGGTAAAATTGAATGATAAAATAGGCAACCGTTTATTTTGACACGATTTTCAAAGGAATTGAACGTTATTGGTGGCTTTTGCGTTCTATTTTCCTATACTTTGTCACATTCTTGACAAAATCAAGTCGTTATTGCAGAAGAATGGTAAAAGTGTTTAATAAAATAGACAACCGTTTATTATGACACTATTTTCAAAGGAATTGAACGTTATTGGTAGCTTTTGCGTTCTATTTTCCTGTATTTTGTCACATTCTTGACAAAATCGGGCCGTTATTGCAGAAGAATGGTAAAATTGTATAATAAAATATACTCAGCCGTTTATATTGACACGATTTTCAAAAGAACTGAACGTTATTGGTAGCATTTGCGTTCTATTTTCCTGCATTGTGTCACATTCTTGACAAAATCGAGCCGCTATTGCAGAAGAATGGTGAAATTGTATAATAAAATATACTCAGCCGTTTATTTGACACGATTTTCAAAACAACTGAACGTTATTGGTAGCTTTTACGTTCTATTTTCCTGTATTTTGTCACATTTTTGACAAAATCGAGCCGCTATTGCAGAGGAATGGTAAAATTGTATAATAAAATAGTCAATCGTTTATTTTGACACGATTTTCAAAAGAACTGAACGTTGTTGGTAGCATTCGCGTTGCATTTTCCTGCATTTTGTCACATTCTTGACAAAATCGAGCCGTTATTGCAGAGGAATGGTAAAATTGTATAATAAAATAGACTCAGCCGTTTATTTGACACGATTTTCAAAACAACTGAACGTTATTGGTAGCATTTGCGTTGTATTTTCCTGTATTTTGTCACATTCTTGACAAAATCGAGCCGCTATTGCAGAAGAATGGTAAAATTGAATGATAAAATAGACAACCGTTTATTTTGACACGATTTTCAATGGAATTGAACGTTATTTGTAGGTTTTACGTTCTATTTTCCTGTATTTTACCCATTCTTGGCAAAATCGAGCCGTTATTGCAGAGGAATGGTAAAATTGTATAATAAAATAGACTTAGCCGTTTATTTGACACGATTTTCAAAACAACTGAACGTTATTGGTAGCATTTGCGTTGTATTTTCCTGTATTTTGTCACATTCTTGACAAAATCGAACAGCTATTGCAGAAGAATGGTAAAATTGTATAATAAAATATACTCAGCCGTTTATTTTGACACGATTTTCAAAACAACTGAACGTTATTGGTAGCATTTGCGTTGTATTTTCCTGCATCGGTCTTGTGAATGCGAAGAGGTCCTCGTTCAGGCTCAAAATCGGACCGTTGCATCGCGCGCGGAACATTAAAATTTTTTTTCGATCGGTTCAAGTTCGACGTTACGGTCGGTCGTAGGACCTCGACCGCGACCGCGACGGCGATCCGACGCTCGGTGACTACCGCCGTGTCACGCGGTGAGTCGGTCCGGTGAATGCGCACCGTTACTGTTGCATCGCGATCGCCGTACAAGTCCGACTCTAAAGTCGATCCTCCCCCTACGACCGCGACGACGGTCGAATGGTCGGTGACGACCGCCAACCGGCGCAATGCATCGGTCTTGTGAATGCGAATAGGCCCCCCGTTCAGGTACAAAACCAGACCGTTGCACCGCGCGCGGCACTTGCCATTTTTTTCCATCGGTTCAGGTCCGACAGTCCGATGCTCGGTGACGACCGCCGGCTGGCGCGATGCATCCGTCTTGTGAATGCGCAAGTCCAGCCCATCCCAGAGCAACTCAACCATAACTCATCCAACCCAACCGAACGTGATCTGACCCAACCCAACCCAACACAAACCAACCGAACTGAACGTTGTTGGTAGCATTCGCGTTGCATTTTCCTGCATTGTGTCACATTTTTGACAAAATCGAGCCGCCATTGAAGAAGAATGGTAAAATTGTATAATAAAATATACTCAGCCGTATTTTTGACACGATTTTCAAAACAACTGAACGTTATTGGTAGCATTTGCGTTGTATTTTCCTGTATTTTGTCACATTTTTGACAAAATCGAGCCGCTATTGCAGAGGAATGGTAAAATTGTATAATAAAATAGACAATCGTTTATTTTGACACGATTTTCAAAAGAACTGAACGTTGTTGGTAGCATTTGCGTTGTATTTTCCTGTATTTTGTCACATTCTTGACGAAATCGAGCCGCTATTGCAGAAGAATGGTAAAATTGAATGATAAAATAGGCAACCGTTTATTTTGACACGATTTTCAAAGGAATTGAACGTTATTGGTGGCTTTTGCGTTCTATTTTCCTATACTTTGTCACATTCTTGACAAAATCAAGCCGCTATTGCAGAAGAATGGTAAAATTGTATAATAAAATAGACTCTGCCGTTTATTTGACACGATTTTCAAAACAACTGAACGTTATTGGTAGCATTTGCGTTGTATTTTCATGTATTTTGTAACATTGTTGACAAAATCAAGTCGTTATTGCAGATGAATGGTAAAAGTGTTTAATAAAATAGACAACCGTTTATTATGACACTATTTTCAAAGGAATTGAACGTTATTGGTAGCTTTTGCGTTCTATTTTCCTGTATTTTGTCACATTCTTGACAAAATCGGGCCGTTATTGCAGAAGAATGGTAAAATTGTATAATAAAATATACTCAGCCGTTTATATTGACACGATTTTCAAAAGAACTGAACGTTATTGGTAGCATTTGCGTTCTATTTTCCTGCATTGTGTCACATTCTTGACAAAATCGAGCCGCTATTGCAGAAGAATGGTGAAATTGTATAATAAAATATACTCAGCCGTTTATTTGACACGATTTTCAAAACAACTGAACGTTATTGGTAGCTTTTACGTTCTATTTTCCTGTATTTTGTCACATTTTTGACAAAATCGAGCCGCTATTGCAGAGGAATGGTAAAATTGTATAATAAAATAGTCAATCGTTTATTTTGACACGATTTTCAAAAGAACTGAACGTTGTTGGTAGCATTCGCGTTGCATTTTCCTGCATTTTGTCACATTCTTGACAAAATCGAGCCGTTATTGCAGAGGAATGGTAAAATTGTATAATAAAATAGACTCAGCCGTTTATTTGACACGATTTTCAAAACAACTGAACGTTATTGGTAGCATTTGCGTTGTATTTTCCTGTATTTTGTCACATTCTTGACAAAATCGAGCCGCTATTGCAGAAGAATGGTAAAATTGAATGATAAAATAGACAACCGTTTATTTTGACACGATTTTCAAAGGAATTGAACGTTATTGGTGGCTTTTGCGTTCTATTTTCCTATACTTTGTCACATTCTTGACAAAATCAAGCCGCTATTGCAGAAGAATGGTAAAATTGTATAATAAAATAGACTCAGCTGTTTATATTGACACGATTTTCAAAACAACTGAACGTTAGTGGTAGCATTTGCGTTGTATTTTCATGTATTTTGTAACATTGTTGACAAAATCGAGTCGTTATTGCAGAAGAATGGTAAAAGTGTTTAATAAAATAGACAACCGTTTATTATGACACTATTTTCAAAGGAATTGAACGTTATTGGTAGCATTTGCGTTGTATTTTACTGTATTTTGTCACATTATTGACAAAATCGAGTCGTTATTGCAGAGGAATGGTAAAACTGTATAATAAAATAGACAATCGTTTATTTTGACAAGATTTTCAAAAGAACTGAACGTTGTTGGTAGCATTCGCGTTGCATTTTCCTGCATTTTGTCACATTCTTGACAAAATCGAGCCGTTATTGCAGAGGAATAGTAAAATTGTATAATAAAATAGACTCAGCCGTTTATTTGACACGATTTTCAAAACAACTGAACGTTATTGGTAGCATTTGCGTTGTATTTTCCTGTATTTTATCACAATCTTGACAAAATCGAGCCGCTATTGCAGAAGAACGGTAAAATTGAATGATAAAATAGACAACCGTTTATTTTGACACGATCTTCAAAGGAATTGAACGTTATTGGTGGCCTTTGCGTTCTATTCTCCTATGCTTTGTCACATTCTTGACAAAATCGGGCCGTTATTGCAGAAGAATGGTAAAATTGTATAATAAAATATACTCAGCCGTTTATATTGACACGATTTTCAAAAGAACTGAACGTTATTGGTAGCATTTGCGTTGTATTTTCCTGCATCGGTCTTGTGAATGCGAAGAGGTCCTCGTTCAGGCTCAAAATCGGACCGTTGCATCGCGCGCGGAACATTAACATTTTTTTTCGATCGGTTCAAGTTCGACGTTACGGTCGGTCGTAGGACCTCGACCGCGACCGCGACGGCGATCCGACGCTCGGTGACTACCGCCGTGTCACGCGGTGAGTCGGTCTGGTGAATGCGCACCGTTACTGTTGCATCGCGATCGCCGTACAAGTCCGACTCTAAAGTCGATCGTCCCCCTACGACCGCGACGACGGTCGGATGGTCGGTGACGACCGCCAACCGGCGCAATGCATCGGTCTTGTGAATGCGAATAGGCCCCCGTTCAGGTACAAAACCAGACCGTTGCACCGCGCGCGGCACTTGCCATTTTTTTCCATCGGTTCAGGTCCGACAGTCCGATGCTCGGTGACGACCGCCGGCTGGCGCGATGCATCCGTCTTGTGAATGCGCAAGTCCAGCCCATCCCAGAGCAACTCAACCATAACTCATCCAACCCAACCGAACGTGATCTGACCCAACCCAATCCAACACAAACCAACCGAACTGAACGTTGTTGGTAGCATTCGCGTTGCATTTTCCTGCATTGTGTCACATTTTTGACAAAATCGAGCCGCCATTGCAGAAGAATGGTAAAATTGTATAATAAAATATACTCAGCCGTATTTTTGACACGATTTTCAAAACAACTGAACGTTATTGGTAGCATTTGCGTTGCATTTTCCTGTATTTTGTCACATTTTTGACAAAATCGAGCCGCTATTGCAGAGGAATGGTAAAATTGTATAATAAAATAGACAATCGTTTATTTTGACACGATTTTCAAAAGAACTGAACGTTGTTGGTAGCATTCGCGTTGCATTTTCCTGCATTTTGTCACATTCTTGACAAAATCGAGCCGTTATTGCAGAGGAATGGTAAAATTGTATAATAAAATAGACTCAGCCGTTTATTTGACACGATTTTCAAAACAACTGAACGTTATTGGTAGCATTTGCGTTGTATTTTCCTGTATTTTGTCACATTCTTGACAAAATCGAGCCGCTATTGCAGAAGAATGGTAAAATTGAATGATAAAATAGGCAACCGTTTATTTTGACACGATTTTCAAAGGAATTGAACGTTATTGGTGGCTTTTGCGTTCTATTTTCCTATACTTTGTCACATTCTTGACAAAATCAAGCCGCTATTGCAGAAGAATGGTAAAATTGTATAATAAAATAGACTCTGCCGTTTATTTGACACGATTTTCAAAACAACTGAACGTTATTGGTAGCATTTGCGTTGTATTTTCATGTATTTTGTAACATTGTTGACAAAATCAAGTCGTTATTGCAGAAGAATTTAAAGTGTTTAATAAAATAGACAACCGTTTATTATGACACTATTTTCAAAGGAATTGAACGTTATTGGTAGCTTTTGCGTTCTATTTTCCTGTATTTTGTCACATTCTTGACAAAATCGGGCCGTTATTGCAGAAGAATGGTAAAATTGTATAATAAAATATACTCAGCCGTTTATATTGACACGATTTTCAAAAGAACTGAACGTTATTGGTAGCATTTGCGTTCTACTTTCCTGCATTGTGTCACATTCTTGACAAAATCGAGCCGCTATTGCAGAAGAATGGTGAAATTGTATAATAAAATATACTCAGCCGTTTATTTGACACGATTTTCAAAACAACTGAACGTTATTGGTAGCTTTTACGTTCTATTTTCCTGTATTTTGTCACATTTTTGACAAAATCGAGCCGCTATTGCAGAGGAATGGTAAAATTGTATAATAAAATAGTCAATCGTTTATTTTGACACGATTTTCAAAAGAACTGAACGTTGTGGGTAGCATTCGCGTTGCATTTTCCTGCATTTTGTCACATTCTTGACAAAATCGAGCCGTTATTGCAGAGGAATGGTAAAATTGTATAATAAAATAGACTCAGCCGTTTATTTGACACGATTTTCAAAACAACTGAACGTTATTGGTAGCATTTGCGTTGTATTTTCCTGTATTTTGTCACATTCTTGACAAAATCGAGCCGCTATTGCAGAAGAATGGTAAAATTGAATGATAAAATAGACAACCGTTTATTTTGACACGATTTTCAATGGAATTGAACGCTATTTGTAGGTTTTACGTTCTATTTTCCTGTATTTTACCCATTCTTGGCAAAATCGAGCCGTTATTGCAGAGGAATGGTAAAATTGTATAATAAAATAGACTTAGCCGTTTATTTGACACGATTTTCAAAACAACTGAACGTTATTGGTAGCATTTGCGTTGTATTTTCCTGTATTTTGTCACATTCTTGACAAAATCGAACAGCTATTGCAGAAGAATGGTAAAATTGTATAATAAAATATACTCAGCCGTTTATTTTGACACGATTTTCAAAACAACTGAACGTTATTGGTAGCATTTGCGTTGTATTTTCCTGCATCGGTCTTGTGAATGCGAAGAGGTCCTCGTTCAGGCTCAAAATCGGACCGTTGCATCGCGCGCGGAACATTAAAATTTTTTTTCGATCGGTTCAAGTTCGACGTTACGGTCGGTCGTAGGACCTCGACCGCGACCGCGACGGCGATCCGACGCTCGGTGACTACCGCCGTGTCACGCGGTGAGTCGGTCCGGTGAATGCGCACCGTTACTGTTGCATCGCGATCGCCGTACAAGTCCGACTCTAAAGTCGATCGTCCCCCTACGACCGCGACGACGGTCGAATGGTCGGTGACGACCGCCAACCGGCGCAATGCATCGGTCTTGTGAATGCGAATAGGCCCCCGTTCAGGTACAAAACCAGACCGTTGCACCGCGCGCGGCACTTGCCATTTTTTTCCATCGGTTCAGGTCCGACAGTCCGATGCTCGGTGACGACCGCCGGCTGGCGCGATGCATCCGTCTTGTGAATGCGCAAGTCCAGCCCATCCCAGAGCAACTCAACCATAACTCATCCAACCCAACCGAACGTGATCTGACCCAACCCAACCCAACACAAACCAACCGAACTGAACGTTGTTGGTAGCATTCGCGTTGCATTTTCCTGCATTGTGTCACATTTTTGACAAAATCGAGCCGCCATTGAAGAAGAATGGTAAAATTGTATAATAAAATATACTCAGCCGTATTTTTGACACGATTTTCAAAACAACTGAACGTTATTGGTAGCATTTGCGTTGTATTTTCCTGTATTTTGTCACATTTTTGACAAAATCGAGCCGCTATTGCAGAGGAATGGTAAAATTGTATAATAAAATAGACAATCGTTTATTTTGACACGATTTTCAAAAGAACTGAACGTTGTTGGTAGCATTTGCGTTGTATTTTCCTGTATTTTGTCACATTCTTGACGAAATCGAGCCGCTATTGCAGAAGAATGGTAAAATTGAATGATAAAATAGGCAACCGTTTATTTTGACACGATTTTCAAAGGAATTGAACGTTATTGGTGGCTTTTGCGTTCTATTTTCCTATACTTTGTCACATTCTTGACAAAATCAAGCCGCTATTGCAGAAGAATGGTAAAATTGTATAATAAAATAGACTCTGCCGTTTATTTGACACGATTTTCAAAACAACTGAACGTTATTGGTAGCATTTGCGTTGTATTTTCATGTATTTTGTAACATTGTTGACAAAATCAAGTCGTTATTGCAGATGAATGGTAAAAGTGTTTAATAAAATAGACAACCGTTTATTATGACACTATTTTCAAAGGAATTGAACGTTATTGGTAGCTTTTGCGTTCTATTTTCCTGTATTTTGTCACATTCTTGACAAAATCGGGCCGTTATTGCAGAAGAATGGTAAAATTGTATAATAAAATATACTCAGCCGTTTATATTGACACGATTTTCAAAAGAACTGAACGTTATTGGTAGCATTTGCGTTCTATTTTCCTGCATTGTGTCACATTCTTGACAAAATCGAGCCGCTATTGCAGAAGAATGGTGAAATTGTATAATAAAATATACTCAGCCGTTTATTTGACACGATTTTCAAAACAACTGAACGTTATTGGTAGCTTTTACGTTCTATTTTCCTGTATTTTGTCACATTTTTGACAAAATCGAGCCGCTATTGCAGAGGAATGGTAAAATTGTATAATAAAATAGTCAATCGTTTATTTTGACACGATTTTCAAAAGAACTGAACGTTGTTGGTAGCATTCGCGTTGCATTTTCCTGCATTTTGTCACATTCTTGACAAAATCGAGCCGTTATTGCAGAGGAATGGTAAAATTGTATAATAAAATAGACTCAGCCGTTTATTTGACACGATTTTCAAAACAACTGAACGTTATTGGTAGCATTTGCGTTGTATTTTCCTGTATTTTGTCACATTCTTGACAAAATCGAGCCGCTATTGCAGAAGAATGGTAAAATTGAATGATAAAATAGACAACCGTTTATTTTGACACGATTTTCAAAGGAATTGAACGTTATTGGTGGCTTTTGCGTTCTATTTTCCTATACTTTGTCACATTCTTGACAAAATCAAGCCGCTATTGCAGAAGAATGGTAAAATTGTATAATAAAATAGACTCAGCTGTTTATATTGACACGATTTTCAAAACAACTGAACGTTAGTGGTAGCATTTGCGTTGTATTTTCATGTATTTTGTAACATTGTTGACAAAATCGAGTCGTTATTGCAGAAGAATGGTAAAAGTGTTTAATAAAATAGACAACCGTTTATTATGACACTATTTTCAAAGGAATTGAACGTTATTGGTAGCATTTGCGTTGTATTTTACTGTATTTTGTCACATTATTGACAAAATCGAGTCGTTATTGCAGAGGAATGGTAAAACTGTATAATAAAATAGACAATCGTTTATTTTGACAAGATTTTCAAAAGAACTGAACGTTGTTGGTAGCATTCGCGTTGCATTTTCCTGCATTTTGTCACATTCTTGACAAAATCGAGCCGTTATTGCAGAGGAATAGTAAAATTGTATAATAAAATAGACTCAGCCGTTTATTTGACACGATTTTCAAAACAACTGAACGTTATTGGTAGCATTTGCGTTGTATTTTCCTGTATTTTATCACAATCTTGACAAAATCGAGCCGCTATTGCAGAAGAACGGTAAAATTGAATGATAAAATAGACAACCGTTTATTTTGACACGATCTTCAAAGGAATTGAACGTTATTGGTGGCCTTTGCGTTCTATTCTCCTATGCTTTGTCACATTCTTGACAAAATCGGGCCGTTATTGCAGAAGAATGGTAAAATTGTATAATAAAATATACTCAGCCGTTTATATTGACACGATTTTCAAAAGAACTGAACGTTATTGGTAGCATTTGCGTTCTATTTTCCTGCATTGTGTCACATTCTTGACAAAATCGAGCCGCTATTGCAGAAGAATGGTGAAATTGTATAATAAAATATACTCAGCCGTTTATTTGACACGATTTTCAAAACAACTGAACGTTATTGGTAGCTTTTACGTTCTATTTTCCTATATTTTGTCACATTCTTGACAAAATCGAGCCGCTATTGCAGAAGAATGGTAAAATTGAATGATAAAATAGGCAACCGTTTATTTTGACACGATTTTCAAAGGAATTGAACGTTATTGGTGGCTTTTGCGTTCTATTTTCCTATACTTTGTCACATTCTTGACAAAATCAAGTCGTTATTGCAGAAGAATGGTAAAAGTGTTTAATAAAATAGACAACCGTTTATTATGACACTATTTTCAAAGGAATTGAACGTTATTGGTAGCTTTTGCGTTCTATTTTCCTGTATTTTGTCACATTCTTGACAAAATCGGGCCGTTATTGCAGAAGAATGGTAAAATTGTATAATAAAATATACTCAGCCGTTTATATTGACACGATTTTCAAAAGAACTGAACGTTATTGGTAGCATTTGCGTTCTATTTTCCTGCATTGTGTCACATTCTTGACAAAATCGAGCCGCTATTGCAGAAGAATGGTGAAATTGTATAATAAAATATACTCAGCCGTTTATTTGACACGATTTTCAAAACAACTGAACGTTATTGGTAGCTTTTACGTTCTATTTTCCTGTATTTTGTCACATTTTTGACAAAATCGAGCCGCTATTGCAGAGGAATGGTAAAATTGTATAATAAAATAGTCAATCGTTTATTTTGACACGATTTTCAAAAGAACTGAACGTTGTTGGTAGCATTCGCGTTGCATTTTCCTGCATTTTGTCACATTCTTGACAAAATCGAGCCGTTATTGCAGAGGAATGGTAAAATTGTATAATAAAATAGACTCAGCCGTTTATTTGACACGATTTTCAAAACAACTGAACGTTATTGGTAGCATTTGCGTTGTATTTTCCTGTATTTTGTCACATTCTTGACAAAATCGAGCCGCTATTGCAGAAGAATGGTAAAATTGAATGATAAAATAGACAACCGTTTATTTTGACACGATTTTCAATGGAATTGAACGTTATTTGTAGGTTTTACGTTCTATTTTCCTGTATTTTACCCATTCTTGGCAAAATCGAGCCGTTATTGCAGAGGAATGGTAAAATTGTATAATAAAATAGACTTAGCCGTTTATTTGACACGATTTTCAAAACAACTGAACGTTATTGGTAGCATTTGCGTTGTATTTTCCTGTATTTTGTCACATTCTTGACAAAATCGAACAGCTATTGCAGAAGAATGGTAAAATTGTATAATAAAATATACTCAGCCGTTTATTTTGACACGATTTTCAAAACAACTGAACGTTATTGGTAGCATTTGCGTTGTATTTTCCTGCATCGGTCTTGTGAATGCGAAGAGGTCCTCGTTCAGGCTCAAAATCGGACCGTTGCATCGCGCGCGGAACATTAAAATTTTTTTTCGATCGGTTCAAGTTCGACGTTACGGTCGGTCGTAGGACCTCGACCGCGACCGCGACGGCGATCCGACGCTCGGTGACTACCGCCGTGTCACGCGGTGAGTCGGTCCGGTGAATGCGCACCGTTACTGTTGCATCGCGATCGCCGTACAAGTCCGACTCTAAAGTCGATCCTCCCCCTACGACCGCGACGACGGTCGAATGGTCGGTGACGACCGCCAACCGGCGCAATGCATCGGTCTTGTGAATGCGAATAGGCCCCCCGTTCAGGTACAAAACCAGACCGTTGCACCGCGCGCGGCACTTGCCATTTTTTTCCATCGGTTCAGGTCCGACAGTCCGATGCTCGGTGACGACCGCCGGCTGGCGCGATGCATCCGTCTTGTGAATGCGCAAGTCCAGCCCATCCCAGAGCAACTCAACCATAACTCATCCAACCCAACCGAACGTGATCTGACCCAACCCAACCCAACACAAACCAACCGAACTGAACGTTGTTGGTAGCATTCGCGTTGCATTTTCCTGCATTGTGTCACATTTTTGACAAAATCGAGCCGCCATTGAAGAAGAATGGTAAAATTGTATAATAAAATATACTCAGCCGTATTTTTGACACGATTTTCAAAACAACTGAACGTTATTGGTAGCATTTGCGTTGTATTTTCCTGTATTTTGTCACATTTTTGACAAAATCGAGCCGCTATTGCAGAGGAATGGTAAAATTGTATAATAAAATAGACAATCGTTTATTTTGACACGATTTTCAAAAGAACTGAACGTTGTTGGTAGCATTTGCGTTGTATTTTCCTGTATTTTGTCACATTCTTGACGAAATCGAGCCGCTATTGCAGAAGAATGGTAAAATTGAATGATAAAATAGGCAACCGTTTATTTTGACACGATTTTCAAAGGAATTGAACGTTATTGGTGGCTTTTGCGTTCTATTTTCCTATACTTTGTCACATTCTTGACAAAATCAAGCCGCTATTGCAGAAGAATGGTAAAATTGTATAATAAAATAGACTCTGCCGTTTATTTGACACGATTTTCAAAACAACTGAACGTTATTGGTAGCATTTGCGTTGTATTTTCATGTATTTTGTAACATTGTTGACAAAATCAAGTCGTTATTGCAGATGAATGGTAAAAGTGTTTAATAAAATAGACAACCGTTTATTATGACACTATTTTCAAAGGAATTGAACGTTATTGGTAGCTTTTGCGTTCTATTTTCCTGTATTTTGTCACATTCTTGACAAAATCGGGCCGTTATTGCAGAAGAATGGTAAAATTGTATAATAAAATATACTCAGCCGTTTATATTGACACGATTTTCAAAAGAACTGAACGTTATTGGTAGCATTTGCGTTCTATTTTCCTGCATTGTGTCACATTCTTGACAAAATCGAGCCGCTATTGCAGAAGAATGGTGAAATTGTATAATAAAATATACTCAGCCGTTTATTTGACACGATTTTCAAAACAACTGAACGTTATTGGTAGCTTTTACGTTCTATTTTCCTGTATTTTGTCACATTTTTGACAAAATCGAGCCGCTATTGCAGAGGAATGGTAAAATTGTATAATAAAATAGTCAATCGTTTATTTTGACACGATTTTCAAAAGAACTGAACGTTGTTGGTAGCATTCGCGTTGCATTTTCCTGCATTTTGTCACATTCTTGACAAAATCGAGCCGTTATTGCAGAGGAATGGTAAAATTGTATAATAAAATAGACTCAGCCGTTTATTTGACACGATTTTCAAAACAACTGAACGTTATTGGTAGCATTTGCGTTGTATTTTCCTGTATTTTGTCACATTCTTGACAAAATCGAGCCGCTATTGCAGAAGAATGGTAAAATTGAATGATAAAATAGACAACCGTTTATTTTGACACGATTTTCAAAGGAATTGAACGTTATTGGTGGCTTTTGCGTTCTATTTTCCTATACTTTGTCACATTCTTGACAAAATCAAGCCGCTATTGCAGAAGAATGGTAAAATTGTATAATAAAATAGACTCAGCTGTTTATATTGACACGATTTTCAAAACAACTGAACGTTAGTGGTAGCATTTGCGTTGTATTTTCATGTATTTTGTAACATTGTTGACAAAATCGAGTCGTTATTGCAGAAGAATGGTAAAAGTGTTTAATAAAATAGACAACCGTTTATTATGACACTATTTTCAAAGGAATTGAACGTTATTGGTAGCATTTGCGTTGTATTTTACTGTATTTTGTCACATTATTGACAAAATCGAGTCGTTATTGCAGAGGAATGGTAAAACTGTATAATAAAATAGACAATCGTTTATTTTGACAAGATTTTCAAAAGAACTGAACGTTGTTGGTAGCATTCGCGTTGCATTTTCCTGCATTTTGTCACATTCTTGACAAAATCGAGCCGTTATTGCAGAGGAATAGTAAAATTGTATAATAAAATAGACTCAGCCGTTTATTTGACACGATTTTCAAAACAACTGAACGTTATTGGTAGCATTTGCGTTGTATTTTCCTGTATTTTATCACAATCTTGACAAAATCGAGCCGCTATTGCAGAAGAACGGTAAAATTGAATGATAAAATAGACAACCGTTTATTTTGACACGATCTTCAAAGGAATTGAACGTTATTGGTGGCCTTTGCGTTCTATTCTCCTATGCTTTGTCACATTCTTGACAAAATCGGGCCGTTATTGCAGAAGAATGGTAAAATTGTATAATAAAATATACTCAGCCGTTTATATTGACACGATTTTCAAAAGAACTGAACGTTATTGGTAGCATTTGCGTTCTATTTTCCTGCATTGTGTCACATTCTTGACAAAATCGAGCCGCTATTGCAGAAGAATGGTGAAATTGTATAATAAAATATACTCAGCCGTTTATTTGACACGATTTTCAAAACAACTGAACGTTATTGGTAGCTTTTACGTTCTATTTTCCTATATTTTGTCACATTCTTGACAAAATCGAGCCGCTATTGCAGAAGAATGGTAAAATTGAATGATAAAATAGGCAACCGTTTATTTTGACACGATTTTCAAAGGAATTGAACGTTATTGGTGGCTTTTGCGTTCTATTTTCCTATACTTTGTCACATTCTTGACAAAATCAAGTCGTTATTGCAGAAGAATGGTAAAAGTGTTTAATAAAATAGACAACCGTTTATTATGACACTATTTTCAAAGGAATTGAACGTTATTGGTAGCTTTTGCGTTCTATTTTCCTGTATTTTGTCACATTCTTGACAAAATCGGGCCGTTATTGCAGAAGAATGGTAAAATTGTATAATAAAATATACTCAGCCGTTTATATTGACACGATTTTCAAAAGAACTGAACGTTATTGGTAGCATTTGCGTTCTATTTTCCTGCATTGTGTCACATTCTTGACAAAATCGAGCCGCTATTGCAGAAGAATGGTGAAATTGTATAATAAAATATACTCAGCCGTTTATTTGACACGATTTTCAAAACAACTGAACGTTATTGGTAGCTTTTACGTTCTATTTTCCTGTATTTTGTCACATTTTTGACAAAATCGAGCCGCTATTGCAGAGGAATGGTAAAATTGTATAATAAAATAGTCAATCGTTTATTTTGACACGATTTTCAAAAGAACTGAACGTTGTTGGTAGCATTCGCGTTGCATTTTCCTGCATTTTGTCACATTCTTGACAAAATCGAGCCGTTATTGCAGAGGAATGGTAAAATTGTATAATAAAATAGACTCAGCCGTTTATTTGACACGATTTTCAAAACAACTGAACGTTATTGGTAGCATTTGCGTTGTATTTTCCTGTATTTTGTCACATTCTTGACAAAATCGAGCCGCTATTGCAGAAGAATGGTAAAATTGAATGATAAAATAGACAACCGTTTATTTTGACACGATTTTCAAAGGAATTGAACGTTATTGGTGGCTTTTGCGTTCTATTTTCCTATACTTTGTCACATTCTTGACAAAATCAAGCCGCTATTGCAGAAGAATGGTAAAATTGTATAATAAAATAGACTCAGCTGTTTATATTGACACGATTTTCAAAACAACTGAACGTTAGTGGTAGCATTTGCGTTGTATTTTCATGTATTTTGTAACATTGTTGACAAAATCGAGTCGTTATTGCAGAAGAATGGTAAAAGTGTTTAATAAAATAGACAACCGTTTATTATGACACTATTTTCAAAGGAATTGAACGTTATTGGTAGCATTTGCGTTGTATTTTACTGTATTTTGTCACATTATTGACAAAATCGAGTCGTTATTGCAGAGGAATGGTAAAACTGTATAATAAAATAGACAATCGTTTATTTTGACAAGATTTTCAAAAGAACTGAACGTTGTTGGTAGCATTCGCGTTGCATTTTCCTGCATTTTGTCACATTCTTGACAAAATCGAGCCGTTATTGCAGAGGAATAGTAAAATTGTATAATAAAATAGACTCAGCCGTTTATTTGACACGATTTTCAAAACAACTGAACGTTATTGGTAGCATTTGCGTTGTATTTTCCTGTATTTTATCACAATCTTGACAAAATCGAGCCGCTATTGCAGAAGAACGGTAAAATTGAATGATAAAATAGACAACCGTTTATTTTGACACGATCTTCAAAGGAATTGAACGTTATTGGTGGCCTTTGCGTTCTATTCTCCTATGGTTTGTCACATTCTTGACAAAATCGGGCCGTTATTGCAGAAAAATGGTAAAATTGTATAATAAAATATACTCAGCCGTTTATATTGACACGATTTTCAAAAGAACTGAACGTTATTGGTAGCATTTGCGTTCTATTTTCCTGCATTGTGTCACATTCTTGACAAAATCGAGCCGCTATTGCAGAAGAATGGTGAAATTGTATAATAAAATATACTCAGCCGTTTATTTGACACGATTTTCAAAACAACTGAACGTTATTGGTAGCTTTTACGTTCTATTTTCCTATATTTTGTCACATTCTTGACAAAATCGAGCCGCTATTGCAGAGGAATGGTAAAATATTGTATAATAAAATAGACTCAGCCGTTTATTTGACACGATTTTCAAAACAACTGAACGTTATTGGTAGCATTTGCGTTGTATTTTCCTGTATTTTGTCATATTATTGACACAATCGAGTCGCTATTGCAGAAGAATGGTAAAATTGTATAATAAAATATACTCAGCCGTTTATATTGACACGATTTTCAAAAGAACTGAACGTTATTGGTAGCATTTGCGTTCTATTTTCCTGCATTGTGTCACATTCTTGACAAAATCGAGCCGCTATTGCAGAAGAATGGTAAAATTGTATAATAAAATATACTCAGCCGTTTATTTGACACGATTTTCAAAACAACTGAACGTTATTGGTAGCTTTTACGTTCTATTTTCCTATACTTTGTCACATTCTTGACAAAATCAAGCCGCTATTGCAGAAGAATGGTAAAATTGTATAATAAAATAGACTCTGCCGTTTATTTGACACGATTTTCAAAACAACTGAACGTTATTGGTAGCATTTGCGTTGTATTTTCATGTATTTTGTAACATTGTTGACAAAATCAAGTCGTTATTGCAGAAGAATGGTAAAAGTGTTTAATAAAATAGACAACCGTTTATTATGACACTATTTTCAAGGGAAATGAACGTTATTGGTAGCTTTTGCGTTCTATTTTCCTGTATTTTGTCACATTCTTGACAAAATCGGGCCGTTATTGCAGAAGAATGGTAAAATTGTATAATAAAATATACTCAGCCGTTTATATTGACACGATTTTCAAAACAACTGAACGTTATTGGTAGCTTTTACGTTCTATTTTCCTGTATTTTGTCACATTTTTGACAAAATCGAGCCGCTATTGCAGAGGAATGGTAAAATTGTATAATAAAATAGTCAATCGTTTATTTTGACACGATTTTCAAAAGAACTGAACGTTGTTGGTAGCATTCGCGTTGCATTTTCCTGCATTTTGTCACATTCTTGACAAAATCGAGCCGTTATTGCAGAGGAATGGTAAAATTGTATAATAAAATAGACTCAGCCGTTTATTTGACACGATTTTCAAAACAACTGAACGTTATTGGTAGCATTTGCGTTGTATTTTCCTGTATTTTGTCACATTCTTGACAAAATCGAGCCGCTATTGCAGAAGAATGGTAAAATTGAATGATAAAATAGGCAACCGTTTATTTTGACACGATTTTCAAAGGAATTGAACGTTATTGGTGGCTTCTGCGTTCTATTTTCCTATACTTTGTCACATTCTTGACAAAATCAAGCCGCTATTGCAGAAGAATGGTAAAATTGTATAATAAAATAGACTCTGCCGTTTATTTGACACGATTTTCAAAACAACTGAACGTTATTGGTAGCATTTGCGTTGTATTTTCATGTATTTTGTAACATTGTTGACAAAATCAAGTCGTTATTGCAGAAGAATGGTAAAAGTGTTTAATAAAATAGACAACCGTTTATTATGACACTATTTTCAAGGGAAATGAACGTTATTGGTAGCTTTTGCGTTCTATTTTCCTGTATTTTGTCACATTCTTGACAAAATCGGGCCGTTATTGCAGAAGAATGGTAAAATTGTATAATAAAATATACTCAGCCGTTTATATTGACACGATTTTCAAAACAACTGAACGTTATTGGTAGCTTTTACGTTCTATTTTCCTGTATTTTGTCACATTTTTGACAAAATCGAGCCGCTATTGCAGAGGAATGGTAAAATTGTATAATAAAATAGTCAATCGTTTATTTTGACACGATTTTCAAAAGAACTGAACGTTGTTGGTAGCATTCGCGTTGCATTTTCCTGCATTTTGTCACATTCTTGACAAAATCGAGCCGTTATTGCAGAGGAATGGTAAAATTGTATAATAAAATAGACTCAGCCGTTTATTTGACACGATTTTCAAAACAACTGAACGTTATTGGTAGCATTTGCGTTGTATTTTCCTGTATTTTGTCACATTCTTGACAAAATCGAGCCGCTATTGCAGAAGAATGGTAAAATTGAATGATAAAATAGACAACCGTTTATTTTGACACGATTTTCAAAGGAATTGAACGTTATTGGTGGTTTTGCGTTCTATTTTCCTATACTTTGTCACATTCTTGACAAAATCAAGCCGCTATTGCAGAAGAATGGTAAAATTGTATAATAAAATAGACTCAGCTGTTTATATTGACACGATTTTCAAAACAACTGAACGTTAGTGGTAGCATTTGCGTTGTATTTTCATGTATTTTGTAACATTGTTGACAAAATCGAGTCGTTATTGCAGAAGAATGGTAAAAGTGTTTAATAAAATAGACAACCGTTTATTATGACACTATTTTCAAAGGAATTGAACGTTATTGGTAGCATTTGCGTTGTATTTTACTGTATTTTGTCACATTATTGACAAAATCGAGTCGTTATTGCAGAGGAATGGTAAAACTGTATAATAAAATAGACAATCGTTTATTTTGACAAGATTTTCAAAAGAACTGAACGTTGTTGGTAGCATTCGCGTTGCATTTTCCTGCATTTTGTCACATTCTTGACAAAATCGAGCCGTTATTGCAGAGGAATAGTAAAATTGTATAATAAAATAGACTCAGCCGTTTATTTGACACGATTTTCAAAACAACTGAACGTTATTGGTAGCATTTGCGTTGTATTTTCCTGTATTTTATCACAATCTTGACAAAATCGAGCCGCTATTGCAGAAGAACGGTAAAATTGAATGATAAAATAGACAACCGTTTATTTTGACACGATCTTCAAAGGAATTGAACGTTATTGGTGGCCTTTGCGTTCTATTCTCCTATGCTTTGTCACATTCTTGACAAAATCGGGCCGTTATTGCAGAAGAATGGTAAAATTGTATAATAAAATATACTCAGCCGTTTATATTGACACGATTTTCAAAAGAACTGAACGTTATTGGTAGCATTTGCGTTCTATTTTCCTGCATTGTGTCACATTCTTGACAAAATCGAGCCGCTATTGCAGAAGAATGGTGAAATTGTATAATAAAATATACTCAGCCGTTTATTTGACACGATTTTCAAAACAACTGAACGTTATTGGTAGCTTTTACGTTCTATTTTCCTATATTTTGTCACATTCTTGACAAAATCGAGCCGCTATTGCAGAAGAATGGTAAAATTGAATGATAAAATAGGCAACCGTTTATTTTGACACGATTTTCAAAGGAATTGAACGTTATTGGTGGCTTTTGCGTTCTATTTTCCTATACTTTGTCACATTCTTGACAAAATCAAGCCGCTATTGCAGAAGAATGGTAAAATTGTATAATAAAATAGACTCTGCCGTTTATTTGACACGATTTTCAAAACAACTGAACGTTATTGGTAGCATTTGCGTTGTATTTTCATGTATTTTGTAACATTGTTGACAAAATCAAGTCGTTATTGCAGAAGAATGGTAAAAGTGTTTAATAAAATAGACAACCGTTTATTATGACACTATTTTCAAAGGAATTGAACGTTATTGGTAGCTTTTGCGTTCTATTTTCCTGTATTTTGTCACATTCTTGACAAAATCGGGCCGTTATTGCAGAAGAATGGTAAAATTGTATAATAAAATATACTCAGCCGTTTATATTGACACGATTTTCAAAAGAACTGAACGTTATTGGTAGCATTTGCGTTCTATTTTCCTGCATTGTGTCACATTCTTGACAAAATCGAGCCGCTATTGCAGAAGAATGGTGAAATTGTATAATAAAATATACTCAGCCGTTTATTTGACACGATTTTCAAAACAACTGAACGTTATTGGTAGCTTTTGCGTTCTATTTTCCTGTATTTTGTCACATTCTTGACAAAATCGGGCCGTTATTGCAGAAGAATGGTAAAATTGTATAATAAAATATACTCAGCCGTTTATATTGACACGATTTTCAAAAGAACTGAACGTTATTGGTAGCATTTGCGTTCTATTTTCCTGCATTGTGTCACCTTCTTGACAAAATCGAGCCGCTATTGCAGAAGAATGGTGAAATTGTATAATAAAATATACTCAGCCGTTTATTTGACACGATTTTCAAAACAACTGAACGTTATTGGTAGCTTTTACGTTCTATTTTCCTGTATTTTGTCACATTTTTGACAAAATCGAGCCGCTATTGCAGAGGAATGGTAAAATTGTATAATAAAATAGTCAATCGTTTATTTTGACACGATTTTCAAAAGAACTGAACGTTGTTGGTAGCATTCGCGTTGCATTTTCCTGCATTTTGTCACATTCTTGACAAAATCGAGCCGTTATTGCAGAGGAATGGTAAAATTGTATAATAAAATAGACTCAGCCGTTTATTTGACACGATTTTCAAAACAACTGAACGTTATTGGTAGCATTTGCGTTGTATTTTCCTGTATTTTGTCACATTCTTGACAAAATCGAGCCGCTATTGCAGAAGAATGGTAAAATTGAATGATAAAATAGACAACCGTTTATTTTGACACGATTTTCAAAGGAATTGAACGTTATTGGTGGCTTTTGCGTTCTATTTTCCTATACTTTGTCACATTCTTGACAAAATCAAGCCGCTATTGCAGAAGAATGGTAAAATTGTATAATAAAATAGACTCAGCTGTTTATATTGACACGATTTTCAAAACAACTGAACGTTAGTGGTAGCATTTGCGTTGTATTTTCATGTATTTTGTAACATTGTTGACAAAATCGAGTCGTTATTGCAGAAGAATGGTAAAAGTGTTTAATAAAATAGACAACCGTTTATTATGACACTATTTTCGAAGGAATTGAACGTTATTGGTAGCATTTGCGTTGTATTTTACTGTATTTTGTCACATTATTGACAAAATCGAGTCGTTATTGCAGAGGAATGGTAAAACTGTATAATAAAATAGACAATCGTTTATTTTGACAAGATTTTCAAAAGAACTGAACGTTGTTGGTAGCATTCGCGTTGCATTTTCCTGCATTTTGTCACATTCTTGACAAAATCGAGCCGTTATTGCAGAGGAATAGTAAAATTGTATAATAAAATAGACTCAGCCGTTTATTTGACACGATTTTCAAAACAACTGAACGTTATTGGTAGCATTTGCGTTGTATTTTCCTGTATTTTATCACAATCTTGACAAAATCGAGCCGCTATTGCAGAAGAACGGTAAAATTGAATGATAAAATAGACAACCGTTTATTTTGACACGATCTTCAAAGGAATTGAACGTTATTGGTGGCCTTTGCGTTCTATTCTCCTATGCTTTGTCACATTCTTGACAAAATCGGGCCGTTATTGCAGAAGAATGGTAAAATTGTATAATAAAATATACTCAGCCGTTTATATTGACACGATTTTCAAAAGAACTGAACGTTATTGGTAGCATTTGCGTTCTATTTTCCTGCATTGTGTCACATTCTTGACAAAATCGAGCCGCTATTGCAGAAGAATGGTGAAATTGTATAATAAAATATACTCAGCCGTTTATTTGACACGATTTTCAAAACAACTGAACGTTATTGGTAGCTTTTACGTTCTATTTTCCTATATTTTGTCACATTCTTGACAAAATCGAGCCGCTATTGCAGAAGAATGGTAAAATTGAATGATAAAATAGGCAACCGTTTATTTTGACACGATTTTCAAAGGAATTGAACGTTATTGGTGGCTTTTGCGTTCTATTTTCCTATACTTTGTCACATTCTTGACAAAATCAAGCCGCTATTGCAGAAGAATGGTAAAATTGTATAATAAAATAGACTCTGCCGTTTATTTGACACGATTTTCAAAACAACTGAACGTTATTGGTAGCATTTGCGTTGTATTTTCATGTATTTTGTAACATTGTTGACAAAATCAAGTCGTTATTGCAGAAGAATGGTAAAAGTGTTTAATAAAATAGACAACCGTTTATTATGACACTATTTTCAAAGGAATTGAACGTTATTGGTAGCTTTTGCGTTCTATTTTCCTGTATTTTGTCACATTCTTGACAAAATCGGGCCGTTATTGCAGAAGAATGGTAAAATTGTATAATAAAATAAACTCAGCCGTTTATATTGACACGATTTTCAAAAGAACTGAACGTTATTGGTAGCATTTGCGTTCTATTTTCCTGCATTGTGTCACATTCTTGACAATATCGAGCCGCTATTGCAGAAGAATGGTGAAATTGTATAATAAAATATACTCAGCCGTTTATTTGACACGATTTTCAAAACAACTGAACGTTATTGGTAGCTTTTGCGTTCTATTTTCCTGTATTTTGTCACATTCTTGACAAAATCGGGCCGTTATTGCAGAAGAATGGTAAAATTGTATAATAAAATATACTCAGCCGTTTATATTGACACGATTTTCAAAAGAACTGAACGTTATTGGTAGCATTTGCGTTCTATTTTCCTGCATTGTGTCACCTTCTTGACAAAATCGAGCCGCTATTGCAGAGGAATGGTAAAATTGTATAATAAAATAGTCAATCGTTTATTTTGACACGATTTTCAAAAGAACTGAACGTTGTTGGTAGCATTCGCGTTGCATTTTCCTGCATTTTGTCACATTCTTGACAAAATCGAGCCGTTATTGCAGAGGAATGGTAAAATTGTATAATAAAATAGACTCAGCCGTTTATTTGACACGATTTTCAAAACAACTGAACGTTATTGGTAGCATTTGCGTTGTATTTTCCTGTATTTTGTCACATTCTTGACAAAATCGAGCCGCTATTGCAGAAGAATGGTAAAATTGAATGATAAAATAGACAACCGTTTATTTTGACACGATTTTCAAAGGAATTGAACGTTATTGGTGGCTTTTGCGTTCTATTTTCCTATACTTTGTCACATTCTTGACAAAATCAAGCCGCTATTGCAGAAGAATGGTAAAATTGTATAATAAAATAGACTCAGCTGTTTATATTGACACGATTTTCAAAACAACTGAACGTTAGTGGTAGCATTTGCGTTGTATTTTCATGTATTTTGTAACATTGTTGACAAAATCGAGTCGTTATTGCAGAAGAATGGTAAAAGTGTTTAATAAAATAGACAACCGTTTATTATGACACTATTTTCAAAGGAATTGAACGTTATTGGTAGCATTTGCGTTGTATTTTACTGTATTTTGTAACATTATTGACAAAATCGAGTCGTTATTGCAGAGGAATGGTAAAACTGTATAATAAAATAGACAATCGTTTATTTTGACAAGATTTTCAAAAGAACTGAACGTTGTTGGTAGCATTCGCGTTGCATTTTCCTGCATTTTGTCACATTCTTGACAAAATCGAGCCGTTATTGCAGAGGAATAGTAAAATTGTATAATAAAATAGACTCAGCCGTTTATTTGACACGATTTTCAAAACAACTGAACGTTATTGGTAGCATTTGCGTTGTATTTTCCTGTATTTTATCACAATCTTGACAAAATCGAGCCGCTATTGCAGAAGAACGGTAAAATTGAATGATAAAATAGACAACCGTTTATTTTGACACGATCTTCAAAGGAATTGAACGTTATTGGTGGCCTTTGCGTTCTATTCTCCTATGCTTTGTCACATTCTTGACAAAATCGGGCCGTTATTGCAGAAGAATGGTAATATTGTATAATAAAATATACTCAGCCGTTTATATTGACACGATTTTCAAAAGAACTGAACGTTATTGGTAGCATTTGCGTTCTATTTTCCTGCATTGTGTCACATTCTTGACAAAATCGAGCCGCTATTGCAGAAGAATGGTGAAATTGTATAATAAAATATACTCAGCCGTTTATTTGACACGATTTTCAAAACAACTGAACGTTATTGGTAGCTTTTACGTTCTATTTTCCTATATTTTGTCACATTCTTGACAAAATCGAGCCGCTATTGCAGAAGAATGGTAAAATTGAATGATAAAATAGGCAACCGTTTATTTTGACACGATTTTCAAAGGAATTGAACGTTATTGGTGGCTTTTGCGTTCTATTTTCCTATACTTTGTCACATTCTTGACAAAATCAAGCCGCTATTGCAGAAGAATGGTAAAATTGTATAATAAAATAGACTCTGCCGTTTATTTGACACGATTTTCAAAACAACTGAACGTTATTGGTAGCATTTGCGTTGTATTTTCATGTATTTTGTAACATTGTTGACAAAATCAAGTCGTTATTGCAGAAGAATGGTAAAAGTGTTTAATAAAATAGACAACCGTTTATTATGACACTATTTTCAAAGGAATTGAACGTTATTGGTAGCTTTTGCGTTCTATTTTCCTGTATTTTGTCACATTCTTGACAAAATCGGGCCGTTATTGCAGAAGAATGGTAAAATTGTATAATAAAATATACTCAGCCGTTTATATTGACACGATTTTCAAAAGAACTGAACGTTATTGGTAGCATTTGCGTTCTATTTTCCTGCATTGTGTCACATTCTTGACAAAATCGAGCCGCTATTGCAGAAGAATGGTGAAATTGTATAATAAAATATACTCAGCCGTTTATTTGACACGATTTTCAAAACAACTGAACGTTATTGGTAGCTTTTACGTTCTATTTTCCTGTATTTTGTCACATTTTTGACAAAATCGAGCCGCTATTGCAGAGGAATGGTAAAATTGTATAATAAAATAGTCAATCGTTTATTTTGACACGATTTTCAAAAGAACTGAACGTTGTTGGTAGCATTCGCGTTGCATTTTCCTGCATTTTGTCACATTCTTGACAAAATCGAGCCGTTATTGCAGAGGAATGGTAAAATTGTATAATAAAATAGACTCAGCCGTTTATTTGACACGATTTTCAAAACAACTGAACGTTATTGGTAGCATTTGCGTTGTATTTTCCTGTATTTTGTCACATTCTTGACAAAATCGAGCCGCTATTGCAGAAGAATGGTAAAATTGAATGATAAAATAGACAACCGTTTATTTTGACACGATTTTCAAAGGAATTGAACGTTATTGGTGGCTTTTGCGTTCTATTTTCCTATACTTTGTCACATTCTTGACAAAATCAAGCCGCTATTGCAGAAGAATGGTAAAATTGTATAATAAAATAGACTCAGCTGTTTATATTGACACGATTTTCAAAACAACTGAACGTTAGTGGTAGCATTTGCGTTGTATTTTCATGTATTTTGTAACATTGTTGACAAAATCGAGTCGTTATTGCAGAAGAATGGTAAAAGTGTTTAATAAAATAGACAACCGTTTATTATGACACTATTTTCAAAGGAATTGAACGTTATTGGTAGCATTTGCGTTGTATTTTACTGTATTTTGTCACATTATTGACAAAATCGAGTCGTTATTGCAGAGGAATGGTAAAACTGTATAATAAAATAGACAATCGTTTATTTTGACAAGATTTTCAAAAGAACTGAACGTTGTTGGTAGCATTCGCGTTGCATTTTCCTGCATTTTGTCACATTCTTGACAAAATCGAGCCGTTATTGCAGAGGAATAGTAAAATTGTATAATAAAATAGACTCAGCCGTTTATTTGACACGATTTTCAAAACAACTGAACGTTATTGGTAGCATTTGCGTTGTATTTTCCTGTATTTTATCACAATCTTGACAAAATCGAGCCGCTATTGCAGAAGAACGGTAAAATTGAATGATAAAATAGACAACCGTTTATTTTGACACGATCTTCAAAGGAATTGAACGTTATTGGTGGCCTTTGCGTTCTATTCTCCTATGCCTTGACACATTCTTGACAAAATCGGGCCGTTATTGCAGAAGAATGGTAAAATTGTATAATAAAATATACTCAGCCGTTTATATTGACACGATTTTCAAAAGAACTGAACGTTATTGGTAGCATATGCGTTCTATTTTCCTGCATTGTGTCACATTCTTGACAAAATCGAGCCGCTATTGCAGAAGAATGGTGAAATTGTATAATAAAATATACTCAGCCGTTTATTTGACACGATTTTCAAAACAACTGAACGTTATTGGTAGCTTTTACGTTCTATTTTCCTATATTTTGTCACATTCTTGACAAAATCGAGCCGCTATTGCAGAGGAATGGTAAAATATTGTATAATAAAATAGACTCAGCCGTTTATTTGACACGATTTTCAAAACAACTGAACGTTATTGGTAGCATTTGCGTTGTATTTTCCTGTATTTTGTCACATTATTGACACAATCGAGTCGCTATTGCAGAAGAATGGTAAAATTGTATAATAAAATATACTCAGCCGTTTATATTGACACGATTTTCAAAAGAACTGAACGTTATTGGTAGCATTTGCGTTCTATTTTCCTGCATTGTGTCACATTCTTGACAAAATCGAGCCGCTATTGCAGAAGAATGGTAAAATTGTATAATAAAATATACTCAGCCGTTTATTTGACACGATTTTCAAAACAACTGAACGTTATTGGTAGCTTTTACGTTCTATTTTCCTATACTTTGTCACATTCTTGACAAAATCAAGCCGCTATTGCAGAAGAATGGTAAAATTGTATAATAAAATAGACTCTGCCGTTTATTTGACACGATTTTCAAAACAACTGAACGTTATTGGTAGCATTTGCGTTGTATTTTCATGTATTTTGTAACATTGTTGACAAAATCAAGTCGTTATTGCAGAAGAATGGTAAAAGTGTTTAATAAAATAGACAACCGTTTATTATGACACTATTTTCAAGGGAAATGAACGTTATTGGTAGCTTTTGCGTTCTATTTTCCTGTATTTTGTCACATTCTTGACAAAATCGGGCCGTTATTGCAGAAGAATGGTAAAATTGTATAATAAAATATACTCAGCCGTTTATATTGACACGATTTTCAAAACAACTGAACGTTATTGGTAGCTTTTACGTTCTATTTTCCTGTATTTTGTCACATTTTTGACAAAATCGAGCCGCTATTGCAGAGGAATGGTAAAATTGTATAATAAAATAGTCAATCGTTTATTTTGACACGATTTTCAAAAGAACTGAACGTTGTTGGTAGCATTCGCGTTGCATTTTCCTGCATTTTGTCACATTCTTGACAAAATCGAGCCGTTATTGCAGAGGAATGGTAAAATTGTATAATAAAATAGACTCAGCCGTTTATTTGACACGATTTTCAAAACAACTGAACGTTATTGGTAGCATTTGCGTTGTATTTTCCTGTATTTTGTCACATTCTTGACAAAATCGAGCCGCTATTGCAGAAGAATGGTAAAATTGAATGATAAAATAGGCAACCGTTTATTTTGACACGATTTTCAAAGGAATTGAACGTTATTGGTGGCTTCTGCGTTCTATTTTCCTATACTTTGTCACATTCTTGACAAAATCAAGCCGCTATTGCAGAAGAATGGTAAAATTGTATAATAAAATAGACTCTGCCGTTTATTTGACACGATTTTCAAAACAACTGAACGTTATTGGTAGCATTTGCGTTGTATTTTCATGTATTTTGTAACATTGTTGACAAAATCAAGTCGTTATTGCAGAAGAATGGTAAAAGTGTTTAATAAAATAGACAACCGTTTATTATGACACTATTTTCAAGGGAAATGAACGTTATTGGTAGCTTTTGCGTTCTATTTTCCTGTATTTTGTCACATTCTTGACAAAATCGGGCCGTTATTGCAGAAGAATGGTAAAATTGTATAATAAAATATACTCAGCCGTTTATATTGACACGATTTTCAAAACAACTGAACGTTATTGGTAGCTTTTACGTTCTATTTTCCTGTATTTTGTCACATTTTTGACAAAATCGAGCCGCTATTGCAGAGGAATGGTAAAATTGTATAATAAAATAGTCAATCGTTTATTTTGACACGATTTTCAAAAGAACTGAACGTTGTTGGTAGCATTCGCGTTGCATTTTCCTTCATTTTGTCACATTCTTGACAAAATCGAGCCGTTATTGCAGAGGAATGGTAAAATTGTATAATAAAATAGACTCAGCCGTTTATTTGACACGATTTTCAAAACAACTGAACGTTATTGGTAGCATTTGCGTTGTATTTTCCTGTATTTTGTCACATTCTTGACAAAATCGAGCCGCTATTGCAGAAGAATGGTAAAATTGAATGATAAAATAGACAACCGTTTATTTTGACACGATTTTCAAAGGAATTGAACGTTATTGGTGGCTTTTGCGTTCTATTTTCCTATACTTTGTCACATTCTTGACAAAATCAAGCCGCTATTGCAGATGAATGGTAAAATTGTATAATAAAATAGACTCAGCTGTTTATATTGACACGATTTTCAAAACAACTGAACGTTAGTGGTAGCATTTGCGTTGTATTTTCATGTATTTTGTAACATTGTTGACAAAATCGAGTCGTTATTGCAGAAGAATGGTAAAAGTGTTTAATAAAATAGACAACCGTTTATTATGACACTATTTTCAAAGGAATTGAACGTTATTGGTAGCATTTGCGTTGTATTTTACTGTATTTTGTCACATTATTGACAAAATCGAGTCGTTATTGCAGAGGAATGGTAAAACTGTATAATAAAATAGACAATCGTTTATTTTGACAAGATTTTCAAAAGAACTGAACGTTGTTGGTAGCATTCGCGTTGCATTTTCCTGCATTTTGTCACATTCTTGACAAAATCGAGCCGTTATTGCAGAGGAATAGTAAAATTGTATAATAAAATAGACTCAGCCGTTTATTTGACACGATTTTCAAAACAACTGAACGTTATTGGTAGCATTTGCGTTGTATTTTCCTGTATTTTGTCACAATCTTGACAAAATCGAGCCGCTATTGCAGAAGAACGGTAAAATTGAATGATAAAATAGACAACCGTTTATTTTGACACGATCTTCAAAGGAATTGAACGTTATTGGTGGCCTTTGCGTTCTATTCTCCTATGCTTTGTCACATTCTTGACAAAATCGGGCCGTTATTGCAGAAGAATGGTAAAATTGTATAATAAAATATACTCAGCCGTTTATATTGACACGATTTTCAAAAGAACTGAACGTTATTGGTAGCATTTGCGTTCTATTTTCCTGCATTGTGTCACATTCTTGACAAAATCGAGCCGCTATTGCAGAAGAATGGTGAAATTGTATAATAAAATATACTCAGCCGTTTATTTGACACGATTTTCAAAACAACTGAACGTTATTGGTAGCTTTTACGTTCTATTTTCCTATATTTTGTCACATTCTTGACAAAATCGAGCCGCTATTGCAGAGGAATGGTAAAATATTGTATAATAAAATAGACTCAGCCGTTTATTTGACACGATTTTCAAAACAACTGAACGTTATTGGTAGCATTTGCGTTCTATTTTCCTGCATTGTGTCACATTCTTGACAAAATCGAGCCGCTATTGCAGAAGAATGGTAAAATTGTATAATAAAATATACTCAGCCGTTTATTTGACACGATTTTCAAAACAACTGAACGTTATTGGTAGCTTTTACGTTCTATTTTCCTATATTTTGTCACATTCTTGACAAAATCGAGCCGCTATTGCAGAGGAATGGTAAAATATTGTACAATCAAATAGACTCAGCCGTTTATTTGACACGATTTTCAAAACAACTCAACGTTATTGGTAGCATTTGCGTTGTATTTTACTGTATTTTGTCACATTATTGACAAAATCGAGTCGTTATTGCAGAAGAATGGTAAAATTGTATAATAAAATATACTCAGCCGTTTATATTGACACGATTTTCAAAAGAACTGAACGTTATTGGTAGCATTTGCGTTCTATTTTCCTGCATTGTGTCACATTCTTGACAAAATCGAGCCGCTATTGCAGAAGAATGGTAAAATTGTATAATAAAATATACTCAGCCGTTTATTTGACACGATTTTCAAAACAACTGAACGTTATTGGTAGCATGTGCATTGTATTTTCCTGTGTTTTGTCACATTCTTGACAAAATCGAGCCGCTATTGCAGAAGAATGGTAAAATTGTATAATAAAATAGACTCAGCCGTTCATATTGACACGATTTTCAAAACAACTGAACGTTATTGGTAGTTTTTGTGTTGTATTTTCCTGTATTTTGTCACATTATTGACAAAATCGAGTCGTTATTGCAGAAGAATGGTAAAACTGTATAATAAAATAGACTCAGCAGTTTATTTGACACGATTTTCAAAACAACTGAACGTTATTGGTAGCATTTGCGTTGTATTTTCCTGTATTTTGTCACATTATTGACAGAATCGAGTCGCTATTGCAGAAGAATGGTAAAATTGTATAATAAAATATACTCAGCCGTTTATATTGACACGATTTTCAAAAGAACTGAACGTTATTGGTAGCATTTGCGTTCTATTTTCCTGCATTGTGTCACATTCTTGACAAAATCGAGCCGCTATTGCAGAAGAATGGTAAAATTGTATAATAAAATATACTCAGCCGTTTATTTGACACGATTTTCAAAACAACTGAACGTTATTGGTAGCTTTTACGTTCTATTTTCCTATATTTTGTCACATTCTTGACAAAATCGAGCCGCTATTGGAGAGGAATGGTAAAATATTGTACAATCAAATAGACTCAGCCGTTTATTTGACACGATTTTCAAAACAACTGAACGTTATTGGTAGCATTTGCGTTGTATTTTACTGTATTTTGTCACATTATTGACAAAATCGAGTCGTTATTGCAGAATAATGGTAAAATTGTATAATAAAATATACTCAGCCGTTTATATTGACACGATTTTCAAAAGAACTGAACGTTATTGGTAGCATTTGCGTTCTATTTTCCTGCATTGTGTCACATTCTTGACAAAATCGAGCCGCTATTGCAGAAGAATGGTAAAATTGTATAATAAAATATACTCAGCCGTTTATTTGACACGATTTTCAAAACAACTGAACGTTATTGGTCGCTTTTACGTTCTATTTTCCTATATTTTGTCACATTCTTGACAAAATCGAGCCGCTATTGCAGAGGAATGGTAAAATATTGTATAATAAAATAGACTCAGCCGTTTATTTGACACGATTTTCAAAACAACTGAACGTTATTAGTAGCATTTGCGTCGTATTTTCCTGTATTTTGTCACATTATTGACAAAATCGAGTCGTTATTGCAGAAGAATGGTAAAATTGTATAATAAAATAGACTCAGCCGTTTATATTGACACGATTTTCAAAACAACTGAACGTTATTGGTAGCATGTGCATTGTATTTTCCTGTGTTTTGTCACATTCTTGACAAAATCGAGCCGCTATTGCAGAAGAATGGTAAAATTGTATAATAAAATAGACTCAGCCGGTCATATTGACACGATTTTCAAAACAACTGAACGTTATTGGTAACATTTGCGTTGTATTTTCCTGTATTTTGTCACATTATTGACAAAATCGAGTCGTTATTGCAGAAGAATGGTAAAACTGTATAATAAAATAGACTCAGCTGTTTATTTGACACGATTTTCAAAACAACTGAACGTTATTGGTACCATTTGCGTTGTATTTTCCTGTGTTTCGCCACATTCTTGACAAAATCGAGCCGTTATTGCAGAGGAATGGTAAAACTGTATAATAAAATAGACAATCGTTTATTTTGACACGATTTGCAAAAGAACTGAACGTTGTTGGTAGCATTCGCGTTGCATTTTCCTGCATTTTGTCACATTCTTGACAAAATCGAGCCGTTATTGCAGAGGAATGGTAAAATTGTATAATAAAATAGACTCAGCCGTTTATTTGACACGATTTTCAAAACAACTGAACGTTATTGGTGGCATTTGCGTTGTATTTTCCTGTATTCTGTCACAATCTTGACAAAATCGAGCCGCTATTGCAGAAGAATGGTAAAATTTAATGATAAAATAGACAACCGTTTATTTTGACACGATTTTCAAAGGAATTGAACGTTATTGGTGGCCTTTGCGTTCTATTTTCCTATACTTTGTCACATTCTTGACAAAATCAAGCCGCTATTGCAGAAGAATGGTAAAATTGTTTAATAAAATAGACAACCGTTTATTATGACACTATTTTCAAAGGAATTGAACGTTATTGGTAGCTTTTGCGTTCTATTTTCCTGTATTTTGTCACATTCTTGACAAAATCGGGCCGTTATTGCAGAAGAATGGTAAAATTGTATAATAAAATATACTCAGCCGTTTATATTGACACGATTTTCAAAACAACTGAACGTTATTGGTAGCATTTGCGTTGTATTTTACTGTATTTTGTCACATTCTTGACAAAATCGAGCCGCTATTGCAGAGGAATGGTAAAATATTGTATAATAAAATAGACTTAGCCGTTTATTTGACACGATTTTCAAAACAACTGAACGTTATTGGTAGCATTTGCGTTGTATTTTACTGTATTTTGTCACATTATTGACAAAATCGAGTCGTTATTGCAGAAGAATGGTAAAATTGTATAATAAAATATACTCAGCCGTTTATATTAACACGATTTTCAAAAGAACTGAACGTTATTGGTAGCATTTGCGTTCTATTTTCCTGCATTGTGTCACATTCTTGACAAAATCGAGCCGCTATTGCAGAAGAATGGTAAAATTGTATAATAAAATATACTCAGCTGTTAATTTGACACGATTTTCAAAACAACTGAACGTTATTGGTCGCTTTTACGTTCTATTTTCCTATATTTTGTCACATTCTTGACAAAATCGAGCCGCTATTGCAGAGGAATGGTAAAATATTGTATAATAAAATAGACTCAGCCGTTTATTTGACACGATTTTCAAAACAACTGAACGTTATTGGTAGCATTTGCGTTGTATTTTCCTGTATTTTGTCACATTATTGACAAAATCGAGTCGTTATTGCAGAAGAATGGTAAAATTGTATAATAAAATAGACTCAACCGTTTATATTGACACGATTTTCAAAACAACTGAACGTTATTGGTAGCATGTGCATTGTATTTTCCTGTGCTTTGTCACATTCTTGACAAAATCGAGCCGTTATTGCAGAGGAATGGTAAAATTGTATAATAAAATATACTCAGCCGTTTATATTGACACGATTTTCAAAACAACTGAACGTTATTGGTAGCATTTGCGTTCTATTTTCCTGCATTGTGTCACATTCTTGACAAAATCGAGCCGCTATTGCAGAAGAATGGTAAAATTGTATAATAAAATATACTCAGCCGATTATTTGACACGATTTTCAAAACAACTGAACGTTATTGGTAGCTTTTACGTTCTATTTTCCTATATTTTGTCACATTCTTGACAAAATCGAGCCGCTATTGCAGAGGAATGGTAAAATATTGTATAATAAAATAGACTTAGCCGTTTATTTGACACGATTTTCAAAACAACTGAACGTTATTGGTAGCATTTGCGTTGTATTTTACTGTATTTTGTCACATTATTGACAAAATCGAGTCGTTATTGCAGAAGAATGGTAAAATTGTATAATAAAATATACTCAGCCGTTTATATTAACACGACTTTCAAAAGAACTGAACGTTATTGGTAGCATTTGCGTTCTATTTTCCTGCATTGTGTCACATTCTTGACAAAATCGAGCCGCTATTGCAGAGGAATGGTAAAATTGTATAATAAAATATACTCAGCCGTTTATTTGACACGATTTTCAAAACAACTGAACGTTATTGGTCGCTTTTACGTTCTATTTTCCTATATTTTGTCACATTCTTGACAAAATCGAGCCGCTATCGCAGAGGAATGGTAAAATATTGTATAATAAAATAGACTCAGCCGTTTATTTGACACGATTTTCAAAACAAATGAACGTTATTGGTAGCATTTGCGTTGTATTTTCCTGTATTTTGTCACATTATTGACAAAATCGAGTCGTTATTGCAGAAGAATGGTAAAATTGTATAATAAAATAGACTCAACCGTTTATATTGACACGATTTTCAAAACAACTGAACGTTATTGGTAGCATGTGCATTGTATTTTCCTGTGTTTTGTCACATTCTTGACAAAATCGAGCCGTTATTGCAGAGGAATGGTAAAACTGTATAATAAAATAGACTCAGCCGTTTATTTGACACGATTTTCAAAACAACTGAACGTTATTGGTAGCATTTGCGTTCTATTTTCCTGCATTGTGTCACATTCTTGACAAAATCGAGCCGCTATTGCAGAAGAATGGTAAAACTGTATAATAAAATAGACAATCGTTTATTTTGACACGATTTTCAAAAGAACTGAACGTTGTTGGTAGCATTTGCGTTGTATTTTCCTGTATTTCGCCACATTCTTGACAAAATCGAGCCTTTATTGCAGAGGAATGGTAAAACTGTATAATAAAATAGACAATCGATTATTTTGACACGATTTTCAAAAGAACTGAACGTTGTTGGTAGCATTCGCGTTTCATTTTCCTGCATTTTGTCACATTCTTGACAAAATCGAGCCGTTATTGCAGAGGAATGGTAAAATTGTATAATAAAATAGACTCAGCCGTTTATTTGACACGATTTTCATAACAACTGAACGTTATTGGTAGCATTTGCGTTGTATTTTCCTGTATTCTGTCACAATCTTGACAAAATCGAGCCGCTATTGCAGAAGAATGGTAAAATTGAATGATAAAATACACAACCGTTTATTTTGACACGATTTTCAAAGGAATTGAACGTTATTGGTGGCCTTTGCGTTCTATTTTCCTATACTTTGTCACATTCTTGACAAAATCAAGCCGCTATGGCAGAAGAATGGTAAAATTGTTTAATAAAATAGACAACCGTTTATTATGACACTGTTTTCAAAGGAATTGAACGTTATTGGTAGCTTTTGCGTTCTATTTTCCTGTATTTTGTCACATTCTTGACAAAATCGGGCCGTTATTGCAGAAGAATGGTAAAATTGTAAAATAAAATATACTCAGCCGTTTATATTGACACGATTTTCAAAAGAACTGAACGTTATTGGTAGCATTTGCGTTCTATTTTCCTGCATTGTGTCACATTCTTGACAAAATCGAGCCGCTATTGCAGAAGAATGGTAAAATTGTATAATAAAATATACTCAGCCGTTTATTTGACACGATTTTCAAAACAACTGAACGTTATTGGTCGCTTTTACGTTCTATTTTCCTATATTTTGTCACATTCTTGACAAAATCGAGCCGCTATTGCAGAGGAATGGTAAAATATTGTATAATAAAATAGACTCAGTCGTTTATTTGACACGATTTTCAAAACAACTGAACGTTATTGGTAGCATTTGCGTTGTATTTTCCTGTATTTTGTCACATTATTGACAAAATCGAGTCGTTATTGCAGAAGAATGGTAAAATTGTATAATAAAATAGACTCAGCCGTTTATTTGACACGATTTTCAAAACAACTGAACGTTATTGGTAGCATTTGCGTTGTATTTTACTGTATTTTGTCACATTATTGACAAAATCGAGCCGTTATTGCAGAGGAATGGTAAAATTGTATAATAAAATAGACTCAGCCGTTTATTTGACACGATTTTCAAAACAACTGAACGTTATTGGTAGCATTTGCGTTCTATTTTCCTGTATTTTGTCACATTCTTGACAAAATCGGGCCGTTATTGCAGAAGAATGGTAAAATTGTATAATAAAATATACTCAGCCGTTTATATTGACACGATTTTCAAAAGAACTGAACGTTATTGGTAGCATTTGCGTTCTATTTTCCTGCATTGTGTCACATTCTTGACAAAATCGAGCCGCTATTGCAGAAGAATGGTAAAATTGTTTAATAAAATATACTCAGCCGTTTATTTGACACGAGTTTCAAAACAACTGAACGTTATTGGTCGCTTTTACGTTCTATTTTCCTATATTTTGTCACATTCTTGACAAAATCGAGCCGCTATTGCAGAGGAATGGTAAAATATTGTATAATAAAATAGACTCAGCCGTTTATTTGACACGATTTTCAAAACAACTGAACGTTATTGGTAGCATTTGCGTTGTATTTTCCTGTATTTTGTCACATTATTGACAAAATCGATTCGCTATTGCAGAAGAATGGTAAAATTGTTTAATAAAATAGACAACCGTATATTATGACACTATTTTCAAAGGAATTGAACGTTATTGGTAGCTTTTGCGTTCTATTTTCCTGTATTTTGTCACATTCTTGACAAAATCGGGCCGTTATTGCAGAAGAATGGTAAAATTGTATAATAAAATATACTCAGCCGTTTATATTGACACGATTTTCAAAAGAACCGAACGTTATTGGTAGCATTTGCGTTCTATTTTCCTGCATTGTGTCACATTCTTGACAAAATCGAGCCGCTATTGCAGAAGAATGGTAAAATTGTATAATAAAATATACTCAGCCGTTTATTTGACACGATTTTCAAAACAACTGAACGTTATTGGTAGCATTTGCGTTGTATTTTCCTGTATTTTGTCACATTATTGACAAAATCGAGTCGTTATTGCAGAAGAATGGTAAAATTGTATAATAAAATAGACTCAGCCGTTTATATTGACACGATTTTCAAAACAACTGAACATTATTGGTCGCTTTTACGTTCTATTTTCCTATATTTTGTCACATTCTTGACAAAATCGAGCCGCTATTGCAGAGGAATGGTAAAATATTGTATAATAAAATAGGCTCAGCCGTTTATTTGACACGATTTTCAAAACAACTGAACGTTATTGGTAGCATTTGCGTTCTATTTTCCTGCATTGTGTCACATTCTTGACAAAATCGAGCCGTTATTGCAGAGGAATGGTAAAATTGTATAATAAAATAGACTCAGCCGTTTATTTGACACGATTTTCAAAACAACTGAACGTTATTGGTAGCATTTGCGTTCTATTTTCCTGTATTTTGTCACATTCTTGACAAAATCGGGCCGTAATTGCAGAAGAATGGTAAAATTGTATAATAAAATATACTCAGCCGTTTATATTGACACGATTTTCAAAAGAACTGAACGTTATTGGAAGCATTTGCGTTCTATTTTCCTGCATTGTGTCACATTCTTGACAAAATCGAGCCGCTATTGCAGAAGAATGGTAAAATTGTATAATAAAATATACTCAGCCGTTTATTTGACACGATTTTCAAAACAACTGAACGTTATTGGTCGCTTTTACGTTCTATTTTCCTATATTTTGTCACATTATTGACAAAATCGAGTCGTTATTGCAGAAGAATGGTAAAATTGTATAATAAAAAAGACTCAGCCGTTTATTTGACACGATTTTCAAAACAACTGAACGTTATTGGTAGCATTTGCGTTGTATTTTACTGTATTTTGTCACATTATTGACAAAATCGAGTCGTTATTGCAGAAGAATGGTAAAATTGTATAATAAAATATACTCAGCCGTTTATATTGACACGATTTTCAAAAGAACTGAACGTTATTGGTAGCATTTGCGTTCTATTTTCCTGCATTGTGTCACATTCTTGACAAAATCGAGCCGCTATTGCAGAAGAATGGTAAAATTGTTTAATAAAATATACTCAGCCGTTTATTTGACACGAGTTTCAAAACAACTGAACGTTATTGGTCGCTTTTACGTTCTATTTTCCTATATTTTGTCACATTATTGACAAAATCGAGTCGCTATTGCAGAAGAATGGTAAAATTGTTTAATAAAATAGACAACCGTATATTATGACACTATTTTCAAAGGAATTGAACGTTATTGGTAGCTTTTGCGTTCTATTTTCCTGTATTTTGTCACATTCTTGACAAAATCGGGCCGTTATTGCAGAAGAATGGTAAAATTGTATAATAAAATATACTCAGCCGTTTATATTGACACGATTTTCAAAAGAACCGAACGTTATTGGTAGCATTTGCGTTCTATTTTCCTGCATTGTGTCACATTCTTGACAAAATCGAGCCGCTATTGCAGAAGAATGGTAAAATTGTATAATAAAATATACTCAGCCGTTTATTTAACACGATTTTCAAAACAACTGAACGTTATTGGTCGCTTTTACGTTCTATTTTCCTATATTTTGTCACATTCTTGACAAAATCGAGCCGCTATTGCAGAGGAATGGTAAAATATTGTATAATAAAATAGACTCAGCCGTTTATTTGACACGATTTTCAAAACAACTGAACGTTATTGGTAGCATTTGCGTTGTATTTTCCTGTATTTTGTCACATTATTGACAAAATCGAGTCGTTATTGCAGAAGAATGGTAAAATTGTATAATAAAATAGACTCAGCCGTTTATATTGACACGATTTTCAAAACAACTGAACGTTATTGGTAGCATGTGCATTGTATTTTCCTGTGTTTTGTCACATTCTTGACAAAATCGAGCCGCTATTGCAAAAGAATTGTAAAATTGTATAATAAAATAGACTCAGCCGTTCATATTGACACGATTTTCAAAACAACTGAACGTTATTGGTAACATTTGCGTTGTATTTTCCTGTATTTTGTCACATTATTGACAAAATCGAGTCGTTATTGCAGAAGAATGGTAAAACTGTATAATAAAATAGACTCAGCTGTTTATTTGACACGATTTTCAAAACAACTGAACGTTATTGGTAGCATTGGCGTTGTATTTTCCTGTATTTCGCCACATTCTTGACAAAATCGAGCCGTTATTGCAGAGGAATGGTAAAACTGTATAATAAAATAGACAATCGTTTATTTTGACACGATTTTCAAAAGAACTGAACGTTGTTGGTAGCATTCGCGTTGCATTTTCCTGCATTTTGTCACATTCTTGACAAAATCGAGCCGTTATTGCAGAGGAATAGTAAAATTGTATAATAAAATAGACTCAGCCGTTTATTTGACACGATTTTCAAAACAACTGAACGTTATTGGTAGCATCTGCGTTGTATTTTCCTGTATTCTGTCACAATCTTGACAAAATCGAGCCGCTATTGCAGAAGAATGGTAAAATTGAATGATAAAATAGACAACCGTTTATTTTGACACGATTTTCAAAGGAATTGAACGTTATTGGTGGCCTTTGCGTTCTATTTTCCTATACTTTGTCACATTCTTGACAAAATCAAGCCGCTATGGCAGAAGAATGGTAAAATTGTTTAATAAAATAGACAACCGTTTATTATGACACGATTTTCAAAAGAACTGAACGTTATTGGTAGCATTTGCGTTCTATTTTCCTGCATTGTGTCACATTCTTGACAAAATCGAGCCGCTATTGCAGAAGAATGGTAAAATTGTTTAATAAAATATACTCAGCCGTTTATTTGACACGAGTTTCAAAACAACTGAACGTTATTGGTCGCTTTTACGTTCTATTTTCCTATATTTTGTCACATTCTTGACAAAATCGAGCCGCTATTGCAGAGGAATGGTAAAATATTGTATAATAAAATAGACTCAGCCGTTTATTTGACACGATTTTCAAAACAACTGAACGTTATTGGTAGCATTTGCGTTGTATTTTCCTGTATTTTGTCACATTATTGACAAAATCGGGCCGTTATTGCAGAAGAATGGTAAAATTGTATAATAAAATAGACTCAGCCGTTTATATTGACACGATTTTCAAAAGAACTGAACGTTATTGGAAGCATTTGCGTTCTATTTTCCTGCATTGTGTCACATTCTTGACAAAATCGAGCCGCTATTGCAGAAGAATGGTAAAATTGTTTAATAAAATATACTCAGCCGTTTATTTGACACGAGTTTCAAAACAACTGAACGTTATTGGTCGCTTTTACGTTCTATTTTCCTATATTTTGTCACATTCTTGACAAAATCGAGCCGCTATTGCAGAAGAATGGTAAAATTGTTTAATAAAATAGACAACCGTATATTATGACACTATTTTCAAAGGAATTGAACGTTATTGGTAGCTTTTGCGTTCTATTTTCCTGTATTTTGTCACATTCTTGACAAAATCGGGCCGTTATTGCAGAAGAATGGTAAAATTGTATAATAAAATAGACTCAGCCGTTTATATTGACACGATTTTCAAAAGAACTGAACGTTATTGGAAGCATTTGCGTTCTATTTTCCTGCATTGTGTCACATTCTTGACAAAATCGAGCCGCTATTGCAGAAGAATGGTAAAATTGTATAATAAAATATACTCAGCCGTTTATTTGACACGATTTTCAAAACAACTGAACGTTATTGGTCGCTTTTACGTTCTATTTTCCTATATTTTGTCACATTATTGACAAAATCGAGTCGTTATTGCAGAAGAATGGTAAAATTGTATAATAAAAAAGACTCAGCCGTTTATTTGACACGATTTTCAAAACAACTGAACGTTATTGGTAGCATTTGCGTTGTATTTTACTGTATTTTGTCACATTATTGACAAAATCGAGTCGTTATTGCAGAAGAATGGTAAAATTGTATAATAAAATATACTCAGCCGTTTATATTGACACGATTTTCAAAAGAACTGAACGTTATTGGTAGCATTTGCGTTCTATTTTCCTGCATTGTGTCACATTCTTGACAAAATCGAGCCGCTATTGCAGAAGAATGGTAAAATTGTTTAATAAAATATACTCAGCCGTTTATTTGACACGAGTTTCAAAACAACTGAACGTTATTGGTCGCTTTTACGTTCTATTTTCCTATATTTTGTCACATTATTGACAAAATCGAGTCGCTATTGCAGAAGAATGGTAAAATTGTTTAATAAAATAGACAACCGTATATTATGACACTATTTTCAAAGGAATTGAACGTTATTGGTAGCTTTTGCGTTCTATTTTCCTGTATTTTGTCACATTCTTGACAAAATCGGGCCGTTATTGCAGAAGAATGGTAAAATTGTATAATAAAATATACTCAGCCGTTTATATTGACACGATTTTCAAAAGAACCGAACGTTATTGGTAGCATTTGCGTTCTATTTTCCTGCATTGTGTCACATTCTTGACAAAATCGAGCCGCTATTGCAGAAGAATGGTAAAATTGTATAATAAAATATACTCAGCCGTTTATTTAACACGATTTTCAAAACAACTGAACGTTATTGGTCGCTTTTACGTTCTATTTTCCTATATTTTGTCACATTCTTGACAAAATCGAGCCGCTATTGCAGAGGAATGGTAAAATATTGTATAATAAAATAGACTCAGCCGTTTATTTGACACGATTTTCAAAACAACTGAACGTTATTGGTAGCATTTGCGTTGTATTTTCCTGTATTTTGTCACATTATTGACAAAATCGAGTCGTTATTGCAGAAGAATGGTAAAATTGTATAATAAAATAGACTCAGCCGTTTATATTGACACGATTTTCAAAACAACTGAACGTTATTGGTAGCATGTGCATTGTATTTTCCTGTGTTTTGTCACATTCTTGACAAAATCGAGCCGCTATTGCAAAAGAATTGTAAAATTGTATAATAAAATAGACTCAGCCGTTCATATTGACACGATTTTCAAAACAACTGAACGTTATTGGTAACATTTGCGTTGTATTTTCCTGTATTTTGTCACATTATTGACAAAATCGAGTCGTTATTGCAGAAGAATGGTAAAACTGTATAATAAAATAGACTCAGCTGTTTATTTGACACGATTTTCAAAACAACTGAACGTTATTGGTAGCATTGGCGTTGTATTTTCCTGTATTTCGCCACATTCTTGACAAAATCGAGCCGTTATTGCAGAGGAATGGTAAAACTGTATAATAAAATAGACAATCGTTTATTTTGACACGATTTTCAAAAGAACTGAACGTTGTTGGTAGCATTCGCGTTGCATTTTCCTGCATTTTGTCACATTCTTGACAAAATCGAGCCGTTATTGCAGAGGAATAGTAAAATTGTATAATAAAATAGACTCAGCCGTTTATTTGACACGATTTTCAAAACAACTGAACGTTATTGGTAGCATCTGCGTTGTATTTTCCTGTATTCTGTCACAATCTTGACAAAATCGAGCCGCTATTGCAGAAGAATGGTAAAATTGAATGATAAAATAGACAACCGTTTATTTTGACACGATTTTCAAAGGAATTGAACGTTATTGGTGGCCTTTGCGTTCTATTTTCCTATACTTTGTCACATTCTTGACAAAATCAAGCCGCTATGGCAGAAGAATGGTAAAATTGTTTAATAAAATAGACAACCGTTTATTATGACACTATTTTCAAAGGAATTGAACGTTATTGGTAGCTTTTGCGTTCTATTTTCCTGTATTTTGTCACATTCTTGACAAAATCGGGCCGTTATTGCAGAAGAATGGTAAAATTGTATAATAAAATATACTCAGCCGTTTATATTGACACGATTTTCAAAAGAACTGAACGTTATTGGTAGCATTTGCGTTCTATTTTCCTGCATTGTTTCACATTCTTGACAAAATCGAGCCGCTATTGCAGAAGAATGGTAAAATTGTATAATAAAATATACTCAGCCGATTATTTGACACGATTTTCAAAACAACTGAACGTTATTGGTAGCTTTTAAGTTCTATTTTCCTATATTTTGTCACATTCTTGACAAAATCGAGCCGCTATTGCAGAAGAATGGTAAAATTGTATAATAAAATATACTCAGCCGTTTATTTGACACGAGTTTCAAAACAACTGAACGTTATTGGTCGCTTTTACGTTCTATTTTCCCATATTTTGTCACATTCTTGACAAAATCGAGCCGCTATTGCAGAGGAATGGTAAAATATTGTATAATAAAATAGACTCAGCCGTTTATTTGACACGATTTTCAAAACAACTGAACGTTATTGGTAGCATTTGCGTTGTATTTTCCTGTATTTTGTCACAATCTTGACAAAATCGAGCCGCTATTGCAGAAGAACGGTAAAATTGAATGATAAAATAGACAACCGTTTATTTTGACACGATCTTCAAAGGAATTGAACGTTATTGGTGGCCTTTGCGTTCTATTCTCCTATGCTTTGTCACATTCTTGACAAAATCGGGCCGTTATTGCAGAAGAATGGTAAAATTGTATAATAAAATATACTCAGCCGTTTATATTGACACGATTTTCAAAAGAACTGAACGTTATTGGTAGCATTTGCGTTCTATTTTCCTGCATTGTGTCACATTCTTGACAAAATCGAGCCGCTATTGCAGAAGAATGGTGAAATTGTATAATAAAATAGACTTAGCCGTTTATTTGACACGATTTTCAAAACAACTGAACGTTATTGGTAGCATTTGCGTTGTATTTTACTGTATTTTGTCACATTATTGACAAAATCGAGTCGTTATTGCAGAAGAATGGTAAAATTGTATAATAAAATATACTCAGCCGTTTATATTAACACGATTTTCAAAAGAACTGAACGTTATTGGTAGCATTTGCGTTCTATTTTCCTGCATTGTGTCACATTCTTGACAAAATCGAGTCGCTATTGCAGAAGAATGGTAAAATTGTATAATAAAATATACTCAGCCGTTTATTTGACACGATTTTCAAAACAACTGAACGTTATTGGTCGCTTTTACGTTCTATTTTCCTATATTTTGTCACATTCTTGACAAAATCGAGCCGCTATTGCAGAGGAATGGTAAAATATTGTATAATAAAATAGACTCAGCCGTTTATTTGACACGATTTTCAAAACAACTGAACGTTATTGGTAGCATTTGCGTTGTATTTTCCTGTATTTTGTCACATTATTGACAAAATCGAGTCGTTATTGCAGAAGAATGGTAAAATTGTATAATAAAATAGACTCAGCCGTTTATATTGACACGATTTTCAAAACAACTGAACGTTATTGGTAGCATGTGCATTGTATTTTCCTGTGTTTTGTCACATTCTTGACAAAATCGAGCCGTTATTGCAGAGGAATGGTAAAACTGTATAATAAAATAGACTCAGCCGTTTATTTGACACGATTTTCAAAACAACTGAACGTTATTGGTAGCATTTGCGTTCTATTTTCCTGCATTGTGTCACATTCTTGACAAAATCGAGCCTTTATTGCAGAGGAATGGTAAAACTGTATAATAAAATAGACAATCGATTATTTTGACACGATTTTCAAAAGAACTGAACGTTGTTGGTAGCATTCGCGTTGCATTTTCCTGCATTTTGTCACATTCTTGACAAAATCGAGCCGTTATTGCAGAGGAATGGTAAAATTGTATAATAAAATAGACTCAGCCGTTTATTTGACACGATTTTCAAAACAACTGAACGTTATTGGTAGCATTTGCGTTGTATTTTCCTGTATTCTGTCACAATCTTGACAAAATCCAGCCGCTATTGCAGAAGAATGGTAAAATTGAATGATAAAATAGACAACCGTTTATTTTGACACGATTTTCAAAGAAATTGAACGTTATTGGTGGCCTTTGCGTTCTATTTTCCTATACTTTGTCACATTATTGACAAAATCGAGTCGTTATTGCAGAAGAATGGTAAAATTGTATAATAAAATAGACTCAGCCGTTTATATTGACACGATTTTCAAAACAACTGAACGTTATTGGTAGCATGTGCATTGTATTTTCCTGTGTTTTGTCACATTCTTGACAAAATCGAGCCGTTATTGCAGAGGAATGGTAAAACTGTATAATAAAATAGACTCAGCCGTTTATTTGACACGATTTTCAAAACAACTGAACGTTATTGGTAGCATTTGCGTTCTATTTTCCTGCATTGTGTCACATTCTTGACAAAATCGAGCCGCTATTGCAGAAGAATGGTAAAACTGTATAATAAAATAGACAATCGTTTATTTTGACACGATTTTCAAAAGAACTGAACGTTGTTGGTAGCATTTGCGTTGTATTTTCCTGTATTTCGCCACATTCTTGACAAAATCGAGCCTTTATTGCAGAGGAATGGTAAAACTGTATAATAAAATAGACAATCGATTATTTTGACACGATTTTCAAAAGAACTGAACGTTGTTGGTAGCATTCGCGTTGCATTTTCCTGCATTTTGTCACATTCTTGACAAAATCGAGCCGTTATTGCAGAGGAATGGTAAAATTGTATAATAAAATAGACTCAGCCGTTTATTTGACACGATTTTCAAAACAACTGAACGTTATTGGTAGCACTTGCGTTGTATTTTCCTGTATTCTGTCACAATCTTGACAAAATCGAGCCGCTATTGCAGAAGAATGGTAAAATTGAATGATAAAATAGACAACCGTTTATTTTGACACGATTTTCAAAACAACTGAACGTTATTGGTAGCATGTGCATTGTATTTTCCTGTGTTTTGTCACATTCTTGACAAAATCGAGCCGTTATTGCAGAGGAATGGTAAAACTGTATAATAAAATAGACTCAGCCGTTTATTTGACACGATTTTCAAAACAACTGAACGTTATTGGTAGCATTTGCGTTCTATTTTCCTGCATTGTGTCACATTCTTGACAAAATCGAGTCGCTATTGCAGAAGAATGGTAAAACTGTATAATAAAATAGACAATCGTTTATTTTGACACGATTTTCAAAAGAACTGAACGTTGTTGGTAGCATTTGCGTTGTATTTTCCTGTATTTCGCCACATTCTTGACAAAATCGAGCCTTTATTGCAGAGGAATGGTAAAACTGTATAATAAAATAGACAATCGATTATTTTGACACGATTTTCAAAAGAACTGAACGTTGTTGGTAGCATTCGCGTTGCATTTTCCTGCATTTTGTCACATTCTTGACAAAATCGAGCCGTTATTGCAGAGGAATGGTAAAATTGTATAATAAAATAGACTCAGCCGTTTATTTGACACGATTTTCAAAACAACTGAACGTTATTGGTAGCATTTGCGTTGTATTTTCCTGTATTCTGTCACAATCTTGACAAAATCGAGCCGCTATTGCAGAAGAATGGTAAAATTGAATGATAAAATAGACAACCGTTTATTTTGACACGATTTTCAAAGAAATTGAACGTTATTGGTGGCTTTTGCGTTCTATTTTCCTATACTTTGTCACATTCTTGACAAAATCAAGCCGCTATGGCAGAAGAATGGTAAAATTGTTTAATAAAATAGACTCAGCCGTTTATTTGACACGATTTTCAAAACAACTGAACGTTATTGGTAGCATCTGCGTTGTATTTTCCTGTATTCTGTCATAATCTTGACAAAATCGAGCCGCTATTGCAGAAGAATGGTAAAATTGAATGATAAAATAGACAACCGTTTATTTTGACACGATTTTCAAAGGAATTGAACGTTATTGGTGGCCTTTGCGTTCTATTTTCCTATACTTTGTCACATTCTTGACAAAATCAAGCCGCTATGGCAGAAGAATGGTAAAATTGTTTAATAAAATAGACAACCGTTTATTATGACACTATTTTCAAAGGAATTGAACGTTATTGGTAGCTTTTGCGTTCTATTTTCCTGTATTTTGTCACATTCTTGACAAAATCGGGCCGTTATTGCAGAAGAATGGTAAAATTGTATAATAAAATATACTCAGCCGTTTATATTGACACGATTTTCAAAAGAACTGAACGTTATTGGTAGCATTTGCGTTCTATTTTCCTGCATTGTGTCACATTCTTGACAAAATCGAGCCGCTATTGCAGAAGAATGGTAAAATTGTATAATAAAATATACTCAGCCGATTATTTGACACGATTTTCAAAACAACTGAACGTTATTGGTAGCTTTTAAGTTCTATTTTCCTATATTTTGTCACATTCTTGACAAAATCGAGCCGCTATTGCAGAGGAATGGTAAAATATTGTATAATAAAATAGACTCAGCCGTTTATTTGACACGATTTTCAAAACAACTGAACGTTATTGGTAGCATTTGCGTTGTATTTTACTGTATTTTGTCACATTATTGACAAAATCGAGTCGTTATTGCAGAAGAATGGTAAAATTGTATAATAAAATATACTCAGCCGTTTATATTGACATGATTTTCAAAAGAACTGAACGTTATTGGTAGCATTTGCGTTCTATTTTCCTGCATTGTGTCACATTCTTGACAAAATCGAGCCGCTATTGCAGAAGAATGGTAAAATTGTATAATAAAATATACTCAGCCGTTTATTTGACACGAGTTTCAAAACAACTGAACGTTATTGGTCGCTTTTACGTTCTATTTTCCTATATTTTGTCACATTCTTGACAAAATCGAGCCGCTATTGCAGAGGAATGGTAAAATATTGTATAATAAAATAGACTCAGCCGTTTATTTGACACGATTTTCAAAACAACTGAACGTTATTGGTAGCATTTGCGTTGTATTTTCCTGTATTTTGTCACAATCTTGACAAAATCGAGCCGCTATTGCAGAAGAACGGTAAAATTGAATGATAAAATAGACAACCGTTTATTTTGACACGATCTTCAAAGGAATTGAACGTCATTGGTGGCCTTTGCGTTCTATTCTCCTATGCTTTGTCACATTATTGACACAATCGAGTCGCTATTGCAGAAGAATGGTAAAATTGTATAATAAAATATACTCAGCCGTTTATATTGACACGATTTTCAAAAGAACTGAACGTTATTGGTAGCATTTGCGTTCTATTTTCCTGCATTGTGTCACATTCTTGACAAAATCGAGCCGCTATTGCAGAAGAGTGGTAAAATTGTATAATAAAATATACTCAGCCGTTTATTTGACACGATTTTCAAAACAACTGAACGTTATTGGTAGCATTTGCGTTGTATTTTCCTGTATTTTATCACAATCTTGACAAAATCGAGCCGCTATTGCAGAAGAACGGTAAAATTGAATGATAAAATAGACAACCGTTTATTTTGACACGATCTTCAAAGGAATTGAACGTTATTGGTGGCCTTTGCGTTCTATTCTCCTATGCTTTGTCACATTATTGACACAATCGAGTCGCTATTGCAGAAGAATGGTAAAATTGTATAATAAAATATACTCAGCCGTTTATATTGACACGATTTTCAAAAGAACTGAACGTTATTGGTAGCATTTGCGTTCTATTTTCCTGCATTGTGTCACATTCTTGACGAAATCGAGCCGCTATTGCAGAAGAATGGTGAAATTGTATAATAAAATATACCCAGCCGTTTATTTGACACGATTTTCAAAACAACTGAACGTTATTGGTAGCATTTGCGTTGTATTTTCCTGTATTGTATCACAATCTTGACAAAATCGAGCCGCTATTGCAGAAGAACGGTAAAATTGAATGATAAAATAGACAACCGTTTATTTTGACACGATCTTCAAAGGAATTGAACGTTATTGGTAGCTTTTACGTTCTATTTTCCTATATTTTGTCACATTCTTGACAAAATCGAGCCGCTATTGCAGAGGAATGGTAAAATATTGTACAATCAAATAGACTCAGCCGTTTATTTGACACGATTTTCAAAACAACTCAACGTTATTGGTAGCATTTGCGTTGTATTTTACTGTATTTTGTCACATTGTTGACAAAATCGAGTCGTTATTGCAGAAGAATGGTAAAATTGTATATTAAAATATACTCAGCCGTTTATATTGACACGATTTTCAAAAGAACTGAACGTTATTGGTAGCATTTGCGTTCTATTTTCCTGCATTGTGTCACATTCTTGACAAAATCGAGCCGCTGTTGCAGAAGAATGGTAAAATTGTATAATAAAATATACTCAGCCGTTTATTTGACACGATTTTCAAAACAACTGAACGTTATTGGTAGCATGTGCATTGTATTTTCCTGTGTTTTGTCACATTCTTGACAAAATCGAGCCGCTATTGCAGAAGAATGGTAAAATTGTATAATAAAATAGACTCAGCCGTTCATATTGACACGATTTTCAAAACAACTGAACGTTATTGGTAGTTTTTGTGTTGTATTTTCCTGTATTTTGTCACATTATTGACAAAATCGAGTCGTTATTGCAGAAGAATGGTAAAACTGTATAATAAAATAGACTCAGCAGTTTATTTGACACGATTTTCAAAACAACTGAACGTTATTGGTAGCATTTGCGTTGTATTTTCCTGTATTTTGTCACATTATTGACACAATCGAGTCGCTATTGCAGAAGAATGGTAAAATTGTATAATAAAATATACTCAGCCGTTTATATTGACACGATTTTCAAAAGAACTGAACGTTATTGGTAGCATTTGCGTTCTATTTTCCTGCATTGTGTCACATTCTTGACAAAATCGAGCCGCTATTGCAGAAGAATGGTAAAATTGTATAATAAAATATACTCAGCCGTTTATTTGACACGATTTTCAAAACAACTGAACGTTATTGGTAGCTTTTACGTTCTATTTTCCTATATTTTGTCACATTCTTGACAAAATCGAGCCGCTATTGCAGAGGAATGGTAAAATATTGTACAATCAAATAGACTCAGCCGTTTATTTGACACGATTTTCAAAACAACTGAACGTTATTGGTAGCATTTGCGTTGTATTTTACTGTATTTTGTCACATTATTGACAAAATCGAGTCGTTATTGCAGAATAATGGTAAAATTGTATAATAAAATATACTCAGCCGTTTATATTGACACGATTTTCAAAAGAACTGAACGTTATTGGTAGCATTTGCGTTCTATTTTCCTGCATTGTGTCACATTCTTGACAAAATCGAGCCGCTATTGCAGAAGAATGGTAAAATTGTATAATAAAATATACTCAGCCGTTTATTTGACACGATTTTCAAAACAACTGAACGTTATTGGTCGCTTTTACGTTCTATTTTCCTATATTTTGTCACATTCTTGACAAAATCGAGCCGCTATTGCAGAGGAATGGTAAAATATTGTATAATAAAATAGACTCAGCCGTTTATTTGACACGATTTTCAAAACAACTGAACGTTATTGGTAGCATTTGCGTTGTATTTTCCTGTATTTTGTCACATTATTGACAAAATCGAGTCGTTATTGCAGAAGAATGGTAAAATTGTATAATAAAATAGACTCAGCCGTTTATATTGACACGATTTTCAAAACAACTGAACGTTATTGGTAGCATGTGCATTGTATTTTCCTGTGTTTTGTCACATTCTTGACAAAATCGAGCCGCTATTGCAGAAGAATGGTAAAATTGTATAATAAAATAGACTCAGCCGTTCATATTGACACGATTTTCAAAACAACTGAACGTTATTGGTAACATTTGCGTTGTATTTTCCTGTATTTTGTCACATTATTGACAAAATCGAGTCGTTATTGCAGAAGAATGGTAAAACTGTATAATAAAATAGACTCAGCTGTTTATTTGACACGATTTTCAAAACAACTGAACGTTATTGGTAGCATTTGCGTTGTATTTTCCTGTATTTTGTCACATTATTGACAAAATCGAGTCGTTATTGCAGAAGAATGGTAAAATTGTATAATAAAATAGACTCAGCCGTTTATATTGACACGATTTTCAAAACAACTGAACGTTATTGGTAGCATGTGCCTTGTATTTTCCTGTGTTTTGTCACATTCTTGACAAAATCGAGCCGCTATTGCAGAAGAATGGTAAAATTGTATAATAAAATAGACTCAGCCGTTCATATTGACACGATTTTCAAAACAACTGAACGTTATTGGTAACATTTGCGTTGTATTTTCCTGTATTTTGTCACATTATTGACAAAATCGAGTCGTTATTGCAGAAGAATGGTAAAACTGTATAATAAAATAGACTCAGCTGTTTATTTGACACGATTTTCAAAACAACTGAACGTTATTGGTAGCATTTGCGTTGTATTCTCCTGCATTGTGTCACATTCTTGACAAAATCGAGCCGCTATTGCAGAAGAATGGTAAAATTTAATGATAAAATAGACAACCGTTTATTTTGACACGATTTTCAAAGGAATTGAACGTTATTGGTGGCCTTTGCGTTCTATTTTCCTATACTTTGTCACATTCTTGACAAAATCAAGCCGCTATTGCAGAAGAATGGTAAAATTGTTTAATAAAATAGACAACCGTTTATTATGACACTATTTTCAAAGGAATTGAACGTTATTGGTAGCTTTTGCGTTCTATTTTCCTGTATTTTGTCACATTCTTGACAAAATCGGGCCGTTATTGCAGAAGAATGGTAAAATTGTATAATAAAATATACTCAGCCGTTTATATTGACACGATTTTCAAAAGAACTGAACGTTGTTGGTAGCATTTGCGTTCTATTTTCCTGCATTGTGTCACATTCTTGACAAAATCGAGCCGCTATTGCAGAAGAATGGTAAAATTGTATAATAAAATATACTCAGCCGATTATTTGACACGATTTTCAAAACAACTGAACGTTATTGGTAGCTTTTACGTTCTATTTTCCTATATTTTGTCACATTCTTGACAAAATCGAGCCGCTATTGCAGAGGAATGGTAAAATATTGTATAATAAAATAGACTTAGCCGTTTATTTGACACGATTTTCAAAACAACTGAACGTTATTGGTAGCATTTGCGTTGTATTTTACTGTATTTTGTCACATTATTGACAAAATCGAGCCGTTATTGCAGAAGAATGGTAAAATTGTATAATAAAATATACTCAGCCGTTTATATTGACACGATTTTCAAAAGAACTGAACGTTATTGGTAGCATTTGCGTTCTATTTTCCTGCATTGTGTCACATTCTTGACAAAATCGAGCCGCTATTGCAGAAGAATGGTAAAATTGTATAATAAAATATACTCAGCCGTTTATTTGACACGATTTTCAAAACAACTGAACGTTATTGGTCGCTTTTACGTTCTATTTTCCTATATTTTGTCACATTCTTGACAAAATCGAGCCGCTATTGCAGAGGAATGGTAAAATATTGTACAATCAAATAGACTCAGCCGTTTATTTGTCACGATTTTCAAAACAACTGAACGTTATTGGTAGCATTTGCGTTGTATTTTACTGTATTTTGTCACATTATTGACAAAATCGAGTCGTTATTGCAGAATAATGGTAAAATTGTATAATAAAATATACTCAGCCGTTTATATTGACACGATTTTCAAAAGAACTGAACGTTATTGGTAGCATTTGCGTTCTATTTTCCTGCATTGTGTCACATTCTTGACAAAATCGAGCCGCTATTGCAGAAGAATGGTAAAATTGTATAATAAAATATACTCAGCCGTTTATTTGACACGATTTTCAAAACAACTGAACGTTATTGGTCGCTTTTACGTTCTATTTTCCTATATTTTGTCACATTCTTGACAAAATCGAGCCGCTATTGCAGAGGAATGGTAAAATATTGTATAATAAAATAGACTCAGCCGTTTATTTGACACGATTTTCAAAACAACTGAACGTTATTGGTAGCATTTGCGTTGTATTTTCCTGTATTTTGTCACATTATTGACAAAATCGAGTCGTTATTGCAGAAGAATGGTAAAATTGTATAATAAAATAGACTCAGCCGTTTATATTGACACGATTTTCAAAACAACTGAACGTTATTGGTAGCATGTGCATTGTATTTTCCTGTGTTTTGTCACATTCTTGACAAAATCGAGCCGCTATTGCAGAAGAATGGTAAAATTGTATAATAAAATAGACTCAGCCGTTCATATTGACACGATTTTCAAAACAACTGAACGTTATTGGTAACATTTGCGTTGTATTTTCCTGTATTTTGTCACATTATTGACAAAATCGAGTCGTTATTGCAGAAGAATGGTAAAACTGTATAATAAAATAGACTCAGCTGTTTATTTGACACGATTTTCAAAACAACTGAACGTTATTGGTAGCATTTGCGTTGTATTTTCCTGTATTTTGTCACATTATTGACAAAATCGAGTCGTTATTGCAGAAGAATGGTAAAATTGTATAATAAAATAGACTCAGCCGTTTATATTGACACGATTTTCAAAACAACTGAACGTTATTGGTAGCATGTGCCTTGTATTTTCCTGTGTTTTGTCACATTCTTGACAAAATCGAGCCGCTATTGCAGAAGAATGGTAAAATTGTATAATAAAATAGACTCAGCCGTTCATATTGACACGATTTTCAAAACAACTGAACGTTATTGGTAACATTTGCGTTGTATTTTCCTGTATTTTGTCACATTATTGACAAAATCGAGTCGTTATTGCAGAAGAATGGTAAAACTGTATAATAAAATAGACTCAGCTGTTTATTTGACACGATTTTCAAAACAACTGAACGTTATTGGTAGCATTTGCGTTGTATTCTCCTGCATTGTGTCACATTCTTGACAAAATCGAGCCGCTATTGCAGAAGAATGGTAAAATTTAATGATAAAATAGACAACCGTTTATTTTGACACGATTTTCAAAGGAATTGAACGTTTTTGTTGTTTTTTGTGTTCTATTTTCCTATACTTTGTCACATTCTTGACAAAATCAAGCCGCTATTGCAGAAGAATGGTAAAATTGTTTAATAAAATAGACAACCGTTTATTATGACACTATTTTCAAAGGAATTGAACGTTATTGGTAGCTTTTGCGTTCTATTTTCCTGTATTTTGTCACATTCTTGACAAAATCGGGCCGTTATTGCAGAAGAATGGTAAAATTGTATAATAAAATATACTCAGCCGTTTATATTGACACGATTTTCAAAAGAACTGAACGTTATTGGTAGCATTTGCGTTCTATTTTCCTGCATTGTGTCACATTCTTGACAAAATCGAGCCGCTATTGCAGAAGAATGGTAAAATTGTATAATAAAATATACTCAGCCGATTATTTGACACGATTTTCAAAACAACTGAACGTTATTGGTAGCTTTTACGTTCTATTTTCCTATATTTTGTCACATTCTTGACAAAATCGAGCCGCTATTGCAGAGGAATGGTAAAATATTGTATAATAAAATAGACTTAGCCGTTTATTTGACACGATTTTCAAAACAACTGAACGTTATTGGTAGCATTTGCGTTGTATTTTACTGTATTTTGTCACATTATTGACAAAATCGAGTCGTTATTGCAGAAGAATGGTAAAATTGTATAATAAAATATACTCAGCCGTTTATATTGACACGATTTTCAAAAGAACTGAACGTTATTGGTAGCATTTGCGTTCTATTTTCCTGCATTGTGTCACATTCTTGACAAAATCGAGCCGCTATTGCAGAAGAATGGTAAAACTGTATAATAAAATAGACAATCGTTTATTTTGACACGATTTTCAAAAGAACTGAACGTTGTTGGTAGCATTTGCGTTGTATTTTCCTGTATTTCGCCACATTCTTGACAAAATCGAGCCTTTATTGCAGAGGAATGGTAAAACTGTATAATAAAATAGACAATCGATTATTTTGACACGATTTTCAAAAGAACTGAACGTTGTTGGTAGCATTCGCGTTGCATTTTCCTGCATTTTGTCACATTCTTGACAAAATCGAGCCGTTATTGCAGAGGAATGGTAAAATTGTATAATAAAATAGACTCAGCCGTTTATTTGACACGATTTTCAAAACAACTGAACGTTATTGGTAGCATTTGCGTTGTATTTTCCTGTATTCTGTCACAATCTTGACAAAATCGAGCCGCTATTGCAGAAGAATGGTAAAATTGAATGATAAAATAGACAACCGTTTATTTTGACACGATTTTCAAAGGAATTGAACGTTATTGGTGGCCTTTGCGTTCTATTTTCCTATACTTTGTCACATTCTTGACAAAATCAAGCCGCTATGGCAGAAGAATGGTAAAATTGTTTAATAAAATAGACAACCGTTTATTATGACACTATTTTCAAAGGAATTGAACGTTATTGGTAGCTTTTGCGTTCTATTTTCCTGTATTTTGTCACATTCTTGACAAAATCGGGCCGTTATTGCAGAAGAATGGTAAAATTGTATTATAAAATATACTCAGCCGTTTATATTGACACGATTTTCAAAAGAACTGAACGTTATTGGTAGCATTTGCGTTCTATTTTCCTGCATTGTGTCACATTCTTGACAAAATCGAGCCGCTATTGCAGAAGAATGATAAAATTGTATAATAAAATATACTCAGCCGTTTATTTGACACGATTTTCAAAACAACTGAACGTTATTGGTAGCATTTGCGTTGTATTTTCCTGTATTTTGTCACATTATTGACAAAATCGAGTCGTTATTGCAGAAGAATGGTAAAATTGTATAATAAAATAGACTCAGCCGTTTATTTGACACGATTTTCAAAACAACTGAACGTTATTGGTAGCATTTGCGTTGTATTTTACTGTATTTTGTCACATTATTGACAAAATCGAGCCGCTATTGCAGAGGAATGGTAAAATATTGTATAATAAAATAGACTCAGCCGTTTATTTGACACGATTTTCAAAACAACTGAACGTTATTGGTAACATTTGCGTTGTATTTTCCTGTATTTTGTCACATTATTGACAAAATCGAGTCGTTATTGCAGAAGAATGGTAAAACTGTATAATAAAATAGACTCAGCCGTTTATATTGACACGATTTTCAAAACAACTGAACGTTATTGGTAGCATGTGCATTGTATTTTCCTGTGTTTTGTCACATTCTTGACAAAATCGAGCCGCTATTGCAAAAGAATGGTAAAATTGTATAATAAAATAGACTCAGCCGTTCATATTGACACGATTTTCAAAACAACTGAACGTTATTGGTAACATTTGCGTTGTATTTTCCTGTATTTTGTCACATTATTGACAAAATCGAGTCGTTATTGCAGAAGAATGGTAAAACTGTATAATAAAATAGACTCAGCTGTCTATTTGACACGATTTTCAAAACAACTGAACGTTATTGGTAGCATTTGCGTTGTATTTTCCTGTATTTCGCCACATTCTTGACAAAATCGAGCCGTTATTGCAGAGGAATGGTAAAACTGTATAATAAAATAGACAATCGTTTATTTTGACACGATTTTCAAAAGAACTGAACGTTGTTGGTAGCATTGGCGTTGCATTTTCCTGCATTTTGTCACATTCTTGACAAAATCGAGCCGTTATTGCAGAGGAATAGTAAAATTGTATAATAAAATAGACTCAGCCGTTTATTTGACACGATTTTCAAAACAACTGAACGTTATTGGTAGCATTTGCGTTGTATTTTCCTGTATTCTGTCACAATCTTGACAAAATCGAGCCGCTATTGCAGAAGAATGGTAAAATTGAATGATAAAATAGACAACCGTTTATTTTGACACGATTTTCAAAGGAATTGAACGTTATTGGTGGCCTTTGCGTTCTATTTTCCTGTATTTTGTCACATTATTGACAAAATCGAGTCGTTATTGCAGAAGAATGGTAAAACTGTATAATAAAATAGACTCAGCTGTCTATTTGACACGATTTTCAAAACAACTGAACGTTATTGGTAGCATTTGCGTTGTATTTTCCTGTATTTAGCCACATTCTTGACAAAATCGAGCCGTTATTGCAGAGGAATGGTAAAACTGTATAATAAAATAGACAATCGTTTATTTTGACACGATTTTCAAAAGAACTGAACGTTGTTGGTAGCATTCGCGTTGCATTTTCCTGCATTTTGTCACATTCTTGACAAAATCGAGCCGTTATTGCAGAGGAATAGTAAAATTGTATAATAAAATAGACTCAGCCGTTTATTTGACACGATTTTCAAAACAACTGAACGTTATTGGTAGCATTTGCGTTGTATTTTCCTGTATTCTGTCACATTCTTGACAAAATCAAGCCGCTATGGCAGAAGAATGGTAAAATTGTTTAATAAAATAGACAACCGTTTATTATGACACTATTTTCAAAGGAATTGAACGTTATTGGTAGCTTTTGCGTTCTATTTTCCTGTATTTTGTCACATTCATGACAAAATCGGGCCGTTATTGCAGAAGAATGGTAAAATTGTATAATAAAATATACTCAGCCGTTTATATTGACACGATTTTCAAAAGAACTGAACGTTATTGGTAGCATTTGCGTTCTATTTTCCTGCATTGTGTCACATTCTTGACAAAATCGAGCCGCTATTGCAGAAGAATGGTAAAATTGTATAATAAAATATACTCAGCCGATTATTTGACACGATTTTCAAAACAACTGAACGTTATTGGTAGCTTTTAAGTTCTATTTTCCTATATTTTGTCACATTCTTGACAAAATCGAGCCGCTATTGCAGAGGAATGGTAAAATATTGTATAATAAAATAGACTCAGCCGTTTATTTGACACGATTTTCAAAACAACTGAACGTTATTGGTAGCATTTGCGTTGTATTTTACTGTATTTTGTCACATTATTGACAAAATCGAGTCGTTATTGCAGAAGAATGGTAAAATTGTATAATAAAATATACTCAGCCGTTTATATTGACACGATTTTCAAAAGAACTGAACGTTATTGGTAGCATTTGCGTTCTATTTTCCTGCATTGTGTCACATTCTTGACAAAATCGAGCCGCTATTGCAGAAGAATGGTAAAATTGTATAATAAAATATACTCAGCCGTTTATTTGACACGAGTTTCAAAACAACTGAACGTTATTGGTCGCATTTACGTTCTATTTTCCTATATTTTGTCACATTCTTGACAAAATCGAGCCGCTATTGCAGAGGAATGGTAAAATATTGTATAATAAAATAGACTCAGCCGTTTATTTGACACGATTTTCAAAACAACTGAACGTTATTGGTAGCATTTGCGTTGTATTTTCCTGTATTTTGTCACATTATTGACAAAATCGAGTCGCTATTGCAGAAGAATGGTAAAATTGTTTAATAAAATAGACAACCGTATATTATGACACTATTTTCAAAGGAATTGAACGTTATTGGTAGCTTTTGCGTTCTATTTTCCTGTATTTTGTCACATTCTTGACAAAATCGGGCCGTTATTGCAGAAGAATGGTAAAATTGTATAATAAAATATACTCAGCCGTTTATATTGACACGATTTTCAAAAGAACTGAACGTTATTGGTAGCATTTGCGTTATATTTTCCTGCATTGTGTCACATTCTTGACAAAATCGAGCCGCTATTGCAGAAGAATGGTAAAATTGTATAATAAAATATACTCAGCCGTTTATTTGACACGATTTTCAAAACAACTGAACGTTATTGGTCGCTTTTACGTTCTATTTTCCTATATTTTGTCACATTCTTGACAAAATCGAGCCGCTATTGCAGAGGAATGGTAAAATATTGTATAATAAAATAGACTCAGCCGTTTATTTGACACGATTTTCAAAACAACTGAACGTTATTGGTAGCATTTGCGTTGTATTTTCCTGTATTTTGTCACATTATTGACAAAATCGAGTCGTTATTGCAGAAGAATGGTAAAACTGTATAATAAAATAGACTCAGCTGTCTATTTGACACGATTTTCAAAACAACTGAACGTTATTGGTAGCATTTGCGTTGTATTTTCCTGTATTTCGCCACATTCTTGACAAAATCGAGCCGTTATTGCAGAGGAATGGTAAAACTGTATAATAAAATAGACAATCGTTTATTTTGACACGATTTTCAAAAGAACTGAACGTTGTTGGTAGCATTCGCGTTGCATTTTCCTGCATTTTGTCACATTCTTGACAAAATCGAGCCGTTATTGCAGAGGAATAGTAAAATTGTATAATAAAATAGACTCAGCCGTTTATTTGACACGATTTTCAAAACAACTGAACGTTATTGGTAGCATTTGCGTTGTATTTTCCTGTATTCTGTCACAATCTTGACAAAATCGAGCCGCTATTGCAGAAGAATGGTAAAATTGAATGATAAAATAGACAACCGTTTATTTTGACACGATTTTCAAAGGAATTGAACGTTATTGGTGGCCTTTGCGTTCTATTTTCCTATACTTTGTCACATTCTTGACAAAATCAAGCCGCTATGGCAGAAGAATGGTAAAATTGTTTAATAAAATAGACAACCGTTTATTATGACACTATTTTCAAAGGAATTGAACGTTATTGGTAGCTTTTGCGTTCTATTTTCCTGTATTTTGTCACATTCTTGACAAAATCGGGCCGTTTTTGCAGAAGAATGGTAAAATTGTATAATAAAATATACTCAGCCGTTTATATTAACACGATTTTCAAAAGAACTGAACGTTATTGGTAGCATTTGCGTTCTATTTTCCTGCATTGTGTCACATTCTTGACAAAATCGAGCCGCTATTGCAGAAGAATGGTAAAATTGTATAATAAAATATACTCAGCCGATTATTTGACACGATTTTCAAAACAACTGAACGTTATTGGTAGCTTTTAAGTTCTATTTTCCTATATTTTGTCACATTCTTGACAAAATCGAGCCGCTATTGCAGAGGAATGGTAAAATATTGTATAATAAAATAGACTCAGCCGTTTATTTGACACGATTTTCAAAACAACTGAACGTTATTGGTAGCATTTGCGTTGTATTTTACTGTATTTTGTCACATTATTGACAAAATCGAGTCGTTATTGCAGAAGAAAGGTAAAATTGTATAATAAAATATACTCAGCCGTTTATATTGACACGATTTTCAAAAGAACTGAACGTTATTGGTAGCATTTGCGTTCTATTTTCCTGCATTGTGTCACATTCTTGACAAAATCGAGCCGCTATTGCAGAAGAATGGTAAAATTGTACAATAAAATATACTCAGCCGTTTATTTGACACGAGTTTCAAAACAACTGAACGTTATTGGTCGCATTTACGTTCTATTTTCCTATATTTTGTCACATTCTTGACAAAATCGAGCCGCTATTGCAGAGGAATGGTAAAATATTGTATAATAAAATAGACTCAGCCGTTTATTTGACACGATTTTCAAAACAACTGAACGTTATTGGTAGCATTTGCGTTGTATTTTCCTGTATTTTGTCACATTATTGACAAAATCGAGTCGCTATTGCAGAAGAATGGTAAAATTGTTTAATAAAATAGACAACCGTATATTATGACACTATTTTCAAAGGAATTGAACGTTATTGGTAGCTTTTGCGTTCTATTTTCCTGTATTTTGTCACATTCTTGACAAAATCGGGCCGTTATTGCAGAAGAATGGTAAAATTGTATAATAAAATATACTCAGCCGTTTATTTGACACGATTTTCAAAACAACTGAACGTTATTGGTCGCTTTTACGTTCTATTTTCCTATATTTTGTCACATTCTTGACAAAATCGAGCCGCTATTGCAGAGGAATGGTAAAATATTGTATAATAAAATAGACTCAGCCGTTTATTTGACACGATTTTCAAAACAACTGAACGTTATTGGTAGCATGTGCATTGTATTTTCCTGTGTTTCGCCACATTCTTGACAAAATCGAGCCGTTATTGCAGAGGAATGGTAAAACTGTATAATAAAATAGACAATCGTTTATTTTGACACGATTTTCAAAAGAACTGAACGTTATTGGTAGCATTTGCGTTGTATTTTCCTGTATTCTGTCACAATCTTGACAAAATCGAGCCGCTATTGCAGAAGAATGGTAAAATTGAATGATAAAATAGACAACCGTTTATTTTGACACGATTTTCAAAGGAATTGAACGTTATTGGTGGCCTTTGCGTTCTATTTTCCTATACTTTGTCACATTCTTGACAAAATCAAGCCGCTATGGCAGAAGAATGGTAAAATTGTTTAATAAAATAGACAACCGTTTATTATGACACTATTTTCAAAGGAATTGAACGTTATTGGTAGCTTTTGCGTTCTATTTTCCTGTATTTTGTCACATTCATGACAAAATCGGGCCGTTATTGCAGAAGAATGGTAAAATTGTATAATAAAATATACTCAGCCGTTTATATTGACACGATTTTCAAAAGAACTGAACGTTATTGGTAGCATTTGCGTTCTATTTTCCTGCATTGTGTCACATTATTGACAAAATCGAGTCGTTATTGCAGAAGAATGGTAAAATTGTATAATAAAATATACTCAGCCGTTTATATTGACACGATTTTCAAAAGAACTGAACGTTATTGGTAGCTTTTAAGTTCTATTTTCCTATATTTTGTCACATTCTTGACAAAATCGAGCCGCTATTGCAGAGGAATGGTAAAATATTGTATAATAAAATAGACTCAGCCGTTTATTTGACACGATTTTCAAAACAACTGAACGTTATTGGTAGCATTTGCGTTGTATTTTACTGTATTTTGTCACATTATTGACAAAATCGAGTCGTTATTGCAGAAGAATGGTAAAATTGTATAATAAAATATACTCAGCCGTTTATATTGACACGATTTTCAAAAGAACTGAACGTTATTGGTAGCATTTGCGTTCTATTTTCCTGCATTGTGTCACATTCTTGACAAAATCGAGCCGCTATTGCAGAAGACTGGTAAAATTGTATAATAAAATATACTCAGCCGTTTATTTGACACGAGTTTCAAAACAACTGAACGTTATTGGTCGCATTTACGTTCTATTTTCCTATATTTTGTCACATTCTTGACAAAATCGAGCCGCTATTGCAGAGGAATGGTAAAATATTGTATAATAAAATAGACTCAGCCGTTTATTTGACACGATTTTCAAAACAACTGAACGTTATTGGTAGCATTTGCGTTGTATTTTCCTGTATTTTGTCACATTATTGACAAAATCGAGTCGCTATTGCAGAAGAATGGTAAAATTGTTTAATAAAATAGACAACCGTATATTATGACACTATTTTCAAAGGAATTGAACGTTATTGGTAGCTTTTGCGTTCTATTTTCCTGTATTTTGTCACATTCTTGACAAAATCGGGCCGTTATTGCAGAAGAATGGTAAAATTGTATAATAAAATATACTCAGCCGTTTATATTGACACGATTTTCAAAAGAACTGAACGTTATTGGTAGCATTTGCGTTATATTTTCCTGCATTGTGTCACATTCTTGACAAAATCGAGCCGCTATTGCAGAAGAATGGTAAAATTGTATAATAAAATATACTCAGCCGTTTATTTGACACGATTTTCAAAACAACTGAACGTTATTGGTCGCTTTTACGTTCTATTTTCCTATATTTTGTCACATTCTTGACAAAATCGAGCCGCTATTGCAGAGGAATGGTAAAATATTGTATAATAAAATAGACTCAGCCGTTTATTTGACACGATTTTCAAAACAACTGAACGTTATTGGTAGCATTTGCGTTGTATTTTCCTGTATTTTGTCACATTATTGACAAAATCGAGTCGTTATTGCAGAAGAATGGTAAAACTGTATAATAAAATAGACTCAGCTGTCTATTTGACACGATTTTCAAAACAACTGAACGTTATTGGTAGCATTTGCGTTGTATTTTCCTGTATTTCGCCACATTCTTGACAAAATCGAGCCGTTATTGCAGAGGAATGGTAAAACTGTATAATAAAATAGACAATCGTTTATTTTGACACGATTTTCAAAAGAACTGAACGTTGTTGGTAGCATTCGCGTTGCATTTTCCTGCATTTTGTCACATTCTTGACAAAATCGAGCCGTTATTGCAGAGGAATAGTAAAATTGTATAATAAAATAGACTCAGCCGTTTATTTGACACGATTTTCAAAACAACTGAACGTTATTGGTAGCATTTGCGTTGTATTTTCCTGTATTCTGTCACAATCTTGACAAAATCGAGCCGCTATTGCAGAAGAATGGTAAAATTGAATGATAAAATAGACAACCGTTTATTTTGACACGATTTTCAAAGGAATTGAACGTTATTGGTGGCCTTTGCGTTCTATTTTCCTATACTTTGTCACATTCTTGACAAAATCAAGCCGCTATGGCAGAAGAATGGTAAAATTGTTTAATAAAATAGACAACCGTTTATTATGACACTATTTTCAAAGGAATTGAACGTTATTGGTAGCTTTTGCGTTCTATTTTCCTGTATTTTGTCACATTCTTGACAAAATCGGGCCGTTATTGCAGAAGAATGGTAAAATTGTATAATAAAATATACTCAGCCGTTTATATTGACACGATTTTCAAAAGAACTGAACGTTATTGGTAGCATTTGCGTTCTATTTTCCTGCATTGTGTCACATTCTTGACAAAATCGAGCCGCTATTGCAGAAGAATGGTAAAATTGTATAATAAAATATACTCAGCCGATTATTTGACACGATTTTCAAAACAACTGAACGTTATTGGTAGCTTTTAAGTTCTATTTTCCTATATTTTGTCACATTCTTGACAAAATCGAGCCGCTATTGCAGAGGAATGGTAAGATATTGTATAATAAAATAGACTCAGCCGTTTATTTGACACGATTTTCAAAACAACTGAACGTTATTGGTAGCATTTGCGTTGTATTTTACTGTATTTTGTCACATTATTGACAAAATCGAGTCGTTATTGCAGAAGAATGGTAAAATTGTATAATAAAATATACTCAGCCGTTTATATTGACACGATTTTCAAAAGAACTGAACGTTATTGGTAGCATTTGCGTTCTATTTTCCTGCATTGTGTCACATTCTTGACAAAATCGAGCCGCTATTGCAGAAGAATGGTAAAATTGTATAATAAAATATACTCAGCCGTTTATTTGACACGAGTTTCAAAACAACTGAACGTTATTGGTCGCATTTACGTTGTATTTTCCTATATTTTGTCACATTCTTGACAAAATCGAGCCGCTATTGCAGAGGAATGGTAAAATATTGTATAATAAAATAGACTCAGCCGTTTATTTGACACGATTTTCAAAACAACTGAACGTTATTGGTAGCATTTGCGTTGTATTTTCCTGTATTTTGTCACATTATTGACAAAATCGAGTCGCTATTGCAGAAGAATGGTAAAATTGTTTAATAAAATAGACAACCGTATATTATGACACTATTTTCAAAGGAATTGAACGTTATTGGTAGCTTTTGCGTTCTATTTTCCTGTATTTTGTCACATTCTTGACAAAATCGGGCCGTTATTGCAGAAGAATGGTAAAATTGTATAATAAAATATACTCAGCCGTTTATATTGACACGATTTTCAAAAGAACTGAACGTTATTGGTAGCATTTGCGTTATATTTTCCTGCATTGTGTCACATTCTTGACAAAATCGAGCCGCTATTGCAGAAGAATGGTAAAATTGTATAATAAAATATACTCAGCCGTTTATTTGACACGATTTTCAAAACAACTGAACGTTATTGGTCGCTTTTACGTTCTATTTTCCTATATTTTGTCACATTCTTGACAAAATCGAGCCGCTATTGCAGAGGAATGGTAAAATATTGTATAATAAAATAGACTCAGCCGTTTATTTGACACGATTTTCAAAACAACTGAACGTTATTGGTAGCATGTGCATTGTATTTTCCTGTGTTTTGTCACATTCTTGACAAAATCGAGCCGCTATTGCAGAAGAATGGTAAAATTGTATAATAAAATAGACTCAGCCGTTCATATTGACACGATTTTCAAAACAACTGAACGTTATTGGTAACATTTGCGTTGTATTTTCCTGTATTTTGTCACATTATTGACAAAATCGAGTCGTTATTGCAGAAGAATGGTAAAACTGTATAATAAAATAGACTCAGCTGTTTATTTGACACGATTTTCAAAACAACTGAACGTTATTGGTAGCATTTGCGTTGTATCTTCCTGTATTTCGCCACATTCTTGACAAAATCGAGCCGTTATTGCAGAGGAATGGTAAAACTGTATAATAAAATAGACAATCGTTTATTTTGACACGATTTTCAAAAGAACTGAACGTTGTTGGTCGCTTTTACGTTCTATTTTCCTATATTTTGTCACATTCTTGACAAAATCGAGCCGCTATTGCAGAGGAATGGTAAAATATTGTATAATAAAATAGACTCAGCCGTTTATTTGACACGATTTTCAAAACAACTGAACGTTATTGGTAGCATGTGCATTGTATTTTCCTGTGTTTTGTCACATTCTTGACAAAATCGAGCCGCTATTGCAGAAGAATGGTAAAATTGTATAATAAAATAGACTCAGCCGTTCATATTGACACGATTTTCAAAACAACTGAACGTTATTGGTAACATTTGCGTTGTATTTTCCTGTATTTTGTCACATTATTGACAAAATCGAGTCGTTATTGCAGAAGAATGGTAAAACTGTATAATAAAATAGACTCAGCTGTTTATTTAACACGATTTTCAAAACAACTGAACGTTATTGGTAGCATTTGCGTTGTATCTTCCTGTATTTCGCCACATTCTTGACAAAATCGAGCCGTTATTGCAGAGGAATGGTAAAACTGTATAATAAAATAGACAATCGTTTATTTTGACACGATTTTCAAAAGAACTGAACGTTGTTGGTCGCTTTTACGTTCTATTTTCCTATATTTTGTCACATTCTTGACAAAATCGAGCCGCTATTGCAGAGGAATGGTAAAATATTGTATAATAAAATAGACTCAGCCGTTTATTTGACACGATTTTCAAAACAACTGAACGTTATTGGTAGCATGTGCATTGTATTTTCCTGTGTTTTGTCACATTCTTGACAAAATCGAGCCGCTATTGCAGAAGAATGGTAAAATTGTATAATAAAATAGACTCAGCCGTTCATATTGACACGATTTTCAAAACAACTGAACGTTATTGGTAACATTTGCGTTGTATTTTCCTGTATTTTGTCACATTATTGACAAAATCGAGTCGTTATTGCAGAAGAATGGTAAAACTGTATAATAAAATAGACTCAGCTGTTTATTTGACACGATTTTCAAAACAACTGAACGTTATTGGTAGTATTTGCGTTGTATCTTCCTGTATTTCGCCACATTCTTGACAAAATCGAGCCGTTATTGCAGAGGAATGGTAAAACTGTATAATAAAATAGACAATCGTTTATTTTGACACGATTTTCAAAAGAACTGAACGTTGTTGGTAGCATTCGCGTTGCATTTTCCTGCATTTTGTCACATTCTTGACAAAATCGAGCCGTTATTGCAGAGGAATAGTAAAATTGTATAATAAAATAGACTCAGCCGTTTATTTGACACGATTTTCAAAACAACTGAACGTTATTGGTAGCATTGGCGTTGTATTTTCCTGTATTCTGTCACAATCTTGACAAAATCGAGCCGCTATTGCAGAAGAATGGTAAAATTTAATGATAAAATAGACAACCGTTTATTTTGACACGATTTTCAAAGGAATTGAACGTTATTGGTGGCCTTTGCGTTCTATTTTCCTATACTTTGTCACATTCTTGACAAAATCAAGCCGCTATGGCAGAAGAATGGTAAAATTGTTTAATAAAATAGACAACCGTTTATTATGACACTATTTTCAAAGGAATTGAACGTTATTGGTAGCTTTTGCGTTCTATTTTCCTGTATTTTGTCACATTCTTGACAAAATCGGGCCGTTATTGCAGAAGAATGGTAAAATTGTATAATAAAATATACTCAGCCGTTTATATTGACACGATTTTCAAAAGAACTGAACGTTATTGGTAGCATTTGCGTTCTATTTTCCTGCATTGTGTCACATTCTTGACAAAATCGAGCCTTTATTGCAGAGGAATGGTAAAACTGTATAATAAAATAGACAATCGATTATTTTGACACGATTTTCAAAAGAACTGAACGTTGTTGGTAGCATTCGCGTTGCATTTTCATGCATTTTGTCACATTCCTGACAAAATCGAGCCGCTATTGCAGAAGAATGGTAAGATTGTATAATAAAATAGACTCAGCTGTATATATTGACACGATTTTCAAAACAACTGAACGTTATTGGTAGCATTTGCGTTGTATTTTACTGTATTTTGTCACATTATTGACAAAATCGAGTCGTTATTGCAGAAGAATGGTAAAATTGTATAATAAAATATACTCAGCCGTTTATATTGACACGATTTTCAAAAGAACTGAACGTTATTGGTAGCATTTGCGTTCTATTTTCCTGCATTGTGTCACATTCTTGACAAAATCGAGCCGCTATTGCAGAAGAATGGTAAAATTGTATAATAAAATATACTCAGCCGTTTATTTGACACGATTTTCAAAACAACTGAACGTTATTGGTCGCTTTTACGTTCTATTTTCCTATATTTTGTCACATTCTTGACAAAATCGAGCCGCTATTGCAGAGGAATGGTAAAATATTGTATAATAAAATAGACTCAGCCGTTTATTTGACACGATTTTCAAAACAACTGAACGATATTGGTAGCATTTGCGTTGTATTTTCCTGTATTTTGTCACATTATTGACAAAATCGAGTCGTTATTGCAGAAGAATGGTAAAATTGTATAATAAAATAGACTCAGCCGTTTATATTGACACGATTTTCAAAACAACTGAACGTTATTGGTAGCATGTGCATTGTATTTTCCTGTGTTTTGTCACATTCCTGACAAAATCGAGTCGTTATTGCAGAGGAATGGTAAAACTGTATAATAAAATAGACTCAGCCGTTTATTTGACACGATTTTCAAAAGAACTGAACGTTGTTGGTAGCATTTGCGTTGTATTTTCCTGTATTTCGCCACATTCTTGACAAAATCGAGCCTTTATTGCAGAGGAATGGTAAAACTGTATAATAAAATAGACAATCGATTATTTTGACACGATTTTCAAAAGAACTGAACGTTGTTGGTAGCATTCGCGTTGCATTTTCCTGCATTTTGTCACATTCTTGACAAAATCGAGCCGTTATTGCAGAGGAATGGTAAAATTGTATAATAAAATAGACTCAGCCGTTTATTTGACACGATTTTCAAAACAACTGAACGTTATTGGTAGCATTTGCGTTGTATTTTCCTGTATTCTGTCACAATCTTGACAAAATCGAGCCGCTATTGCAGAAGAATGGTAAAATTGAATGATAAAATAGACAACCGTTTATTTTGACACGATTTTCAAAGGAATTGAACGTTATAGGTGGCCTTTGCGTTCTATTTTCCTATACTTTGTCACATTCTTGACAAAATCAAGCCGCTATTGCAGAAGAATGGTAAAATTGTTTAATAAAATAGACAACCGTTTATTTTGACACGATTTTCAAAGGAATTGAACGTTATTGGTGGCCTTTGCGTTCTATTTTCCTATACTTTGTCACATTCTTGACAAAATCAAGCCGCTATTGCAGAAGAATGGTAAAATTGTTTAATAAAATAGACAACCGTTTATTTTGACACGATTTTCAAAGGAATTGAACGTTATTGGTGGCCTTTGCGTTCTATTTTCCTATACTTTGTCACATTCTTGACAAAATCAAGCCGCTATGGCAGAAGAATGGTAAAATTGTTTAATAAAATAGACAACCGTTTATTATGACACTATTTTCAAAGGAATTGAACGTTATTGGTAGCTTTTGCGTTCTATTTTCCTGTATTTTGTCACATTCTTGACAAAATCGGGCCGCTATTGCAGAAGAATGGTAAAATTGTATAACAAAATATACTCAGCCGTTTATTTGACACGAGTTTCAAAACAACTGAACGTTATTGGTCGCTTTTACGTTCTATTTTCCTATATTTTGTCACATTCTTGACAAAATCGAGCCGCTATTGCAGAGGAATGGTAAAATATTGTATAATAAAATAGACTCAGCCGTTTATTTGACACGATTTTCAAAACAACTGAACGTTATTGGTAGCATTTGCGTTGTATTTTCCTGTATTTTGTCACATTATTGACAAAATCGAGTCGCTATTGCAGAAGAATGGTAAAATTGTTTAATAAAATAGACAACCGTATATTATGACACTATTTTCAAAGGAATTGAACGTTATTGGTAGCTTTTGCGTTCTATTTTCCTGTATTTTGTCACATTCTTGACAAAATCGGGCCGTTATTGCAGAAGAATGGTAAAATTGTATAATAAAATATACTCAGCCGTTTATATTGACACGATTTTCAAAAGAACTGAACGTTATTGGTAGCATTTGCGTTATATTTTCCTGCATTGTGTCACATTCTTGACAAAATCGAGCCGCTATTGCAGAAGAATGGTAAAATTGTATAATAAAATATACTCAGCCGTTTATTTGACACGATTTTCAAAACAACTGAACGTTATTGGTCGCTTTTACGTTCTATTTTCCTATATTTTGTCACATTCTTGACAAAATCGAGCCGCTATTGCAGAGGAATGGTAAAATATTGTATAATAAAATAGACTCAGCCGTTTATTTGACACGATTTTCAAAACAACTGAACGTTATTGGTAGCATTTGCGTTGTATTTTCCTGTATTTTGTCACACTATTGACAAAATCGAGTCGTTATTGCAGAAGAATGGTAAAATTGTATAATAAAATAGACTCAGCCGTTTATATTGACACGATTTTCAAAACAACTGAACGTTATTGGTAGCATGTGCATTGTATTTTCCTGTGTTTTGTCACATTCTTGACAAAATCGAGTCGTTATTGCAGAGGAATGGTAAAACTGTATAATAAAATAGACTCAGCCGTTTATTTGACACGATTTTCAAAACAACTGAACGTTATTGGTAGCATTTGCGTTCTATTTTCCTGCATTGTGTCACATTCTTGACAAAATCGAGCCGCTATTGCAGAAGAATGGTAAAACTGTATAATAAAATAGACAATCGTTTATTTTGACACGATTTTCAAAAGAACTGAACGTTGTTGGTAGCATTTGCGTTGTATTTTCCTGTATTTCGCCACATTCTTGACAAAATCGAGCCTTTATTGCAGAGGAATGGTAAAACTGTATAATAAAATAGACAATCGATTATTTTGACACGATTTTCAAAAGAACTGAACGTTGTTGGTAGCATTCGCGTTGCATTTTCCTGCATTTTGTCACATTCTTGACAAAATCGAGCCGTTATTGCAGAGGAATGGTAAAATTGTAGAATAAAATAGACTCAGCCGTTTATTTGACACGATTTTCAAAACAACTGAACGTTATTGGTAGCATTTGCTTTGTATTTTCCTGTATTCTGTCACAATCTTGACAAAATCGAGCCGCTATTGCAGAAGAATGGTAAAATTGAATGATAAAATAGACAACCGTTTATTTTGACACGATTTTCAAAGGAATTGAACGTTATTGGTGGCCTTTGCGTTCTATTTTCCTATACTTTGTCACATTCTTGACAAAATCAAGCCGCTATGGCAGAAGAATGGTAAAATTGTTTAATAAAATAGACAACCGTTTATTATGACACTATTTTCAAAAGAACTGAACGTTATTGGTAGCATTTGCGTTCTATTTTCCTGCATTGTGTCACATTCTTGACAAAATCGAGCCGCTATTGCAGAAGAATGGTAAAATTGTATAATAAAATATACTCAGCCGATTATTTGACACGATTTTCAAAACAACTGAACGTTATTGGTAGCTTTTAAGTTCTATTTTCCTATATTTTGTCACATTCTTGACAAAATCGAGCCGCTATTGCAGAGGAATGGTAAAATATTGTATAATAAAATAGACTCAGCCGTTTATTTGACACGATTTTCAAAACAACTGAACGTTATTGGTAGCATTTGCGTTGTATTTTACTGTATTTTGTCACATTATTGACAAAATCGAGTCGTTATTGCAGAAGAATGGTAAAATTGTATAATAAAATATACTCAGCCGTTTATATTGACACGATTTTCAAAAGAACTGAACGTTATTGGTAGCATTTGCGTTCTATTTTCCTGCATTGTGTCACATTCTTGACAAAATCGAGCCGCTATTGCAGAAGAATGGTAAAATTGTATAATAAAATATACTCAGCCGTTTATTTGACACGAGTTTCAAAACAACTGAACGTTATTGGTCGCTTTTACGTTCTATTTTTCTATATTTTGTCACATTCTTGACAAAATCGAGCCGCTATTGCAGAAGAATGGTAAAATATTGTATAATAAAATAGACTCAGCCGTTTATTTGACACGATTTTCAAAACAACTGAACGTTATTGGTAGCATTTGCGTTCTATTTTCCTGTATTTCGCCACATTCTTGACAAAATCGAGCCGTTATTGCAGAGGAATGGTAAAACTGTATAATAAAATAGACAATCGTTTATTTTGACACGATTTTCAAAAGAACTGAACGTTATTGGTAGCATTTGCGTTGTATTTTCCTGCATTCTGTCACAATCTTGACAAAATCGAGCCGCTATTGCAGAAAAATGGTAAAATTGAATGATAAAATAGACAACCGTTTATTTTGACACGATTTTCAAAACAACTGAACGTTATTGGTCGCTTTTACGTTCTATTTTCCTATATTTTGTCACATTCTTGACAAAATCGAGCCGCTATTGCAGAGGAATGGTAAAATATTGTATAATAAAATAGACTCAGCCGTTTATTTGACACGATTTTCAAAACAACTGAACGTTATTGGTAGCATGTGCATTGTATTTTCCTGTGTTTTGTCACATTCTTGACAAAATCGAGCCGCTATTGCAGAGGAATGGTAAAATATTGTATAATAAAATAGACTCAGCCGTTTATTTGACACGATTTTCAAAACAACTGAACGTTATTGGTAGCATTTGCGTTCTATTTTCCTGTATTTCGCCACATTCTTGACAAAATCGAGCCGTTATTGCAGAGGAATGGTAAAACTGTATAATAAAATAGACAATCGTTTATTTTGACACGATTTTCAAAAGAACTGAACGTTATTGGTAGCATTTGCGTTGTATTTTCCTGTATTCTGTCACAATCTTGACAAAATCGAGCCGCTATTGCAGAAAAATGGTAAAATTGAATGATAAAATAGACAACCGTTTATTTTGACACGATTTTCAAAACAACTGAACGTTATTGGTCGCTTTTACGTTCTATTTTCCTATATTTTGTCACATTCTTGACAAAATCGAGCCGCTATTGCAGAGGAATGGTAAAATATTGTATAATAAAATAGACAGCCGTTTATTTGACACGATTTTCAAAACAACTGAACGTTATTGGTAGCATGTGCATTGTATTTTCCTGTGTTTTGTCACATTCTTGACAAAATCGAGCCGCTATTGCAGAGGAATGGTAAAATATTGTATAATAAAATAGACTCAGCCGTTTATTTGACACGAGTTTCAAAACAACTGAACGTTATTGGTCGCTTTTACGTTCTATTTTTCTATATTTTGTCACATTCTTGACAAAATCGAGCCGCTTTTGCAGAGGAATGGTAAAATATTGTATAATAAAATAGACTCAGCCGTTTATTTGACACGAGTTTCAAAACAACTGAACGTTATTGGTAGCTTTTACGTTCTATTTTCCTATATTTTGTCACATTCTTGACAAAATCGAGCCGCTATTGCAGAGGAATGGTAAAATATTGTATAATAAAATAGACTCAGCCGTTTATTTGACACGAGTTTCAAAACAACTGAACGTTATTGGTCGCTTTTACGTTCTATTTTCCTATATTTTGTCACATTCTTGACAAAATCGAGCCGCTATTGCAGAGGAATGGTAAAATATTGTATAATAAAATAGACTCAGCCGTTTATTTGACACGAGTTTCAAAACAACTGAACGTTATTGGTCGCTTTTACGTTCTATTTTTCTATATTTTGTCACATTCTTGACAAAATCGAGCCGCTATTGCAGAGGAATGGTAAAATATTGTATAATAAAATAGACTCAGCCGTTTATTTGACACGAGTTTCAAAACAACTGAACGTTATTGGTCGCTTTTACGTTCTATTTTCCTATATTTTGTCACATTCTTGACAAAATCGAGCCGCTATTGCAGAGGAATGGTAAAATATTGTATAATAAAATAGACAGCCGTTTATTTGACACGATTTTCAAAACAACTGAACGATATTGGTAGCATGTGCATTGTATTTTCCTGTGTTTTGTCACATTCTTGACAAAATCGAGCCGCTATTGCAGAGGAATGGTAAAATATTGTATAATAAAATAGACTCAGCCGTTTATTTGACACGATTTTCAAAACAACTGAACGTTATTGGTAGCATTTGCGTTCTATTTTCCTGTATTTCGCCACATTCTTGACAAAATCGAGCCGTTATTGCAGAGGAATGGTAAAACTGTATAATAAAATAGACAATCGTTTATTTTGACACGATTTTCAAAAGAACTGAACGTTATTGGTAGCATTTGCGTTGTATTTTCCTGTATTCTGTCACAATCTTGACAAAATCGAGCCGCTATTGCAGAAAAATGGTAAAATTGAATGATAAAATAGACAACCGTTTATTTTGACACGATTTTCAAAGGAATTGAACGTTATTGGTGGCATTTGCGTTCTATTTTCCTGCATTGTGTCACATTCTTGACAAAATCGAGCCGCTATTGCAGAAGAATGGTAAAATTGTATAATAAAATATACTCAGCCGATTATTTGACACGATTTTCAAAACAACTGAACGTTATTGGTAGCTTTTACGTTCTATTTTCCTATATTTTGTCAGATTCTTGACAAAATCGAGCCGCTATTGCAGAGGAATGGTAAAATATTGTATAATAAAATAGACTCAGCCGTTTAATTGACACGATTTTCAAAACAACTGAACGTTATTGGTAGCATTTGCGTTGTATTTTACTGTATTTTGTCACATTATTGACAAAATCGAGTCGTTATTGCAGAAGAATGGTAAAATTGTACAATAAAATATACTCAGCCGTTTATATTGACACGATTTTCAAAAGAACTGAACGTTATTGGTAGCATTTGCGTTCTATTTTCCTGCATTGTGTCACATTCTTGACAAAATCGAGCCGCTATTGCAGAAGAATGGTAAAATTGTATAATAAAATATACTCAGCCGTTTATTTGACACCATTTTCAAAACAACTGAACGTTATTGGTCGCTTTTACGTTCTATTTTCCTATATTTTGTCACATTCTTGACAAAATCGAGCCGCTATTGCAGAGGAATGGTAAAATATTGTATAATAAAATAGACTCAGCCGTTTATTTGACACGATTTTCAAAACAACTGAACGTTATTGGTAGCATTTGCGTTGTATTTTCCTGTATTTTGTCACATTATTGACAAAATCGAGTCGTTATTGCAGAAGAATGGTAAAATTGTATAATAAAATAGACTCAGCCGTTTATATTGACACGATTTTCAAAACAACTGAACGTTATTGGTAGCATGTGCATTGTATTTTCCTGTGTTTTGTCACATTCTTGACAAAATCGAGCCGCTATTGCAGAAGAATGGTAAAATTGTATAATAAAATAGACTCAGCCGTTCATATTGACACGATTTTCAAAACAATTGAACGTTATTGGTAGCATTTGCGTTGTATTTTCCTGTATTTTGTCACATTATTGACAAAATCGAGTCGTTATTGCAGAGGAATGGTAAAACTGTATAATAAAATAGACTCAGCCGTTTATTTGACACGATTTTCAAAACAACTGAACGTTATTGGTAGCATTTGCGTTGTATTTTCCTGTATTTCGCCACATTCTTGACAAAATCGAGCCGTTATTGCAGAGGAATGGTAAAACTGTATAATAAAATAGACAATCGTTTATTTTGACACGATTTTCAAAAGAACTGAACGTTGTTGGTAGCATTCGCGTTGCATTTTCCTGCATTTTGTCACATTCTTGACAAAATCGAGCCGTTATTGCAGAGGAATAGTAAAATTGTATAATAAAATAGACTCAGCCGTTTATTTGACACGATTTTCAAAACAACTGAACGTTATTGGTAGCATTTGCGTTGTATTTTCGTGTATTCTGTCACAATCTTGACAAAATCGAGCCGCTATTGCAGAAGAATGGTAAAATTGTATAATAAAATAGACAACCGTTTATTATGACACTATTTTCAAAGGAATTGAACGTTATTGGTAGCTTTTGCGTTCTATTTTCCTGTATTTTGTCACATTCTTGACAAAATCGGGCCGTTATTGCAGAAGAATGGTAAAATTGTATAATAAAATATACTCAGCCGTTTATATTGACACGATTTTCAAAAGAACTGAACGTTATTGGTAGCATTTGCGTTCTATTTTCCTGCATTGTGTCACATTCTTGACAAAATCGAGCCTTTATTGCAGAGGAATGGTAAAACTGTATAATAAAATAGACAATCGATTATTTTGACACGATTTTCAAAAGAACTGAACGTTGTTGGTAGCATTCGCGTTGCATTTTCATGCATTTTGTCACATTCCTGACAAAATCGAGCCGCTATTGCAGAAGAATGGTAAGATTGTATAATAAAATAGACTCAGCTGTTTATATTGACACGATTTTCAAAACAACTGAACGTTATTGGTAGCATTTGCGTTGTATTTTACTGTATTTTGTCACATTATTGACAAAATCGAGTCGTTATTGCAGAAGAATGGTAAAATTGTATAATAAAATATACTCAGCCGTTTATATTGACACGATTTTCAAAAGAACTGAACGTTATTGGTAGCATTTGCGTTCTATTTTCCTGCATTGTGTCACATTCTTGACAAAATCGAGCCGCTATTGCAGAAGAATGGTAAAATTGTATAATAAAATATACTCAGCCGTTTATTTGACACGATTTTCAAAACAACTGAACGTTATTGGTCGCTTTTACGTTCTATTTTCCTATATTTTGTCACATTCTTGACAAAATCGAGCCGCTATTGCAGAGGAATGGTAAAATATTGTATAATAAAATAGACTCAGCCGTTTATTTGACACGATTTTCAAAACAACTGAACGATATTGGTAGCATTTGCGTTGTATTTTCCTGTATTTTGTCACATTATTGACAAAATCGAGTCGTTATTGCAGAAGAATGGTAAAATTGTATAATAAAATAGACTCAGCCGTTTATTTGACACGATTTTCAAAAGAACTGAACGTTGTTGGTAGCATTTGCGTTGTATTTTCCTGTATTTCGCCACATTCTTGACAAAATCGAGCCTTTATTGCAGAGGAATGGTAAAACTGTATAATAAAATAGACAATCGATTATTTTGACACGATTTTCAAAAGAACTGAACGTTGTTGGTAGCATTCGCGTTGCATTTTCCTGCATTTTGTCACATTCTTGACAAAATCGAGCCGTTATTGCAGAGGAATGGTAAAATTGTATAATAAAATAGACTCAGCCGTTTATTTGACACGATTTTCAAAACAACTGAACGTTATTGGTAGCATTTGCGTTGTATTTTCCTGTATTCTGTCACAATCTTGACAAAATCGAGCCGCTATTGCAGAAGAATGGTAAAATTGAATGATAAAATAGACAACCGTTTATTTTGACACGATTTTCAAAGGAATTGAACGTTATAGGTGGCCTTTGCGTTCTATTTTCCTATACTTTGTCACATTCTTGACAAAATCAAGCCGCTATTGCAGAAGAATGGTAAAATTGTTTAATAAAATAGACAACCGTTTATTTTGACACGATTTTCAAAGGAATTGAACGTTATTGGTGGCCTTTGCGTTCTATTTTCCTATACTTTGTCACATTCTTGACAAAATCAAGCCGCTATTGCAGAAGAATGGTAAAATTGTTTAATAAAATAGACAACCGTTTATTTTGACACGATTTTCAAAGGAATTGAACGTTATTGGTGGCCTTTGCGTTCTATTTTCCTATACTTTGTCACATTCTTGACAAAATCAAGCCGCTATGGCAGAAGAATGGTAAAATTGTTTAATAAAATAGACAACCGTTTATTATGACACTATTTTCAAAGGAATTGAACGTTATTGGTAGCTTTTGCGTTCTATTTTCCTGTATTTTGTCACATTCTTGACAAAATCGGGCCGCTATTGCAGAAGAATGGTAAAATTGTATAATAAAATATACTCAGCCGTTTATTTGACACGAGTTTCAAAACAACTGAACGTTATTGGTCGCTTTTACGTTCTATTTTCCTATATTTTGTCACATTCTTGACAAAATCGAGCCGCTATTGCAGAGGAATGGTAAAATATTGTATAATAAAATAGACTCAGCCGTTTATTTGACACGATTTTCAAAACAACTGAACGTTATTGGTAGCATTTGCGTTGTATTTTCCTGTATTTTGTCACATTATTGACAAAATCGAGTCGCTATTGCAGAAGAATGGTAAAATTGTTTAATAAAATAGACAACCGTATATTATGACACTATTTTCAAAGGAATTGAACGTTATTGGTAGCTTTTGCGTTCTATTTTCCTGTATTTTGTCACATTCTTGACAAAATCGGGCCGTTATTGCAGAAGAATGGTAAAATTGTATAATAAAATATACTCAGCCGTTTATATTGACACGATTTTCAAAAGAACTGAACGTTATTGGTAGCATTTGCGTTATATTTTCCTGCATTGTGTCACATTCTTGACAAAATCGAGCCGCTATTGCAGAAGAATGGTAAAATTGTATAATAAAATATACTCAGCCGTTTATTTGACACGATTTTCAAAACAACTGAACGTTATTGGTCGCTTTTACGTTCTATTTTCCTATATTTTGTCACATTCTTGACAAAATCGAGCCGCTATTGCAGAGGAATGGTAAAACTGTATAATAAAATAGACAATCGTTTATTTTGACACGATTTTCAAAAGAACTGAACGTTGTTGGTAGCATTTGCGTTGTATTTTCCTGTATTTCGCCACATTCTTGACAAAATCGAGCCTTTATTGCAGAGGAATGGTAAAACTGTATAATAAAATAGACAATCGATTATTTTGACACGATTTTCAAAAGAACTGAACGTTGTTGGTAGCATTCGCGTTGCATTTTCCTGCATTTTGTCACATTCTTGACAAAATCGAGCCGTTATTGCAGAGGAATGGTAAAATTGTATAATAAAATAGACTCAGCCGTTTATTTGACACGATTTTCAAAACAACTGAACGTTATTGGTAGCATTTGCGTTGTATTTTCCTGTATTTTGTCACACTATTGACAAAATCGAGTCGTTATTGCAGAAGAATGGTAAAATTGTATAATAAAATAGACTCAGCCGTTTATATTGACACGATTTTCAAAACAACTGAACGTTATTGGTAGCATGTGCATTGTATTTTCCTGTGTTTTGTCACATTCTTGACAAAATCGAGTCGTTATTGCAGAGGAATGGTAAAACTGTATAATAAAATAGACTCAGCCGTTTATTTGACACGATTTTCAAAACAACTGAACGTTATTGGTAGCATTTGCGTTCTATTTTCCTGCATTGTGTCACATTCTTGACAAAATCGAGCCGCTATTGCAGAAGAATGGTAAAACTGTATAATAAAATAGACAATCGTTTATTTTGACACGATTTTCAAAAGAACTGAACGTTGTTGGTAGCATTTGCGTTGTATTTTCCTGTATTTCGCCACATTCTTGACAAAATCGAGCCTTTATTGCAGAGGAATGGTAAAACTGTATAATAAAATAGACAATCGATTATTTTGACACGATTTTCAAAAGAACTGAACGTTGTTGGTAGCATTCGCGTTGCATTTTCCTGCATTTTGTCACATTCTTGACAAAATCGAGCCGTTATTGCAGAGGAATGGTAAAATTGTAGAATAAAATAGACTCAGCCGTTTATTTGACACGATTTTCAAAACAACTGAACGTTATTGGTAGCATTTGCTTTGTATTTTCCTGTATTCTGTCACAATCTTGACAAAATCGAGCCGCTATTGCAGAAGAATGGTAAAATTGAATGATAAAATAGACAACCGTTTATTTTGACACGATTTTCAAAGGAATTGAACGTTATTGGTGGCCTTTGCGTTCTATTTTCCTATACTTTGTCACATTCTTGACAAAATCAAGCCGCTATGGCAGAAGAATGGTAAAATTGTTTAATAAAATAGACAACCGTTTATTATGACACTATTTTCAAAAGAACTGAACGTTATTGGTAGCATTTGCGTTCTATTTTCCTGCATTGTGTCACATTCTTGACAAAATCGAGCCGCTATTGCAGAAGAATGGTAAAATTGTATAATAAAATATACTCAGCCGATTATTTGACACGATTTTCAAAACAACTGAACGTTATTGGTAGCTTTTAAGTTCTATTTTCCTATATTTTGTCACATTCTTGACAAAATCGAGCCGCTATTGCAGAGGAATGGTAAAATATTGTATAATAAAATAGACTCAGCCGTTTATTTGACACGATTTTCAAAACAACTGAACGTTATTGGTAGCATTTGCGTTGTATTTTACTGTATTTTGTCACATTATTGACAAAATCGAGTCGTTATTGCAGAAGAATGGTAAAATTGTATAATAAAATATACTCAGCCGTTTATATTGACACGATTTTCAAAAGAACTGAACGTTATTGGTAGCATTTGCGTTCTATTTTCCTGCATTGTGTCACATTCTTGACAAAATCGAGCCGCTATTGCAGAAGAATGGTAAAATTGTATAATAAAATATACTCAGCCGTTTATTTGACACGAGTTTCAAAACAACTGAACGTTATTGGTCGCTTTTACGTTCTATTTTTCTATATTTTGTCACATTCTTGACAAAATCGAGCCGCTATTGCAGAAGAATGGTAAAATATTGTATAATAAAATAGACTCAGCCGTTTATTTGACACGATTTTCAAAACAACTGAACGTTATTGGTAGCATTTGCGTTCTATTTTCCTGTATTTCGCCACATTCTTGACAAAATCGAGCCGTTATTGCAGAGGAATGGTAAAACTGTATAATAAAATAGACAATCGTTTATTTTGACACGATTTTCAAAAGAACTGAACGTTATTGGTAGCATTTGCGTTGTATTTTCCTGTATTCTGTCACAATCTTGACAAAATCGAGCCGCTATTGCAGAAAAATGGTAAAATTGAATGATAAAATAGACAACCGTTTATTTTGACACGATTTTCAAAACAACTGAACGTTATTGGTCGCTTTTACGTTCTATTTTCCTATATTTTGTCACATTCTTGACAAAATCGAGCCGCTATTGCAGAGGAATGGTAAAATATTGTATAATAAAATAGACTCAGCCGTTTATTTGACACGATTTTCAAAACAACTGAACGTTATTGGTAGCATGTGCATTGTATTTTCCTGTGTTTTGTCACATTCTTGACAAAATCGAGCCGCTATTGCAGAGGAATGGTAAAATATTGTATAATAAAATAGACTCAGCCGTTTATTTGACACGAGTTTCAAAACAACTGAACGTTATTGGTCGCTTTTACGTTCTATTTTTCTATATTTTGTCACATTCTTGACAAAATCGAGCCGCTATTGCAGAGGAATGGTAAAATATTGTATAATAAAATAGACTCAGCCGTTTATTTGACACGAGTTTCAAAACAACTGAACGTTATTGGTCGCTTTTACGTTCTATTTTTCTATATTTTGTCACATTCTTGACAAAATCGAGCCGCTATTGCAGAGGAATGGTAAAATATTGTATAATAAAATAGACTCAGCCGTTTATTTGACACGATTTTCAAAACAACTGAACGTTATTGGTAGCATTTGCGTTCTATTTTCCTGTATTTCGCCACATTCTTGACAAAATCGAGCCGTTATTGCAGAGGAATGGTAAAACTGTATAATAAAATAGACAATCGTTTATTTTGACACGATTTTCAAAAGAACTGAACGTTATTGGTAGCATTTGCGTTGTATTTTCCTGTATTCTGTCACAATCTTGACAAAATCGAGCCGCTATTGCAGAAAAATGGTAAAATTGAATGATAAAATAGACAACCGTTTATTTTGACACGATTTTCAAAACAACTGAACGTTATTGGTCGCTTTTACGTTCTATTTTCCTATATTTTGTCACATTCTTGACAAAATCGAGCCGCTATTGCAGAGGAATGGTAAAATATTGTATAATAAAATAGACAGCCGTTTATTTGACACGATTTTCAAAACAACTGAACGTTATTGGTAGCATGTGCATTGTATTTTCCTGTGTTTTGTCACATTCTTGACAAAATCGAGCCGCTATTGCAGAGGAATGGTAAAATATTGTATAATAAAATAGACTCAGCCGTTTATTTGACACGAGTTTCAAAACAACTGAACGTTATTGGTCGCTTTTACGTTCTATTTTTCTATATTTTGTCACATTCTTGACAAAATCGAGCCGCTATTGCAGAGGAATGGTAAAATATTGTATAATAAAATAGACTCAGCCGTTTATTTGACACGAGTTTCAAAACAACTGAACGTTATTGGTAGCTTTTACGTTCTATTTTCCTATATTTTGTCACATTCTTGACAAAATCGAGCCGCTATTGCAGAGGAATGGTAAAATATTGTATAATAAAATAGACTCAGCCGTTTATTTGACACGAGTTTCAAAACAACTGAACGTTATTGGTCGCTTTTACGTTCTATTTTCCTATATTTTGTCACATTCTTGACAAAATCGAGCCGCTATTGCAGAGGAATGGTAAAATATTGTATAATAAAATAGACTCAGCCGTTTATTTGACACGAGTTTCAAAACAACTGAACGTTATTGGTCGCTTTTACGTTCTATTTTTCTATATTTTGTCACATTCTTGACAAAATCGAGCCGCTATTGCAGAGGAATGGTAAAATATTGTATAATAAAATAGACTCAGCCGTTTATTTGACACGAGTTTCAAAACAACTGAACGTTATTGGTCGCTTTTACGTTCTATTTTCCTATATTTTGTCACATTCTTGACAAAATCGAGCCGCTATTGCAGAGGAATGGTAAAATATTGTATAATAAAATAGACAGCCGTTTATTTGACACGATTTTCAAAACAACTGAACGATATTGGTAGCATGTGCATTGTATTTTCCTGTGTTTTGTCACATTCTTGACAAAATCGAGCCGCTATTGCAGAGGAATGGTAAAATATTGTATAATAAAATAGACTCAGCCGTTTATTTGACACGATTTTCAAAACAACTGAACGTTATTGGTAGCATTTGCGTTCTATTTTCCTGTATTTCGCCACATTCTTGACAAAATCGAGCCGTTATTGCAGAGGAATGGTAAAACTGTATAATAAAATAGACAATCGTTTATTTTGACACGATTTTCAAAAGAACTGAACGTTATTGGTAGCATTTGCGTTGTATTTTCCTGTATTCTGTCACAATCTTGACAAAATCGAGCCGCTATTGCAGAAAAATGGTAAAATTGAATGATAAAATAGACAACCGTTTATTTTGACACGATTTTCAAAGGAATTGAACGTTATTGGTGGCATTTGCGTTCTATTTTCCTGCATTGTGTCACATTCTTGACAAAATCGAGCCGCTATTGCAGAAGAATGGTAAAATTCTATAATAAAATATACTCAGCCGATTATTTGACACGATTTTCAAAACAACTGAACGTTATTGGTCGCTTTTACGTTCTATTTTTCTATATTTTGTCACATTCTTGACAAAATCGAGCCGCTATTGCAGAGGAATGGTAAAATATTGTATAATAAAATAGACTCAGCCGTTTATTTGACACGAGTTTCAAAACAACTGAACGTTATTGGTCGCTTTTACGTTCTATTTTTCTATATTTTGTCACATTCTTGACAAAATCGAGCCGCTATTGCAGAGGAATGGTAAAATATTGTATAATAAAATAGACTCAGCCGTTTATTTGACACGATTTTCAAAACAACTGAACGTTATTGGTAGCATTTGCGTTCTATTTTCCTGTATTTCGCCACATTCTTGACAAAATCGAGCCGTTATTGCAGAGGAATGGTAAAACTGTATAATAAAATAGACAATCGTTTATTTTGACACGATTTTCAAAAGAACTGAACGTTATTGGTAGCATTTGCGTTGTATTTTCCTGTATTCTGTCACAATCTTGACAAAATCGAGCCGCTATTGCAGAAAAATGGTAAAATTGAATGATAAAATAGACAACCGTTTATTTTGACACGATTTTCAAAACAACTGAACGTTATTGGTCGCTTTTACGTTCTATTTTCCTATATTTTGTCACATTCTTGACAAAATCGAGCCGCTATTGCAGAGGAATGGTAAAATATTGTATAATAAAATAGACAGCCGTTTATTTGACACGATTTTCAAAACAACTGAACGTTATTGGTAGCATGTGCATTGTATTTTCCTGTGTTTTGTCACATTCTTGACAAAATCGAGCCGCTATTGCAGAGGAATGGTAAAATATTGTATAATAAAATAGACTCAGCCGTTTATTTGACACGAGTTTCAAAACAACTGAACGTTATTGGTCGCTTTTACGTTCTATTTTTCTATATTTTGTCACATTCTTGACAAAATCGAGCCGCTATTGCAGAGGAATGGTAAAATATTGTATAATAAAATAGACTCAGCCGTTTATTTGACACGAGTTTCAAAACAACTGAACGTTATTGGTAGCTTTTACGTTCTATTTTCCTATATTTTGTCACATTCTTGACAAAATCGAGCCGCTATTGCAGAGGAATGGTAAAATATTGTATAATAAAATAGACTCAGCCGTTTATTTGACACGAGTTTCAAAACAACTGAACGTTATTGGTCGCTTTTACGTTCTATTTTCCTATATTTTGTCACATTCTTGACAAAATCGAGCCGCTATTGCAGAGGAATGGTAAAATATTGTATAATAAAATAGACTCAGCCGTTTATTTGACACGAGTTTCAAAACAACTGAACGTTATTGGTCGCTTTTACGTTCTATTTTTCTATATTTTGTCACATTCTTGACAAAATCGAGCCGCTATTGCAGAGGAATGGTAAAATATTGTATAATAAAATAGACTCAGCCGTTTATTTGACACGAGTTTCAAAACAACTGAACGTTATTGGTCGCTTTTACGTTCTATTTTCCTATATTTTGTCACATTCTTGACAAAATCGAGCCGCTATTGCAGAGGAATGGTAAAATATTGTATAATAAAATAGACAGCCGTTTATTTGACACGATTTTCAAAACAACTGAACGATATTGGTAGCATGTGCATTGTATTTTCCTGTGTTTTGTCACATTCTTGACAAAATCGAGCCGCTATTGCAGAGGAATGGTAAAATATTGTATAATAAAATAGACTCAGCCGTTTATTTGACACGATTTTCAAAACAACTGAACGTTATTGGTAGCATTTGCGTTCTATTTTCCTGTATTTCGCCACATTCTTGACAAAATCGAGCCGTTATTGCAGAGGAATGGTAAAACTGTATAATAAAATAGACAATCGTTTATTTTGACACGATTTTCAAAAGAACTGAACGTTATTGGTAGCATTTGCGTTGTATTTTCCTGTACTCTGTCACAATCTTGACAAAATCGAGCCGCTATTGCAGAAAAATGGTAAAATTGAATGATAAAATAGACAACCGTTTATTTTGACACGATTTTCAAAGGAATTGAACGTTATTGGTGGCATTTGCGTTCTATTTTCCTGCATTGTGTCACATTCTTGACAAAATCGAGCCGCTATTGCAGAAGAATGGTAAAATTCTATAATAAAATATACTCAGCCGATTATTTGACACGATTTTCAAAACAACTGAACGTTATTGGTAGCTTTTACGTTCTATTTTCCTATATTTTGTCAGATTCTTGACAAAATCGAGCCGCTATTGCAGAGGAATGGTAAAATATTGTATAATAAAATAGACTCAGCCGTTTATTTGACACGATTTTCAAAACAACTGAACGTTATTGGTAGCATTTGCGTTGTATTTTACTGTATTTTGTCACATTATTGACAAAATCGAGTCGTTATTGCAGAAGAATGGTAAAATTGTACAATAAAATATACTCAGCCGTTTATATTGACACGATTTTCAAAAGAACTGAACGTTATTGGTAGCATTTGCGTTCTATTTTCCTGCATTGTGTCACATTCTTGACAAAATCGAGCCGCTATTGCAGAAGAATGGTAAAATTGTATAATAAAATATACTCAGCCGTTTATTTGACACCATTTTCAAAACAACTGAACGTTATTGGTCGCTTTTACGTTCTATTTTCCTATATTTTGTCACATTCTTGACAAAATCGAGCCGCTATTGCAGAGGAATGGTAAAATATTGTATAATAAAATAGACTCAGCCGTTTATTTGACACGATTTTCAAAACAACTGAACGTTATTGGTAGCATTTGCGTTGTATTTTCCTGTATTTTGTCACATTATTGACAAAATCGAGTCGTTATTGCAGAAGAATGGTAAAATTGTATAATAAAATAGACTCAGCCGTTTATATTGACACGATTTTCAAAACAACTGAACGTTATTGGTAGCATGTGCATTGTATTTTCCTGTGTTTTGTCACATTCTTGACAAAATCGAGCCGCTATTGCAGAAGAATGGTAAAATTGTATAATAAAATAGACTCAGCCGTTCATATTGACACGATTTTCAAAACAATTGAACGTTATTGGTAGCATTTGCGTTGTATTTTCCTGTATTTTGTCACATTATTGACAAAATCGAGTCGTTATTGCAGAGGAATGGTAAAACTGTATAATAAAATAGACTCAGCCGTTTATTTGACACGATTTTCAAAACAACTGAACGTTATTGGTAGCATTTGCGTTGTATTTTCCTGTATTTCGCCACATTCTTGACAAAATCGAGCCGTTATTGCAGAGGAATGGTAAAACTGTATAATAAAATAGACAATCGTTTATTTTGACACGATTTTCAAAAGAACTGAACGTTGTTGGTAGCATTCGCGTTGCATTTTCCTGCATTTTGTCACATTCTTGACAAAATCGAGCCGTTATTGCAGAGGAATAGTAAAATTGTATAATAAAATAGACTCAGCCGTTTATTTGACACGATTTTCAAAACAACTGAACGTTATTGGTAGCATTTGCGTTGTATTTTCGTGTATTCTGTCACAATCTTGACAAAATCGAGCCGCTATTGCAGAAGAATGGTAAAATTGTATAATAAAATATACTCAGCCGATTATTTGACACGATTTTCAAAACAACTGAACGTTATTGGTAGCTTTTACGTTCTATTCTCCTATATTTTGTCACATTCTTGACAAAATCGAGCCGCTATTGCAGAGGAATGGTAAAATATTGTATAATAAAATAGACTCAGCCGTTTATATTGACACGATGTTCAAAAGAACTGAACGTTATTGGTAGCATTTGCGTTCTATTTTCCTGCATTGTGTCACATTCTTGACAAAATCGAGCCGCTATTGCAGAAGAATGGTAAAATTGTATAATAAAATAGACTCAGCCGTTTATATTGACACGATTTTCAAAACAACTGAACGTTATTGGTAGCATGTGCATGGTATTTTCCTGTGTTTTGTCACATTCTTGACAAAATCGAGCCGCTATTGCAGAAGAATGGTAAAATTGTATAATAAGATAGACTCAGCCGTTCATATTGACACGATTTTCAAAACAACTGAACGTTATTGGTAGCATTTGCGTTGTATTTTCCTGTATTTTGTCACATTATTGACAAAATCGAGTCGTTATTGCAGAGGAATGGTAAAACTGTATAATAAAATAGACAATCGTTTATTTTGACACGATTTTCAATGAAATTGAACGTTATTGGTAGGTTTTACGTTCTATTTTCCTGTATTTTGACCCATTCTTGGCAAAATTGAGCCGTTATTGCAGAGGAATGGTAAAATTGTATAATAAAATAGACTCAGCCGTATATTTGACACGATTTTCAAAACAACGGAACGTTATTGGTAGCATTTGCGTTGTATTTTAATGTATCTCGCCACATTCTTGACAAAATCGAGCCGTTATTGCAGAGGAATGGTAAAACTGTATAATAAAATAGACAATCGTTTATTTTGACACGATTTTCAAAAGAACTGAACATTATTGGTAGCTTTTACGTTCTATTTTCCTATATTTTGTCACATTCTTGACAAAATCGAGCCGCTATTGCAGAGGAATGGTAAAATATTGTATAATAAAATAGACTCAGCCGTTTATTTGACACGATTTTCAAAACCACTGAACGTTATTGGTAGCATTTGCGTTGTATTTTCCTGTATTTTGTCACATTATTGACAAAATCGAGTCGTTATTGCAGAAGAATGGTAAAATTGTATAATAAAATATACTCAGCTGTTTATATTGACACGATGTTCAAAAGAACTGAACGTTATTGGTAGCATTTGCGTTCTATTTTCTTGCATTGTGTCACATTCTTGACAAAATCGAGCCGCTATTGCAGAGGAATGGTAAAATATTGTATAATAAAATAGACTCAGCCGTTTATTTGACACGATTTTCAAAACAACTGAACGTTATTGGTAGCATTTGCGTTGTATTTTCCTGTATTTTGTCACATTATTGACAAAATCGAGTCGTTATTGCAGAAGAATGGTAAAATTGTATAATAAAATAGACTCAGCCGTTTATATTGACACGATTTTCAAAACAACTGAACGTTATTGGTAGCATGTGCATTGTATTTTCCTGTGTTTTGTCACATTCTTGACAAAATCGAGCCGCTATTGCAGAGGAATGGTAAAATATTGTATAATAAAATAGACTCAGCCGTTTATTTGACACGATTTTCAAAACAACTGAACGTTATTGGTAGCATTTGCGTTGTATTTTCCTGTATTTTGTCACATTATTGACAAAATCGAGTCGTTATTGCAGAAGAATGGTAAAATTGTATAATAAAATAGACTCAGCCGTTTATATTGACACGATTTTCAAAACAACTGAACGTTATTGGTAGCATGTGCATTGTATTTTCCTGTGTTTTGTCACATTCTTGACAAAATCGAGCCGCTATTGCAGAAGAATGGTAAAATTGTATAATAAAATAGACTCAGCCGTTCATATTGACACGATTTTCAAAACAACTGAACGTTATTGGTAGCATTTGCGTTGTATTTTCCTGTATTTTGTCACATTATTGACAAAATCGAGTCGCTATTGCAGAGGAATGGTAAAACTGTATAATAAAATAGACTCAGCCGTTTATATTGACACGATGTTCAAAAGAACTGAACGTTATTGGTAGCATTTGCGTTCTATTTTCTTGCATTGTGTCACATTCTTGACAAAATCGAGCCGCTATTGCAGAGGAATGGTAAAATATTGTATAATAAAATAGACTCAGCCGTTTATTTGACACGATTTTCAAAACAACTGAACGTTATTGGTAGCATTTGCGTTGTATTTTCCTGTATTTTGTCACATTATTGACAAAATCGAGTCGTTATTGCAGAAGAATGGTCTTCTTCTTCTTCTTCTCCATTCTCCTTATGCCTTTTCAGGCGTCGGAGTTTGGGTTGCTTTCAACCCATTTTTTCCATATTTTCCTGTCTTGTGCTATTCTTCTCATTTCTTCTTGTGTTTTTCCTCTATGTTTTCCCAGTTCTACTATTTGTTCTATCCATGTTCGTCTTGGTCTTCCTTTCTTCCTCTTCCTACTGGTTTTTGTTTCTAGTATTTTTCTAGTTATTCTTTCTGTGTCCATTCTCTCGATATGTCCATACCATTTCAATTGTTTCTTTTCTATTTTCTTAACTATTGATTCTTGTTCTACCATTTCTCTTATTTCGTCATTTCGTACTCTATCCCATTTTGTTTTGCCTGCTATTTTACGTAGGTGTTTCATTTCAATTGATTCTATTTTCTTTTGGTGTTCTTTTTGTATCGTCCAGTTTTCGCTTGCATATGTTATGGTTGGTACCGTTATTATGTTGTGAATTCGTATTTTTGTTTCTTTCTCTATGTCTTTATTACTTAGTATGGTTTTATTTATTGTATAGTATATTCTTGTTCCTTTTCTTGCTCTGTTTGTTATTTCCGCGTCTATCTTTCCATCTTGTGTTATTATAGTTCCTAGATATTCATATACTTTTACTCTCTCTAGTTTATTTCCCTTACATTTTATCTCTCTTTCTGTTTTGATATTTTTGTTCTCGTTTATTATCATCATTTTACTTTTATCTATGTTTATTTCCATTTCCATCTTCTCTATTTCTTCTATCCATATGTTTACTAGTTTTTGCATTTTAATTTCTTTATCTGCTATTATAACTATATCATCTGCGTATAGTAGACAATTGATTTTAACTGGTGTTAGGTTTTTGTATCCTATTGTTGTTTCTAGGCCCTTTATTCTTTCTTTGATGTTTTTCAGTATTTTGTCCATTACTATTATAAATAGTAAAGGACTCAGACTGTCTCCTTGTTTCAGTCCCTTTTTCATTTCAAAAACTTCCGATCTCCTGCCTGCTATTTGTATTTTTCCTTTTACTTTTCTATATATGCTTGCTATTGATTTTATGATCTGTTTTGGTACCCCTATTTGCTCTAGGCTCTCCCAAATGCTTTGTCTATTTATTGTGTCAAAAGCTGCTCTTAAATCTATGAATGTTAGAAATAGTTCTTCTCCTTCATTTATTTTTCTTTCTATAATATTTCTTAGTACGAATATGTTGTCACTTGTTTGTCTTTCTGTTCTAAAAGCTGCTTGTTCTTGTTCTAAGTTCTCTTCTATTATTTTTCGGAGTTTTCCTTCCACCACTCTTGTATATACTTTAAAGCAAACACTTGATAGACATATCGCTCTGTAGTTTTCGCATTTGGTGGAGTCTCCTTTTTTATATATTGGTATTATTAGGTTATTCTCCCATTCTTCCGGTATCTTCTGTTTTTCCCATGATTCTCTACATATTTTCCATAACCACTCTACCCCTTTATGGCCCATCCATTTAATCATTTCTGGTTCTATATTATCTTCTCCACTTGCTTTTCTTATTTTTATTTTGCTTATTGCTTCTTCTACTTCTTCTCTCTCAATTTTGTATTCTTGCGTATCTTCTGTGTTTTTTATTATTTCCTTTTTCTCGTTTGTTCCAAACTTCTTGTTATAGTACTCCCACCATACCTTCATTATTTCATTAGGTTCTGTTTTAATCTGGTTGTTCTCGTTTTTCATTTCTTTTATTTCTTTTTTCTGAGTTGTTTTCATATTTCTTATTTTATTCCAGAATAGTCTATTGTTTGTTTTGAAATTTGTTTCCAGTTCTTTGCTAAATTTCTCCCAGCTCTTTTTCTTTTCTAGCTTTATTCGATTTTTTACATAATTTCTTTTGTTTATGTATTCTTGTCTATTTAATTCTGTTCTGTCTCTATTATATCTTATCCAAGCTTCTTTCTTTTTCTTCACTTCCTCTTTTATTTCTTCATTCCACCACGCTGTCATTTTCCTTTCTTTATTTGTTTTAATAGTTCCACAAATTAGCGTTGCTTTATTTATTATGCTTTCTTTAAATTTTTTCCATCTTTCTTCTATTGTCATCATTTTTCCTTCTAACTCTATGTTTGTTAAAGATTTATTTATCTCTGCCTGATATTCTCTCCTTTTATTTTCATCTCTTAGTTTATTAATTGCTATCTTTCGGTATTCCTTTCTTTCCTCTGTTCTGTTTTCATTTTTGTTCATTTTCCAGATAGCTTTTACTAGTCTATGGTGTGTTGATAGTTCTGCATCATTTTCTGTCTGAACTTTTTGGATTTCTTTTCTTATTTCTTGTGTATATGTAATATAGTCGATTATACTTTTCGCATTTCTTTCTTCTGCTCTAAAAGTATATCTTTCTTCTAGCTCTTGTTCCCAGTAGGTGTTTCCTATTAATATATCATTCGTTTGACAGAATTCTAACATCTTTCGGCCATTTCTATTTATTATTTCTTCTCCATAACTCCCCATACATCCCATTCCTGCGTTTTCATCTCTTCCTATTCTTGCATTCCAATCTCCCATTATTATTATATTTTCGCAGTTTTCTCTTTCTTTGTCTACTGTTTCTTGTAGCTCGTTGTAGAATTCTATCATTTTTATTTCTTCTGTTCCCTCTATTGGTGCATAAATCTGTATTATGACTATTTTTTCTTTTGCTTGTATTCTTAAAATAATTATTCTAGAGCTTATTGATTCGTAGTTTGTTACCATTTGGTTTATTTCTTCTTCTACTATTATCCCTACTCCCTCTTTTATTCTCTTTTCTGCCTCTGCCATCCCTGAGTAGTAAAGGTAATAGTTGTTTGTTAGTTTTGTGTATCCTTTTCCCAGTTTCTTTGTTTCGCTTATTCCTAGTATTTTGATTTTGTGATTTTTCATTTCTTCTGTAATTTCTATTTCTTTTCCTGTTAGTGACGTTATGTTCCACGTTCCTATTCCTATCTCTTCTCTTTTTTCTTGGAGGTTCAGTTTTTCTATCTTTCTTTTATTTTTATCTTCATCCATATTCGTTTTCCTTTTTCTTTGCTCGGTCGTTTTCATTATATCTTCTACTTTCTCCATTTTCGTTAGTTTTTTGCTTCTAATTTTCCTTTTTTCTCCTCCCATCTATGCCATTCGTCATTTATTTTAAGTTTCTTGTAGCCAATTTTTACCCCGTTTCCTTTTTCTTTTTCTAGTTTTGCTATTTCAAATATTTTTTGTTGTATCTTCTTCTCTTTTTGGGTTAGTTCATTTTCTATATATATCTTTGTATCTCTGAGTCTGTTTTTGTTAATCATTATTTCCCTTTTTTGTTTCCATGATTCTACTCTTGCGAAAATTATGTTCTTATCTTTTTGATTAATTTTATGCGCTGTTATTATCTTGGTTTCTACATTTAGTTTGTTCTTAAAGTATTCTTTTATTTCTTCCTTTAGTTCTTCCTTTTCTTTATTTGTTTTAAAACCTTTTATTACTATGTTGTTCGCCTTGTCTTTTTTCTCCATTTCTTCCATTTTTCTCTCTATTTGTTCCATTTTTTCTTCTAAATCTTTCTTCTCTCTTTCCCATCTCTCTCTATCTTTTTTATAGTTTTCCTTTATCTCTTTTAGTTCTTTTTTAATTTCATGATTTTCCTTTCTTATTTCTTTCATTTCTTCTTTAATGTCTCTTAGGATTTTCATCATTTCTCCCTCTCTGTCCATTTTTCCTTGTTCAATTGTTCCCGAATGCTTTGGTTTTTGGGGCGACCTTGCGGTCTTCTTACTTCTTGTGAAAATTTCTTCTGGTTTACCGTTTTCTTCTTCTTCTCTTTTTCTTTTTATTATTTCCTGTAAATTGCTTTCAAGGCTACCACTTCTGTTTCTTGCTATTGTTTTATAGATGTCGCTACTTGTGCTCGGTTTTTCTTCTTTATTATTAATTTTTGCCTTATCGTTTTGTTTAGACATAACCTCACCTCGTTTCTTATAAATCGAGGGTGGTATTTATTTCCCTTTTTTGGGGCTCTCCTACTTCACTTCTCTTTCCCTGTCCGTCCCCCTCAAATGACACCCCTCTGCACTATTTTCCTCGACCCTCAAACCAGTCTTCTCAAAAACTATTTGCTCCCACCGCACGAACACGTCAGCACGCTAGCACGTCTCACTCTCCAAAATGGTAAAATTGTATAATAAAATAGACTCAGCCGTTTATATTGACACGATTTTCAAAACAACTGAACGTTATTGGTAGCATGTGCATTGTATTTTCCTGTGTTTTGTCACATTCTTGACAAAATCGAGCCGCTATTGCAGAGGAATGGTAAAATATTGTATAATAAAATAGACTCAGCCGTTTATTTGACACGATTTTCAAAACAACTGAACGTTATTGGTAGCATTTGCGTTGTATTTTCCTGTATTTTGTCACATTATTGACAAAATCGAGTCGTTATTGCAGAAGAATGGTAAAATTGTATAATAAAATAGACTCAGCCGTTTATATTGACACGATTTTCAAAACAACTGAACGTTATTGGTAGCATGTGCATTGTATTTTCCTGTGTTTTGTCACATTCTTGACAAAATCGAGCCGCTATTGCAGAAGAATGGTAAAATTGTATAATAAAATAGACTCAGCGGTTCATATTGACACGATTTTCAAAACAACTGAACGTTATTGGTAGCATTTGCGTTGTATTTTCCTGTATTTTGTCACATTATTGACAAAATCGAGTCGCTATTGCAGAGGAATGGTAAAACTGTATAATAAAATAGACTCAGCCGTTTATTTGACACGATTTTCAAAACAACTGAACGTTATTGGTTGCATTTGCGTTGTATTTTCCTGTATTTCGCCACATTCTTGACAAAATCGAGCCGTTATTGCAGAGGAATGGTAAAACTGTATAATAAAATAGACAATCGTTTATTTTGACACGATTTTCAAAAGAACTGAACGTTGTTGGTAGCATTCGCGTTGCATTTTCCTGCATTTTGTCACATTCTTGACAAAATCGAGCCGTTATTGCAGAGGAATAGTAAAATTGTATAATAAAATAGACAATCGTTTATTTTGACACGATTTTCAAAAGAACTGAACGTTATTGGTAGCATGTGCATTGTATTTTCCTGTGTTTTGTCACATTCTTGACAAAATCGAGCCGCTATTGCAGAGGAATGGTAAAATATTGTATAATAAAATAGACTCAGCCGTTTATTTGACACGATTTTCAAAACAACTGAACGTTATTGGTAGCATTTGCGTTGTATTTTCCTGTATTTTGTCACATTATTGACAAAATCTAGTCGTTATTGCAGAAGAATGGTAAAATTGTATAATAAAATATACTCAGCCGTTTATATTGACACGATGTTCAAAAGAACTGAACGTTATTGGTAGCATTTGCGTTCTATTTTCCTGCATTGTGTCACATTCTTGACAAAATCGAGCCGCTATTGCAGAGGAATGGTAAAATATTGTATAATAAAATAGACTCAGCCGTTTATTTGACACGATTTTCAAAACAACTGAACGTTATTGGTAGCATTTGCGTTGTATTTTCCTGTATTTTGTCACATTATTGACAAAATCGAGTCGTTATTGCAGAAGAATGGTAAAATTGTATAATAAAATAGACTCAGCCGTTTATATTGACACGATTTTCAAAACAACTGAACGTTATTGGTAGCATGTGCATTGTATTTTCCTGTGTTTTGTCACATTCTTGACAAAATCGAGCCGCTATTGCAGAGGAATGGTAAAATATTGTATAATAAAATAGACTCAGCCGTTTATTTGACACGATTTTCAAAACAACTGAACGTTATTGGTAGCATTTGCGTTGTATTTTCGTGTATTCTGTCACAATCTTGACAAAATCGAGCCGCTATTGCAGAAGAATGGTAAAATTGAACGGTAAAATAGGCAACCGTTTATTTCGACACGATTTTCAAAGGAATTGAACGTTATTGGTGGCCTTTGCGTTCTATTTTCCTATACTTTGTCACATTCTTAACAAAATCAAGCCGCTATTGCAGAAGAATGGTAAAATTGTTTAATAAAATAGACAACCGTATATTATGACACTATTTTCAAAGGAATTGAACGTTATTGGTAGCTTTTGCGTTCTATTTTCCTGTATTTTGACCCATTCTTGGCAAAATTGAGCCGTTATTGCCGAGGAATGGTAAAATTGTATAATAAAATAGACTCAGCCGTATATTTGACACGATTTTCAAAACAACGGAACGTTATTGGTAGCATTTGCGTTGTATTTTCCTGTATCTCGCCACATTCTTGACAAAATCGAGCCGCTATTGCAGAGGAATGGTAAAATATTGTATAATAAAATAGACTCAGCCGTTTATTTGACACGATTTTCAAAACAACTGAACGTTATTGGTAGCATTTGCGTTGTATTTTCCTGTATTTTGTCACATTATTGACAAAATCGAGTCGTTATTGCAGAAGAATGGTAAAATTGTATAATAAAATAGACTCAGCCGTTTATATTGACACGATTTTCAAAACAACTGAACGTTATTGGTAGCATGTGCATTGTATTTTCCTGTGTTTTGTCACATTCTTGACAAAATCGAGCCGCTATTGCAGAAGAATGGTAAAATTGTATAATAAAATAGACTCAGCCGTTCATATTGACACGATTTTCAAAACAACTGAACGTTATTGGTAGCATTTGCGTTGTATTTTCCTGTATTTTGTCACATTATTGACAAAATCGAGTCGTTATTGCAGAGGAATGGTAAAACTGTATAATAAAATAGACTCAGCCGTTTATTTGACACGATTTTCAAAACAACTGAACGTTATTGGTAGCATTTGCGTTGTATTTTCCTGTATTTCGCCACATTCTTGACAAAATCGAGCCGTTATTGCAGAGGAATGGTAAAACTGTATAATAAAATAGACAATCGTTTATTTGACACGATTTTCAAAACAACTGAACGTTATTGGTAGCATTTGCGTTGTATTTTCCTGTATTTTGTCACATTATTGACAAAATCGAGTCGTTATTGCAGAAGAATGGTAAAATTGTATAATAAAATAGACTCAGCCGTTTATATTGACACGATTTTCAAAACAACTGAACGTTATTGGTAGCATGTGCATTGTATTTTCCTGTGTTTTGTCACATTCTTGACAAAATCGAGCCGCTATTGCAGAGGAATGGTAAAATATTGTATAATAAAATAGACTCAGCCGTTTATTTGACACGATTTTCAAAACAACTAAACGTTATTGGTAGCATTTGCGTTGTATTTTCCTGTATTTTGTCACATTATTGACAAAATCGAGTCGTTATTGCAGAAGAATGGTAAAATTGTATAATAAAATAGACTCAGCCGTTTATATTGACACGATTTTCAAAACAACTGAACGTTATTGGTAGCATGTGCATTGTATTTTCCTGTGTTTTGTCACATTCTTGACAAAATCGAGCCGCTATTGCAGAAGAATGGTAAAATTGTATAATAAAATAGACTCAGCCGTTCATATTGACACGATTTTCAAAACAACTGAACGTTATTGGTAGCATTTGCGTTGTATTTTCCTGTATTTTGTCACATTATTGACAAAATCGAGTCGCTATTGCAGAGGAATGGTAAAACTGTATAATAAAATAGACTCAGCCGTTTATTTGACACGATTTTCAAAACAACTGAACGTTATTGGTTGCATTTGCGTTGTATTTTCCTGTATTTCGCCACATTCTTGACAAAATCGAGCCGTTATTGCAGAGGAATGGTAAAACTGTATAATAAAATAGACAATCGTTTATTTTGACACGATTTTCAAAAGAACTGAACGTTGTTGGTAGCATTCGCGTTGCATTTTCCTGCATTTTGTCACATTCTTGACAAAATCGAGCCGTTATTGCAGAGGAATAGTAAAATTGTATAATAAAATAGACAATCGTTTATTTTGACACGATTTTCAAAAGAACTGAACGTTATTGGTAGCATGTGCATTGTATTTTCCTGTGTTTTGTCACATTCTTGACAAAATCGAGCCGCTATTGCAGAGGAATGGTAAAATATTGTATAATAAAATAGACTCAGCCGTTTATTTGACACGATTTTCAAAACAACTGAACGTTATTGGTAGCATTTGCGTTGTATTTTCCTGTATTTTGTCACATTATTGACAAAATCGAGTCGTTATTGCAGAAGAATGGTAAAATTGTATAATAAAATATACTCAGCCGTTTATATTGACACGATGTTCAAAAGAACTGAACGTTATTGGTAGCATTTGCGTTCTATTTTCCTGCATTGTGTCACATTCTTGACAAAATCGAGCCGCTATTGCAGAGGAATGGTAAAATATTGTATAATAAAATAGACTCAGCCGTTTATTTGACACGATTTTCAAAACAACTGAACGTTATTGGTAGCATTTGCGTTGTATTTTCCTGTATTTTGTCACATTATTGACAAAATCGAGTCGTTATTGCAGAAGAATGGTAAAATTGTATAATAAAATAGACTCAGCCGTTTATATTGACACGATTTTCAAAACAACTGAACGTTATTGGTAGCATGTGCATTGTATTTTCCTGTGTTTTGTCACATTCTTGACAAAATCGAGCCGCTATTGCAGAGGAATGGTAAAATATTGTATAATAAAATAGACTCAGCCGTTTATTTGACACGATTTTCAAAACAACTGAACGTTATTGGTAGCATTTGCGTTGTATTTTCGTGTATTCTGTCACAATCTTGACAAAATCGAGCCGCTATTGCAGAAGAATGGTAAAATTGAACGGTAAAATAGGCAACCGTTTATTTCGACACGATTTTCAAAGGAATTGAACGTTATTGGTGGCCTTTGCGTTCTATTTTCCTATACTTTGTCACATTCTTGACAAAATCAAGCCGCTATTGCAGAAGAATGGTAAAATTGTTTAATAAAATAGACAACCGTATATTATGACACTATTTTCAAAGGAATTGAACGTTATTGGTAGCTTTTGCGTTCTATTTTCCTGTATTTTGACCCATTCTTGACAAAATTGAGCCGTTATTGCCGAGGAATGGTAAAATTGTATAATAAAATAGACTCAGCCGTATATTTGACACGATTTTCAAAACAACGGAACGTTATTGGTAGCATTTGCGTTGTATTTTCCTGTATCTCGCCACATTCTTGACAAAATCGAGCCGCTATTGCAGAGGAATGGTAAAATATTGTATAATAAAATAGACTCAGCCGTTTATTTGACACGATTTTCAAAACAACTGAACGTTATTGGTAGCATTTGCGTTGTATTTTCCTGTATTTTGTCACATTATTGACAAAATCGAGTCGTTATTGCAGAAGAATGGTAAAATTGTATAATAAAATAGACTCAGCCGTTTATATTGACACGATTTTCAAAACAACTGAACGTTATTGGTAGCATGTGCATTGTATTTTCCTGTGTTTTGTCACATTCTTGACAAAATCGAGCCGCAATTGCAGAAGAATGGTAAAATTGTATAATAAAATAGACTCAGCCGTTCATATTGACACGATTTTCAAAACAACTGAACGTTATTGGTAGCATTTGCGTTGTATTTTCCTGTATTTTGTCACATTATTGACAAAATCGAGTCGTTATTGCAGAGGAATGGTAAAACTGTATAATAAAATAGACTCAGCCGTTTATTTGACACGATTTTCAAAACAACTGAACGTTATTGGTAGCATTTGCGTTGTATTTTCCTGTATTTCGCCACATTCTTGACAAAATCGAGCCGTTATTGCAGAGGAATGGTAAAACTGTATAATAAAATAGACAATCGTTTATTTTGACACGATTTTCAAAAGAACTGAACGTTGTTGGTAGCATTCGCGTTGCATTTTCCTGCATTTTGTCACATTCTTGACAAAATCGAGCCGTTATTGCAGAGGAATAGTAAAATTGTATAATAAAATAGACAATCGTTTATTTTGACACGATTTTCAAAAGAACTGAACGTTATTGGTAGCATTTGCGTTCTATTTTCCTGCATTGTGTCACATTCTTGACAAAATCGAGCCGCTATTGCAGAGGAATGGTAAAATATTGTATAATAAAATAGACTCAGCCGTTTATTTGACACGATTTTCAAAACAACTGAACGTTATTGGTAGCATTTGCGTTGTATTTTCCTGTATTTTGTCACATTATTGACAAAATCGAGTCGTTATTGCAAAAGAATGGTAAAATTGTATAATAAAATAGACTCAGCCGTTTATATTGACACGATTTTCAAAACAACTGAACGTTATTGGTAGCATGTGCATTGTATTTTCCTGTGTTTTGTCACATTCTTGACAAAATCGAGCCGCTATTGCAGAGGAATGGTAAAATATTGTATAATAAAATAGACTCAGCCGTTTATTTGACACGATTTTCAAAACAACTGAACGTTATTGGTAGCATTTGCGTTGTATTTTCGTGTATTCTGTCACAATCTTGACAAAATCGAGCCGCTATTGCAGAAGAATGGTAAAATTGAACGATAAAATAGGCAACCGTTTATTTCGACACGATTTTCAAAGGAATTGAACGTTATTGGTGGCCTTTGCGTTCTATTTTCCTATACTTTGTCACATTCTTGACAAAATCAAGCCGCTATTGCAGAAGAATGGTAAAATTGTTTAATAAAATAGACAACCGTATATTATGACACTATTTTCAAAGGAATTGAACGTTATTGGTAGCTTTTGCGTTCTATTTTCCTGTATTTTGTCACATTCTTGACAAAATCGGGCCGTTATTGCAGAAGAATGGTAAAATTGTATAATAAAATATACTCAGCCGTTTATATTGACACGATTTTCAAAAGAACTGAACGTTGTTGGTGGCATTTGCGTTCTATTTTCCTGCATTGTGTCACATTCTTGACAAAATCGAGCCGCTATTGCAGAAGAATGGTAAAATTGTATAATAAAATATACTCAGCCGATTATTTGACACGATTTTCAAAACAACTGAACGTTATTGGTAGCTTTTACGTTCTATTCTCCTATATTTTGTCACATTCTTGACAAAATCGAGCCGCTATTGCAGAGGAATGGTAAAATATTGTATAATAAAATAGACTCAGCCGTTTATTTGACACGATTTTCAAAACAACTGAACGTTATTGGTAGCATTTGCGTTGTATTTTCCTGTATTTTGTCACATTATTGACAAAATCGAGTCGTTATTGCAGAAGAATGGTAAAATTGTATAATAAAATATACTCAGCCGTTTATATTGACACGATGTTCAAAAGAACTGAACGTTATTGGTAGCATTTGCGTTCTATTTTCCTGCATTGTGTCACATTCTTGACAAAATCGAGCCGCTATTGCAGAAGAATGGTAAAATTGTATAATGAAATAGACTCAGCCGTTTATATTGACACGATTTTCAAAACAACTGAACGTTATTGGTAGCATGTGCATTGTATTTTCCTGTGTTTTGTCACATTCTTGACAAAATCGAGCCGCTATTGCAGAAGAATGGTAAAATTGTATAATAAGATAGACTCAGCCGTTCATATTGACACGATTTTCAAAACAACTGAACGTTATTGGTAGCATTTGCGTTGTATTTTCCTGTATTTTGTCACATTATTGACAAAATCGAGTCGTTATTGCAGAGGAGTGGTAAAACTGTATAATAAAATAGACAATCGTTTATTTTGACACGATTTTCAATGAAATTGAACGTTATTGGTAGGTTTTACGTTCTATTTTCCTGTATTTTGACCCATTCTTGGCAAAATCGAGCCGCTATTGCAGAGGAATGGTAAAATATTGTATAATAAAATAGACTCAGCCGTTTATTTGACACGATTTTCAAAACCACTGAACGTTATTGGTAGCATTTGCGTTGTATTTTCCTGTATTTTGTCACATTATTGACAAAATCGAGTCGTTATTGCAGAAGAATGGTAAAATTGTATAATAAAATATACTCAGCCGTTTATATTGACACGATGTTCAAAAGAACTGAACGTTATTGGTAGCATTTGCGTTCTATTTTCCTGCATTGTGTCACATTCTTGACAAAATCGAGCCGCTATTGCAGAGGAATCGTAAAATATTGTATAATAAAATAGACTCAGCCGTTTATTTGACACGATTTTCAAAACAACTGAACGTTATTGGTAGCATTTGCGTTGTATTTTCCTGTATTTTGTCACATTATTGACAAAATCGAGTCGTTATTGCAGAAGAATGGTAAAATTGTATAATAAAATAGACTCAGCCGTTTATATTGACACGATTTTCAAAACAACTGAACGTTATTGGTAGCATGTGCATTGTATTTTCCTGTGTTTTGTCACATTCTTGACAAAATCGAGCCGCTATTGCAGAAGAATGGTAAAATTGTATAATAAAATAGACTCAGCCGTTCATATTGACACGATTTTCAAAACAACTGAACGTTATTGGTAGCATTTGCGTTGTATTTTCCTGTTTTTTGTCACATTATTGACAAAATCGAGTCGTTATTGCAGAAGAATGGTAAAATTGTATAATAAAATATACTCAGCCGTTTATATTGACACGATGTTCAAAAGAACTGAACGTTATTGGTAGCATTTGCGTTCTATTTTCCTGCATTGTGTCACATTCTTGACAAAATCGAGCCGCTATTGCAGAAGAATGGTAAAATTGTATAATAAAATATACTCAGCCGTTAATTTGACACGATTTTCAAAACAACTGAACGTTATTGGTAGCTTTTACGTTCTATTTTCCTATTTTTTGTCACATTCTTGACAAAATCGAGCCGCTATTGCAGAGGAATGGTAAAATATTGTATAATAAAATAGACTCAGCCGTTTATTTGACACGATTTTCAAAACAACTGAACGTTATTGGTAGCATTTGCGTTGTATTTTCCTGTATTTTGTCACATTATTGACAAAATCGAGTCGTTATTGCAGAAGAATGGTAAAATTGTATAATAAAATAGACTCAGCCGTTCATATTGACACGATTTTCAAAACAACTGAACGTTATTGGTAGCATTTGCGTTGTATTTTCCTGTATTTTGTCACATTATTGACAAAATCGAGTCGTTATTGCAGAGGAATGGTAAAACTGTATAATAAAATAGACTCAGCCGTTTATTTGACACGATTTTCAAAACAACTGAACGTTATTGGTAGCATTTGCGTTGTATTTTCCTGTATTTCGCCACATTCTTGACAAAATCGAGCCGTTATTGCAGAGGAATTGTAAAACTGTATAATAAAATAGACAATCGTTTATTTTGACACGATTTTCAAAAGAACTGAACGTTGTTGGTAGCATTCACGTTGCATTTTCCTGCATTTTGTCACATTCTTGACAAAATCGAGCCGTTATTGCAGAGGAATAGTAAAATTGTATAATAAAATAGACAATCGTTTATTTTGACACGATTTTCAAAAGAACTGAACGTTATTGGTAGCTTTTACGTTCTATTTTCCTATATTTTGTCACATTCTTGACAAAATCGAGCCGCTATTGCAGAGGAATGGTAAAATATTGTATAATAAAATAGACTCAGCCGTTTATTTGACACGATTTTCAAAACCACTGAACGTTATTGGTAGCATTTGCGTTGTATTTTCCTGTATTTTGTCACATTATTGACAAAATCGAGTCGTTATTGCAGAAGAATGGTAAAATTGTATAATAAAATATACTCAGCCGTTTATATTGACACGATGTTCAAAAGAACTGAACGTTATTGGTAGCATTTGCGTTCTATTTTCCTGCATTGTGTCACATTCTTGACAAAATCAAGCCGCTATTGCAGAGGAATGGTAAAATATTGTATAATAAAATAGACTCAGCCGTTTATTTGACACGATTTTCAAAACAACTGAACGTTATTGGTAGCATTTGCGTTGTATCTTCCTGTATTTTGTCACATTATTGACAAAATCGAGTCGTTATTGCAGAAGAATGGTAAAATTGTATAATAAAATAGACTCAGCCGTTTATATTGACACGATTTTCAAAACAACTGAACGTTATTGGTAGCATGTGCATTGTATTTTCCTGTGTTTTGTCACATTCTTGACAAAATCGAGCCGCTATTGCAGAAGAATGGTAAAATTGTATGATAAAATATACTCAGCCGTTTATTTGACACGATTTTCAAAACAACTGAACGTTATTGGTAGCTTTTACGTTCTATTTTCCTATATTTTGTCACATTCTTGACAAAATCGAGCCGCTATTGCAGAGGAATGGTAAAATATTGTATAATAAAATAGACTCAGCCGTTTATTTGACACGATTTTCAAAACAACTGAACGTTATTGGTAGCATTTGCGTTGTATTTCCCTGTATTTTGTCACATTATTGACAAATCGAGTCGTTATTGCAAAAGAATGGTAAAATTGTATAATAAAATAGACTCAGCCGTTTATATTGACACGATTTTCAAAACAACTGAACGTTATTGGTAGCATGTGCATTGTATTTTCCTGTGTTTTGTCACATTCTTGACAAAATCGAGCCGCTATTGCAGAAGAATGGTAAAATTGTATAATAAAATAGACTCAGCCGTTCATATTGACACGATTTTCAAAACAACTGAACGTTATTGGTAGCATTTGCGTTGTATTTTCCTGTATTTTGTCACATTATGGACAAAATCGAGTCGTTATTGCAGAGGAATGGTAAAACTGTATAATAAAATAGACAATCGTTTATTTTGACACGATTTTCAATGAAATTGAACGTTATTAGTAGGTTTTACGTTCTATTTTCCTGTATTTTGACCCATTCTTGGCAAAATCGAGCCGTTATTGCAGAGGAATGGTAAAATTGTATAATAAAATAGACTCAGCCGTATATTTGACACGATTTTCAAAACAACGGAACGTTATTGGTAGCATTTGCGTTGTATTTTCCTGTATCTCGCCACATTCTTGACAAAATCGAGCCGTTATTGCAGAGGAATGGTAAAACTGTATAATAAAATAGACAATCGTTTATTTTGACACGATTTTCAAAAGAACTGAACGTTATTGGTAGCTTTTACGTTCTATTTTCCTATATTTTGTCACATTCTTGACAAAATCGAGCCGCTATTGCAGAGGAATGGTAAAATATTGTATAATAAAATAGACTCAGCCGTTTATTTGACACGATTTTCAAAACCACTGAACGTTATTGGTAGCATTTGCGTTGTATTTTCCTGTATTTTGTCACATTATTGACAAAATCGAGTCGTTATTGCAGAAGAATGGTAAAATTGTATAATAAAATATACTCAGCCGTTTATATTGACACGATGTTCAAAAGAACTGAACGTTATTGGTAGCATTTGCGTTCTATTTTCCTGCATTGTGTCACATTCTTGACAAAATCGAGCCGCTATTGCAGAAGAAAGGTAAAATTGTATAATAAAATATACTCAGCCGTTAATTTGACACGATTTTCAAAACAACTGAACGTTATTGGTAGCTTTTACGTTCTATTTTCCTATTTTTTGTCACATTCTTGACAAAATCGAGCCGCTATTGCAGAGGAATGGTAAAATATTGTATAATAAAATAGACTCAGCCGTTTATTTGACACGATTTTCAAAACAACTGAACGTTATTGGTAGCATTTGCGTTGTATTTTCCTGTATTTTGTCACATTATTGACAAAATCGAGTCGTTATTGCAGAAGAATGGTAAAATTGTATAATAAAATAGACTCAGCCGTTTATATTGACACGATTTTCAAAACAACTGAACGTTATTGGTAGCATGTGCCTTGTATTTTCCTGTGTTTTGTCACATTCTCGACAAAATCGAGCCGCTATTGCAGAAGAATGGTAAAATTGTATAATAAAATAGACTCAGCCGTTCATATTGACACGATTTTCAAAACAACTGAACGTTATTGGTAGCATTTGCGTTGTATTTTCCTGTATTTTGTCACATTATTTACAAAATCGAGTCGTTATTGCAGAGGAATGGTAAAACTGTATAATAAAATAGACAATCGTTTATTTTGACACGATTTTCAATGGAATTGAACGTTATTGGTAGGTTTTACGTCCTATTTTCCTGTATTTTGACCCATTCTTGGCAAAAGCGAGCCGTTATTGCAGAGGAATGGTAAAATTGAATAATAAAATAGACTCAGCCGTTTATTTGACACGATTTTCAAAACAACTGAACGTTATTGGTAGCATTTGCGTTGTATTTTCCTGTATTTTGTCACATTCTTGACAAAATCGAACAGCTATTGCAGAAGAATGGTAAAATTGTATAATAAAATATACTCAGCCGTTTATTTTGACACGATTTTCAAAACAACTGAACGTTATTGGTAGCATTTGCGTTGTATTTTCCTGCATCGGTCTTGTGAATGCGAAGAGGTCCTCGTTCAGGCTCAAAATCGGACCGTTTCATCGCGCGCGGAACATTAACATTTTTTTTCGATCGGTTCAAGTTCGACTTTACGGTCGGTCGCAGGACCTCGACCGCGACCGCGACGACGATCCGACGCTCGGTGACTACCGCCGTGTCACGCGGTGAGTCGGTCTGGTGAATGCGCACCGGGACTGTTGCATCGCGATCGCCGTACAAGTCCGACTCTAAAGTCGATCGTCCCCCTACGACCGCGACGACGGTCGGATGGTCGGTGACGACCGCCAATCGGCGCAATGCATCGGTCTTGTGAATGCGAAGAGGTCCTCGTTCAGGCTCAAAATCGGACCGTTTCATCGCGCGCGGAACATTAACATTTTTTTTCGATCGGTTCAAGTTCGACTTTACGGTCGGTCGCAGGACCTCGACCGCGACCGCGACGACGATCCGACGCTCGGTGACTACCGCCGTGTCACGCGGTGAGTCGGTCTGGTGAATGCGCACCGGGACTGTTGCATCGCGATCGCCGTACAAGTCCGACTCTAAAGTCGATCGTTCCCCTACGACCGCGACGACGGTCGGATGGTCGGTGACGACCGCCAACCGGCGCAATGCATCGGTCTTGTGAATGCGAATAGGCCCCCGTTCAGGTACAAAACCGGACCGTTGCACCGCGCGCGGCACTTGCCATTTTTTTCCATCGGTTCAGGTCCGACAGTCCGATGCTTGGTGACGACCGCCGGCTGGCGCGATGCATCCATCTTGTGAATGCGCAAGTCCAGCCCATCCCAGAGCAACTCAACCATAACTCATCCAACCCAACCAAGCGTGATCTGACCCAACCCAACCCAACACAAACCAACCGAACTGAACGTTGTTGGTAGCATTCGCGTTGCATTTTCCTGCATTGTGTCACATTCTTGACAAAATCGAGCCGCTATTGCAGAGGAATGGTAAAATATTGTATAATAAAATAGACTCAGCCGTTTATTTGACACGATTTTCAAAACAACTGAACGTTATTGGTAGCATTTGCGTTGTATTTCCCTGTATTTTGTCACATTATTGACAAAATCGAGTCGTTATTGCAAAAGAATGGTAAAATTGTATAATAAAATAGACTCAGCCGTTTATATTGACACGATTTTCAAAACAACTGAACGTTATTGGTAGCATGTGCATTGTATTTTCCTGTGTTTTGTCACATTCTTGACAAAATCGAGCCGCTATTGCAGAAGAATGGTAAAATTGTACAATAAAATAGACTCAGCCGTTCATATTGACACGATTTTCAAAACAACTGAACGTTATTGGTAGCATTTGCGTTGTATTTTCCTGTATTTTGTCACATTATGGACAAAATCGAGTCGTTATTGCAGAGGAATGGTAAAACTGTATAATAAAATAGACAATCGTTTATTTTGACACGATTTTCAATGAAATTGAACGTTATTGGTAGGTTTTACGTTCTATTTTCCTGTATTTTGACCCATTCTTGGCAAAATCGAGCCGTTATTGCAGAGGAATGGTAAAATTGTATAATAAAATAGACTCAGCCGTATATTTGACACGATTTTCAAAACAACGGAACGTTATTGGTAGCATTTGCGTTGTATTTTCCTGTATCTCGCCACATTCTTGACAAAATCGAGCCGTTATTGCAGAGGAATGGTAAAACTGTATAATAAAATAGACAATCGTTTATTTTGACACGATTTTCAAAAGAACTGAACGTTATTGGTAGCTTTTACGTTCTATTTTCCTATATTTTGTCACATTCTTGACAAAATCGAGCCGCTATTGCAGAGGAATGGTAAAATATTGTATAATAAAATAGACTCAGCCGTTTATTTGACACGATTTTCAAAACCACTGAACGTTATTGGTAGCATTTGCGTTGTATTTTCCTGTATTTTGTCACATTATTGACAAAATCGAGTCGTTATTGCAGAAGAATGGTAAAATTGTATAATAAAATATACTCAGCCGTTTATATTGACACGATGTTCAAAAGAACTGAACGTTATTGGTAGCATTTGCGTTCTATTTTCCTGCATTGTGTCACATTCTTGACAAAATCGAGCCGCTATTGCAGAAGAAAGGTAAAATTGTATAATAAAATATACTCAGCCGTTAATTTGACACGATTTTCAAAACAACTGAACGTTATTGGTAGCTTTTACGTTCTATTTTCCTATTTTTTGTCACATTCTTGACAAAATCGAGCCGCTATTGCAGAGGAATGGTAAAATATTGTATAATAAAATAGACTCAGCCGTTTATTTGACACGATTTTCAAAACAACTGAACGTTATTGGTAGCATTTGCGTTGTATTTTCCTGTATTTTGTCACATTATTGACAAAATCGAGTCGTTATTGCAGAAGAATGGTAAAATTGTATAATAAAATAGACTCAGCCGTTTATATTGACACGATTTTCAAAACAACTGAACGTTATTGGTAGCATGTGCCTTGTATTTTCCTGTGTTTTGTCACATTCTCGACAAAATCGAGCCGCTATTGCAGAAGAATGGTAAAATTGTATAATAAAATAGACTCAGCCGTTCATATTGACACGATTTTCAAAACAACTGAACGTTATTGGTAGCATTTGCGTTGTATTTTCCTGTATTTTGTCACATTATTTACAAAATCGAGTCGTTATTGCAGAGGAATGGTAAAACTGTATAATAAAATAGACAATCGTTTATTTTGACACGATTTTCAATGGAATTGAACGTTATTGGTAGGTTTTACGTCCTATTTTCCTGTATTTTGACCCATTCTTGGCAAAAGCGAGCCGTTATTGCAGAGGAATGGTAAAATTGAATAATAAAATAGACTCAGCCGTTTATTTGACACGATTTTCAAAACAACTGAACGTTATTGGTAGCATTTGCGTTGTATTTTCCTGTATTTTGTCACATTCTTGACAAAATCGAACAGCTATTGCAGAAGAATGGTAAAATTGTATAATAAAATATACTCAGCCGTTTATTTTGACACGATTTTCAAAACAACTGAACGTTATTGGTAGCATTTGCGTTGTATTTTCCTGCATCGGTCTTGTGAATGCGAAGAGGTCCTCGTTCAGGCTCAAAATCGGACCGTTTCATCGCGCGCGGAACATTAACATTTTTTTTCGATCGGTTCAAGTTCGACTTTACGGTCGGTCGCAGGACCTCGACCGCGACCGCGACGACGATCCGACGCTCGGTGACTACCGCCGTGTCACGCGGTGAGTCGGTCTGGTGAATGCGCACCGGGACTGTTGCATCGCGATCGCCGTACAAGTCCGACTTTAAAGTCGATCGTCCCCCTACGACCGCGACGACGGTCGGATGGTCGGTGACGACCGCCAATCGGCGCAATGCATCGGTCTTGTGAATGCGAAGAGGTCCTCGTTCAGGCTCAAAATCGGACCGTTTCATCGCGCGCGGAACATTAACATTTTTTTTCGATCGGTTCAAGTTCGACTTTACGGTCGGTCGCAGGACCTCGACCGCGACCGCGACGACGATCCGACGCTCGGTGACTACCGCCGTGTCACGCGGTGAGTCGGTCTGGTGAATGCGCACCGGGACTGTTGCATCGCGATCGCCGTACAAGTCCGACTCTAAAGTCGATCGTTCCCCTACGACCGCGACGACGGTCGGATGGTCGGTGACGACCGCCAACCGGCGCAATGCATCGGTCTTGTGAATGCGAATAGGCCCCCGTTCAGGTACAAAACCGGACCGTTGCACCGCGCGCGGCACTTGCCATTTTTTTCCATCGGTTCAGGTCCGACAGTCCGATGCTTGGTGACGACCGCCGGCTGGCGCGATGCATCCATCTTGTGAATGCGCAAGTCCAGCCCATCCCAGAGCAACTCAACCATAACTCATCCAACCCAACCAAGCGTGATCTGACCCAACCCAACCCAACACAAACCAACCGAACTGAACGTTGTTGGTAGCATTCGCGTTGCATTTTCCTGCATTGTGTCACATTCTTGACAAAATCGAGCCGCTATTGCAGAGGAATGGTAAAATTGTATAATAAAATAGACAATCGTTTATTTTGACACGATTTTCAAAAGAACTGAACGTTGTTGGTAGCATTCGCGTTGCATTTTCCTGCATTTTGTCACATTCTTGACAAAATCGAGCCGTTATTGCAGAGGAATGGTAAAATTGTATAATAAAATAGACTCAGCCGTTTATATTGACACTATTTTCAAAAGAACTGAACGTTATTGGTAGCATTTGCGTTCTATTTTCCTGCATTGTGTCACATTCTTGACAAAACCGAGCCGCTATTGCAGAAGAATGGTAAAATTGTATAATAAAATATACTCAGCCGTTTATTTGACACGATTTTCAAAACAACTGAACGTTATTGGTAGCTTTTACGTTCTATTTTCTTATATTTTGTCACATTCTTGACAAAATCGAGCCGCTATTGCAGAGGAATGGTAAAATATTGTATAATAAAATAGACTCAGCCGTTTATTTGACACGATTTTAAAAATAACTGAACGTTATTGGTAGCATTTGCGTTGTATTTTCCTGTATTTTGTCACATTATTGACAAAATCGAGTCGTTATTGCAGAAGAATGGTAAAATTGTATAATAAAATATACCCAGCCGTTTATATTGACACGATGTTCAAAAGAACTGAACGTTATTGGTAGCATTTGCGTTCTATTTTCCTGCATTGTGTCACATTCTTGACAAAATCGAGCCGCTATTGCAGAAGAATGGTAAAATTGTATAATAAAATAGACCCAGCCGTTTATATTGACACGATTTTCAAAACAACTGAACGTTATTGGTAGCATGTGCATTGTATTTTCCTGTGTTTTGTCACATTCTTGACAAAATCGAGTCGTTATTGCAGAGGAATGGTAAAACTGTATAATAAAATAGACAATCGTTTATTTTGACACGATTTTCAATGAAATTGAACGTTATTGGTAGCATTTGCGTTGTATTTTCCTGTATCTCGCCACATTCTTGACAAAATCGAGCCGTTATTGCAGAGGAATGGTAAAACTGTATAATAAAATAGACAATCGTTTATTTTGACACGATTTTCAAAAGAACTGAACGTTATTGGTAGCTTTTACGTTCTATTTTCCTATATTTTGTCTCATTCTTGACAAAATCGAGCCGCTATTGCAGAGGAATGGTAAAATATTGTATAATAAAATAGACTCAGCCGTTTATTTGACACGATTTTCAAAACAACTGAACGTTATTGGTAGCATTTGCGTTGTATTTTCCTGTATTTTGTCACATTATTGACAAAATCAAGTCGTTATTGCAGAAGAATGGTAAAATTGTATAATAAAATATACTCAGCCGTTTATATTGACAAGATGTTCAAAAGAACTGAACGTTATTGGTAGCATTTGCGTTCTATTTTCCTGCATTGTGTCACATTCTTGACAAAATCGAGCCGCTATTGCAGAAGAATGGTAAAATTGTATAATAAAATATACTCAGCCGTTTATTTGACACGATTTTCAAAACAACTGAACGTTATTGGTAGCTTTTACGTTCTATTTTCCTATATTTTGTCACATTCTTGACAAAATCGAGCCGCTATTGCAGAGGAATGGTAAAATATTGTATAATAAAATAGACTCAGCCGTTTATTTGACACGATTTTCAAAACAACTGAACGTTATTGGTAGCATTTGCGTTCTATTTTCCTGTATTTTGTCACATTATTGACAAAATCGAGTCGTTATTGCAGAAGAATGTTAAAATTGTATAATAAAATAGACTCAGCCGTTTATATTGACACGATTTTCAAAACAACTGAACGTTATGGGTAGCATTTGCGTTGTATTTTCCTGTATTTCGCCACATTCTTGACAAAATCGAGCCGTTATTGCAGAGGAATGGTAAAACTGTATAATAAAATAGACAAACGTTTATTTTGACACGATTTTCAAAAGAACTGAACGTTGTTGGTAGCATTCGCGTTGCATTTTCCTGCATTTTGTCACATTATTGACAAAATCGAGTCGTTATTGCAGAGGAATGGTAAAACTGTATAATAAAATAGACTCAGCCGTTTATTTGACACGATTTTCAAAACAACGGAAAGTTATTGGTAGCATTTGCGTTGTATTTTCCTGTATTTCGCCACATTCTTGACAAAATCGAGCTGTTATTGCAGAGGAATGGTAAAACTGTATAATAAAATAGACAATCGTTTATTTTGACACGATTTTCAAAAGAACTGAACGTTGTTGGTAGCATTCGCGTTGCATTTTTCTGCATTTTGTCACATTCTTGACAAAATCGAGCCGTTATTGCAGAGGAATAGTAAAATTGTATAATAAAATAGACTCAGCCGTTCATATTGACACGATTTTCAAAACAACTGAACGTTATTGGTAGCATTTGCGTTGTATTTTCCTGTATTTTGTCACATTATTTACAAAATCGAGTCGTTATTGCAGAGGAATGGTAAAACTGTATAATAAAATAGACAATCGTTTATTTTGACACGATTTTCAATGGAATTGAACGTTATTGGTAGCTTTTACGTTCTATTTTCCTATATTTTGTCACATTCTTGACAAAATCGAGCCGCTATTGCAGAGGAATGGTAAAATATTGTATAATAAAATAGACTCAGCCGTTTATTTGACACGATTTTCAAAACCACTGAACGTTATTGGTAGCATTTGCGTTGTATTTTCCTGTATTTTGTCACATTATTGACAAAATCGAGTCGTTATTGCAGAAGAATGGTAAAATTGTATAATAAAATATACTCAGCCGTTTATATTAACACGATGTTCAAAAGAACTGAACGTTATTTGTAGCATTTGCGTTCTATTTTCCTGCATTGTGTCACATTCTTGACAAAATCGAGCCGCTATTGCAGAGGAATGGTAAAATATTGTATAATAAAATAGACTCAGCCGTTTATTTGACACGATTTTCAAAACAACTGAACGTTATTGGTAGCATTTGCGTTGTATTTTCCTGTATTTTGTCACATTATTGACAAAATCGAGTCGTTATTGCAGAAGAATGGTAAAATTGTATAATAAAATATACTCAGCCGTTTATATTGACACGATGTTCAAAAGAACTGAACGTTATTGGTAGCATTTGCGTTCTATTTTCCTGCATTGTGTCACATTCTTGACAAAATCGAGCCGCTATTGCAGAGGAATGGTAAAATATTGTATAATAAAATAGACTCAGCCGTTTATTTGACACGATTTTCAAAACAACTGAACGTTATTGGTAGCATTTGCGTTGTATTTCCCTGTATTTTGTCACATTATTGACAAAATCGAGTCGTTATTGCAGAAGAATGGTAAAATTGTATAATAAAATAGACTCAGCCGTTTATATTGACACGATTTTCAAAACAACTGAACGTTATTGGTAGCATGTGCATTGTATTTTCCTGTGTTTTGTCACATTCTTGACAAAATCGAGCCGCTATTGCAGAAGAATGGTATAATTGTATAATAAAATAGACTCAGCCGTTCATATTGACACGATTTTCAAAACAACTGAACGTTATTGGTAGCATTTGCGTTGTATTTTCCTGTATTTTGTCACATTATGGACAAAATCGAGTCGTTATTGCAGAGGAATGGTAAAACTGTATAATAAAATAGACGATCGTTTATTTTGACACGATTTTCAATGAAATTGAACGTTATTGGTAGGTTTTACGTTCTATTTTCCTGTATTTTGACCCATTCTTGGCAAAATCGAGCCGTTATTGCAGAGGAATGGTAAAATTGTATAATAAAATAGACTCAGCCGTATATTTGACACGATTTTCAAAACAACGGAACGTTATTGGTAGCATTTGCGTTGTATTTTCCTCGCCACATTCTTGACAAAATCGAGCTGTTATTGCAGAGGAATGGTAAAACTGTATAATAAAATAGACAATCGTTTATTTTGACACGATTTTCAAAAGAACTGAACGTTATTGGTAGCTTTTACGTTCTATTTTCCTATATTTTGTCACATTCTTGACAAAATCGAGCCGCTATTGCAGAGGAATGGTAAAATATTGTATAATAAAATAGACTCAGCCGTTTATTTGACACGATTTTCAAAACCACTGAACGTTATTGGTAGCATTTGCGTTGTATTTTCCTGTATTTTGTCACATTATTGACAAAATCGAGTCGTTATTGCAGAAGAATGGTAAAATTGTATAATAAAATATACTCAGCCGTTTATATTGACACGATGTTCAAAAGAACTGAACGTTATTGGTAGCATTTGCGTTCTATTTTCCTGCATTGTGTCACATTCTTGACAAAATCGAGCCGCTATTGCAGAAGAATGGTAAAATTGTATAATAAAATATACTCAGCCGTTTATTTGACACGATTTTCAAAACAACTGAACGTTATTGGTAGCTTTTACGTTCTATTTTCCTATTTTTTGTCACATTCTTGACAAAATCGAGCCGCTATTGCAGAGGAATGGTAAAATATTGTATTATAAAATAGACTCAGCCGTTTATTTGACACAATTTTCAAAACAACTGAACGTTATTGGTAGCATTTGCGTTGTATTTTCCTGTATCTCGCCACATTCTTGACAAAATCGAGCCGTTATTGCAGAGGAATGGTAAAACTGTATAATAAAATAGACAATCGTTTATTTTGACACGATTTTCAAAAGAACTGAACGTTATTGGTAGCTTTTACGTTCTATTTTCCTATATTTTGTCTCATTCTTGACAAAATCGAGCCGCTATTGCAGAGGAATGGTAAAATATTGTATAATAAAATAGACTCAGCCGTTTATTTGACACGATTTTCAAAACAACTGAACGTTATTGGTAGCATTTGCGTTGTATTTTCCTGTATTTTGTCACATTATTGACAAAATCAAGTCGTTATTGCAGAAGAATGGTAAAATTGTATAATAAAATATACTCAGCCGTTTATATTGACACGATGTTCAAAAGAACTGAACGTTATTGGTAGCATTTGCGTTCTATTTTCCTGCATTGTGTCACATTCTTGACAAAATCGAGCCGCTATTGCAGAAGAATGGTAAAATTGTATAATAAAATATACTCAGCCGTTTATTTGACACGATTTTCAAAACAACTGAACGTTATTGGTAGCTTTTACGTTCTATTTTCCTATATTTTGTCACATTCTTGACAAAATCGAGCCGCTATTGCAGAGGAATGGTAAAATATTGTATAATAAAATAGACTCAGCCGTTTATTTGACACGATTTTCAAAACAACTGAACGTTATTGGTAGCATGTGCATTGTATTTTCCTGTGTTTTGTCACATTCTTGACAAAATCGAGCCGCTATTGCAGAAGAATGGTATAATTGTATAATAAAATAGACTCAGCCGTTCATATTGACACGATTTTCAAAACAACTGAACGTTATTGGTAGCATTTGCGTTGTATTTTCCTGTATTTTGTCACATTATGGACAAAATCGAGTCGTTATTGCAGAGGAATGGTAAAACTGTATAATAAAATAGACGATCGTTTATTTTGACACGATTTTCAATGAAATTGAACGTTATTGGTAGGTTTTACGTTCTATTTTCCTGTATTTTGACCCATTCTTGGCAAAATCGAGCCGTTATTGCAGAGGAATGGTAAAATTGTATAATAAAATAGACTCAGCCGTATATTTGACACGATTTTCAAAACAACGGAACGTTATTGGTAGCATTTGCGTTGTATTTTCCTGTATCTCGCCACATTCTTGACAAAATCGAGCTGTTATTGCAGAGGAATGGTAAAACTGTATAATAAAATAGACAATCGTTTATTTTGACACGATTTTCAAAAGAACTGAACGTTATTGGTAGCTTTTACGTTCTATTTTCCTATATTTTGTCACATTCTTGACAAAATCGAGCCGCTATTGCAGAGGAATGGTAAAATATTGTATAATAAAATAGACTCAGCCGTTTATTTGACACGATTTTCAAAACCACTGAACGTTATTGGTAGCATTTGCGTTGTATTTTCCTGTATTTTGTCACATTATTGACAAAATCGAGTCGTTATTGCAGAAGAATGGTAAAATTGTATAATAAAATATACTCAGCCGTTTATATTGACACGATGTTCAAAAGAACTGAACGTTATTGGTAGCATTTGCGTTCTATTTTCCTGCATTGTGTCACATTCTTGACAAAATCGAGCCGCTATTGCAGAAGAATGGTAAAATTGTATAATAAAATATACTCAGCCGTTTATTTGACACGATTTTCAAAACAACTGAACGTTATTGGTAGCTTTTACGTTCTATTTTCCTATTTTTTGTCACATTCTTGACAAAATCGAGCCGCTATTGCAGAGGAATGGTAAAATATTGTATAATAAAATAGACTCAGCCGTTTATTTGACACAATTTTCAAAACAACTGAACGTTATTGGTAGCATTTGCGTTGTATTTTCCTGTATCTCGCCACATTCTTGACAAAATCGAGCCGTTATTGCAGAGGAATGGTAAAACTGTATAATAAAATAGACAATCGTTTATTTTGACACGATTTTCAAAAGAACTGAACGTTATTGGTAGCTTTTACGTTCTATTTTCCTATATTTTGTCTCATTCTTGACAAAATCGAGCCGCTATTGCAGAGGAATGGTAAAATATTGTATAATAAAATAGACTCAGCCGTTTATTTGACACGATTTTCAAAACAACTGAACGTTATTGGTAGCATTTGCGTTGTATTTTCCTGTATTTTGTCACATTATTGACAAAATCAAGTCGTTATTGCAGAAGAATGGTAAAATTGTATAATAAAATATACTCAGCCGTTTATATTGACACGATGTTCAAAAGAACTGAACGTTATTGGTAGCATTTGCGTTCTATTTTCCTGCATTGTGTCACATTCTTGACAAAATCGAGCCGCTATTGCAGAAGAATGGTAAAATTGTATAATAAAATATACTCAGCCGTTTATTTGACACGATTTTCAAAACAACTGAACGTTATTGGTAGCTTTTACGTTCTATTTTCCTATATTTTGTCACATTCTTGACAAAATCGAGCCGCTATTGCAGAGGAATGGTAAAATATTGTATAATAAAATAGACTCAGCCGTTTATTTGACACGATTTTCAAAACAACTGAACGTTATTGGTAGCATTTGCGTTCTATTTTCCTGTATTTTGTCACATTATTGACAAAATCGAGTCGTTATTGCAGAAGAATGTTAAAATTGTATAATAAAATAGACTCAGCCGTTTATATTGACACGATTTTCAAAACAACTGAACGTTATGGGTAGCATTTGCGTTGTATTTTCCTGTATTTCGCCACATTCTTGACAAAATCGAGCCGTTATTGCAGAGGAATGGTAAAACTGTATAATAAAATAGACAAACGTTTATTTTGACACGATTTTCAAAAGAACTGAACGTTGTTGGTAGCATTCGCGTTGCATTTTCCTGCATTTTGTCACATTATTGACAAAATCGAGTCGTTATTGCAGAGGAATGGTAAAACTGTATAATAAAATAGACTCAGCCGTTTATTTGACACGATTTTCAAAACAACAGAACGTTATTGGTAGCATTTGCGTTGTATTTTCCTGTATTTCGCCACATTCTTGACAAAATCGAGCCGTTATTGCAGAGGAATGGTAAAACTGTATAATAAAATAGACAATCGTTTATTTTGACACGATTTTCAAAAGAACTGAACGTTGTTGGTAGCATTCGCGTTGCATTTTTCTGCATTTTGTCACATTCTTGACAAAATCGAGCCGTTATTGCAGAGGAATAGTAAAATTGTATAATAAAATAGACTCAGCCGTTCATATTGACACGATTTTCAAAACAACTGAACGTTATTGGTAGCATTTGCGTTGTATTTTCCTGTATTTTGTCACATTATTTACAAAATCGAGTCGTTATTGCAGAGGAATGGTAAAACTGTATAATAAAATAGACAATCGTTTATTTTGACACGATTTTCAATGGAATTGAACGTTATTGGTAGCTTTTACGTTCTATTTTCCTATATTTTGTCACATTCTTGACAAAATCGAGCCGCTATTGCAGAGGAATGGTAAAATATTGTATAATAAAATAGACTCAGCCGTTTATTTGACACGATTTTCAAAACCACTGAACGTTATTGGTAGCATTTGCGTTGTATTTTCCTGTATTTTGTCACATTATTGACAAAATCGAGTCGTTATTGCAGAAGAATGGTAAAATTGTATAATAAAATATACTCAGCCGTTTATATTGACACGATGTTCAAAAGAACTGAACGTTATTGGTAGCATTTGCGTTCTATTTTCCTGCATTGTGTCACATTCTTGACAAAATCGAGCCGCTATTGCAGAGGAATGGTAAAATATTGTATAATAAAATAGACTCAGCCGTTTATTTGACACGATTTTCAAAACAACTGAACGTTATTGGTAGCATTTGCGTTGTATTTTCCTGTATTTTGTCACATTATTGACAAAATCGAGTCGTTATTGCAGAAGAATGGTAAAATTGTATAATAAAATAGACTCAGCCGTTTATATTGACACGATTTTCAAAACAACTGAACGTTATTGGTAGCATGTGCATTGTATTTTCCTGTGTTTTGTCACATTCTTGACAAAATCGAGCCGCTATTGCAGAGGAATGGTAAAATATTGTATAATAAAATAGACTCAGCCGTTTATTTGACACGATTTTCAAAACAACTGAACGTTATTGGTAGCATTTGCGTTGTATTTCCCTGTATTTTGTCACATTATTGACAAAATCGAGTCGTTATTGCAGAAGTATGGTAAAATTGTATAATAAAATAGACTCAGCCGTTTATATTGACACGATTTTCAAAACAACTGAACGTTATTGGTAGCATGTGGATTGTATTTTCCTGCGTTTTGTCACATTCTTGACAAAATCGAGCCGCTATTGCAGAAGAATGGTATAATTGTATAATAAAATAGACTCAGCCGTTCATATTGACACGATTTTCAAAACAACTGAACGTTATTGGTAGCATTTGCGTTGTATTTTCCTGTATTTTGTCACATTATGGACAAAATCGAGTCGTTATTGCAGAGGAATGGTAAAACTGTATAATAAAATAGACGATCGTTTATTTTGACACGATTTTCAATGAAATTGAACGTTATTGGTAGGTTTTACGTTCTATTTTCCTGTATTTTGACCCATTCTTGGCAAAATCGAGCCGTTATTGCAGAGGAATGGTAAAATTGTATAATAAAATAGACTCAGCCGTATATTTGACACGATTTTCAAAACAACGGAACGTTATTGGTAGCATTTGCGTTGTATTTTCCTGTATCTCGCCACATTCTTGACAAAATCGAGCTGTTATTGCAGAGGAATGGTAAAACTGTATAATAAAATAGACAATCGTTTATTTTGACACGATTTTCAAAAGAACTGAACGTTATTGGTAGCTTTTACGTTCTATTTTCCTATATTTTGTCACATTCTTGACAAAATCGAGCCGCTATTGCAGAGGAATGGTAAAATATTGTATAATAAAATAGACTCAGCCGTTTATTTGACACGATTTTCAAAACCACTGAACGTTATTGGTAGCATTTGCGTTGTATTTTCCTGTATTTTGTCACATTATTGACAAAATCGAGTCGTTATTGCAGAAGAATGGTAAAATTGTATAATAAAATATACTCAGCCGTTTATATTGACACGATGTTCAAAAGAACTGAACGTTATTGGTAGCATTTGCGTTATATTTTCCTGCATTGTGTCACATTCTTGACAAAATCGAGCCGCTATTGCAGAAGAATGGTAAAATTGTATAATAAAATATACTCAGCCGTTTATTTGACACGATTTTCAAAACAACTGAACGTTATTGGTAGCTTTTACGTTCTATTTTCCTATTTTTTGTCACATTCTTGACAAAATCGAGCCGCTATTGCAGAGGAATGGTAAAATATTGTATAATAAAATAGACTCAGCCGTTTATTTGACACGATTTTCAAAACAACTGAACGTTATTGGTAGCATTTGCGTTGTATTTTCCTGTATTTTGTCACATTATTGACAAAATCGAGTCGTTATTGCAGAAGAATGGTAAAATTGTATAATAAAATAGACTCAGCCGTTTATATTGACACGATTTTCAAAACAACTGAACGTTATTGGTAGCATGTGCCTTGTATTTTCCTGTGTTTTGTCACATTCTCGACAAAATCGAGCCGCTATTGCAGAAGAATGGTAAAATTGTATAATAAAATAGACTCAGCCGTTCATATTGACACGATTTTCAAAACAACTGAACGTTATTGGTAGCATTTGCGTTGTATTTTCCTGTATTTTGTCACATTATTTACAAAATCGAGTCGTTATTGCAGAGGAATGGTAAAACTGTATAATAAAATAGACAATCGTTTATTTTGACACGATTTTCAATGGAATTGAACGTTATTGGTAGGTTTTACGTCCTATTTTCCTGTATTTTGACCCATTCTTGGCAAAATCGAGCCGTTATTGCAGAGGAATGGTAAAATTGAATAATAAAATAGACTCAGCCGTTTATTTGACACGATTTTCAAAACAACTGAACGTTATTGGTAGCATTTGCGTTGTATTTTCCTGTATTTTGTCACATTCTTGACAAAATCGAACAGCTATTGCAGAAGAATGGTAAAATTGTATAATAAAATATACTCAGCCGTTTATTTTGACACGATTTTCAAAACAACTGAACGTTATTGGTAGCATTTGCGTTGTATTTTCCTGCATCGGTCTTGTGAATGCGCAGAGGTCCTCGTTCAGGCTCAAAATCGGACCGTTTCATCGCGCGCGGAACATTAACATTTTTTTTTCGATCGGTTCAAGTTCGACTTTACGGTCGGTCGCAGGACCTCGACCGCGACCGCGACGACGATCCGACGCTCGGTGACTACCGCCGTGTCACGCGGTGAGTCGGTCTGGTGAATGCGCACCGGGACTGTTGCATCGCGATCGCCGTACAAGTCCGACTCTAAAGTCGATCGTCCCCCTACGACCGCGACGACGGTCGGATGGTCGGTGACGACCGCCAACCGGCGCAATGCATCGGTCTTGTGAATGCGAATAGGCCCCCGTTCAGGTACAAAACCGGACCGTTGCACCGCGCGCGGCACTTGCCATTTTTTTCCATCGGTTCAGGTCCGACAGTCCGATGCTTGGTGACGACCGCCGGCTGGCGCGATGCATCCGTCTTGTGAATGCGCAAGTCCAGCCCATCCCAGAGCAACTCAACCATAACTCATCCAACCCAACCAAACGTGATCTGACCCAACCCAACCCAACACAAACCAACCGAACTGAACGTTGTTGGTAGCATTCGCGTTGCATTTTCCTGCATTGTGTCACATTCTTGACAAAATCGAGCCGCTATTGCAGAGGAATGGTAAAATTGTATAATAAAATAGACAATCGTTTATTTTGACACGATTTTCAAAAGAACTGAACGTTGTTGGTAGCATTCGCGTTGCATTTTCCTGCATTTTGTCACATTCTTGACAAAATCGAGCCGTTATTGCAGAGGAATGGTAAAATTGTATAATAAAATAGACTCAGCCGTTTATATTGACACGATTTTCAAAAGAACTGAACGTTATTGGTAGCATTTGCGTTCTATTTTCCTGCATTGTGTCACATTCTTGACAAAACCGAGCCGCTATTGCAGAAGAATGGTAAAATTGTATAATAAAATATACTCAGCCGTTTATTTGACACGATTTTCAAAACGACTGAACGTTATTGGTAGCATTTGCGTTGTATTTTCCTGTATTTTGTCACATTATTGACAAAATCGAGTCGTTATTGCAGAGGAATGGTAAAACTGTATAATAAAATAGACAATCGTTTATTTTGACACGATTTTCAATGAAATTGAACGTTATTGGTAGGTTTTACGTTCTATTTTCCTGTATCTCGCCACATTCTTGACAAAATCGAGCCGTTATTGCAGAGGAATGGTAAAACTGTATAATAAAATAGACAATCGTTTATTTTGACACGATTTTCAAAAGAACTGAACGTTATTGGTAGCTTTTACGTTCTATTTTCCTATATTTTGTCACATTCTTGACAAAATCGAGCCGCTATTGCAGAGGAATGGTAAAATATTGTATAATAAAATAGACTCAGCCGTTTATTTGACACGATTTTCAAAACAACTGAACGTTATTGGTAGCATTTGCGTTGTATTTTCCTGTATTTTGTCACATTATTGACAAAATCGAGTCGTTATTGCAGAAGAATTGTAAAATTGTATAATAAAATATACTCAGCCGTTTATATTGACACGATGTTCAAAAGCACTGAACGTTATTGGTAGCATTTGCGTTCTATTTTCCTGCATTGTGTCACATTCTTGACAAAATCGAGCCGCTATTGCAGAAGAATGGTAAAATTGTATTATAAAATATACTCAGCCGTTTATTTGACACGATTTTCAAAACAACTGAACGTTATTGGTAGCTTTTACGTTCTATTTTCCTATATTTTGTCACATTCTTGACAAAATCGAGCCGCTATTGCAGAGGAATGGTAAAATATTGTATAATAAAATAGACTCAGCCGTTTATTTGACACGATTTTCAAAACAACTGAACGTTATTGGTAGCATTTGCGTTCTATTTTCCTGTATTTTGTCACATTATTGACAAAATCGAGTCGTTATTGCAGAAGAATGGTAAAATTGTATAATAAAATAGACTCAGCCGTTTATATTGACACGATTTTCAAAACAACTGAACGTTATTGGTAGCATTTGCGTTGTATTTTCCTGTATTTCGCCACATTCTTGACAAAATCGAGCCGTTATTGCAGAGGAATGGTAAAACTGTATAATAAAATAGACAAACGTTTATTTTGACACGATTTTCAAAAGAACTGAACGTTGTTGGTAGCATTCGCGTTGCATTTTCCTGCATTTTGTCACATTCTTGACAAAATCGAGCCGTTATTGCAGAGGAATAGTAAAATTGTATAATAAAATAGACTCAGCCGTTTATTTGACACGATTTTCAAAACAACTGAACGTTATTGGTAGCATTTGCGTTGTATTTTCCTGTATTGTGTCACATCCTTGACAAAATCGAGCCGCTATTGCAGAAGAATGGTAAAATTGTATAATAAAATATACTCAGCCGTTTATTTGACACGATTTTCAAAACAACTGAACGTTATTGGTAGCTTTTACGTTCTATTTTCCTATATTTTGTCACATTCTTGACAAAATCGAGCCGCTATTGCAGAGGAATGGTAAAATATTGTATAATAAAATAGACTCAGCCGTTTATATTGACACGATTTTCAAAACAACTGAACGTTATTGGTAGCATTTGCGCTGTATTTTCCTGTATTTTGTCACATTATTGACAAAATCGAGTCGTTATTGCAGAAGAATGGTAAAATTGTATAATAAAATAGACTAAGCCGTTTATATTGACACGATTTTCAAAAGAACTGAACGTTATTGGTAGCATTTGCGTTCTATTTTCCTGCATTGTGTCACATTCTTGACAAAATCGAGCCGCTATTGCAAAAGAATGGTAAAATTGTATAATAAAATATACTCAGCCGTTAATTTGACACGATTTTCAAAACAACTGAACGTTATTGGTAGCTTTTACGTTCTATTTTCCTATATTTTATCACATTCTTGACAAAATCGAGCCGCTATTGCAGACGAATGGTAAAATTGAATTATAAAATATACTCAGCCGTTTATATTGACACGATTTTCAAAAGAACTGAACGTTATTGGTAGCATTTGCGTTCTATTTTCCTGCATTGTGTCTCATTCTTGACAAAATCGAGCCGCTATTGCAGAAGAATGGTAAAATTGTATAATAAAATATACTCAGCCGTTTATTTGATACGATTTTCAAAACAACTGAACGTTATTGGTAGCATATGCGTTGTATTTTCCTGTATTTTGTCACATTATTGACAAAATCGAGTCGTTATTGCAGAAGAATGGTAAAATTGTATAATAAAATAGACTCAGCCGTTTATATTGACACGATTTTCAAAAGAACTGAACGTTATTGGTAGCATTTGCGTTCTATTTTCCTGCATTGTGTCACATCCTTGACAAAATCGAGCCGCTATTGCAGAAGAATGGTAAAATTGTATAATAAAATATACTCAGCCGTTTATTTTGACACGATTTTCAAAACAACTGAACGTTATTGGTAGCATTTGCGTTGTATTTTCCTGCATCGGTCTTGTGAATGCGAAGAGGTCCTCGTTCAGGCTCAAAATCGGACCGTTGCATCGCGCGCGGAACATTAACATTTTCTTTCGATCGGTTCAAGTTCGACTTTACGGTCGGTCGTAGGACCTCGACCGCGACCGCGACGACGATCCGACGCTCGGTGACTACCGCCGTGTCACGCGGTGAGTCGGTCTGGTGAATGCGCACCGGGACTGTTGCATCGCGATCGCCGCACAAGTCCGACTCTAAAGTCGATCGTCCCCCTACGACCGCGACGACGGTCGGATGGTCGGTGACGACCGCCAACCGGCGCAATGCATCGGTCTTGTGAATGCGAATAGGCCCCCGTTCAGGTACAAAACCGGACCGTTGCACCGCGCGCGGCACTTGCCATTTTTTTCCATCGGTTCAGGTCCGACAGTCCGATGCTCGGTGACGACCGCCGGCTGGCGCGATGCATCCGTCTTGTGAATGCGCAAGTCCAGCCCATCCCAGAGCAACTAAACCATAACTCATCCAACCCAACCAAACGTGATCTGACCCAACCCAACCCAACACAAACCAACCGAACTGAACGTTGTTGGTAGCATTCGCGTTGCATTTTCCTGCATTGTGTCACATTCTTGACAAAATCGAGCCGTTATTGCAGAGGAACGGTAAAATTGTATAATAAAATATACTCAGCCGTTTATTTGACACGATTTTCAAAACAACTGAACGTTATTGGTAGCTTTTACGTTCGATTTTCCTATATTTTGTCACATTCTTGACAAAATCGAGCCGCTATTGCAGAGGAATGGTAAAATATTGTGTAATAAAATAGACTCAGCCGTTTATTTGACACGATTTTCAAAACAACTGAACGTTATTGGTAGCATTTGCGTTGTATTTTCCTGTATTTTGTCACATTATTGACAAAATCGAGTCGTTATTGCAAAAGAATGGTAAAATTGTATAATAAAATAGACTCAGCCGTTTATATTGACACGATTTTCAAAACAACGGAACGTTATTGGTAGCATGTGTATTGTATTTTCCTGTGTTTTGTCACATTCTTGACAAAATCGAGCCGCTATTGCAGAAGAATGGTAAAATTGTATAATAAAATAGACTCAGCCGTTTATATTGACTCGATTTTCAAAACAACTGAACGTTATTGGTAGCATTTGCGTTGTATTTTCCTGTATTTTGTCACATTCTTGACAAAATCGAACAGCTATTGCAGAAGAATGGTAAAATTGTATAATAAAATATACTCAGCCGTTTATTTTGACACGTTTTTCAAAACAACTGAACGTTATTGGTAGCATTTGCGTTGTATTTTCCTGCATCGGTCTTGTGAATGCGAAGAGGTCCTCGTTCAGGCTCAAAATCGGACCGTTGCATCGCGCGCGGAACATTAACATTTTTTTTCGATCGGTTCAAGTTCGACTTTACGGTCGGTCGTAGGACCTCGACCGCGACCGCGACGACGATCCGACGCTCGGTGACTACCGCCGTGTCACGCGGTGAGTCGGTCTGGTGAATGCGCACCGGGACTGTTGCATCGCGATCGCCGCACAAGTCCGACTCTAAAGTCGATCGTCCCCCTACGACCGCGACGACGGTCGGATGGTCGGTGACGACCGCCAACCGGCGCAATGCATCGGTCTTGTGAATGCGAATAGGCCCCCGTTCAGGTACAAAACCGGACCGTTGCACCGCGCGCGGCACTTGCCATTTTTTTCCATCGGTTCAGGTCCGACAGTCCGATGCTCGGTGACGACCGCCGGCTGGCGCGATGCATCCGTCTTGTGAATGCGCAAGTCCAGCCCATCCCAGAGCAACTAAACCATAACTCATCCAACCCAACCAAACGTGATCTGACCCAACCCAACCCAACACAAACCAACCGAACTGAACGTTGTTGGTAGCATTCGCGTTGCATTTTCCTGCATTGTGTCACATTCTTGACAAAATCGAGCCGTTATTGCAGAGGAACGGTAAAATTGTATAATAAAATATACTCAGCCGTTTATTTGACACGATTTTCAAAACAACTGAACGTTATTGGTAGCTTTTACGTTCGATTTTCCTATATTTTGTCACATTCTTGACAAAATCGAGCCGCTATTGCAGAGGAATGGTAAAATATTGTGTAATAAAATAGACTCAGCCGTTTATTTGACACGATTTTCAAAACAACTGAACGTTATTGGTAGCATTTGCGTTGTATTTTCCTGTATTTTGTCACATTATTGACAAAATCGAGTCGTTATTGCAAAAGAATGGTAAAATTGTATAATAAAATAGACTCAGCCGTTTATATTGACACGATTTTCAAAACAACGGAACGTTATTGGTAGCATGTGTATTGTATTTTCCTGTGTTTTGTCACATTCTTGACAAAATCGAGCCGCTATTGCAGAAGAATGGTAAAATTGTATAATAAAATAGACTCAGCCGTTTATATTGACACGATTTTCAAAACAACTGAACGTTATTGGTAGCATTTGCGTTGTATTTTCCTGTATTTTGTCACATTCTTGACAAAATCGAACAGCTATTGCAGAAGAATGGTAAAATTGTATAATAAAATATACTCAGCCGTTTATTTTGACACGTTTTTCAAAACAACTGAACGTTATTGGTAGCATTTGCGTTGTATTTTTCTGCATCGGTCTTGTGAATGCGAAGAGGTCCTCGTTCAGGCTCAAAATCGGACCGTTGCATCGCGCACGGAACATTAACATTTTTTTTCGATCGGTTCAAGTTCGACTTTACGGTCGGTCGTAGGACCTCGACCGCGACCGCGACGACGATCCGACGCTGGGTGACTACCGCCGTGTCACGCGGTGAGTCGGTCTGGTGAATGCACACCGGGACTGTTGCATCGCGATCGCCGTACAAGTCCGACTCTAAAGTCGATCGTCCCCCTACGACCGCGACGACGGTCGGATGGTCGGTGACGACCGCCAACCGGCGCAGTGCATCGGTCTTGTGAATGCGAATAGGCCCCCGTTCAGGTACAAAACCGGACCGTTGCACCGCGCGCGGCACTTGCCATTTTTTTCCATCGGTTCAGGTCCGATAGTCCGATGCTCGGTGACGACCGCCGGCTGGCGCAATGCATCCGTCTTGTGAATGCGCAAGTCCAGCCCATCCCAGAGCAACTCAACCATAACTCATCCAACCCAACCGAACGTGATCTGACCCCAACCCAATCCAACACAAACCAACCGAACTGAACGTTGTTGGTAGCATTCGCGTTGCATTTTCCTGCATTGTGTCACATTATTGACAAAATCGAGCCGCTATTGCAGAGGAATGGTAAAATTGTATAATAAAATAGACTCAGCCGTTTATATTGACACGATTTTCAAAACAACTGAACGTTGTTGGTAGCATTCGCGTTGCATTTTCCTGTATTTCGTCTCTTTCTTGACAAAATCGAGCCGTTATTGCAGAGGAATGGCAAAACTGTATAATAAAATAGACAATCGTTTATTTTGACACGATTTTCAATGGAATTGAACGTTATTGGTAGCTTTTACGTTCAATTTACCTGTATTTTGAACCATTCTTGGCAAAATCGAGCCGTTATTGCAGAAGAATGGTAAAATTGTATAATAAAATAGACAACCGTTTATTATGACACTATTTTCAAAGGAATTGAACGTTATTGGTAGCTTTTGCGTTCTATTTTCCTGTATTCTGTCACATTCTTGACAAAATCGGGCCGCTATTGCAAAAGAATGGTAAAATTGTATAATAAAATATACTCAGCCGTTTATTTGACACGATTTTCAAAACAACTGAACGTTATTGGTAGCATATGCGTTGTATTTTCCTGTATTTTGTCACATTATTGACAAAATCGAGTCGTTATTGCAGAAGAATGGTAAAATTGTATAATAAAATAGACTCAGCCGTTTATATTGACACGATTTTCAAAAGAACTGAACGTTATTGGTAGCATTTGCGTTCTATTTTCCTGCATTGTGTCACATCCTTGACAAAATCGAGCCGCTATTGCAGAAGAATGGTAAAATTGTATAATAAAATATACTCAGCCGTTTATTTTGACACGATTTTCAAAACAACTGAACGTTATTGGTAGCATTTGCGTTGTATTTTCCTGCATCGGTCTTGTGAATGCGAAGAGGTCCTCGTTCAGGCTCAAAATCGGACCGTTGCATCGCGCGCGGAACATTAACATTTTTTTTCGATCGGTTCAAGTTCGACTTTACGGTCGGTCGTAGGACCTCGACCGCGACCGCGACGACGATCCGACGCTCGGTGACTACCGCCGTGTCACGCGGTGAGTCGGTCTGGTGAATGCGCACCGGGACTGTTGCATCGCGATCGCCGCACAAGTCCGACTCTAAAGTCGATCGTCCCCCTACGACCGCGACGACGGTCGGATGGTCGGTGACGACCGCCAACCGGCGCAATGCATCGGTCTTGTGAATGCGAATAGGCCCCCGTTCAGGTACAAAACCGGACCGTTGCACCGCGCGCGGCACTTGCCATTTTTTTCCATCGGTTCAGGTCCGACAGTCCGATGCTCGGTGACGACCGCCGGCTGGCGCGATGCATCCGTCTTGTGAATGCGCAAGTCCAGCCCATCCCAGAGCAACTAAACCATAACTCATCCAACCCAACCAAACGTGATCTGACCCAACCCAACCCAACACAAACCAACCGAACTGAACGTTGTTGGTAGCATTCGCGTTGCATTTTCCTGCATTGTGTCACATTCTTGACAAAATCGAGCCGCTATTGCAGAGGAATGGTAAAATTGTATAATAAAATAGACAATCGTTTATTTTGACACGATTTTCAAAAGAACTGAACGTTGTTGGTAGCATTCGCGTTGCATTTTCCTGCATTTTGTCACATTCTTGACAAAATCGAGCCGTTATTGCAGAGGAACGGTAAAATTGTATAATAAAATATACTCAGCCGTTTATTTGACACGATTTTCAAAACAACTGAACGTTATTGGTAGCTTTTACGTTCTATTTTCCTATATTTTGTCACATTCTTGACAAAATCGAGCCGCTATTGCAGAGGAATGGTAAAATATTGTGTAATAAAATAGACTCAGCCGTTTATTTGACACGATTTTCAAAACAACTGAACGTTATTGGTAGCATTTGCGTTGTATTTTCCTGTATTTTGTCACATTATTGACAAAATCGAGTCGTTATTGCAAAAGAATGGTAAAATTGTATAATAAAATAGACTCAGCCGTTTATATTGACACGATTTTCAAAACAACGGAACGTTATTGGTAGCATGTGTATTGTATTTTCCTGTGTTTTGTCACATTCTTGACAAAATCGAGCCGCTATTGCAGAAGAATGGTAAAATTGTATAATAAAATAGACTCAGCCGTTTATATTGACACGATTTTCAAAACAACTGAACGTTATTGGTAGCATTTGCGTTGTATTTTCCTGTATTTTGTCACATTCTTGACAAAATCGAACAGCTATTGCAGAAGAATGGTAAAATTGTATAATAAAATATACTCAGCCGTTTATTTTGACACGTTTTTCAAAACAACTGAACGTTATTGGTAGCATTTGCGTTGTATTTTTCTGCATCGGTCTTGTGAATGCGAAGAGGTCCTCGTTCAGGCTCAAAATCGGACCGTTGCATCGCGCACGGAACATTAACATTTTTTTTCGATCGGTTCAAGTTCGACTTTACGGTCGGTCGTAGGACCTCGACCGCGACCGCGACGACGATCCGACGCTCGGTGACTACCGCCGTGTCACGCGGTGAGTCGGTCTGGTGAATGCACACCGGGACTGTTGCATCGCGATCGCCGTACAAGTCCGACTCTAAAGTCGATCGTCCCCCTACGACCGCGACGACGGTCGGATGGTCGGTGACGACCGCCAACCGGCGCAGTGCATCGGTCTTGTGAATGCGAATAGGCCCCCGTTCAGGTACAAAACCGGACCGTTGCACCGCGCGCGGCACTTGCCATTTTTTTCCATCGGTTCAGGTCCGATAGTCCGATGCTCGGTGACGACCGCCGGCTGGCGCAATGCATCCGTCTTGTGAATGCGCAAGTCCAGCCCATCCCAGAGCAACTCAACCATAACTCATCCAACCCAACCGAACGTGATCTGACCCCAACCCAATCCAACACAAACCAACCGAACTGAACGTTGTTGGTAGCATTCGCGTTGCATTTTCCTGCATTGTGTCACATTATTGACAAAATCGAGCCGCTATTGCAGAGGAATGGTAAAATTGTATAATAAAATAGACTCAGCCGTTTATATTGACACGATTTTCAAAACAACTGAACGTTGTTGGTAGCATTCGCGTTGCATTTTCCTGTATTTCGTCTCTTTCTTGACAAAATCGAGCCGTTATTGCAGAGGAATGGCAAAACTGTATAATAAAATAGACAATCGTTTATTTTGACACGATTTTCAATGGAATTGAACGTTATTGGTAGCTTTTACGTTCAATTTTCCTGTATTTTGAACCATTCTTGGCAAAATCGAGCCGTTATTGCAGAAGAATGGTAAAATTGTATAATAAAATAGACAACCGTTTATTATGACACTATTTTCAAAGGAATTGAACGTTATTGGTAGCTTTTGCGTTCTATTTTCCTGTATTCTGTCACATTCTTGACAAAATCGGGCCGCTATTGCAAAAGAATGGTAAAATTGTATAATAAAATATACTCAGCCGTTTATATTGACACGATTTTCAAAACAACTGAACGTTATTGGTAGCATGTGCATTGTATTTTCCTGTGTTTTGTCACATTCTTGACAAAATCGAGCCGCTATTGCAGATTAATGGTAAAATTGTATAATAAAATAGACTCAGCCGTTCATATTGACACGATTTTCAAAACAACTAAATTGGTAGCATTTGCGTTGTATTTTCCTGTATTTTGTCACATTATTAACAAAATCGAGTCGTTATTGCAGAGGAATGGTAAAACTGTATAATAAAATAGACAATCGTTTATTTTGAAACGATTTTCAATGGAATTGAACGTTATTGGTAGGTTTACGTTCTATTTTCCTGTATTTTGACCCATTCTTGGCAAAATCGAGCTGTTATTGCAGAGGAATGGTAAAATTGTATAATCAAATGGACTCAGCCGTTTATATTGACACGATTTTCAAAACAACTGAACGTTGTTGGTAGCATTCGCGTTGCATTTTCCTGCATTTTGTCACATTCTTGACAAAATCGAGCCGCTATTGCAGAAGAATGGTAAAATTGTATAATAAAATATACTCAGCCGTTAATTTGACACGATTTTCAAAACAACTGAACGTTATTGGTAGCTTTTACGTTCTATTTTCCTATATTTTATCACATTCTTGACAAAATCGAGCCGCTATTGCAGACGAATGGTAAAATTGAATAATAAAATATACTCAGCCGTTTATATTGACACGATTTTCAAAAGAACTGAACGTTATTGGTAGCATTTGCGTTCTATTTTCCTGCATTGTGTCTCATTCTTGACAAAATCGAGCCGCTATTGCAGAAGAATGGTAAAATTGTATAATAAAATATACTCAGCCGTTTATTTGACACGATTTTCAAAACAACTGAACGTTATTGGTAGCATATGCGTTGTATTTTCCTGTATTTTGTCACATTATTGACAAAATCGAGTCGTTATTGCAGAAGAATGGTAAAATTGTATAATAAAATAGACTCAGCCGTTTATATTGACACGATTTTCAAAAGAACTGAACGTTATTGGTAGCATTTGCGTTCTATTTTCCTGCATTGTGTCACATCCTTGACAAAATCGAGCCGCTATTGCAGAAGAATGGTAAAATTGTATAATAAAATATACTCAGCCGTTTATTTTGACACGATTTTCAAAACAACTGAACGTTATTGGTAGCATTTGCGTTGTATTTTCCTGCATCGGTCTTGTGAATGCGAAGAGGTCCTCGTTCAGGCTCAAAATCGGACCGTTGCATCGCGCGCGGAACATTAACATTTTTTTTCGATCGGTTCAAGTTCGACTTTACGGTCGGTCGTAGGACCTCGACCGCGACCGCGACGACGATCCGACGCTCGGTGACTACCGCCGTGTCACGCGGTGAGTCGGTCTGGTGAATGCGCACCGGGACTGTTGCATCGCGATCGCCGTACAAGTCCGACTCTAAAGTCGATCGTCCCCCTACGACCGCGACGACGGTCGGATGGTCGGTGACGACCGCCAACCGGCGCAATGCATCGGTCTTGTGAATGCGAATAGGCCCCCGTTCAGGTACAAAACCGGACCGTTGCACCGCGCGCGGCACTTGCCATTTTTTTCCATCGGTTCAGGTCCGACAGTCCGATGCTCGGTGACGACCGCCGGCTGGCGCGATGCATCCGTCTTGTGAATGCGCAAGTCCAGCCCATCCCAGAGCAACTAAACCATAACTCATCCAACCCAACCAAACGTGATCTGACCCAACCCAACCCAACACAAACCAACCGAACTGAACGTTGTTGGTAGCATTCGCGTTGCATTTTCCTGCATTGTGTCACATTCTTGACAAAATCGAGCCGCTATTGCAGAGGAATGGTAAAATTGTATAATAAAATAGACAATCGTTTATTTTGACACGATTTTCAAAAGAACTGAACGTTGTTGGTAGCATTCGCGTTGCATTTTCCTGCATTTTGTCACATTCTTGACAAAATCGAGCCGTTATTGCAAAAGAATGGTAAAATTGTATAATAAAATATACTCAGCCGTTTATTTTGACACGATTTTCAAAACAACTGAACGTTATTGGTAGCATTTGCGTTGTATTTTTCTGCATCGGTCTTGTGAATGCGAAGAGGTCCTCGTTCAGGCTCAAAATCGGACCGTTGCATCGCGCACGGAACATTAACATTTTTTTTCGATCGGTTCAAGTTCGACTTTACGGTCGGTCGTAGGACCTCGACCGCGACCGCGACGACGATCCGACGCTGGGTGACTACCGCCGTGTCACGCGGTGAGTCGGTCTGGTGAATGCACACCGGGACTGTTGCATCGCGATCGCCGTACAAGTCCGACTCTAAAGTCGATCGTCCCCCTACGACCGCGACGACGGTCGGATGGTCGGTGACGACCGCCAACCGGCGCAGTGCATCGGTCTTGTGAATGCGAATAGGCCCCCGTTCAGGTACAAAACCGGACCGTTGCACCGCGCGCGGCACTTGCCATTTTTTTCCATCGGTTCAGGTCCGATAGTCCGATGCTCGGTGACGACCGCCGGCTGGCGCAATGCATCCGTCTTGTGAATGCGCAAGTCCAGCCCATCCCAGAGCAACTCAACCATAACTCATCCAACCCAACCGAACGTGATCTGACCCCAACCCAATCCAACACAAACCAACCGAACTGAACGTTGTTGGTAGCATTCGCGTTGCATTTTCCTGCATTGTGTCACATTATTGACAAAATCGAGCCGCTATTGCAGAGGAATGGTAAAATTGTATAATAAAATAGACTCAGCCGTTTATATTGACACGATTTTCAAAACAACTGAACGTTGTTGGTAGCATTCGCGTTGCATTTTCCTGTATTTCGTCTCTTTCTTGACAAAATCGAGCCGTTATTGCAGAGGAATGGCAAAACTGTATAATAAAATAGACAATCGTTTATTTTGACACGATTTTCAATGGAATTGAACGTTATTGGTAGCTTTTACGTTCAATTTACCTGTATTTTGAACCATTCTTGGCAAAATCGAGCCGTTATTGCAGAAGAATGGTAAAATTGTATAATAAAATAGACAACCGTTTATTATGACACTATTTTCAAAGGAATTGAACGTTATTGGTAGCTTTTGCGTTCTATTTTCCTGTATTCTGTCACATTCTTGACAAAATCGGGCCGCTATTGCAAAAGAATGGTAAAATTGTATAATAAAATATACTCAGCCGTTTATTTGACACGATTTTCAAAACAACTGAACGTTATTGGTAGCATATGCGTTGTATTTTCCTGTATTTTGTCACATTATTGACAAAATCGAGTCGTTATTGCAGAAGAATGGTAAAATTGTATAATAAAATAGACTCAGCCGTTTATATTGACACGATTTTCAAAAGAACTGAACGTTATTGGTAGCATTTGCGTTCTATTTTCCTGCATTGTGTCACATCCTTGACAAAATCGAGCCGCTATTGCAGAAGAATGGTAAAATTGTATAATAAAATATACTCAGCCGTTTATTTTGACACGATTTTCAAAACAACTGAACGTTATTGGTAGCATTTGCGTTGTATTTTCCTGCATCGGTCTTGTGAATGCGAAGAGGTCCTCGTTCAGGCTCAAAATCGGACCGTTGCATCGCGCGCGGAACATTAACATTTTTTTTCGATCGGTTCAAGTTCGACTTTACGGTCGGTCGTAGGACCTCGACCGCGACCGCGACGACGATCCGACGCTCGGTGACTACCGCCGTGTCACGCGGTGAGTCGGTCTGGTGAATGCGCACCGGGACTGTTGCATCGCGATCGCCGCACAAGTCCGACTCTAAAGTCGATCGTCCCCCTACGACCGCGACGACGGTCGGATGGTCGGTGACGACCGCCAACCGGCGCAATGCATCGGTCTTGTGAATGCGAATAGGCCCCCGTTCAGGTACAAAACCGGACCGTTGCACCGCGCGCGGCACTTGCCATTTTTTTCCATCGGTTCAGGTCCGACAGTCCGATGCTCGGTGACGACCGCCGGCTGGCGCGATGCATCCGTCTTGTGAATGCGCAAGTCCAGCCCATCCCAGAGCAACTAAACCATAACTCATCCAACCCAACCAAACGTGATCTGACCCAACCCAACCCAACACAAACCAACCGAACTGAACGTTGTTGGTAGCATTCGCGTTGCATTTTCCTGCATTGTGTCACATTCTTGACAAAATCGAGCCGCTATTGCAGAGGAATGGTAAAATTGTATAATAAAATAGACAATCGTTTATTTTGACACGATTTTCAAAAGAACTGAACGTTGTTGGTAGCATTCGCGTTGCATTTTCCTGCATTTTGTCACATTCTTGACAAAATCGAGCCGTTATTGCAGAGGAACGGTAAAATTGTATAATAAAATATACTCAGCCGTTTATTTGACACGATTTTCAAAACAACTGAACGTTATTGGTAGCTTTTACGTTCTATTTTCCTATATTTTGTCACATTCTTGACAAAATCGAGCCGCTATTGCAGAGGAATGGTAAAATATTGTGTAATAAAATAGACTCAGCCGTTTATTTGACACGATTTTCAAAACAACTGAACGTTATTGGTAGCATTTGCGTTGTATTTTCCTGTATTTTGTCACATTATTGACAAAATCGAGTCGTTATTGCAAAAGAATGGTAAAATTGTATAATAAAATAGACTCAGCCGTTTATATTGACACGATTTTCAAAACAACGGAACGTTATTGGTAGCATGTGTATTGTATTTTCCTGTGTTTTGTCACATTCTTGACAAAATCGAGCCGCTATTGCAGAAGAATGGTAAAATTGTATAATAAAATAGACTCAGCCGTTTATATTGACACGATTTTCAAAACAACTGAACGTTATTGGTAGCATTTGCGTTGTATTTTCCTGTATTTTGTCACATTCTTGACAAAATCGAACAGCTATTGCAGAAGAATGGTAAAATTGTATAATAAAATATACTCAGCCGTTTATTTTGACACGTTTTTCAAAACAACTGAACGTTATTGGTAGCATTTGCGTTGTATTTTTCTGCATCGGTCTTGTGAATGCGAAGAGGTCCTCGTTCAGGCTCAAAATCGGACCGTTGCATCGCGCACGGAACATTAACATTTTTTTTCGATCGGTTCAAGTTCGACTTTACGGTCGGTCGTAGGACCTCGACCGCGACCGCGACGACGATCCGACGCTCGGTGACTACCGCCGTGTCACGCGGTGAGTCGGTCTGGTGAATGCACACCGGGACTGTTGCATCGCGATCGCCGTACAAGTCCGACTCTAAAGTCGATCGTCCCCCTACGACCGCGACGACGGTCGGATGGTCGGTGACGACCGCCAACCGGCGCAGTGCATCGGTCTTGTGAATGCGAATAGGCCCCCGTTCAGGTACAAAACCGGACCGTTGCACCGCGCGCGGCACTTGCCATTTTTTTCCATCGGTTCAGGTCCGATAGTCCGATGCTCGGTGACGACCGCCGGCTGGCGCAATGCATCCGTCTTGTGAATGCGCAAGTCCAGCCCATCCCAGAGCAACTCAACCATAACTCATCCAACCCAACCGAACGTGATCTGACCCCAACCCAATCCAACACAAACCAACCGAACTGAACGTTGTTGGTAGCATTCGCGTTGCATTTTCCTGCATTGTGTCACATTATTGACAAAATCGAGCCGCTATTGCAGAGGAATGGTAAAATTGTATAATAAAATAGACTCAGCCGTTTATATTGACACGATTTTCAAAACAACTGAACGTTGTTGGTAGCATTCGCGTTGCATTTTCCTGTATTTCGTCTCTTTCTTGACAAAATCGAGCCGTTATTGCAGAGGAATGGCAAAACTGTATAATAAAATAGACAATCGTTTATTTTGACACGATTTTCAATGGAATTGAACGTTATTGGTAGCTTTTACGTTCAATTTTCCTGTATTTTGAACCATTCTTGGCAAAATCGAGCCGTTATTGCAGAAGAATGGTAAAATTGTATAATAAAATAGACAACCGTTTATTATGACACTATTTTCAAAGGAATTGAACGTTATTGGTAGCTTTTGCGTTCTATTTTCCTGTATTCTGTCACATTCTTGACAAAATCGGGCCGCTATTGCAAAAGAATGGTAAAATTGTATAATAAAATATACTCAGCCGTTTATATTGACACGATTTTCAAAACAACTGAACGTTATTGGTAGCATGTGCATTGTATTTTCCTGTGTTTTGTCACATTCTTGACAAAATCGAGCCGCTATTGCAGATTAATGGTAAAATTGTATAATAAAATAGACTCAGCCGTTCATATTGACACGATTTTCAAAACAACTAAATTGGTAGCATTTGCGTTGTATTTTCCTGTATTTTGTCACATTATTAACAAAATCGAGTCGTTATTGCAGAGGAATGGTAAAACTGTATAATAAAATAGACAATCGTTTATTTTGAAACGATTTTCAATGGAATTGAACGTTATTGGTAGGTTTACGTTCTATTTTCCTGTATTTTGACCCATTCTTGGCAAAATCGAGCTGTTATTGCAGAGGAATGGTAAAATTGTATAATCAAATGGACTCAGCCGTTTATATTGACACGATTTTCAAAACAACTGAACGTTGTTGGTAGCATTCGCGTTGCATTTTCCTGCATTTTGTCACATTCTTGACAAAATCGAGCCGCTATTGCAGAAGAATGGTAAAATTGTATAATAAAATATACTCAGCCGTTAATTTGACACGATTTTCAAAACAACTGAACGTTATTGGTAGCTTTTACGTTCTATTTTCCTATATTTTATCACATTCTTGACAAAATCGAGCCGCTATTGCAGACGAATGGTAAAATTGAATAATAAAATATACTCAGCCGTTTATATTGACACGATTTTCAAAAGAACTGAACGTTATTGGTAGCATTTGCGTTCTATTTTCCTGCATTGTGTCTCATTCTTGACAAAATCGAGCCGCTATTGCAGAAGAATGGTAAAATTGTATAATAAAATATACTCAGCCGTTTATTTGACACGATTTTCAAAACAACTGAACGTTATTGGTAGCATATGCGTTGTATTTTCCTGTATTTTGTCACATTATTGACAAAATCGAGTCGTTATTGCAGAAGAATGGTAAAATTGTATAATAAAATAGACTCAGCCGTTTATATTGACACGATTTTCAAAAGAACTGAACGTTATTGGTAGCATTTGCGTTCTATTTTCCTGCATTGTGTCACATCCTTGACAAAATCGAGCCGCTATTGCAGAAGAATGGTAAAATTGTATAATAAAATATACTCAGCCGTTTATTTTGACACGATTTTCAAAACAACTGAACGTTATTGGTAGCATTTGCGTTGTATTTTCCTGCATCGGTCTTGTGAATGCGAAGAGGTCCTCGTTCAGGCTCAAAATCGGACCGTTGCATCGCGCGCGGAACATTAACATTTTTTTTCGATCGGTTCAAGTTCGACTTTACGGTCGGTCGTAGGACCTCGACCGCGACCGCGACGACGATCCGACGCTCGGTGACTACCGCCGTGTCACGCGGTGAGTCGGTCTGGTGAATGCGCACCGGGACTGTTGCATCGCGATCGCCGTACAAGTCCGACTCTAAAGTCGATCGTCCCCCTACGACCGCGACGACGGTCGGATGGTCGGTGACGACCGCCAACCGGCGCAATGCATCGGTCTTGTGAATGCGAATAGGCCCCCGTTCAGGTACAAAACCGGACCGTTGCACCGCGCGCGGCACTTGCCATTTTTTTCCATCGGTTCAGGTCCGACAGTCCGATGCTCGGTGACGACCGCCGGCTGGCGCGATGCATCCGTCTTGTGAATGCGCAAGTCCAGCCCATCCCAGAGCAACTAAACCATAACTCATCCAACCCAACCAAACGTGATCTGACCCAACCCAACCCAACACAAACCAACCGAACTGAACGTTGTTGGTAGCATTCGCGTTGCATTTTCCTGCATTGTGTCACATTCTTGACAAAATCGAGCCGCTATTGCAGAGGAATGGTAAAATTGTATAATAAAATAGACAATCGTTTATTTTGACACGATTTTCAAAAGAACTGAACGTTGTTGGTAGCATTCGCGTTGCATTTTCCTGCATTTTGTCACATTCTTGACAAAATCGAGCCGTTATTGCAAAAGAATGGTAAAATTGTATAATAAAATAGACTCAGCCGTTTATATTGACACGATTTTCAAAACAACGGAACGTTATTGGTAGCATGTGTATTGTATTTTCCTGTGTTTTGTCACATTCTTGACAAAATCGAGCCGCTATTGCAGAAGAATGGTAAAATTGTATAATAAAATAGACTCAGCCGTTTATATTGACACGATTTTCAAAACAACTGAACGTTATTGGTAGCATTTGCGTTGTATTTTCCTGTATTTTGTCACATTCTTGACAAAATCGAACAGCTATTGCAGAAGAATGGTAAAATTGTATAATAAAATATACTCAGCCGTTTATTTTGACACGTTTTTCAAAACAACTGAACGTTATTGGTAGCATTTGCGTTGTATTTTTCTGCATCGGTCTTGTGAATGCGAAGAGGTCCTCGTTCAGGCTCAAAATCGGACCGTTGCATCGCGCACGGAACATTAACATTTTTTTTCGATCGGTTCAAGTTCGACTTTACGGTCGGTCGTAGGACCTCGACCGCGACCGCGACGACGATCCGACGCTCGGTGACTACCGCCGTGTCACGCGGTGAGTCGGTCTGGTGAATGCACACCGGGACTGTTGCATCGCGATCGCCGTACAAGTCCGACTCTAAAGTCGATCGTCCCCCTACGACCGCGACGACGGTCGGATGGTCGGTGACGACCGCCAACCGGCGCAGTGCATCGGTCTTGTGAATGCGAATAGGCCCCCGTTCAGGTACAAAACCGGACCGTTGCACCGCGCGCGGCACTTGCCATTTTTTTCCATCGGTTCAGGTCCGATAGTCCGATGCTCGGTGACGACCGCCGGCTGGCGCAATGCATCCGTCTTGTGAATGCGCAAGTCCAGCCCATCCCAGAGCAACTCAACCATAACTCATCCAACCCAACCGAACGTGATCTGACCCCAACCCAATCCAACACAAACCAACCGAACTGAACGTTGTTGGTAGCATTCGCGTTGCATTTTCCTGCATTGTGTCACATTATTGACAAAATCGAGCCGCTATTGCAGAGGAATGGTAAAATTGTATAATAAAATAGACTCAGCCGTTTATATTGACACGATTTTCAAAACAACTGAACGTTGTTGGTAGCATTCGCGTTGCATTTTCCTGTATTTCGTCTCTTTCTTGACAAAATCGAGCCGTTATTGCAGAGGAATGGCAAAACTGTATAATAAAATAGACAATCGTTTATTTTGACACGATTTTCAATGGAATTGAACGTTATTGGTAGCTTTTACGTTCAATTTTCCTGTATTTTGAACCATTCTTGGCAAAATCGAGCCGTTATTGCAGAAGAATGGTAAAATTGTATAATAAAATAGACAACCGTTTATTATGACACTATTTTCAAAGGAATTGAACGTTATTGGTAGCTTTTGCGTTCTATTTTCCTGTATTCTGTCACATTCTTGACAAAATCGGGCCGCTATTGCAAAAGAATGGTAAAATTGTATAATAAAATATACTCAGCCGTTTATATTGACACGATTTTCAAAACAACTGAACGTTATTGGTAGCATGTGCATTGTATTTTCCTGTGTTTTGTCACATTCTTGACAAAATCGAGCCGCTATTGCAGATTAATGGTAAAATTGTATAATAAAATAGACTCAGCCGTTCATATTGACACGATTTTCAAAACAACTAAATTGGTAGCATTTGCGTTGTATTTTCCTGTATTTTGTCACATTATTAACAAAATCGAGTCGTTATTGCAGAGGAATGGTAAAACTGTATAATAAAATAGACAATCGTTTATTTTGAAACGATTTTCAATGGAATTGAACGTTATTGGTAGGTTTACGTTCTATTTTCCTGTATTTTGACCCATTCTTGGCAAAATCGAGCTGTTATTGCAGAGGAATGGTAAAATTGTATAATCAAATGGACTCAGCCGTTTATATTGACACGATTTTCAAAACAACTGAACGTTGTTGGTAGCATTCGCGTTGCATTTTCCTGCATTTTGTCACATTCTTGACAAAATCGAGCCGCTATTGCAGAAGAATGGTAAAATTGTATAATAAAATATACTCAGCCGTTAATTTGACACGATTTTCAAAACAACTGAACGTTATTGGTAGCTTTTACGTTCTATTTTCCTATATTTTATCACATTCTTGACAAAATCGAGCCGCTATTGCAGACGAATGGTAAAATTGAATAATAAAATATACTCAGCCGTTTATATTGACACGATTTTCAAAAGAACTGAACGTTATTGGTAGCATTTGCGTTCTATTTTCCTGCATTGTGTCTCATTCTTGACAAAATCGAGCCGCTATTGCAGAAGAATGGTAAAATTGTATAATAAAATATACTCAGCCGTTTATTTGACACGATTTTCAAAACAACTGAACGTTATTGGTAGCATATGCGTTGTATTTTCCTGTATTTTGTCACATTATTGACAAAATCGAGTCGTTATTGCAGAAGAATGGTAAAATTGTATAATAAAATAGACTCAGCCGTTTATATTGACACGATTTTCAAAAGAACTGAACGTTATTGGTAGCATTTGCGTTCTATTTTCCTGCATTGTGTCACATCCTTGACAAAATCGAGCCGCTATTGCAGAAGAATGGTAAAATTGTATAATAAAATATACTCAGCCGTTTATTTTGACACGATTTTCAAAACAACTGAACGTTATTGGTAGCATTTGCGTTGTATTTTCCTGCATCGGTCTTGTGAATGCGAAGAGGTCCTCGTTCAGGCTCAAAATCGGACCGTTGCATCGCGCGCGGAACATTAACATTTTTTTTCGATCGGTTCAAGTTCGACTTTACGGTCGGTCGTAGGACCTCGACCGCGACCGCGAGGACGATCCGACGCTCGGTGACTACCGCCGTGTCACGCGGTGAGTCGGTCTGGTGAATGCGCACCGGGACTGTTGCATCGCGATCGCCGTACAAGTCCGACTCTAAAGTCGATCGTCCCCCTACGACCGCGACGACGGTCGGATGGTCGGTGACGACCGCCAACCGGCGCAATGCATCGGTCTTGTGAATGCGAATAGGCCCCCGTTCAGGTACAAAACCGGACCGTTGCACCGCGCGCGGCACTTGCCATTTTTTTCCATCGGTTCAGGTCCGACAGTCCGATGCTCGGTGACGACCGCCGGCTGGCGCGATGCATCCGTCTTGTGAATGCGCAAGTCCAGCCCATCCCAGAGCAACTAAACCATAACTCATCCAACCCAACCAAACGTGATCTGACCCAACCCAACCCAACACAAACCAACCGAACTGAACGTTGTTGGTAGCATTCGCGTTGCATTTTCCTGCATTGTGTCACATTCTTGACAAAATCGAGCCGCTATTGCAGAGGAATGGTAAAATTGTATAATAAAATAGACAATCGTTTATTTTGACACGATTTTCAAAAGAACTGAACGTTGTTGGTAGCATTCGCGTTGCATTTTCCTGCATTTTGTCACATTCTTGACAAAATCGAGCCGTTATTGCAAAAGAATGGTAAAATTGTATAATAAAATAGACTCAGCCGTTTATATTGACACGATTTTCAAAACAACGGAACGTTATTGGTAGCATGTGTATTGTATTTTCCTGTGTTTTGTCACATTCTTGACAAAATCGAGCCGCTATTGCAGAAGAATGGTAAAATTGTATAATAAAATAGACTCAGCCGTTTATATTGACACGATTTTCAAAACAACTGAACGTTATTGGTAGCATTTGCGTTGTATTTTCCTGTATTTTGTCACATTCTTGACAAAATCGAACAGCTATTGCAGAAGAATGGTAAAATTGTATAATAAAATATACTCAGCCGTTTATTTTGACACGTTTTTCAAAACAACTGAACGTTATTGGTAGCATTTGCGTTGTATTTTTCTGCATCGGTCTTGTGAATGCGAAGAGGTCCTCGTTCAGGCTCAAAATCGGACCGTTGCATCGCGCACGGAACATTAACATTTTTTTTCGATCGGTTCAAGTTCGACTTTACGGTCGGTCGTAGGACCTCGACCGCGACCGCGACGACGATCCGACGCTCGGTGACTACCGCCGTGTCACGCGGTGAGTCGGTCTGGTGAATGCACACCGGGACTGTTGCATCGCGATCGCCGTACAAGTCCGACTCTAAAGTCGATCGTCCCCCTACGACCGCGACGACGGTCGGATGGTCGGTGACGACCGCCAACCGGCGCAGTGCATCGGTCTTGTGAATGCGAATAGGCCCCCGTTCAGGTACAAAACCGGACCGTTGCACCGCGCGCGGCACTTGCCATTTTTTTCCATCGGTTCAGGTCCGATAGTCCGATGCTCGGTGACGACCGCCGGCTGGCGCAATGCATCCGTCTTGTGAATGCGCAAGTCCAGCCCATCCCAGAGCAACTCAACCATAACTCATCCAACCCAACCGAACGTGATCTGACCCCAACCCAATCCAACACAAACCAACCGAACTGAACGTTGTTGGTAGCATTCGCGTTGCATTTTCCTGCATTGTGTCACATTATTGACAAAATCGAGCCGCTATTGCAGAGGAATGGTAAAATTGTATAATAAAATAGACTCAGCCGTTTATATTGACACGATTTTCAAAACAACTGAACGTTGTTGGTAGCATTCGCGTTGCATTTTCCTGTATTTCGTCTCTTTCTTGACAAAATCGAGCCGTTATTGCAGAGGAATGGCAAAACTGTATAATAAAATAGACAATCGTTTATTTTGACACGATTTTCAATGGAATTGAACGTTATTGGTAGCTTTTACGTTCAATTTTCCTGTATTTTGAACCATTCTTGGCAAAATCGAGCCGTTATTGCAGAAGAATGGTAAAATTGTATAATAAAATAGACAACCGTTTATTATGACACTATTTTCAAAGGAATTGAACGTTATTGGTAGCTTTTGCGTTCTATTTTCCTGTATTCTGTCACATTCTTGACAAAATCGGGCCGCTATTGCAAAAGAATGGTAAAATTGTATAATAAAATATACTCAGCCGTTTATATTGACACGATTTTTAAAACAACTGAACGTTATTGGTAGCATGTGCATTGTATTTTCCTGTGTTTTGTCACATTCTTGACAAAATCGAGCCGCTATTGCAGATTAATGGTAAAATTGTATAATAAAATAGACTCAGCCGTTCATATTGACACGATTTTCAAAACAACTAAATTGGTAGCATTTGCGTTGTATTTTCCTGTATTTTGTCACATTATTAACAAAATCGAGTCGTTATTGCAGAGGAATGGTAAAACTGTATAATAAAATAGACAATCGTTTATTTTGAAACGATTTTCAATGGAATTGAACGTTATTGGTAGGTTTACGTTCTATTTTCCTGTATTTTGACCCATTCTTGGCAAAATCGAGCTGTTATTGCAGAGGAATGGTAAAATTGTATAATCAAATGGACTCAGCCGTTTATATTGACACGATTTTCAAAACAACTGAACGTTGTTGGTAGCATTCGCGTTGCATTTTCCTGCATTTTGTCACATTCTTGACAAAATCGAGCCGCTATTGCAGAAGAATGGTAAAATTGTATAATAAAATATACTCAGCCGTTAATTTGACACGATTTTCAAAACAACTGAACGTTATTGGTAGCTTTTACGTTCTATTTTCCTATATTTTATCACATTCTTGACAAAATCGAGCCGCTATTGCAGACGAATGGTAAAATTGAATAATAAAATATACTCAGCCGTTTATATTGACACGATTTTCAAAAGAACTGAACGTTATTGGTAGCATTTGCGTTCTATTTTCCTGCATTGTGTCTCATTCTTGACAAAATCGAGCCGCTATTGCAGAAGAATGGTAAAATTGTATAATAAAATATACTCAGCCGTTTATTTGACACGATTTTCAAAACAACTGAACGTTATTGGTAGCATATGCGTTGTATTTTCCTGTATTTTGTCACATTATTGACAAAATCGAGTCGTTATTGCAGAAGAATGGTAAAATTGTATAATAAAATAGACTCAGCCGTTTATATTGACACGATTTTCAAAAGAACTGAACGTTATTGGTAGCATTTGCGTTCTATTTTCCTGCATTGTGTCACATCCTTGACAAAATCGAGCCGCTATTGCAGAAGAATGGTAAAATTGTATAATAAAATATACTCAGCCGTTTATTTTGACACGATTTTCAAAACAACTGAACGTTATTGGTAGCATTTGCGTTGTATTTTCCTGCATCGGTCTTGTGAATGCGAAGAGGTCCTCGTTCAGGCTCAAAATCGGACCGTTGCATCGCGCGCGGAACATTAACATTTTTTTTCGATCGGTTCAAGTTCGACTTTACGGTCGGTCGTAGGACCTCGACCGCGACCGCGACGACGATCCGACGCTCGGTGACTACCGCCGTGTCACGCGGTGAGTCGGTCTGGTGAATGCGCACCGGGACTGTTGCATCGCGATCGCCGTACAAGTCCGACTCTAAAGTCGATCGTCCCCCTACGACCGCGACGACGGTCGGATGGTCGGTGACGACCGCCAACCGGCGCAATGCATCGGTCTTGTGAATGCGAATAGGCCCCCGTTCAGGTACAAAACCGGACCGTTGCACCGCGCGCGGCACTTGCCATTTTTTTCCATCGGTTCAGGTCCGACAGTCCGATGCTCGGTGACGACCGCCGGCTGGCGCGATGCATCCGTCTTGTGAATGCGCAAGTCCAGCCCATCCCAGAGCAACTAAACCATAACTCATCCAACCCAACCAAACGTGATCTGACCCAACCCAACCCAACACAAACCAACCGAACTGAACGTTGTTGGTAGCATTCGCGTTGCATTTTCCTGCATTGTGTCACATTCTTGACAAAATCGAGCCGCTATTGCAGAGGAATGGTAAAATTGTATAATAAAATAGACAATCGTTTATTTTGACACGATTTTCAAAAGAACTGAACGTTGTTGGTAGCATTCGCGTTGCATTTTCCTGCATTTTGTCACATTCTTGACAAAATCGAGCCGTTATTGCAAAAGAATGGTAAAATTGTATAATAAAATAGACTCAGCCGTTTATATTGACACGATTTTCAAAACAACGGAACGTTATTGGTAGCATGTGTATTGTATTTTCCTGTGTTTTGTCACATTCTTGACAAAATCGAGCCGCTATTGCAGAAGAATGGTAAAATTGTATAATAAAATAGACTCAGCCGTTTATATTGACACGATTTTCAAAACAACTGAACGTTATTGGTAGCATTTGCGTTGTATTTTCCTGTATTTTGTCACATTCTTGACAAAATCGAACAGCTATTGCAGAAGAATGGTAAAATTGTATAATAAAATATACTCAGCCGTTTATTTTGACACGTTTTTCAAAACAACTGAACGTTATTGGTAGCATTTGCGTTGTATTTTTCTGCATCGGTCTTGTGAATGCGAAGAGGTCCTCGTTCAGGCTCAAAATCGGACCGTTGCATCGCGCACGGAACATTAACATTTTTTTTCGATCGGTTCAAGTTCGACTTTACGGTCGGTCGTAGGACCTCGACCGCGACCGCGACGACGATCCGACGCTCGGTGACTACCGCCGTGTCACGCGGTGAGTCGGTCTGGTGAATGCACACCGGGACTGTTGCATCGCGATCGCCGTACAAGTCCGACTCTAAAGTCGATCGTCCCCCTACGACCGCGACGACGGTCGGATGGTCGGTGACGACCGCCAACCGGCGCAGTGCATCGGTCTTGTGAATGCGAATAGGCCCCCGTTCAGGTACAAAACCGGACCGTTGCACCGCGCGCGGCACTTGCCATTTTTTTCCATCGGTTCAGGTCCGATAGTCCGATGCTCGGTGACGACCGCCGGCTGGCGCAATGCATCCGTCTTGTGAATGCGCAAGTCCAGCCCATCCCAGAGCAACTCAACCATAACTCATCCAACCCAACCGAACGTGATCTGACCCCAACCCAATCCAACACAAACCAACCGAACTGAACGTTGTTGGTAGCATTCGCGTTGCATTTTCCTGCATTGTGTCACATTATTGACAAAATCGAGCCGCTATTGCAGAGGAATGGTAAAATTGTATAATAAAATAGACTCAGCCGTTTATATTGACACGATTTTCAAAACAACTGAACGTTGTTGGTAGCATTCGCGTTGCATTTTCCTGTATTTCGTCTCTTTCTTGACAAATTCGAGCCGTTATTGCAGAGGAATGGCAAAACTGTATAATAAAATAGACAATCGTTTATTTTGACACGATTTTCAATGGAATTGAACGTTATTGGTAGCTTTTACGTTCAATTTTCCTGTATTTTGAACCATTCTTGGCAAAATCGAGCCGTTATTGCAGAAGAATGGTAAAATTGTATAATAAAATAGACAACCGTTTATTATGACACTATTTTCAAAGGAATTGAACGTTATTGGTAGCTTTTGCGTTCTATTTTCCTGTATTCTGTCACATTCTTGACAAAATCGGGCCGCTATTGCAAAAGAATGGTAAAATTGTATAATAAAATATACTCAGCCGTTTATATTGACACGATTTTCAAAACAACTGAACGTTATTGGTAGCATGTGCATTGTATTTTCCTGTGTTTTGTCACATTCTTGACAAAATCGAGCCGCTATTGCAGATTAATGGTAAAATTGTATAATAAAATAGACTCAGCCGTTCATATTGACACGAGTTTCAAAACAACTGAACGTTATTGGTAGCATTTGCGTTGTATTTTCCTGTATTTTGTCACATTATTAACAAAATCGAGTCGTTATTGCAGAGGAATGGTAAAACTGTATAATAAAATAGACAATCGTTTATTTAGACACGATTTTCAATGGAATTGAACGTTATTGGTAGGTTTTACGTTCTATTTTCCTGTATTTTGACCCATTCTTGGCAAAATCGAGCCGTTATTGCAGAGGAATGGTAAAATTGTATTATCAAATGGACTCAGCCGTTTATATTGACACGATTTTCAAAACAACTGAACGTTGTTGGTAGCATTCGCGATGCATTTTCCTGCATTTTGTCACATTCCTGACAAAATCGAGCCGCTATTGCAGAACAATGGTAAAATTGTATAATAAAATATACTCAGCCGTTTATTTGACACGATTTTCAAAACAACTGAACGTTATTGGTAGCATTTGCGTTGTATTTTCCTGTATTTTGTCACATTATTGACAAAATCGAGTCGTTATTGCAGAAGAATGGTAAAATTGTATAATAAAATAGACAACCGTTTATTATGACACTATTTTCAAAGGAATTGAACGTTATTGGTAGCTTTTACGTTCTATTTTCCTGTATTTTGACCCATTCTTGGCAAAATCGAGCCGTTATTGCAGAGGAATGGTAAAATTTTATAATAAAATAGACTCAGCCGTTTATTTGACACGATTTTCAAAACAACTGAACGTTATTGGTAGCATTTGCGTTGTATTTTCCTGTATTTTGTCTCATTCTTGACAAAATCGAACAGCTATTGCAGAAGAATGGTAAAATTGTATAATAAAATATACACAGCCGTTTATTTTGACACCATTTTCAAAACAACTGAACGTTATTGGTAGCATTTGCGTTGTATTTTTCTGCATCGGTCTTGTGAATGCGAAGAGGTCCTCGTTCAGGCTCAAAATCGGACCGTTGCATCGCGCGCGGAACATTAACATTTTTTTTCGATCGGTTCAAGTTCGACTTTACGGTCGGTCGTAGGACCTCGACCGCGACCGCGACGACGATCCGACGCTCGGTGACTACCGCCGTGTCACGCGGTGAGTCGGTCTGGTGAATGCGCACCGGGACTGTTGCATCGCGATCGCCGTACAAGTCCGACTCTAAAGTCGATCGTCCCCCTACGACCGCGACGACGGTCGAATGGTCGGTGACGACCGCCGACCGGCGCAATGCATCTGTCTTGTGAATACGAATAGGCCCCCGTTCAGGTACAAAACCGGACCGTTGCACCGCGCGGCACTTGCCATTTTTTTCCATCGTTTCAGGTCCGACAGTCCGATGCTCGGTGAAAACCGCCGGCTGGCGCGATGCATCCGTCTTGTGAATGCGCAAGTCCAGCCCATCTCAGAGCAACTCAACCATAACTCATCCAACCCAAACGAACGTGATCTGACCCAACCCAACCCAACACAAACCAACCGAACTGAACGTTGTTGGTAGCATTCGCGTTGCATTTTCCTGCATTGTGTCATATTCTTGACAAAATCGAGTCGTTATTGCAGAAGAATGGTAAAATTGTATAATAAAATATACTCAGCCGCTTATATTGACACGATTTTCAAAACAACTGAACGTTGTTGGTAGCATTTGCGTTGTATTTTCCTGTATTTCCTCTCTTTCTTGACAAAATCGAGCCGTTATTGCTGAGGAATGGTAAGATTGTATAATAAAATATACTCAGCCGTTTATTTGACGCGATTTTCAAAACAACTGAACGTTATTGGTAGCATTTGCGTTGTATTTTCCTGCATCGGTCTTGTGAATGCGAAGAGGTCCTCGTTCAGGCTCAAAATCGGACCGTTGCATCGCGCGCGGAACATTAACATTTTTTTTCGATCGGTTCAAGTTCGACTTTACGGTCGGTCGTAGGACCTCGACCGCGACCGCGACGACGATCCGACGCTCGGTGACTACCGCCGTGTCACGCGGTGAGTCGGTCTGGTGAATGCGCACCGGGACCGTTGCATCGCGATCGCCGTACAAGTCCGACTCTAAAGTCGATCGTCCCCCTACGACCGCCGACCGGCGCAATGCATCGGTCTTGTGAATTCGAATAGGCCCCCGTTCAGGTACAAAACCGGACCGTTGCACCGCGCGCGGCACTTGCCATTTTTTTCCATCGGTTCAGGTCCGATAGTCCGATGCTCGGTGACGACCGCCGGCTGGCGCGATGCATCCGTCTTGTGAATGCGCAAGTCCAGTCCATACCAGAGCAACTCAACCATAACTCATCCAACCCAACCGAACGTGATCTGACCCAACCCAACCCAACACAAACCAACCGAACTGAACGTTGTTGGTAGCATTCGCGTTGCATTTTCCTGCATTGTGTCACATTCTTGACAAAATCGAGCCGCTATTGCAGAGGAATGGTAAAATTGTATAATAAAATAGACTCAGCCGTTTATATGACACGATTTTCAAAACAACTGAACGTTATTGGTAGCATTTGCGTTGTATTTTCCTGTATTTCGTCTCTTTCTTGACAAAATCGAGCCGTTATTGCTGAGGAATGGTAAGATTGTATAATAAAATATACTCAGCCGTTTATTTGACGCGATTTTCAAAACAACTGAACGTTATTGGTAGCATTTGCGTTGTATTTTCCTGCATCGGTCTTGTGAGTGCGAATAGGCCCCCGTTCAGGTACAAAACCGGACTGTTGCACCGCGCGCGGCACTTGCCATTTTTTCTTCATCGGTTCAGGTCCGACAGTCCGATGCTCGGTGACGACCGCCGGCTGGCGCGATGCATCCGTCTTGTGAATGCGCAAGTCCAGCCCATACCAGAGCAACTCAACCATACCTCATCCAACCCAACCGAACGTGATCTGACCCAACCCAACCCAACACAAACCAACCGAACTGAACGTTGTTGGTAGCATTTGCGTTGTATTTTCCTGTATTTTGTCACATTATTGACAAAATCGAGTCGTTATTGCAGAAGAATGGTAAAATTGTATAATAAAATATACTCAGCCGCTTATATTGACACGATTTTCAAAACAACTGAACGTTGTTGGTAGCATTTGCTTTGTATTTTCCTGTATTTCGTCTCTTTCTTGACAAAATCGAGCCGTTATTGCTGAGGAATGGTAAGATTGTATAATAAAATATACTCAGCCGTTTATTTGACGTGATTTTCAAAACAACTGAACGTTATTGGTAGCATTTGCGTTGTATTTTCCTGTATTTTGTCACATTATTGACAAAATCGAGTCGTTATTGCAGAAGAATGGTAAAATTGTATAATAAAATAGACAACCGTTTATTATGACACTATTTTCAAAGGAATTGAACGTTATTGGTAGCTTTTGCGTTGTATTTTCCTGTATTTCGTCACATTCATGACAAAATCGAGCCGTTATTGCAGAGGAATGGTAAAATTGCACAATAAAATAGACTCAGCCGTTTATATTGACACGATTTTCAAAACAACTGAACGTTATTGGTAGCATTTGCGTTGTATTTTCCTGTATTTTGTCACATTCTTTACAAAATCGAGCCGCTATTGCAGAAGAATGGTAAAATTGAATGATAAAATTGACAACCGTTTATTTTGACACGATTTTCAAAGGAATTGAACGTTATTGGTAGCTTTTGCGTTCTATTTTCCTGTATTTTGTCACATTCTTGACAAAATCGGGCCGTTATTGCAGAAGAATGGTAAAATTGTATAATAAAATATACTCAGCCGTTTATATTGACACGATTTTCAAAACAACTGAACGTTATTGGTAGCATTTGCGTTGTATTTTCCTGCATCGGTCTTGTGAATGCGAATAGGCCCCCTTTCAGGTACAAAACCGGACCGTTGCACCGCGCGCGGCACTTGCCATTTTTTCTCCATCGGTTCAGGTCCGACAGTCCGATGCTCGGTGACGACCGCAGGCTGGCGCGATGCATCCGTCTTGTGAATGCGCAAGTCCAACCCATCCCAGAGCAACTCAACCATAACTCATCCAACCCAACCGAACGTGATCTGACCCAACCCAACCCAACACAAGCCAACCGAACTGAACGTTGTTGGTAGCATTTGCGTTGTATTTTCCTGTATTTTGTCACATTATTGACAAAATCGAGTCGTTATTGCAGAAGAATGGTAAAATTGTATGATGAAATATACTCAGCCGTTTATATTGACACGATTTTCAAAACAACTGAACGTTGTTGGTAGCATTTGCGTTGTATTTTCTTGTATTTCGTCTCTTTGTTGACAAAATCGAGTCGTTATTGCAGAAGAATGATAAAATTGTATAATAAAATAGACTCAGCCGTTTATATTGACACGATTTTCAAAACAACTGAACGTTATTGGTAGCATGTGCATTGTATTTTCCTGTGTTTTGTCACATTCTTGACAAAATCGAGTCGTTATTGCAGAAGAATGGTAAAATTGTATAATAAAATAGACTCAGCCGCTTATATTGACACGATTTTCAAAACAACTGAACGTTATTGGTAGCATGTGCATTGTATTTTCCTGTGTTTTGTCACATTCTTGACAAAATCGAGCCGCTATTGCAGAAGAATGGTAAAATTGTATAATAAAATATACTCAGCCGTTTATTTGACACGATTTTCAAAACAACTGTACGTTATTGGTAGCATTTGCGTTCTATTTTCCTGTGTTTTGTCACATTCTTGACAAAATCGAGCCGCTATTGCAGAAGAATGGTAAAATTGTATAATAAAATAGACAACCGTTTATTATGACACTATTTTCAAAGGAATTGAACGTTATTGGTAGCTTTTACGTTCTATTTTCCTATATTTTGTCACATTCTTGACAAAATCGAGCCGCTATTGCAGAGGAATGGTAAAATTGCACAATAAAATAGACTCAGCCGTTTATATTGACACGATTTTCAAAACAACTGAACGTTATTGGTAGCATTTGCGTTGTATTTTCCTGTATTTTGTCACATTCTTTACAAAATCGAGCCGCTATTGCAGAAGAATGGTAAAATTGAATGATAAAATTGACAACCGTTTATTTTGACACGATTTTCAAAGGAATTGAACGTTATTGGTAGCTTTTGCGTTCTATTTTCCTGTATTTTGTCACATTCTTGACAAAATCGGGCCGTTATTGCAGAAGAATGGTAAAATTGTATAATAAAATATACTCAGCCGTTTATATTGACACGATTTTCAAAACAACTGAACGTTATTGGTAGCATTTGCGTTGTATTTTCCTGCATCGGTCTTGTGAATGCGAATAGGCCCCCTTTCAGGTACAAAACCGGACCGTTGCACCGCGCGCGGCACTTGCCATTTTTTCTCCATCGGTTCAGGTCCAACAGTCCGATGCTCGGTGACGACCGCAGGCTGGCGCGATGCATCCGTCTTGTGAATGCGCAAGTCCAACCCATCCCAGAGCAACTCAACCATAACTCATCCAACCCAACCGAACGTGATCTGACCCAACCCAACCCAACACAAGCCAACCGAACTGAACGTTGTTGGTAGCATTTGCGTTGTATTTTCCTGTATTTTGTCACATTATTGACAAAATCGAGTCGTTATTGCAGATGAATGGTAAAATTGTATAATAAAATATACTCAGCCGTTTATAGTGACACGATTTTCAAAACAACTGAACGTTATTGGTAGCATGTGCATTGTATTTTCCTGTGTTTTGTCACATTCTTGACAAAATCGAGCCGCTATTTCAGAAGAATGGTAAAATTGTATAATAAAATATACTCAGCCGTTTATTTGACACGATTTTCAAAACAACTGTACGTTATTGGTAGCATTTGGGTTCTATTTTCCTGTGTTTTGTCACATTCTTGACAAAATCGAGCCGCTATTGCAGAAGAATGGTAAAATTGTATAATAAAATAGACAACCGTTTATTATGACACTATTTTCAAAGGAATTGAACGTTATTGGTAGCTTTTACGTTCTATTTTCCTATATTTTGTCACATTCTTGACAAAATCGAGCCGCTATTGCAGAGGAATGGTAAAATTGCACAATAAAATAGACTCAGCCGTTTATATTGACACGATTTTCAAAACAACTGAACGTTATTGGTAGCATTTGCGTTGTATTTTCTTGTATTTCGTCTCTTTCTTGACAAAATCGAGTCGTTATTGCAGAAGAATGATGAAATTGTATAATAAAATAGACTCAGCCGTTTATATTGACACGATTTTCAAAACAACTGAACGTTATTTTTAGCATTTGCGTTGTATTTTCCTGCATCGGTCTTGTGAATGCGAAGAGGTCCTCGTTCAGGCTCAAAATCGGACCGTTGCATCGCGCGCGGAACATTAACATTTTTTTTCGATCGGTTCAAGTTCGACTTTACGGTCGGTCGTAGGACCTCGACCGCGACCGCGACGACGATCCGACGCTCGGTGACTACCGCCGTGTCACGCGGTGAGTCGGTCTGGTGAATGCGCACCGGGACTGTTGCATCGCGATCGCCGTACAAGTCCGACTCTAAAGTCGATCGTCCCCCTACGACCGCGACGACGGTCGGATGGTCGGTGACGACCGCCGACCGGCGCAATGCATCGGTCTTGTGAATGCGAATAGGCCCCCGTTCAGGTACAAAACCGGACCGTTGCACCGCGCGCGGCACTTGCCATTTTTTTCCATCGGTTCAGGTCCGACAGTCCGATGCTCGGTGACGACCGCCGGCTGGCGCGATGCATCCGTCTTGTGAATGCGCAAGTCCAGCACATCCCAGAGCAACTCAACCATAACTCATCCAACCCAACCGAACGTGATCTGACCCAACCCAACCCAACACAAACCAACCGAACTGAACGTTGTTGGTAGCATTCGCGTTGCATTTTCCTGCATTGTGTCACATTCTTGACAAAATCGAGCCGCTATTGCAGAGAAATGGTAAAATTGTATAATAAAATAGACTCAGCCGTTTATATGACACGATTTTCAAAACAACTGAACGTTATTGGTAGCATGTGCATTGTATTTTCCTGCGTTTTGTCACATTCTTGACAAAATCGAGTCGTTATTGCAGAAGAATGGTAAAATTGTATAATAAAATAGACTCAGCCGTTTACATTGACACGATTTTCAAAACAACTGAACGTTATTGGTAGCATGTGCATTGTATTTTCCTGTGTTTTGTCACATTCTTGACAAAATCGAGCCGCTATTGCAGAAGAATGGTAAAATTGTATAATAAAATAGACTCAGCCGTTTATATTGACACGATTTTCAAAACAACTGAACGTTATTGGTAGCATGTGCATTGTATTTTCCTGTGTTTTGTCACATTCTTGACAAAATCGAGCCGCTATTGCAGAGGAATGGTAAAACTGTATAATAAAATAGACAATCGTTTATTTTGATACGATTTTCAAAAGAACTGAACGTTGTTGGTAGCATTCGCGTTGCATTTTCCTGCATTTTGTCACATTCTTGACAAAATCGAGCCGCTATTGCAGAAGAATGGTAAGATTGTATAATAAAATAGACTCAGCTGTTTATATTGACACGATTTTCAAAACAACTGAACGCTATTGGTAGCATTTGCGTTGTATTTTCATGTATTTTGTAACATTCTTGACAAAATCGAGTCGTTATTGCAGAAGAATGGTAAAATTGTATAATAAAATAGACAACCGTTTATTATGACACTATTTTCAAAGGAATTGAACGTTATTGGTAGCTTTTGCGTTCTATTTCCCTGTATTTTGTCACATTCTTGACAAAATCGGGCCGTTATTGCAGAAGAATGGTAAAATTGTATAATAAATTATACTCAGCCGTTTATATTGACACGATTTTCAAAAGAACTGAACGTTATTGGTAGCATTTGCGTTTTATTTTCCTGCATTGTGTCACATTCTTGACAAAATCGAGCCGCTATTGCAGAAGAATGGTAAAATTGTATAATAAAATATACTCAGCCGTTAATTTGACACGATTTTCAAAACAACTGTACGTTATTGGTAGCATTTGCGTTCTATTTTCCTGTGTTTTGTCACATTCTTGACAAAATCGAGCGGCTATTGCAGAAGAATGGTAAAATTGTATAATAAAGTAGACAACCGTTTATTATGACACTATTTTCAAAGGAATTGAACGTTATTGGTAGCTTTTACGTTCTATTTTCCTATATTTTGTCACATTCTTGACAAAATCGAGCCGCTATTGCAGAGGAATGGTAAAATTGCACAATAAAATAGACTCAGCCGTTTATATTGACACGATTTTCAAAACAACTGAACGTTATTGGTAGCATTTGCGTTGTATTTTCCTGTATTTTGTCACATTCTTTACAAAATCGAGCCGCTATTGCAGAAGAATGGTAAAATTGAATGATAAAATAGACAACCGTTTATTTTGACACGATTTTCAAAGGAATTGGACGTTATTGGTAGCTTTTGCGTTCTATTTTCCTGTATTTTGTCACATTCTTGACAAAATCGGGCCGTTATTTCAGAAGAATGGTAAAATTGTATAATAAAATATACTCAGCCGTTTAGATTGACACGATTTTCAAAAGAACTGAACGTTATTGGTAGCATTTGCGCTGTATTTTCATGTATTTTGTAACATTCTTGACAAAATCGAACAGCTATTGCAGAAGAATGGTAAAATTGTATAATAAAATATACTCAGCCGTTTATATTGACACGATTTTCAAAACAACTGAACGTTATTGGTAGCATTTGCGTTGTATTTTCCTGCATCGGTCTTGTGAATGCGAATAGGCCCCCTTTCAGGTACAAAACCGGACCGTTGCACCGCGCGCGGCATTTGCAATTTTTTCTCCATCGGTTCAGGTCCGACAGTCCGATGCTCGGTGACGACCGCCGGCTGGCGCGATGCATCCGTCTTGTGAATGCGCAAGTCCAGCCCATCCCAGAGCAACTCAACCATAACTCATCCAACCCAACCGAACGTGATCTGACCCAACCCAACCCAACACAAACCAACCGAACTGAACGTTGTTGGTAGCATTTGCGTTGTATTTTCCTGTATTTTGTCACATTGTTGACAAAATCAAGCCGCTATTGCAGAAGAATGGTAAAATTGTATAATAAAATAGACTCAGCTGTTTATATTGACACGATTTTCAAAACAACTGAACGTTATTGGTAGCATTTGCGTTGTATTTTCATGTATTTTGTAACATTCTTGACAAAATCGAACAGCTATTGCAGAAGAAAGGTAAAATTGTATAATAAAATATACTCAGCCGTTTATATTGACACGATTTTCAAAACAACTGAACGTTATTGGTAGCATTTGCGTTGTATTTTCCTGCATCGGTCTTGTGAATGCGAATAGACCCCCTTTCAGGTACAAAACCGGACCGTTGCACCGCGCGCGGCACTTGCCATTTTTTCTCCATCGGTTCAGGTCCGACAGTCCGATGCTCGGTGACGACCGCCGGCTGGCGCGATGCATCCGTCTTGTGAATGCGCAAGTCCAGCCCATCCCAGAGCAACTCAACCATAACTCATCCAACCCAACCGAACGTGATCTGACCCAACCCAACCCAACACAAACCAACCGAACTGAACGTTGTTGGTAGCATTTGCGTTGTATTTTCCTGTATTTTGTCACATTATTGACAAAATCGAGTCGTTATTGCAGAAGAATGGTAAAATTGTATAATAAAATATACTCAGCCGTTTATATTGACACGATTTTCAAAACAACTGAACGTTGTTGGTAGCATTTGCGTTGTATTTTCCTGTATTTCGTCTCTTTCTTGACAAAATCGAGTCGTTATTGCAGAAGAATGATAAAATTGTATAATAAAATAGACTCAGCCGTTTATATTGACACGATTTTCAAAACAACTGAACGTTATTGGTAGCATGTGCATTGTATTTTCCTGTGTTTTGTCACATTCTTGACAAAATCGAGCCGCTATTGCAGAAGAATGGTAAAAATGTATAATAAAATATACTCAGCCGTTTATTTGACACGATTTTCAAAACAACTGTACGTTATTGGTAGCATTTGGGTTCTATTTTCCTGTGTTTTGTCACATTCTTGACAAAATCGAGCCGCTATTGCAGAAGAATGGTAAAATTGTATAATAAAATAGACAACCGTTTATTATGACACTATTTTCAAAGGAATTGAACGTTATTGGTAGCTTTTACGATCTATTTTCCTATATTTTGTCACATTCTTGACAAAATCGAGCCGCTATTGCAGAGGAATGGTAAAACTGCACAATAAAATAGACTCAGCCGTTTATATTGACACGATTTTCAAAACAACTGAACGTTATTGGTAGCATTTGCGTTCTATTTTCCTGTATTTTGTCACATTCTTTACAAAATCGAGCCGCTATTGCAGAAGAATGGTAAAATTGTATAATAAAATAGACTCAGCCGTTTATATTGACACGATTTTCAAAACAACTGAACGTTATTGGTAGCATGTGCATTGTATTTTCCTGTGTTTTGTCACATTCTTGACAAAATAGAGCCGCTATTGCAGAGGAATGGTAAAATTGTATAATAAAATAGACTCAGCCGTTTATTTGACACGATTTTCAAAACAACTGAACGTTATTGGAAGCATTTGCGTTGTATTTTCCTGTATTTTGTCACATTCTTGACAAAATCGAACAGCTATTGCAGAAGAATGGTAAAATTGTATAATAAAATATACTCAGCCGTTTATTTTGACACGATTTTCAAAACAACTGAACGTTATTTTTAGCATTTGCGTTGTATTTTCCTGCATCGGTCTTGTGAATGCGAAGAGGTCCTCGTTCAGGCTCAAAATCGGACCGTTGCATCGCGCGCGGAACATTAACATTTTTTTTCGATCGGTTCAAGTTCGACTTTACGGTCGGTCGTAGGACCTCGACCGCGACCGCGACGACGATCCGACGCTCGGTGACTACCGCCGTGTCACGCGGTGAGTCGGTCTGGTGAATGCGCACCGGGACTGTTGCATCGCGATCGCCGTACAAGTCCGACTCTAAAGTCGATCGTCCCCCTACGACCGCGACGACGGTCGGATGGTCGGTGACGACCGCCGACCGGCGCAATGCATCGGTCTTGTGAATGCGAATAGGCCCCCGTTCAGGTACAAAACCGGACCGTTGCACCGCGCGCGGCACTTGCCATTTTTTTCCATCGGTTCAGGTCCGACTGTCCGATGCTCGGTGACGACCGCCGGCTGGCGCGATGCATCCGTCTTGTGAATGCGCAAGTCCAGCCCATCTCAGAGCAACTCAACCATAACTCATCCAACCCAACCGAACGTGATCTGACCCAACCCAACCCAACACAAACCAACCGAACTGCACGTTGTTGGTAGCATTCGCGTTGCATTTTCCTGCATTGTGTCACATTCTTGACAAAATCGAGCCGCTATTGCAGAGAAATGGTAAAATTGTATAATAAAATAGACTCAGCCGTTTACATTGACACGATTATCAAAACAACTGAACGTTATTGGTAGCATGTGCATTGTATTTTCCTGTGTTTTGTCACATTCTTGACAAAATCGAGCCGCTATTGCAGAAGAATGGTAAAATTGTATAATAAAATAGACTCAGCCGTTTATATTGACACGATTTTCAAAACAACTGAACGTTATTGGTAGCATGTGCATTGTATTTTCCTGTGTTTTGTCACATTCTTGACAAAATCGAGCCGCTATTGCAGAGGAATGGTAAAATTGTATAATAAAATAGACTCAGCCGTTTATTTGACACGATTTTCAAAACAACTGAACGTTATTGGTAGCATTTGCGTTCTATTTTCCTGTATTTTGTCACATTCTTTACAAAATCGAGCCGCTATTGCAGAAGAATGGTAAAATTGTATAATAAAATAGACTCAGCCGTTTATATTGACACGATTTTCAAAACAACTGAACGTTATTGGTAGCATGTGCATTGTATTTTCCTGTGTTTTGTCACATTCTTGACAAAATAGAGCCGCTATTGCAGAGGAATGGTAAAATTGTATAATAAAATAGACTCAGCCGTTTATTTGACACGATTTTCAAAACAACTGAACGCTATTGGTAGCATTTGCGTTGTATTTTCATGTATTTTGTAACATTATTGACAAAATCGAGTCGTTATTGCAGAAGAATGGTAAAATTGTATAATAAAATAGACAACCGTTTATTATGACACTATTTTCAAAGGAATTGAACGTTATTGGTAGCTTTTGCGTTCTATTTTCCTGTATTTTGTCACATTCTTGACAAAATCGGGCCGTTATTGCAGAAGAATGGTAAAATTGTATAATAAAATATACTCAGCCGTTTATATTGACACGATTTTCAAAAGAACTGAACGTTATTGGTAGCATTTGCGTTTTATTTTCCTGCATTGTGTCACATTCTTGACAAAATCGAGCCGCTATTGCAGAAGAATGGTAAAATTGTATAATAAAATATACTCAGCCGTTAATTTGACACGATTTTCAAAACAACTGTACGTTATTGGTAGCATTTGCGTTCTATTTTCCTGTGTTTTGTCACATTCTTGACAAAATCGAGCCGCTATTGCAGAAGAATGGTAAAATTGTATAATAAAGTAGACAACCGTTTATTATGACACTATTTTCAAAGGAATTGAACGTTATTGGTAGCTTTTACGTTCTATTTTCCTATATTTTGTCACATTCTTGACAAAATCGAGCCGCTATTGCAGAGGAATGGTAAAATTGCACAATAAAATAGACTCAGCCGTTTATATTGACACGATTTTCAAAACAACTGAACGTTATTGGTAGCATTTGCGTTGTATTTTCCTGTATTTTGTCACATTCTTTACAAAATCGAGCCGCTATTGCAGAAGAATGGTAAAATTGAATGATAAAATTGACAACCGTTTATTTTGACACGATTTTCAAAGGAATTGGACGTTATTGGTAGCTTTTGCGTTCTATTTTCCTGTATTTTGTCACATTCTTGACAAAATCGGGCCGTTATTGCAGAAGAATGGTAAAATTGTATAATAAAATATACTCAGCCGTTTAGATTGACACGATTTTCAAAAGAACTGAACGTTATTGGTAGCATTTGCGCTGTATTTTCATGTATTTTGTAACATTCTTGACAAAATCGAACAGCTATTGCAGAAGAATGGTAAAATTGTATAATAAAATATACTCAGCCGTTTATATTGACACGATTTTCAAAACAACTGAACGTTATTGGTAGCATTTGCGTTGTATTTTCCTGCATCGGTCTTGTGAATGCGAATAGGCCCCCTTTCAGGTACAAAACCGGACCGTTGCACCGCGCGCGGCACTTGCAATTTTTTCTCCATCGGTTCAGGTCCGACAGTCCGATGCTCGGTGACGACCGCCGGCTGGCGCGATGCATCCGTCTTGTGAATGCGCAAGTCCAGCCCATCCCAGAGCAACTCAACCATAACTCATCCAACCCAACCGAACGTGATCTGACCCAACCCAACCCAACACAAACCAACCGAACTGAACGTTGTTGGTAGCATTTGCGTTGTATTTTCCTGTATTTTGTCACATTCTTGACAAAATCAAGCCGCTATTGCAGAAGAATGGTAAAATTGTATATTAAAATAGACTCAGCTGTTTATATTGACACGATTTTCAAAACAACTGAACGTTATTGGTAGCATTTGCGTTGTATTTTCATGTATTTTGTAACATTCTTGACAAAATCGAACAGCTATTGCAGAAGAATGGTAAAATTGTATAATAAAATATACTCAGCCGTTTATATTGACACGATTTTCAAAACAACTGAACGTTATTGGTAGCATTTGCGTTGTATTTTCCTGCATCGGTCTTGTGAATGCGAATAGACCCCCTTTCAGGTACAAAACCGGACCGTTGCACCGCGCGCGGCACTTGCCATTTTTTCTCCATCGGTTCAGGTCCGACAGTCCGATGCTCGGTGACGACCGCCGGCTGGCGCGATGCATCCGTCTTGTGAATGCGCAAGTCCAGCCCATCCCAGAGCAACTCAACCATAACTCATCCAACCCAACCGAACGTGATCTGACCCAACCCAACCCAACACAAACCAACCGAACTGAACGTTGTTGGTAGCATTTGCGTTGTATTTTCCTGTATTTTGTCACATTATTGACAAAATCGAGTCGTTATTGCAGAAGAATGGTAAAATTGTATAATAAAATATACTCAGCCGTTTATATTGACACGATTTTCAAAACAACTGAACGTTGTTGGTAGCATTTGCGTTGTATTTTCCTGTATTTCGTCTCTTTCTTGACAACATCGAGTCGTTATTGCAGAAGAATGATAAAATTGTATAATAAAATAGACTCAGCCGTTTATATTGACACGATTTTCAAAACAACTGAACGTTATTGGTAGCATGTGCATTGTATTTTCCTGTGTTTTGTCACATTCTTGACAAAATCGAGTCGTTATTGCAGAAGAATGGTAAAATTGTATAATAAAATACACTCAGCCGTTTATATTGACACGATTTTCAAAACAACTGAACGTTATTGGTAGCATGTGCATTGTATTTTCCTGTGTTTTGTCACATTCTTGACAAAATCGAGCCGCTATTGCAGAAGAATGGTAAAATTGTATAATAAAATATACTCAGCCGTTTATTTGACACGATTTTCAAAACAACTGTACGTTATTGGTAGCATTTGCGTTCTATTTTCCTGTGTGTTGTCACATTCTTGACAAAATCGAGCCGCTATTACTGAAGAATGGTAAAATTGTATAATAAAATAGACAACCGTTTATTATGACACTATTTTCAAAGGAATTGAACGTTATTGGTAGCTTTTACGTTCTATTTTCCTATATTTTGTCACATTCTTGACAAAATCGAGCTGCTATTGCAGAGGAATGGTAAAATTGCACAATTAAATAGACTCAGCCGTTTATATTGACACGATTTTCAAAACAACTGAACGTTATTGGTAGCATTTGCGTTGGATTTTCCTGTATTTTGTAACATTCTTGACAAAATCGAACAGCTATTGCAGAAGAATGGTAAAATTGAATTATAAAATAGACAACCGTTTATTTTGACACGATTTTCAAAGGAATTGAACGTTATTGGTAGCTTTTGCGTTCTATTTTCCTATACTTTGTCACATTCTTGACAAAACCAAGCCGCTATTGCAGAAGAATGGTAAAATTGTATAATAAAATAGACTCAGCTGTTTATATTGACACGATTTTCGAAACAACTGAACGTTATTGGTAGCATTTGCGTTGTATTTTCATGTATTTTGTAACATTCTTGACAAAATCGAACAGCTATTGCAGAAGAATGGTAAAATTGTATAATAAAATATACTCAGCCGTTTATATTGACACGATTTTCAAAACAACTGAACGTTATTGGTAGCATTTGCGTTGTATTTTCCTGTATTTTGTCACATTCTTTACAAAATCGAGCCGCTATTGCAGAAGAATGGTAAAATTGAATGATAAAATAGACAACCGTTTATTTTGACACGATTTTCAAAGGAATTGAACGTTATTGGTAGCTTTTGCGTTCTATTTTCCTATACTTTGTCACATTCTTGACAAAATCAAGCCGCTATTGCAGAAGAATGGTAAAATTGTATAATAAAATAGACTCAGCTGTTTATATTGACACGATTTTCAAAACAACTGAACGTTATTGGAAGCATTTGCGTTGTATTTTCATGTATTTTGTAACATTCTTGACAAAATCGAACAGCTATTGCAGAAGAATGGTAAAATTGTATAATAAAATATACTCAGCCGTTTATATTGACACGATTTTCAAAACAACTGAACGTTATTGGTAGCATTTGCGTTGTATTTTCCTGCATCGGTCTTGTGAATCCGAATAGGCCCGTTTCAGGTACAAAACCGGACCGTTGCACCGCGCGCGGCACTTGCCATTTTTTCTCCATCGGTTCAGGTCCGACAGTCCGATGCTCGGTAACGACCGCAGGCTGGCGCGATGCATCCGTCTTGTGAATGCGCAAGTCCAGCCCATCCCAGAGCAACTCAACCATAACTCATCCAACCCAACCGAACGTGATCTGACCCAACCCAACACAAACCAACCGAGCTGAACGTTGTTGGTAGCATTTGCGTTGTATTTTCCTGTATTTTGTCACATTATTGACAAAATCGAGTCGTTATTGCAGAAGAATGGTAAAATTGTATAATAAAATATACTCAGCCGTTTATATTGACACGATTTTCAAAACAACTGAACGTTGTAGGTAGCATTTGCGTTGTATTTTCCTGTATTTCGTCTCTTTCTTGACAAAATCGAGTCGTTATTGCAGAAGAATGATAAAATTGTATAATAAAATAGACTCAGCCGTTTATATTGACACGATTTTCAAAACAACTGAACGTTATTGGTAGCATGTGCATTGTATTTTCCTGTGTTTTGTCACATTCTTGACAAAATCGAGCCGCTATTGCAGAAGAATGGTAAAATTGTATAATAAAATATACTCAGCCGTTTATTTGACACGATTTTCAAAACAACTGTACGTTATTGGTAGCATTTACGTTCTATTTTCCTGTGTTTTGTCACATTCTTGACAAAATCGAGCCGCTATTGCAGAAGAATGGTAAAATTGTATAATAAAATAGACAACCGTTTATTATGACACTATTTTCAAAGGAATTGAACGTTATTGGTAGCTTTTACGTTCTATTTGCCTATATTTTGTCACATTCTTGACAAAATCGAGCCGCTATTGCAGAGGAATGGTAAAATTGCACAATAAAATAGACTCAGCCGTTTATATTGACACGATTTTCAAAACAACTGAACGTTATTGGTAGCATTTGCGTTGTATTTTCCTGCATCGGTCTTGTGAATGCGAATAGGCCCCCTTTCAGGTACAAAACCGGACCGTTGCACCGCGCGCGGCACTTGCCATTTTTTCTCCATCGGTTCAGGTCCGACAGTCCGATGCTCGGTGACGACCGCAGGCTGGCGCGATGCATCCGTCTTGTGAATGCGCAAGTCCAACCCATCCCAGAGCAACTCAACCATAACTCATCCAACCCAACCGAACGTGATCTGACCCAACCCAACCCAACACAAGCCAACCGAACTGAACGTTGTTGGTAGCATTTGCGTTGTATTTTCCTGTATTTTGTCACATTATTGACAAAATCGAGTCGTTATTGCAGAAGAATGGTAAAATTGTATAATAAAATATACTCAGCCGTTTATATTGACACGATTTTCAAAACAACTGAACGTTGTTGGTAGCATTTGCGTTGTATTTTCTTGTATTTCGTCTCTTTCTTGACAAAATCGAGTCGTTATTGCAGAAGAATGATAAAATTGTATAATAAAATAGACTCAGCCGTTTATATTGACACGATTTTCAAAACAACTGAACGTTATTGGTAGCATGTGCATTGTATTTTCCTGTGTTTTGTCACATTCTTGACAAAATCGAGTCGTTATTGCAGAAGAATGGTAAAATTGTATAATAAAATACACTCAGCCGTTTATATTGACACGATTTTCAAAACAACTGAACGTTATTGGTAGCATGTGCATTGTATTTTCCTGTGTTTTGTCACATTCTTGACAAAATCGAGCCGCTATTGCAGAAGAATGGTAAAATTGTATAATAAAATATACTCAGCCGTTTATTTGACACGATTTTCAAAACAACTGTACGTTATTGGTAGCATTTGCGTTCTATTTTCCTGTGTTTTGTCACATTCTTGACAAAATCGAGCCGCTATTACTGAAGAATGGTAAAATTGTATAATAAAATAGACAACCGTTTATTATGACACTATTTTCAAAGGAATTGAACGTTATTGGTAGCTTTTACGTTCTATTTTCCTATATTTTGTCACATTCTTGACAAAATCGAGCTGCTATTGCAGAGGAATGGTAAAATTGCACAATTAAATAGACTCAGCCGTTTATATTGACACGATTTTCAAAACAACTGAACGTTATTGGTAGCATTTGCGTTGGATTTTCCTGTATTTTGTCACATTCTTGACAAAATAGAGCCGCTATTGCAGAGGAATGGTAAAATTGTATAATAAAATAGACTCAGCCGTTTATTTGACACGATTTTCAAAACAACTGAACGCTATTGGTAGCATTTGCGTTGTATTTTCATGTATTTTGTAACATTATTGACAAAATCGAGTCGTTATTGCAGAAGAATGGTAAAATTGTATAATAAAATAGACAACCGTTTATTATGACACTATTTTCAAAGGAATTGAACGTTATTGGTAGCTTTTGCGTTCTATTTTCCTGTATTTTGTCACATTCTTGACAAAATCGGGCCGTTATTGCAGAAGAATGGTAAAATTGTATAATAAAATATACTCAGCCGTTTATATTGACACGATTTTCAAAAGAACTGAACGTTATTGGTAGCATTTGCGTTTTATTTTCCTGCATTGTGTCACATTCTTGACAAAATCGAGCCGCTATTGCAGAAGAATGGTAAAATTGTATAATAAAATATACTCAGCCGTTAATTTGACACGATTTTCAAAACAACTGTACGTTATTGGTAGCATTTGCGTTCTATTTTCCTGTGTTTTGTCACATTCTTGACAAAATCGAGCCGCTATTGCAGAAGAATGGTAAAATTGTATAATAAAATAGACTCAGCTGTTTATATTGACACGATTTTCAAAACAACTGAACGTTATTGGAAGCATTTGCGTTGTATTTTCATGTATTTTGTAACATTCTTGACAAAATCGAACAGCTATTGCAGAAGAATGGTAAAATTGTATAATAAAATATACTCAGCCGTTTATATTGACACGATTTTCAAAACAACTGAACGTTATTGGTAGCATTTGCGTTGTATTTTCCTGCATCGGTCTTGTGAATCCGAATAGGCCCGTTTCAGGTACAAAACCGGACCGTTGCACCGCGCGCGGCACTTGCCATTTTTTCTCCATCGGTTCAGGTCCGACAGTCCGATGCTCGGTAACGACCGCAGGCTGGCGCGATGCATCCGTCTTGTGAATGCGCAAGTCCAGCCCATCCCAGAGCAACTCAACCATAACTCATCCAACCCAACCGAACGTGATCTGACCCAACCCAACACAAACCAACCGAGCTGAACGTTGTTGGTAGCATTTGCGTTGTATTTTCCTGTATTTTGTCACATTATTGACAAAATCGAGTCGTTATTGCAGAAGAATGGTAAAATTGTATAATAAAATATACTCAGCCGTTTATATTGACACGATTTTCAAAACAACTGAACGTTGTAGGTAGCATTTGCGTTGTATTTTCCTGTATTTCGTCTCTTTCTTGACAAAATCGAGTCGTTATTGCAGAAGAATGATAAAATTGTATAATAAAATAGACTCAGCCGTTTATATTGACACGATTTTCAAAACAACTGAACGTTATTGGTAGCATGTGCATTGTATTTTCCTGTGTTTTGTCACATTCTTGACAAAATCGAGCCGCTATTGCAGAAGAATGGTAAAATTGTATAATAAAATATACTCAGCCGTTTATTTGACACGATTTTCAAAACAACTGTACGTTATTGGTAGCATTTACGTTCTATTTTCCTGTGTTTTGTCACATTCTTGACAAAATCGAGCCGCTATTGCAGAAGAATGGTAAAATTGTATAATAAAATAGACAACCGTTTATTATGACACTATTTTCAAAGGAATTGAACGTTATTGGTAGCTTTTACGTTCTATTTTCCTATATTTTGTCACATTCTTGACAAAATCGAGCCGCTATTGCAGAGGAATGGTAAAATTGCACAATAAAATAGACTCAGCCGTTTATATTGACACGATTTTCAAAACAACTGAACGTTATTGGTAGCATTTGCGTTGTATTTTCCTGCATCGGTCTTGTGAATGCGAATAGGCCCCCTTTCAGGTACAAAACCGGACCGTTGCACCGCGCGCGGCACTTGCCATTTTTTCTCCATCGGTTCAGGTCCGACAGTCCGATGCTCGGTGACGACCGCAGGCTGGCGCGATGCATCCGTCTTGTGAATGCGCAAGTCCAACCCATCCCAGAGCAACTCAACCATAACTCATCCAACCCAACCGAACGTGATCTGACCCAACCCAACACAACACAAGCCAACCGAACTGAACGTTGTTGGTAGCATTTGCGTTGTATTTTCCTGTATTTTGTCACATTATTGACAAAATCGAGTCGTTATTGCAGAAGAATGGTAAAATTGTATAATAAAATATACTCAGCCGTTTATATTGACACGATTTTCAAAACAACTGAACGTTGTTGGTAGCATTTGCGTTGTATTTTCTTGTATTTCGTCTCTTTCTTGACAAAATCGAGTCGTTATTGCAGAAGAATGATAAAATTGTATAATAAAATAGACTCAGCCGTTTATATTGACACGATTTTCAAAACAACTGAACGTTATTGGTAGCATGTGCATTGTATTTTCCTGTGTTTTGTCACATTCTTGACAAAATCGAGCCGCTATTGCAGAAGAATGGTAAAATTGTATAATAAAATATACTCAGCCGTTTATTTGACACGATTTTCAAAACAACTGTACGTTATTGGTAGCATTTGGGTTCTATTTTCCTGTGTTTTGTCACATTCTTGACAAAATCGAGCCGCTATTGCAGAAGAATGGTAAAATTGTATAATAAAATAGACAACCGTTTATTATGACACTATTTTCAAAGGAATTGAACGTTATTGGTAGCTTTTACGTTCTATTTTCCTATATTTTGTCACATTCTTGACAAAATCGAGCCGCTATTGCAGAGGAATGGTAAAATTGCACAATCAAATAGACTCAGCCGTTTATATTGACACGATTTTCAAAACAACTGAACGTTATTGGTAGCATTTGCGTTCTATTTTCCTGTATTTTGTCACATTCTTTACAAAATCGAGCCGCTATTGCAGAAGAATGGTAAAATTGTATAATAAAATAGACTCAGCCGTTTATATTGACACGATTTTCAAAACAACTGAACGTTATTGGTAGCATGTGCATTGTATTTTCCTGTGTTTTGTCACATTCTTGACAAAATAGAGCCGCAATTGCAGAGGAATGGTAAAATTGTATAATAAAATAGACTCAGCCGTTTATTTGACACGATTTTCAAAACAACTGAACGTTATTGGTAGCATTTGCGTTGTATTTTCCTGTATTTTGTCACATTCTTGACAAAATCGAACAGCTATTGCAGAAGAATGGTAAAATTGTATAATAAAATATACTCAGCCGTTTATTTTGACACGATTTTCAAAACAACTGAACGTTATTTTTAGCATTTGCGTTGTATTTTCCTGCATCGGTCTTGTGAATGCGAAGAGGTCCTCGTTCAGGCTCAAAATCGGACCGTTGCATCGCGCGCGGAACATTAACATTTTTTTTCGATCGGTTCAAGTTCGACTTTACGGTCGGTCGTAGGACCTCGACCGCGACCGCGACGACGATCCGACGCTCGGTGACTACCGCCGTGTCACGCGGTGAGTCGGTCTGGTGAATGCGCACCGGGACTGTTGCATCGCGATCGCCGTACAAGTCCGACTCTAAAGTCGATCGTCCCCCTACGACCGCGACGACGGTCGGATGGTCGGTGACGACCGCCGACCGGCGCAATGCATCGGTCTTGTGAATGCGAATAGGCCCCCGTTCAGGTACAAAACCGGACCGTTGCACCGCGCGCGGCACTTGCCATTTTTTTCCATCGGTTCAGGTCCGACAGTCCGATGCTCGGTGACGACCGCCGGCTGGCGCGATGCATCCGTCTTGTGAATGCGCAATTCCAGCCCATCTCAGAGCAACTCAACCATAACTCATCCAACCCAACCGAACGTGATCTGACCCAACCCAACCCAACACAAACCAACCGAACTGCACGTTGTTGGTAGCATTCGCGTTGCATTTTCCTGCATTGTGTCACATTCTTGACAAAATCGAGCCGCTATTGCAGAGAAATGGTAAAATTGTATAATAAAATAGACTCAGCCGTTTACATTGACACGATTTTCAAAACAACTGAACGTTATTGGTAGCATGTGCATTGTATTTTCCTGTGTTTTGTCACATTCTTGACAAAATCGAGCCGCTATTGCAGAAGAATGGTAAAATTGTATAATAAAATAGACTCAGCCGTTTATATTGACACGATTTTCAAAACAACTGAACGTTATTGGTAGCATGTGCATTGTATTTTCCTGTGTTTTGTCACATTCTTGACAAAATCGAGCCGCTATTGCAGAGGAATGGTAAAATTGTATAATAAAATAGACTCAGCCGTTTATTTGACACGATTTTCAAAACAACTGAACGTTATTGGTAGCATTTGCGTTGTATTTTCCTGTGTTTCGTCACATTCTTGACAAAATCGAGCCGTTATTGCAGAGGGACGGTAAAACTGTATAATAAAATAGACAATCGTTTATTTTGATACGATTTTCAAAAGAACTGAACGTTGTTGGTAGCATTCGCGTTGCATTTTCCTGCATTTTGTCACATTCTTGACAAAATCGAGCCGCTATTGCAGAAGAATGGTAAGATTGTATAATAAAATAGACTCAGCTGTTTATATTGACACGATTTTCAAAACAACTGAACGCTATTGGTAGCATTTGCGTTGTATTTTCATGTATTTTGTAACATTCTTGACAAAATCGAGTCGTTATTGCAGAAGAATGGTAAAATTGTATAATAAAATAGACAACCGTTTATTATGACACTATTTTCAAAGGAATTGAACGTTATTGGTAGCTTTTGCGTTCTATTTTCCTGTATTTTGTCACATTCTTGACAAAATCGGGCCGTTATTGCAGAAGAATGGTAAAATTGTATAATAAAATATACTCAGCCGTTTATATTGACACGATTTTCAAAAGAACTGAACGTTATTGGTAGCATTTGCGTTTTATTTTCCTGCATTGTGTCACATTCTTGACAAAATCGAGCCGCTATTGCAGAAGAATGGTAAAATTGTATAATAAAATATACTCAGCCGTTAATTTGACACGATTTTCAAAACAACTGTACGTTATTGGTAGCATTTGCGTTCTATTTTCCTGTGTTTTGTCACATTCTTGACAAAATCGAGCCGGTATTGCAGAAGAATGGTAAAATTGTATAATAAAGTAGACAACCGTTTATTATGACACTATTTTCAAAGGAATTGAACGTTATTGGTAGCTTTTACGTTCTATTTTCCTATATTTTGTCACATTCTTGACAAAATCGAGCCGCTATTGCAGAGGAATGGTAAAATTGCACAATAAAATAGACTCAGCCGTTTATATTGACACGATTTTCAAAACAACTGAACGTTATTGGTAGCATTTGCGTTGTATTTTCCTGTATTTTGTCACATTCTTTACAAAATCGAGCCGCTATTGCAGAAGAATGGTAAAATTGAATGATAAAATTGGCAACCGTTTATTTTGACACGATTTACAAAGGAATTGGACGTTATTGGTAGCTTTTGCGTTCTATTTTCCTGTATTTTGTCACATTCTTGACAAAATCGGGCCGTTATTGCAGAAGAATGGTAAAATTGTATAATAAAATATACTCAGCCGTTTAGATTGACACGATTTTCAAAAGAACTGAACGTTATTGGTAGCATTTGCGCTGTATTTTCATGAATTTTGTAACATTCTTGACAAAATCGAACAGCTATTGCAGAAGAATGGTAAAATTGTATAATAAAATATACTGAGCCGTTTATATTGACACGATTTTCAAAACAACTGAACGTTATTGGTAGCATTTGCGTTGTATTTTCCTGCATCGGTCTTGTGAATGCGAATAGGCCCCCTTTCAGGTACAAAACCGGACCGTTGCACCGCGCGCGGCACTTGCAATTTTTTCTCCATCGGTTCAGGTCCGACAGTCCGATGCTCGGTAACGACCGCAGGCTGGCGCGATGCATCCGTCTTGTGAATGCGCAAGTCCAGCCCATCCCAGAGCAACTCAACCATAACTCATCCAACCCAACCGAACGTGATCTGACCCAACCCAACCCAACACAAACCAACCGAACTGAACGTTGTTGGTAGCATTTGCGTTGTATTTTCCTGTATTTTGTCACATTATTGACAAAATCGAGTCGTTATTGCAGAAGAATGGTAAAATTGTATAATAAAATATACTCAGCCGTTTATATTGACACGATTTTCAAAACAACTGAACGTTGTAGGTAGCATTTGCGTTGTATTTTCCTGTATTTCGTCTCTTTCTTGACAAAATCGAGTCGTTATTGCGGAAGAATGATAAAATTGTATAATAAAATAGACTCAGCCGTTTATATTGACACGATTTTCAAAACAACTGAACGTTATTGGTAGCATGTGCATTGTATTTTCCTGTGTTTTGTCACATTCTTGACAAAATCGAGCCGCTATTGCAGAAGAATGGTAAAATTGTATAATAAAATATACTCAGCCGTTTATTTGACACGATTTTCAAAACAACTGTACGTTATTGGTAGCATTTGCGTTCTATTTTCCTGTGTTTTGTCACATTCTTGACAAAATCGAGCCGCTATTGCAGAAGAATGGTAAAATTGTATAATAAAATAGACAACCGTTTATTATGACACTATTTTCAAAGGAATTGAACGTTATTGGTAGCTTTTACGTTCTATTTTCCTATATTTTGTCACATTCTTGACAAAATCGAGCCGCTATTGCAGAGGAATGGTAAAATTGCACAATAAAATAGACTCAGCCGTTTATATTGACACGATTTTCAAAACAACTGAACGTTATTGGTAGCATTTGCGTTGTATTTTCCTGCATCGGTCTTGTGAATGCGAATAGGCCCGTTTCAGGTACAAAACCGGACCGTTGCACCGCGCGCGGCACTTGCCATTTTTTCTCCATCGGTTCAGGTCCGACAGTCCGATGCTCGGTGACGACCGCAGGCTGGCGCGATGCATCCGTCTTGTGAATGCGCAAGTCCAGCCCATCCCAGAGCAACTCAACCATAACTCATCCAACCCAACCGAACGTGATCTGACCCAACCCAACCCAACACAAACCAACCGAACTGAACGTTGTTGGTAGCATTTGCGTTGTATTTTCCTGTATTTTGTCACATTATTGACAAAATCGAGTCGTTATTGCAGAAGAATGGTAAAATTGTATAATAAAATATACTCAGCCGTTTATATTGACACGATTTTCAAAACAACTGAACGTTGTTGGTAGCATTTGCGTTGTATTTTCCTGTATTTCGTCTCTTTCTTGACAAAATCGAGTCGTTATTGCAAAAGAATGATAAAATTGTATAATAAAATAGACTCAGCCGTTTATATTGACACGATTTTCAAAACAACTGAACGTTATTGGTAGCATGTGCATTGTATTTTCCTGTGTTTTGTCACATTCTTGACAAAATCGAGCCGCTATTGCAGAAGAATGGTAAAATTGTATAATAAAATATACTCAGCCGCTTATTTGACACGATTTTCAAAACAACTGTACGTTATTGGTAGCATTTGCGTTCTATTTTCCTGTGTTTTGTCACATTCTTGACAAAATCGAGCCGCTATTGCAGAAGAATGGTAAAATTGTATAACAAAATAGACAACCGTTTATTATGACACTATTTTCAAAGGAATTGAACGTTATTGGTAGCTTTTACGTTCTATTTTCCTATATTTTGTCACATTCTTGACAAAATCGAGCCGCTATTGCAGAGGAATGGTAAAATTGCACAATAAAATAGACTCAGCCGTTTATATTGACACGATTTTCAAAACAACTGAACGTTATTGGTAGCATTTGCGTTGTATTTTCCTGTATTTTGTCACATTCTTTACAAAATCGAGCCTCTATTGCAGAAGAATGGTAAAATTGAATGATAAAATAGACAACCGTTTATTTTGACACGATTTTCCATGGAATTGAACGTGATTGGTAGCTTTTACGTTCTATTCTCCTGTATTGTGACCCATTCTTGGCAAAATCGAGCCGTTATTGCAGAGGAATGGTAAAATTGTATAATAAAATAGACTCAGCCGTTTATTTGACACGATTTTCAAAACAACTGAACGTTATTGGTAGCATTTGCGTTGTATTTTCATGTATTTTGTAACATTCTTGTCAAAATCGAACAGCTATTGCAGAAGAATGGTAAAATTGTATAATAAAATATACTCAGCCGTTTATATTGACACGATTTTCAAAACAACTGAACGTTATTGGTAGCATTTGCGTTGTATTTTCCTGCATCGGTCTTGTGAATCCGAATAGGCCCGTTTCAGGTACAAAACCGGACCGTTGCACCGCGCGCGGCACTTGCCATTTTTTCTCCATCGGTTCAGGTCCGACAGTCCGATGCTCGGTGACGACCGCAGGCTGGCGCGATGCATCCGTCTTGTGAATGCGCAAGTCCAGCCCATCCCAGAGCAACTCAACCATAACTCATCCAACCCAACCGAACGTGATCTGACCCAACCCAACCCAACACAAACCAACCGAACTGAACGTTGTTGGTAGCATTTGCGTTGTATTTTCCTGTATTTTGTCACATTATTGACAAAATCGAGTCGTTATTGCAGAAGAATGGTAAAATTGTATAATAAAATATACTCAGCCGTTTATATTGACACGATTTTCAAAACAACTGAACGTTGTTGGTAGCATTTGCGTTGTATTTTCCTGTATTTCGTCTCTTTCTTGACAAAATCGAGTCGTTATTGCAGAAGAATGATAAAATTGTATAATAAAATAGACTCAGCCGTTTATATTGACACGATTTTCAAAACAACTGAACGTTATTGGTAGCATGTGCATTGTATTTTCCTGTGTTTTGTCACATTCTTGACAAAATCGAGCCGCTATTGCAGAAGAATGGTAAAATTGTATAATAAAATAGACTCAGCCGTTTATATTGACCCGATTTTCAAAACAACTGAACGTTATTGGTAGCATGTGCATTGTATTTTCCTGTGTTTTGTCACATTCTTGACAAAATCGAGCCGCTATTGCAGAAGAATGGTAAAATTGTATAATAAAATATACTCAGCCGTTTATTTGACACGATTTTCAAAACAACTGTACGTTATTGGTAGCATTTGCGTTCTATTTTCCTGTGTTTTGTCACATTCTTGACAAAATCGAGCCGCTATTGCAGAAGAATGGTAAAATTGTATAATAAAATAGACAACCGTTTATTATGACACTATTTTCAAAGGAATTGAACGTTATTGGTAGCTTTTACGTTCTATTTTCCTATATTTTGTCACATTCTTGACAAAATCGAGCCGCTATTGCAGAGGAATGGTAAAATTGCACAATAAAATAGACTCAGCCGTTTATTTTGACACGATTTTCAAAACAAATGAACGTTATTGGTAGCATTTGCGTTGTATTTTCCTGTATTTTCTCACATTCTTTACAAAATCGAGCCGCTATTGCAGAAGAATGGTAAAATTGAATGATAAAATAGACAACCGTTTATTTTGACACGATTTTCAAAGGAATTGAACGTTATTTGTAGCTTTTACGTTCTATTTTCCTATATTTTGTCACATTCTTGACAAAATCGAGCCGCTATTGCAGAGGAATGGTAAAATTGCACCATAAAATAGACTCAGCCGTCTATATTGACACGATTTTCAAAACAACTGAACGTTGTTGGTAGCATTCGCGTTGCATTTTCCTGCATTGTGTCACATTCTTGACAAAATCGAGCCGCTATTACAGAGGGATGGTAAAACTGTATAATAAAATAGACAATCGTTTATTTTGATACGATTTTCAAAAGAACTGAACGTTGTTGGTAGCATTCGCGTTGCATTTTCCTGCATTTTGTCACATTCTTGACAAAATCGAGCCGTTATTGCAGAGGAATGGTAAAATTGTATAATTAAATAGACTCAGCCGTTTATTTGACACGATTTTCAAAACAACTGAACGTTATTGGTAGCATTTGCGTTGTATTTTCCTGTATTTTGTCACATTCTGTACAAAATCGAGCCGCTATTGCAGAAGAATGGTAAAATTGAATGATAAAATTGACAACCGTTTATTTTGACACGATTTTCAAAGGAATTGGACGTTATTGGTAGCTTTTGCGTTCTATTTTCCTGTATTTTGTCACATTCTTGACAAAATCGGGCCGTTATTGCTGAAGAATGGTAAAATTGTATAATAAAATATACTCAGCCGTTTAGATTGACACGATTTTCAAAAGAACTGAACGTTATTGGTAGCATTTGCGCTGTATTTTCATGTATTTTGTAACATTCTTGACAAAATCGAACAGCTATTGCAGAAGAATGGTAAAATTGTATAATAAAATATACTCAGCCGTTTATATTGACACGATTTTCAAAACAACTGAACGTTATTGGTAGCATTTGCGTTGTATTTTCCTGCATCGGTCTTGTGAATGCGAATAGGCCCCCTTTCAGGTACAAAACCGGACCGTTGCACCGCGCGCGGCACTTGCAATTTTTTCTCCATCGGTTCAGGTCCGACAGTCCGATGCTCGGTGACGACCGCCGGCTGGCGCGATGCATCCGTCTTGTGAATGCGCAAGTCCAGCCCATCCCAGAGCAACTCAACCATAACTCATCCAACCCAACCGAACGTGATCTGACCCAACCCAACCCAACACAAACCAACCGAACTGAACGTTGTTGGTAGCATTTGCGTTGTATTTTCCTGTATTTTGTCACATTCTTGACAAAATCAAGCCGCTATTGCAGAAGAATGGTAAAATTGTATAATAAAATAGACTCAGCTGTTTATATTGACACGATTTTCAAAACAACTGAACGTTATTGGTAGCATTTGCGTTGTATTTTCATGTATTTTGTAACATTCTTGACAAAATCGAACAGCTATTGCAGAAGAATGGTAAAATTGTATAATAAAATATACTCAGCCGTTTATATTGACACGATTTTCAAAACAACTGAACGTTATTGGTAGCATTTGCGTTGTATTTTCCTGCATCGGTCTTGTGAATGCGAATAGACCCCCTTTCAGGTACAAAACCGGACCGTTGCACCGCGCGCGGCACTTGCCATTTTTTCTCCATCGGTTCAGGTCCGACAGTCCGATGCTCGGTGACGACCGCCGGCTGGCGCGATGCATCCGTCTTGTGAATGCGCAAGTCCAGCCCATCCCAGAGCAACTCAACCATAACTCATCCAACCCAACCGAACGTGATCTGACCCAACCCAACCCAACACAAACCAACCGAACTGAACGTTGTTGGTAGCATTTGCGTTGTATTTTCCTGTATTTTGTCACATTATTGACAAAATCGAGTCGTTATTGCAGAAGAATGGTAAAATTGTATAATAAAATATACTCAGCCGTTTATATTGACACGATTTTCAAAACAACTGAACGTTGTTGGTAGCATTTGCGTTGTATTTTCCTGTATTTCGTCTCTTTCTTGACAAAATCGAGTCGTTATTGCAGAAGAATGATAAAATTGTATAATAAAATAGACTCAGCCGTTTATATTGACACGATTTTCAAAACAACTGAACGTTATTGGTAGCATGTGCATTGTATTTTCCTGTGTTTTGTCACATTCTTGACAAAATCGAGTCGTTATTGCAGAAGAATGGTAAAATTGTATAATAAAATACACTCAGCCGTTTATATTGACACGATTTTCAAAACAACTGAACGTTATTAGTAGCATGTGCATTGTATTTTCCTGTGTTTTGTCACATTCTTGACAAAATCGAGCCGCTATTGCAGAAGAATGGTAAAATTGTATAATAAAATATACTCAGCCGTTTATTTGACACGATTTTCAAAACAACTGTACGTTATTGGTAGCATTTGCGTTCTATTTTCCTGTGTTTTGTCACATTCTTGACAAAATCGAGCCGCTATTACTGAAGAATGGTAAAATTGTATAATAAAATAGACAACCGTTTATTATGACACTATATTCAAAGGAATTGAACGTTATTGGTAGCTTTTACGTTCTATTTTCCTATATTTTGTCACATTCTTGACAAAATCGAGCCGCTATTGCAGAAGAATGGTAAAATTGTATAATAAAATAGACAACCGTTTATTATGACACTATTTTCAAAGGAATTGAACGTTATTGGTAGCTTTTACGTTCTATTTTCCTGTATTTTGTCACATTCTTTACAAAATCGAGCCGCTATTGCAGAAGAATGGTAAAATTGAATGATAAAATAGACAACCGTTTATTTTGACACGATTTTCAAAGGAATTGAACGTTATTGGTAGCTTTTGCGTTCTATTTTCCTGTATTTTGTCACATTCTTGACAAAATCGGGCCGTTATTGCAGAAGAATGGTAAAATTGTATAATAAAATATACTCAGCCGTTTAGATTGACACGATTTTCAAAAGAACTGAACGTTATTGGTAGCATTTGCGTTGTATTTTCCTGTATTTTGTCACATTCTTGACAAAATCGAGCCGCTATTGCAGAGGAATGGTAAAATTGTATAATAAAATATACTCAGCCGTTTATATTGACACGATTTTCAAAACAACTGAACGTTATTGGTAGCATTTGCGTTGTATTTTCATGTATTTTGTAACATTCTTGACAAAATCGAGCAGCTATTGCAGAAGAATGGTAACATTGAATTATAAAATAGACAACCGTTTATTTTGACACGATTTTCAAAGGAATTGAACGTTATTGGTAGCTTTTGCGTTCTATTTTCCTATACTTTGTCACATTCTTGACAAAACCAAGCCGCTATTGCAGAAGAATGGTAAAATTGTATAATAAAATAGACTCAGCTGTTTATATTGACACGATTTTCAAAACAACTGAACGTTATTGGTAGCATTTGCGTTGTATTTTCATGTATTTTGTAACATTCTTGACAAAATCGAACAGCTATTGCAGAAGAATGGTAAAATTGTATAATAAAATATACTCAGCCGTTTATATTGACACGATTTTCAAAACAACTGAACGTTATTGGTAGCATTTGCGTTGTATTTTCCTGCATCGGTCTTGTGAATGCGAATAGGCCCGTTTCAGGTACAAAACCGGACCGTTGCACCGCGCGCGGCACTTGCCATTTTTTCTCCATCGGTTCAGGTCCGACAGTCCGATGCTCGGTGACGACCGCAGGCTGGCGCGATGCATCCGTCTTGTGAATGCGCAAGTCCAGCCCATCCCAGAGCAACTCAACCATAACTCATCCAACCCAACCGAACGTGATCTGACCCAACCCAACCCAACACAAACCAACCGAACTGGACGTTGTTGGTAGCATTTGCGTTGTATTTTCCTGTATTTTGTCACATTCTTTACAAAATCGAGCCGCTATTGCAGAAGAATGGTAAAATTGAATGATAAAATAGACAACCGTTTATTTTGACACGATTTTCAAAGGAATTGAACGTTATTGGTAGCTTTTGCGTTCTATTTTCCTATACTTTGTCACATTCTTGACAAAATCAAGCCGCTATTGCAGAAGAATGGTAAAATTGTATAATAAAATAGACTCAGCTGTTTATATTGACACGATTTTCAAAACAACTGAACGTTATTGGTAGCATTTGCGTTGTATTTTCATGTATTTTGTAACATTCTTGACAAAATCGAACAGCTATTGCAGAAGAATGGTAAAATTGTATAATAAAATATACTCAGCCGTTTATATTGACACGATTTTCAAAACAACTGAACGTTATTGGTAGCATTTGCGTTGTATTTTCCTGCATCGGTCTTGTGAATGCGAATAGGCCCTTTTCAGGTACAAAACCGGACCGTTGCACCGCGCGCGGCACTTGCCATTTTTTCTCCATCGGTTCAGGTCCGACAGTCCGATGCTCGGTGACGACCGCAGGCTGGCGCGATGCATCCGTCTTGTGAATGCGCAAGTCCAGCCCATCCCAGAGCAACTCAACCATAACTCATCCAACCCAACCGAACGTGATCTGACCCAACCCAACCCAACACAAACCAACCGAACTGAACGTTGTTGGTAGCATTTGCGTTGTATTTTCCTGTATTTTGTCACATTATTGACAAAATCGAGTCGTTATTGCAGAAGAATGGTAAAATTGTATAATAAAATATACTCAGCCGTTTATATTGACACGATTTTCAAAACAACTGAACGTTGTTGGTAGCATTTGCGTTGTATTTTCCTGTATTTCGTCTCTTTCTTGACAAAATCGAGTCGTTATTGCAAAAGAATGATAAAATTGTATAATAAAATAGACTCAGCCGTTTATATTGACACGATTTTCAAAACAACTGAACGTTATTGGTAGCATGTGCATTGTATTTTCCTGTGTTTTGTCACATTCTTGACAAAATCGAGCCGCTATTGCAGAAGAATGGTAAAATTGTATAATAAAATATACTCAGCCGCTTATTTGACACGATTTTCAAAACAACTGTACGTTATTGGTAGCATTTGCGTTCTATTTTCCTGTGTTTTGTCACATTCTTGACAAAATCGAGCCGCTATTGCAGAAGAATGGTAAAATTGTATAACAAAATAGACAACCGTTTATTATGACACTATTTTCAAAGGAATTGAACGTTATTGGTAGCTTTTACGTTCTATTTTCCTATATTTTGTCACATTCTTGACAAAATCGAGCCGCTATTGCAGAGGAATGGTAAAATTGCACAATAAAATAGACTCAGCCGTTTATATTGACACGATTTTCAAAACAACTGAACGTTATTGGTAGCATTTGCGTTGTATTTTCCTGTATTTTGTCACATTCTTTACAAAATCGAGCCTCTATTGCAGAAGAATGGTAAAATTGAATGATAAAATAGACAACCGTTTATTTTGACACGATTTTCCATGGAATTGAACGTGATTGGTAGCTTTTACGTTCTATTCTCCTGTATTGTGACCCATTCTTGGCAAAATCGAGCCGTTATTGCAGAGGAATGGTAAAATTGTATAATAAAATAGACTCAGCCGTTTATTTGACACGATTTTCAAAACAACTGAACGTTATTGGTAGCATTTGCGTTGTATTTTCATGTATTTTGTAACATTCTTGTCAAAATCGAACAGCTATTGCAGAAGAATGGTAAAATTGTATAATAAAATATACTCAGCCGTTTATATTGACACGATTTTCAAAACAACTGAACGTTATTGGTAGCATTTGCGTTGTATTTTCCTGCATCGGTCTTGTGAATCCGAATAGGCCCGTTTCAGGTACAAAACCGGACCGTTGCACCGCGCGCGGCACTTGCCATTTTTTCTCCATCGGTTCAGGTCCGACAGTCCGATGCTCGGTGACGACCGCAGGCTGGCGCGATGCATCCGTCTTGTGAATGCGCAAGTCCAGCCCATCCCAGAGCAACTCAACCATAACTCATCCAACCCAACCGAACGTGATCTGACCCAACCCAACCCAACACAAACCAACCGAACTGAACGTTGTTGGTAGCATTTGCGTTGTATTTTCCTGTATTTTGTCACATTATTGACAAAATCGAGTCGTTATTGCAGAAGAATGGTAAAATTGTATAATAAAATATACTCAGCCGTTTATATTGACACGATTTTCAAAACAACTGAACGTTGTTGGTAGCATTTGCGTTGTATTTTCCTGTATTTCGTCTCTTTCTTGACAAAATCGAGTCGTTATTGCAGAAGAATGATAAAATTGTATAATAAAATAGACTCAGCCGTTTATATTGACACGATTTTCAAAACAACTGAACGTTATTGGTAGCATGTGCATTGTATTTTCCTGTGTTTTGTCACATTCTTGACAAAATCGAGCCGCTATTGCAGAAGAATGGTAAAATTGTATAATAAAATAGACTCAGCCGTTTATATTGACCCGATTTTCAAAACAACTGAACGTTATTGGTAGCATGTGCATTGTATTTTCCTGTGTTTTGTCACATTCTTGACAAAATCGAGCCGCTATTGCAGAAGAATGGTAAAATTGTATAATAAAATATACTCAGCCGTTTATTTGACACGATTTTCAAAACAACTGTACGTTATTGGTAGCATTTGCGTTCTATTTTCCTGTGTTTTGTCACATTCTTGACAAAATCGAGCCGCTATTGCAGAAGAATGGTAAAATTGTATAATAAAATAGACAACCGTTTATTATGACACTATTTTCAAAGGAATTGAACGTTATTGGTAGCTTTTACGTTCTATTTTCCTATATTTTGTCACATTCTTGACAAAATCGAGCCGCTATTGCAGAGGAATGGTAAAATTGCACAATAAAATAGACTCAGCCGTTTATTTTGACACGATTTTCAAAACAAATGAACGTTATTGGTAGCATTTGCGTTGTATTTTCCTGTATTTTCTCACATTCTTTACAAAATCGAGCCGCTATTGCAGAAGAATGGTAAAATTGAATGATAAAATAGACAACCGTTTATTTTGACACGATTTTCAAAGGAATTGAACGTTATTTGTAGCTTTTACGTTCTATTTTCCTATATTTTGTCACATTCTTGACAAAATCGAGCCGCTATTGCAGAGGAATGGTAAAATTGCACCATAAAATAGACTCAGCCGTCTATATTGACACGATTTTCAAAACAACTGAACGTTGTTGGTAGCATTCGCGTTGCATTTTCCTGCATTGTGTCACATTCTTGACAAAATCGAGCCGCTATTACAGAGGGATGGTAAAACTGTATAATAAAATAGACAATCGTTTATTTTGATACGATTTTCAAAAGAACTGAACGTTGTTGGTAGCATTCGCATTGCATTTTCCTGCATTTTGTCACATTCTTGACAAAATCGAGCCGTTATTGCAGAGGAATGGTAAAATTGTATAATTAAATAGACTCAGCCGTTTATTTGACACGATTTTCAAAACAACTGAACGTTATTGGTAGCATTTGCGTTGTATTTTCCTGTATTTTGTCACATTCTGTACAAAATCGAGCCGCTATTGCAGAAGAATGGTAAAATTGAATGATAAAATTGACAACCGTTTATTTTGACACGATTTTCAAAGGAATTGGACGTTATTGGTAGCTTTTGCGTTCTATTTTCCTGTATTTTGTCACATTCTTGACAAAATCGGGCCGTTATTGCTGAAGAATGGTAAAATTGTATAATAAAATATACTCAGCCGTTTAGATTGACACGATTTTCAAAGAACTGAACGTTATTGGTAGCATTTGCGCTGTATTTTCATGTATTTTGTTAACATTCTTGACAAAATCGAACAGCTATTGCAGAAGAATGGTAAAATTGTATAATAAAATATACTCAGCCGTTTATATTGACACGATTTTCAAAACAACTGAACGTTATTGGTAGCATTTGCGTTGTATTTTCCTGCATCGGTCTTGTGAATGCGAATAGGCCCCCTTTCAGGTACAAAACCGGACCGTTGCACCGCGCGCGGCACTTGCAATTTTTTCTCCATCGGTTCAGGTCCGACAGTCCGATGCTCGGTGACGACCGCCGGCTGGCGCGATGCATCCGTCTTGTGAATGCGCAAGTCCAGCCCATCCCAGAGCAACTCAACCATAACTCATCCAACCCAACCGAACGTGATCTGACCCAACCCAACCCAACACAAACCAACCGAACTGAACGTTGTTGGTAGCATTTGCGTTGTATTTTCCTGTATTTTGTCACATTCTTGACAAAATCAAGCCGCTATTGCAGAAGAATGGTAAAATTGTATAATAAAATAGACTCAGCTGTTTATATTGACACGATTTTCAAAACAACTGAACGTTATTGGTAGCATTTGCGTTGTATTTTCATGTATTTTGTAACATTCTTGACAAAATCGAACAGCTATTGCAGAAGAAAGGTAAAATTGTATAATAAAATATACTCAGCCGTTTATATTGACACGATTTTCAAAACAACTGAACGTTATTGGTAGCATTTGCGTTGTATTTTCCTGCATCGGTCTTGTGAATGCGAATAGACCCCCTTTCAGGTACAAAACCGGACCGTTGCACCGCGCGCGGCACTTGCCATTTTTTCTCCATCGGTTCAGGTCCGACAGTCCGATGCTCGGTGACGACCGCCGGCTGGCGCGATGCATCCGTCTTGTGAATGCGCAAGTCCAGCCCATCCCAGAGCAACTCAACCATAACTCATCCAACCCAACCGAACGTGATCTGACCCAACCCAACCCAACACAAACCAACCGAACTGAACGTTGTTGGTAGCATTTGCGTTGTATTTTCCTGTATTTTGTCACATTATTGACAAAATCGAGTCGTTATTGCAGAAGAATGGTAAAATTGTATAATAAAATATACTCAGCCGTTTATATTGACACGATTTTCAAAACAACTGAACGTTGTTGGTAGCATTTGCGTTGTATTTTCCTGTATTTCGTCTCTTTCTTGACAAAATCGAGTCGTTATTGCAGAAGAATGATAAAATTGTATAATAAAATAGACTCAGCCGTTTATATTGACACGATTTTCAAAACAACTGAACGTTATTGGTAGCATGTGCATTGTATTTTCCTGTGTTTTGTCACATTCTTGACAAAATCGAGTCGTTATTGCAGAAGAATGGTAAAATTGTATAATAAAATACACTCAGCCGTTTATATTGACACGATTTTCAAAACAACTGAACGTTATTAGTAGCATGTGCATTGTATTTTCCTGTGTTTTGTCACATTCTTGACAAAATCGAGCCGCTATTGCAGAAGAATGGTAAAATTGTATAATAAAATATACTCAGCCGTTTATTTGACACGATTTTCAAAACAACTGTACGTTATTGGTAGCATTTGCGTTCTATTTTCCTGTGTTTTGTCACATTCTTGACAAAATCGAGCCGCTATTACTGAAGAATGGTAAAATTGTATAATAAAATAGACAACCGTTTATTATGACACTATATTCAAAGGAATTGAACGTTATTGGTAGCTTTTACGTTCTATTTTCCTATATTTTGTTACATTCTTGACAAAATCGAGCCGCTATTGCAGAAGAATGGTAAAATTGTATAATAAAATAGACAACCGTTTATTATGACACTATTTTCAAAGGAATTGAACGTTATTGGTAGCTTTTACGTTCTATTTTCCTGTATTTTGTCACATTCTTTACAAAATCGAGCCGCTATTGCAGAAGAATGGTAAAATTGAATGATAAAATAGACAACCGTTTATTTTGACACGATTTTCAAAGGAATTGAACGTTATTGGTAGCTTTTGCGTTCTATTTTCCTGTATTTTGTCACATTCTTGACAAAATCGGGCCGTTATTGCAGAAGAATGGTAAAATTGTATAATAAAATATACTCAGCCGTTTAGATTGACACGATTTTCAAAAGAACTGAACGTTGTTGGTAGCATTTGCGTTGTATTTTCCTGTATTTTGTCACATTCTTGACAAAATCGAGCCGCTATTGCAGAGGAATGGTAAAATTGTATAATAAAATATACTCAGCCGTTTATATTGACACGATTTTCAAAACAACTGAACGTTATTGGTAGCATTTGCGTTGTATTTTCATGTATTTTGTAACATTCTTGACAAAATCGAGCAGCTATTGCAGAAGAATGGTAACATTGAATTATAAAATAGACAACCGTTTATTTTGACACGATTTTCAAAGGAATTGAACGTTATTGGTAGCTTTTGCGTTCTATTTTCCTATACTTTGTCACATTCTTGACAAAACCAAGCCGCTATTGCAGAAGAATGGTAAAATTGTATAATAAAATAGACTCAGCTGTTTATATTGACACGATTTTCAAAACAACTGAACGTTATTGGTAGCATTTGCGTTGTATTTTCATGTATTTTGTAACATTCTTGACAAAATCGAACAGCTATTGCAGAAGAATGGTAAAATTGTATAATAAAATATACTCAGCCGTTTATATTGACACGATTTTCAAAACAACTGAACGTTATTGGTAGCATTTGCGTTGTATTTTCCTGCATCGGTCTTGTGAATGCGAATAGGCCCGTTTCAGGTACAAAACCGGACCGTTGCACCGCGCGCGGCACTTGCCATTTTTTCTCCATCGGTTCAGGTCCGACAGTCCGATGCTCGGTGACGACCGCAGGCTGGCGCGATGCATCCGTCTTGTGAATGCGCAAGTCCAGCCCATCCCAGAGCAACTCAACCATAACTCATCCAACCCAACCGAACGTGATCTGACCCAACCCAACCCAACACAAACCAACCGAACTGAACGTTGTTGGTAGCATTTGCGTTGTATTTTCCTGTATTTTGTCACATTATTGACAAAATCGAGTCGTTATTGCAGAAGAATGGTAAAATTGTATAATAAAATATACTCAGCCGTTTATATTGACACGATTTTCAAAACAACTGAACGTTGTTGGTAGCATTTGCGTTGTATTTTCCTGTATTTCGTCTCTTTCTTGACAAAATCGAGTCGTTATTGCAAAAGAATGATAAAATTGTATAATAAAATAGACTCAGCCGTTTATATTGACACGATTTTCAAAACAACTGAACGTTATTGGTAGCATGTGCATTGTATTTTCCTGTGTTTTGTCACATTCTTGACAAAATCGAGCCGCTATTGCAGAAGAATGGTAAAATTGTATAATAAAATATACTCAGCCGCTTATTTGACACGATTTTCAAAACAACTGTACGTTATTGGTAGCATTTGCGTTCTATTTTCCTGTGTTTTGTCACATTCTTGACAAAATCGAGCCGCTATTGCAGAAGAATGGTAAAATTGTATAACAAAATAGACAACCGTTTATTATGACACTATTTTCAAAGGAATTGAACGTTATTGGTAGCTTTTACGTTCTATTTTCCTATATTTTGTCACATTCTTGACAAAATCGAGCCGCTATTGCAGAGGAATGGTAAAATTGCACAATAAAATAGACTCAGCCGTTTATATTGACAAGATTTTCAAAACAACTGAACGTTATTGGTAGCATTTGCGTTGTATTTTCCTGTATTTTGTCACATTCTTTACAAAATCGAGCCGCTATTGCAGAAGAATGGTAAAATTGAATGATAAAATAGACAACCGTTTATTTTGACACGATTTTCAAAGGAATTGAACGTTATTGGTAGCTTTTGCGTTCTATTTTCCTATACTTTGTCACATTCTTGACAAAATCAAGCCGCTATTGCAGAAGAATGGTAAAATTGTATAATAAAATAGACTCAGCTGTTTATATTGACACGATTTTCAAAACAACTGAACGTTATTGGTAGCATTTGCGTTGTATTTTCATGTATTTTGTAACATTCTTGACAAAATCGAACAGCTATTGCAGAAGAATGGTAAAATTGTATAATAAAATATACTCAGCCGTTTATATTGACACGATTTTCAAAACAACTGAACGTTATTGGTAGCATTTGCGTTGTATTTTCCTGCATCGGTCTTGTGAATCCGAATAGGCCCGTTTCAGGTACAAAACCGGACCGTTGCACCGCGCGCGGCACTTGCCATTTTTTCTCCATCGGTTCAGGTCCGACAGTCCGATGCTCGGTGACGACCGCAGGCTGGCGCGATGCATCCGTCTTGTGAATGCGCAAGTCCAGCCCATCCCAGAGCAACTCAACCATAACTCATCCAACCCAACCGAACGTGATCTGACCCAACCCAACCCAACACAAACCAACCGAACTGAACGTTGTTGGTAGCATTTGCGTTGTATTTTCCTGTATTTTGTCACATTATTGACAAAATCGAGTCGTTATTGCAGAAGAATGGTAAAATTGTATAATAAAATATACTCAGCCGTTTATATTGACACGATTTTCAAAACAACTGAACGTTGTTGGTAGCATTTGCGTTGTATTTTCCTGTATTTCGTCTCTTTCTTGACAAAATCGAGTCATTATTGCAGAAGAATGATAAAATTGTATAATAAAATAGACTCAGCCGTTTATATTGACAAGATTTTCAAAACAACTGAACGTTATTGGTAGCATGTGCATTGTATTTTCCTGTGTTTTGTCACATTCTTGACAAAATCGAGCCGCTATTGCAGAAGAATGGTAAAATTGTATAATAAAATAGACTCAGCCGTTTATATTGACCCGATTTTCAAAACAACTGAACGTTATTGGTAGCATGTGCATTGTATTTTCCTGTGTTTTGTCACATTCTTGACAAAATCGAGCCGCTATTGCAGAAGAATGGTAAAATTGTATAATAAAATATACTCAGCCGTTTATTTGACACGATTTTCAAAACAACTGTACGTTATTGGTAGCATTTGCGTTCTATTTTCCTGTGTTTTGTCACATTCTTGACAAAATCGAGCCGCTATTGCAGAAGAATGGTAAAATTGTATAATAAAATAGACAACCGTTTATTATGACACTATTTTCAAAGGAATTGAACGTTATTGGTAGCTTTTACGTTCTATTTTCCTATATTTTGTCACATTCTTGACAAAATCGAGCCGCTATTGCAGAAGAATGGTTAAATTGCACAATAAAATAGACTCAGCCGTTTATATTGACACGATTTTCAAAACAAATGAACGTTATTGGTAGCATTTGCGTTGTATTTTCCTGTATTTTCTCACATTCTTTACAAAATCGAGCCGCTATTGCAGAAGAATGGTAAAATTGAATGATAAAATAGACAACCGTTTATTTTGACACGATTTTCAAAGGAATTGAACGTTATTGGTAGCTTTTACGTTCTATTTTCCTATATTTTGACACATTCTTGACAAAATCGAGCCGCTATTGCAGAGGAATGGTAAAATTGCACCATAAAATAGACTCAGCCGTTTATATTGACACGATTTTCAAAACAACTGAACGTTGTTGGTAGCATTCGCGTTGCATTTTCCTGCATTGTGTCACATTCTTGACAAAATCGAGCCGCTATTACAGAGGAATGGTAAAATTGTATAATGAAATAGACGCAGCCGTTTATATTGACACGATTTTCAAAACAACTGAACGTTATTGGTAGCATTTGCGTTGCATTTTCCTGTATTTCGTCACATTCTTGACAAAATCGAGCCGTTATTGCAGAGGGATGGTAAAACTGTATAATAAAATAGACAATCGTTTATTTTGATACGATTTTCAAAAGAACTGAACGTTGTTGGTAGCATTCGCGTTGCATTTTCCTGCATTTTGTCACATTCTTGACAAAATCGAGCCGTTATTGCAGAGGAATGGTAAAATTGTATAATTAAATAGACTCAGCCGTTTATTTGACACGATTTTCAAAACAACTGAACGTTATTGGTAGCATTTGCGTTGTATTTTCCTGTATTTTGTCACATTCTTGACAAAATCGAGCCGCTATTGCAGAAGAATGGTAAAATTGTATAATAAAATAGACTCAGCTGTTTATATTGACACGATTTTCAAAACAACTGAACGTTATGGGTAGCATTTGCGTTGTATTTTCCTGTATTTTGTCACATTCTTTACAAAATCGAGCCGCTATTGCAGAAGAATGGTAACATTGAATGATAAAATAGACAACCGTTTATTTTGACACTATTTTCAAAGGAATTGAACATTATTGGTAGCTTTTGCGTTCTATTTTCCTGTATTTTGTCACATTCTTGACAAAATCGGGCCGTTATTGCAGAAGAATGGTGAAATTGTTTAATAAAATATACTCAGCCGTTTAGATTGACACGATTTTCAAAAGAACTGAACGTTATTGGTAGCATTTGCGTTGTATTTTCCTGTATTTTGTCACATTCTTGACAAAATCGAGCCGCTAATGCTGAGGAATGGTAAAATTGTATAATAAAATAGACTCAGCCGTTTATATTGACACGATTTTCAAAACAACTGAACGTTATTGGTAGCATTTGCGTTGTATTTTCCTGTATTTCGTAACATTCTTGACAAAATTGAGCCGCTATTGCAGAGGAATGGTAAAACTGTATAATAAAATAGACAATCGTTTATTTTGACACGATTTTCCATGGAATTGAACGTGATTGGTAGCTTTTACGTTCTATTCTCCTGTATTTTGACACATTCTTGGCAAAATCGAGCCGTTATTGCAGAGGAATGGTAAAATTGTATAATAAAATAGACTCAGCCGTTTATTTGACACGATTTTCAAAACAACTGAACGTTTTTGGTAGCATTTGCGTTGTATTTTCATGTATTTTGTAACATTCTTGACAAAATCGAGCAGCTATTGCAGAAGAATGGTAAAATTGAATGATAAAATAGACAACCGTTTATTTTGACACGATTTTCAAAGGAATTGAACGTTATTGCTAGCTTTTGCGTTCTATTTTCCTATACTTTGTCACATTCTTGACAAAATCAAGCCGCTATTGCAGAAGAATGGTAAAATTGTATAATAAAATAGACTCAGCTGTTTATATTGACACGATTTTCAAAACAACTGAACGTTATTGGTAGCATTTGCGTTGTATTTTCATGTATTTTGTAACATTCTTGACAAAATCGAACAGCTATTGCAGAAGAATGGTAAAATTGTATAATAAAATATACTCAGCCGTTTATATTGACAGGATTTTCAAAACAACTGAACGTTATTGGTAGCATTTGCGTTGTATTTTCCTGCATCGGTCTTGTGAATGCGAATAGACCCCCTTTCAGGTACAAAACCGGACCGTTGCACCGCGCGCGGCACTTGCCATTTTTTCTCCATCGGTTCAGGTCCGACAGTCCGATGCTCGGTGACGACCGCCGGCTGGCGCGATGCATCCGTCTTGTGAATGCGCAAGTCCAGCCCATCCCAGAGCAACTCAACCATAACTCATCCAACCCAACCGAACGTGATCTGACCCAACCCAACCCAACACAAACCAACCGAACTGAACGTTGTTGGTAGCATTTGCGTTGTATTTTCCTGTATTTTGTCACATTATTGACAAAATCGAGTCGTTATTGCAGAAGAATGGTAAAATTGTATAATAAAATATACTCAGCCGTTTATATTGACACGATTTTCAAAACAACTGAACGTTGTTGGTAGCATTTGCGTTGTATTTTCCTGTATTTCGTCTCTTTCTTGACAAAATCGAGTCGTTATTGCAGAAGAATGATAAAATTGTATAATAAAATAGACTCAGCCGTTTATATTGACACGATTTTCAAAACAACTGAACGTTATTGGTGGCATGTGCATTGTATTTTCCTGTGTTTTGTCACATTCTTGACAAAATCGAGTCGTTATTGCAGAAGAATGGTAAAATTGTATAATAAAATACACTCAGCCGTTTATATTGACACGATTTTCAAAACAACTGAACGTTATTGGTAGCATGTGCATTGTATTTTCCTGTGTTTTGTCACATTCTTGACAAAATCGAGCCGCTATTGCAGAAGAATGGTAAAATTGTATAATAAAATATACTCAGCCGTTTATTTGACACGATTTTCAAAACAACTATACGTTATTGGTAGCATTTGCGTTCTATTTTCCTGTGTTTTGTCACATTCTTGACAAAATCGAGCCGCTATTACTGAAGAATGGTAAAATTGTATAATAAAATAGACAACCGTTTATTATGACACTATTTTCAAAGGAATTGAACGTTATTGGTAGCTTTTACGTTCTATTTTCCTATATTTTGTCACATTCTTGACAAAATCGAGCTGCTATTGCAGAGGAATGGTAAAATTGCACAATTAAATAGACTCAGCCGTTTATATTGACACGATTTTCAAAACAACTGAACGTTATTGGTAGCATTTGCGTTGGATTTTCCTGTATTTTGTCACATTCTTTACAAAATCGAGCCGCTATTGCAGAAGAATGGTAAAATTGAATGATAAAATAGACAACCGTTTATTTTGACACGATTTTCAAAGGAATTGAACGTTATTGGTAGCTTTTGCGTTCTATTTTCCTGTATTTTGTCACATTCTTGACAAAATCGGGCCGTTATTGCAGAAGAATGGTAAAATTGTATAATAAAATATACTCAGCCGTTTAGATTGACACGATTTTCAAAAGAACTGAATGTTATTGGTAGCATTTGCGTTGTATTTTCCTGTATTTTGTCACATTCTTGACAAAATCGAGCCGCTATTGCAGAGGAATGGTAAAATTGTATAAAAAAATATACTCAGCCGTTTATATTGACACGATTTTCAAAACAACTGAACGTTATTGGTAGCATTTGCGTTGTATTTTCATGTATTTTGCAACATTCTTGACAAAATCGAGCAGCTATTGCAGAAGAATGGTAAAATTGAATTATGAAATAGACAACCGTTTATTTTGACACGATTTTCAAAGGAATTGAACGTTATTGGTAGCTTTTGCGTTCTATTTTCCTATACTTTGTCACATTCTTGACAAAACCAAGCCGCTATTGCAGAAGAATGGTAAAATTGTATAATAAAATAGACTCAGCTGTTTATATTGACACGATTTTCAAAACAACTGAACGTTATTGGTAGCATTTGCGTTGTATTTTCATGTATTTTGTAACATTCTTGACAAAATCGAACAGCTATTGCAGAAGAATGGTAAAATTGTATAATAAAATATACTCAGCCGTTTATATTGACACGATTTTCAAAACAACTGAACGTTATTGGTAGCATTTGCGTTGTATTTTCCTGCATAGGTCTTGTGAATGCGAATAGGCCCGTTTCAGGTACAAAACCGGACCGTTGCACCGCGCGCGGCACTTGCCATTTTTTCTCCATCGGTTCAGGTCCGACAGTCCGATGCTCGGTGACGACCGCAGGCTGGCGCGATGCATCCGTCTTGTGAATGCGCAAGTCCAGCCCATCCCAGAGCAACTCAACCATAACTCATCCAACCCAACCGAACGTGATCTGACCCAACCCAACCCAACACAAACCAACCGAACTGAACGTTGTTGGTAGCATTTGCGTTGTATTTTCCTGTATTTTGTCACATTATTGACAAAATAGAGTCGTTATTGCAGAAGAATGGTAAAATTGTATAATAAAATATACTCAGCCGTTTATATTGACACGATTTTCAAAACAACTGAACGTTGTTGGTAGCATTTGCGTTGTATTTTCCTGTATTTCGTCTCTTTCTTGACAAAATCGAGTCGTTATTGCAAAAGAATGATAAAATTGTATAATAAAATAGACTCAGCCGTTTATATTGACACGATTTTCAAAACAACTGAACGTTATTGGTAGCATGTGCATTGTATTTTCCTGTGTTTTGTCACATTCTTGACAAAATCGAGCCGCTATTGCAGAAGAATGGTAAAATTGTATAATAAAATATACTCAGCCGCTTATTTGACACGATTTTCAAAACAACTGTACGTTATTGGTAGCATTTGCGTTCTATTTTCCAGTGTTTTGTCACATTCTTGACAAAATCGAGCCGCTATTGCAGAAGAATGGTAAAATTGTATAATAAAATAGACAACCGTTTATTATGACACTATTTTCAAAGGAATTGAACGTTATTGGTAGCTTTTACGTTCTATTTTCCTATATTTTGTCACATTCTTGACAAAATCGAGCCGCTATTGCAGAGGAATGGTAAAATTGCACAATAAAATAGACTCAGCCGTTTATATTGACACGATTTTCAAAACAACTGAACGTTATTGGTAGCATTTGCGTTGTATTTTCCTGTATTTTGTCACATTCTTTACAAAATCGAGCCGCTATTGCAGAAGAATGGTAAAATTGAATGATAAAATAGACAACCGTTTATTTTGACACGATTTTCAAAGGAATTGAACGTTATTGGTAGCTTTTGCGTTCTATTTTCCTATACTTTGTCACATTCTTGACAAAATCAAGCCGCTATTGCAGAAGAATGGTAAAATTGTATAATAAAATAGACTCAGCTGTTTATATTGACACGATTTTCAAAACAACTGAACGTTATTGGTAGCATTTGCGTTGTATTTTCATGTATTTTGTAACATTCTTGACAAAATCGAACAGCTATTGCAGAAGAATGGTAAAATTGTATAATAAAATATACTCAGCCGTTTATATTGACACGATTTTCAAAACAACTGAACGTTATTGGTAGCATTTGCGTTGTATTTTCCTGCATAGGTCTTGTGAATGCGAATAGGCCCGTTTCAGGTACAAAACCGGACCGTTGCACCGCGCGCGGCACTTGCCATTTTTTCTCCATCGGTTCAGGTCCGACAGTCCGATGCTCGGTGACGACCGCAGGCTGGCGCGATGCATCCGTCTTGTGAATGCGCAAGTCCAGCCCATCCCAGAGCAACTCAACCATAACTCATCCAACCCAACCGAACGTGATCTGACCCAACCCAACCCAACACAAACCAACCGAACTGAACGTTGTTGGTAGCATTTGCGTTGTATTTTCCTGTATTTTGTCACATTATTGACAAAATCGAGTCGTTATTGCAGAAGAATGGTAAAATTGTATAATAAAATATACTCAGCCGTTTATATTGACACGATTTTCAAAACAACTGAACGTTATTGGTAGCATGTGCATTGTATTTTCCTGTGTTTTGTCACATTCTTGACAAAATCGAGCCGCTATTGCAGAAGAATGGTAAAATTGTATAATAAAATATACTCAGCCGTTTATTTGACACGATTTTCAAAACAACTGTACGTTATTGGTAGCATTTGCGTTCTATTTTCCTGTGTTTTGTCACATTCTTGACAAAATCGAGCCGCTATTACTGAAGAATGGTAAAATTGTATAATAAAATAGACAACCGTTTATTATGACACTATTTTCAAAGGAATTGAACGTTATTGGTAGCTTCTACGTTCTATTTTCCTATATTTTGTCACATTCTTGACAAAATCGAGCTGCTATTGCAGAGGAATGGTAAAATTGCACAATTAAATAGACTCAGCCGTTTATATTGACACGATTTTCAAAACAACTGAACGTTATTGGTAGCATTTGCGTTGGATTTTCCTGTTTTTTGTCATATTCTTTACAAAATCGAGCCGCTATTGCAGAAGAATGGTAAAATTGAATGATAAAATAGACAACCGTTTATTTTGACACGATTTTCAAAGGAATTGAACGTTATTGGTAGCTTTTGCGTTCTATTTCCCTGTATTTTGTCACATTCTTGACAAAATCGGGCCGTTATTGCAGAAGAATGGTAAAATTGTATAATAAAATATACTCAGCCGTTTAGATTGACACGATTTTCAAAAGAACTGAACGTTATTGGTAGCATTTGCGTTGTATTTTCCTGTATTTTTTCACATTCTTGACAAAATCGAGCCGCTATTGCAGAGGAATGGTAAAATTGTATAAAAAAATATACTCAGCCGTTTATATTGACACGATTTTCAAAACAACTGAACGTTATTGGTAGCATTTGCGTTGTATTTTCATGTATTTTGTAACATTCTTGACAAAATCGAGCAGCTATTGCAGAAAAATGGTAAAATTGAATTATAAAATAGACAACCGTTTATTTTGACACGATTTTCAAAGGAATTGAACGTTATTGGTAGCTTTTGCGTTCTATTTTCCTATACTTTGTCACATTCTTGACAAAACCAAGCCGCTATTGCAGAAGAATGGTAAAATTGTATAATAAAATAGACTCAGCTGTTTATATTGACACGATTTTCAAAACAACTGAACGTTATTGGTAGCATTTGCGTTGTATTTTCATGTATTTTGTAACATTCTTGACAAAATCGAACAGCTATTGCAGAAGAATGGTAAAATTGTATAATAAAATATACTCAGCCGTTTATATTGACACGATTTTCAAAACAACTGAACGTTATTGGTAGCATTTGCGTTGTATTTTCCTGCATAGGTCTTGTGAATGCGAATAGGCCCGTTTCAGGTACAAAACCGGACCGTTGCACCGCGCGCGGCACTTGCCATTTTTTCTCCATCGGTTCAGGTCCGACAGTCCGATGCTCGGTGACGACCGCAGGCTGGCGCGATGCATCCGTCTTGTGAATGCGCAAGTCCAGCCCATCCCAGAGCAACTCAACCATAACTCATCCAACCCAACCGAACGTGATCTGACCCAACCCAACCCAACACAAACCAACCGAACTGAACGTTGTTGGTAGCATTTGCGTTGTATTTTCCTGTATTTTGTCACATTATTGACAAAATCGAGTCGTTTTTGCAGAAGAATGGTAAAATTGTATAATAAAATATACTCAGCCGTTTATATTGACACGATTTTCAAAACAACTGAACGTTGTTGGTAGCATTTGCGTTGTATTTTCCTGTATTTCGTCTCTTTCTTGACAAAATCGAGTCGTTATTGCAAAAGAATGATAAAATTGTATAATAAAATAGACTCAGCCGTTTATATTGACACGATTTTCAAAACAACTGAACGTTATTGGTAGCATGTGCATTGTATTTTCCTGTGTTTTGTCACATTCTTGACAAAATCGAGCCGCTATTGCAGAAGAATGGTAAAATTGTATAATAAAATATACTCAGCCGCTTATTTGACACGATTTTCAAAACAACTGTACGTTATTGGTAGCATTTGCGTTCTATTTTCCAGTGTTTTGTCACATTCTTGACAAAATCGAGCCGCTATTGCAGAAGAATGGTAAAATTGTATAACAAAATAGACAACCGTTTATTATGACACTATTTTCAAAGGAATTGAACGTTATTGGTAGCTTTTACGTTCTATTTTCCTATATTTTGTCACATTCTTGACAAAATCGAGCCGCTATTGCAGAGGAATGGTAAAATTGCACAATAAAATAGACTCAGCCGTTTATATTGACACGATTTTCAAAACAACTGAACGTTATTGGTAGCATTTGCGTTGTATTTTCCTGTATTTTGTCACATTCTTTACAAAATCGAGCCGCTATTGCAGAAGAATGGTAAAATTGAATGATAAAATAGACAACCGTTTATTTTGACACGATTTTCAAAGGAATTGAACGTTATTGGTAGCTTTTGCGTTCTATTTTCCTATACTTTGTCACATTCTTGACAAAATCAAGCCGCTATTGCAGAAGAATGGTAAAATTGTATAATAACATAGACTCAGCTGTTTATATTGACACGATTTTCAAAACAACTGAACGCTATTGGTAGCATTTGCGTTGTATTTTCATGTATTTTGTAACATTCTTGACAAAATCGAGTCGTTATTGCAGAAGAATGGTAAAATTGTATAATAAAATAGACAACCGTTTATTATGACACTATTTTCAAAGGAATTGAACGTTATTGGTAGCTTTTGCGTTCTATTTTCCTGTATTTTGTCACATTCTTGACAAAATCGGGCCGTTATTGCAGAAGAATGGTAAAATTGTATAATAAAATATACTCAGCCGTTTATATTGACACGATTTTCAAAAGAACTGAACGTTATTGGTAGCATTTGCGTTTTATTTTCCTGCATTGTGTCACATTCTTGACAAAATCGAGCCGCTATTGCAGAAGAATGGTAAAATTGTATAATAAAATATACTCAGCCGTTAATTTGACACGATTTTCAAAACAACTGTACGTTATTGGTAGCATTTGCGTTCTATTTTCCTGTGTTTTGTCACATTCTTGACAAAATCGAGCCGCTATTGCAGAAGAATGGTAAAATTGTATAATAAAGTAGACAACCGTTTATTATGACACTATTTTCAAAGGAATTGAACGTTATTGGTAGCTTTTACGTTCTATTTTCCTATATTTTGTCACATTCTTGACAAAATCGAGCCGCTATTGCAGAGGAATGGTAAAATTGCACAATAAAATAGACTCAGCCATTTATATTGACACGATTTTCAAAACAACTGAACGTTATTGGTAGCATTTGCGTTGTATTTTCCTGTATTTTGTCACATTCTTTACAAAATCGAGCCGCTATTGCAGAAGAATGGTAAAATTGAATGATAAAATTGACAACCGTTTATTTTGACTCGATTTTCAAAGGAATTGGACGTTATTGGTAGCTTTTGCGTTCTATTTTCCTGTATTTTGTCACATTCTTGACAAAATCGGGCCGTTATTGCAGAAGAATGGTAAAATTGTATAATAAAATATACTCAGCCGTTTAGATTGACACGATTTTCAAAAGAACTGAACGTTATTGGTAGCATTTGCGCTGTATTTTCATGTATTTTGTAACATTCTTGACAAAATCGAACAGCTATTGCAGAAGAATGGTAAAATTGTATAATAAAATATACTCAGCCGTTTATATTGACACGATTTTCAAAACAACTGAACGTTATTGGTAGCATTTGCGTTGTATTTTCCTGCATCGGTCTTGTGAATGCGAATAGGCCCCCTTTCAGGTACAAAACCGGACCGTTGCACCGCGCGCGGCACTTGCAATTTTTTCTCCATCGGTTCAGGTCCGACAGTCCGATGCTCGGTGACGACCGCCGGCTGGCGCGATGCATCCGTCTTGTGAATGCGCAAGTCCAGCCCATCCCAGAGCAACTCAACCATAACTCATCCAACCCAACCGAACGTGATCTGACCCAACCCAACCCAACACAAACCAACCGAACTGAACGTTGTTGGTAGCATTTGCGTTGTATTTTCCTGTATTTTATCACATTCTTGACAAAATCAAGCCGCTATTGCAGAAGAATGGTAAAATTGTATAATAAAATAGACTCAGCTGTTTATATTGACACGATTTTCTAAACAACTGAACGTTATTGGTAGCATTTGCGTTGTATTTTCATGTATTTTGTAACATTCTTGACAAAATCGAACAGCTATTGCAGAAGAATGGTAAAATTGTATAATAAAATATACTCAGCCGTTTATATTGACACGATTTTCAAAACAACTGAACGTTATTGGTAGCATTTGCGTTGTATTTTCCTGCATCGGTCTTGTGAATGCGAATAGACCCCCTTTCAGGTACAAAACCGGACCGTTGCACCGCGCGCGGCACTTGCCATTTTTTCTCCATCGGTTCAGGTCCGACAGTCCGATGCTCGGTGACGACCGCCGGCTGGCGCGATGCATCCGTCTTGTGAATGCGCAAGTCCAGCCCATCCCAGAGCAACTCAACCATAACTCATCCAACCCAACCGAACGTGATCTGACCCAACCCAACCCAACACAAACCAACCGAACTGAACGTTGTTGGTAGCATTTGCGTTGTATTTTCCTGTATTTTGTCACATTATTGACAAAATCGAGTCGTTATTGCAGAAGAATGGTAAAATTGTATAATAAAATATACTCAGCCGTTTATATTGACACGATTTTCAAAACAACTGAACGTTGTTGGTAGCATTTGCGTTGTATTTTCCTGTATTTCGTCTCTTTCTTGACAAAATCGAGTCGTTATTGCAGAAGAATGATAAAATTGTATAATAAAATAGACTCAGCCGTTTATATTGACACGATTTTCAAAACAACTGAACGTTATTGGTAGCATGTGCATTGTATTTTCCTGTGTTTTGTCACATTCTTGACAAAATCGAGTCGTTATTGCAGAAGAATGGTAAAATTGTATAATAAAATACACTCAGCCGTTTATATTGACACGATTTTCAAAACAACTGAACGTTATTGGTAGCATGTGCATTGTATTTTCCTGTGTTTTGTCACATTCTTGACAAAATCGAGCCGCTATTGCAGAAGAATGGTAAAATTGTATAATAAAATATACTCAGCCGTTTATTTGACACGATTTTCAAAACAACTGTACGTTATTGGTAGCATTTGCGTTCTATTTTCCTGTGTTTTGTCACATTCTTGACAAAATCGAGCCGCTATTACTGAAGAATGGTAAAATTGTATAATAAAATAGACAACCGTTTATTTTGACACGATTTTCAAAGGAATTGAACGTTATTGGTAGCTTTTGCGTTCTATTTTCCTGTATTTTGTCACATTCTTGACAAAATCGGGCCGTTATTGCAGAAGAATGGTAAAATTGTATAATAAAATATACTCAGCCGTTTATATTGACACGATTTTCAAAACAACTGAACGTTATTGGTAGCATTTGCGTTGTATTTTCCTGCATCGGTCTTGTGAATGCGAATAGGCCCCCTTTCAGGTACAAAACCGGACCGTTGCACCGCGCGCGGCACTTGCAATTTTTTCTCCATCGGTTCAGGTCCGACAGTCCGATGCTCGGTGACGACCGCCGGCTGGCGCGATGCATCCGTCTTGTGAATGCGCAAGTCCAGCCCATCCCAGAGCAACTCAACCATAACTCATCCAACCCAACCGAACGTGATCTGACCCAACCCAACCCAACACAAACCAACCGAACTGAACGTTGTTGGTAGCATTTGCGTTGTATTTTCCTGTATTTTATCACATTCTTGACAAAATCAAGCCGCTATTGCAGAAGAATGGTAAAATTGTATAATAAAATAGACTCAGCTGTTTATATTGACACGATTTTCTAAACAACTGAACGTTATTGGTAGCATTTGCGTTGTATTTTCATGTATTTTGTAACATTCTTGACAAAATCGAACAGCTATTGCAGAAGAATGGTAAAATTGTATAATAAAATATACTCAGCCGTTTATATTGACACGATTTTCAAAACAACTGAACGTTATTGGTAGCATTTGCGTTGTATTTTCCTGCATCGGTCTTGTGAATGCGAATAGACCCCCTTTCAGGTACAAAACCGGACCGTTGCACCGCGCGCGGCACTTGCCATTTTTTCTCCATCGGTTCAGGTCCGACAGTCCGATGCTCGGTGACGACCGCCGGCTGGCGCGATGCATCCGTCTTGTGAATGCGCAAGTCCAGCCCATCCCAGAGCAACTCAACCATAACTCATCCAACCCAACCGAACGTGATCTGACCCAACCCAACCCAACACAAACCAACCGAACTGAACGTTGTTGGTAGCATTTGCGTTGTATTTTCCTGTATTTTGTCACATTATTGACAAAATCGAGTCGTTATTGCAGAAGAATGGTAAAATTGTATAATAAAATATACTCAGCCGTTTATATTGACACGATTTTCAAAACAACTGAACGTTGTTGGTAGCATTTGCGTTGTATTTTCCTGTATTTCGTCTCTTTCTTGACAAAATCGAGTCGTTATTGCAGATGAATGATAAAATTGTATAATAAAATAGACTCAGCCGTTTATATTGACACGATTTTCAAAACAACTGAACGTTATTGGTAGCATGTGCATTGTATTTTCCTGTGTTTTGTCACATTCTTGACAAAATCGAGTCGTTATTGCAGAAGAATGGTAAAATTGTATAATAAAATACACTCAGCCGTTTATATTGACACGATTTTCAAAACAACTGAACGTTATTGGTAGCATGTGCATTGTATTTTCCTGTGTTTTGTCACATTCTTGACAAAATCGAGCCGCTATTGCAGAAGAATGGTAAAATTGTATAATAAAATATACTCAGCCGTTTATTTGACACGATTTTCAAAACAACTGTACGTTATTGGTAGCATTTGCGTTCTATTTTCCTGTGTTTTGTCACATTCTTGACAAAATCGAGCCGCTATTACTGAAGAATGGTAAAATTGTATAATAAAATAGACAACCGTTTATTTTGACACGATTTTCAAAGGAATTGAACGTTATTGGTAGCTTTTGCGTTCTATTTTCCTGTATTTTGTCACATTCTTGACAAAATCGGGCCGTTATTGCAGAAGAATGGTAAAATTGTATAATAAAATATACTCAGCCGTTTAGATTGACACGATTTTCAAAAGAACTGAACGTTATTGGTAGCATTTGCGTTGTATTTTCATGTATTTTGTAACATTCTTGACAAAATCGAACAGCTATTGCAGAAGAATGGTAAAATTGTATAATAAAATATACTCAGCCGTTTATATTGACACGATTTTCAAAACAACTGAAGGTTATTGGTAGCATTTGCGTTGTATTTTCCTGCATCGGTCTTGTGAATGCGAATAGACCCCCTTTCAGGTACAAAACCGGACCGTTGCACCGCGCGCGGCACTTGCCATTTTTTCTCCATCGGTTCAGGTCCGACAGTCCGATGCTCGGTGACGACCGCAGGCTGGCGCGATGCATCCGTCTTGTGAATGCGCAAGTCCAGCCCATCCCAGAGCAACTCAACCATAACTCATCCAACCCAACCGAACGTGATCTGACCCAACCCAACCCAACACAAACCAACCGAACTGAACGTTGTTGGTAGCATTTGCGTTGTATTTTCCTGTATTTTGTCACATTATTGACAAAATCGAGTCGTTATTGCAGAAGAATGGTAAAATTGTATAATAAAATATACTCAGCCGTTTATATTGACACGATTTTCAAAACAACTGAACGTTGTTGGTAGCATTTGCGTTGTATTTTCCTGTATTTCGTCTCTTTCTTGACAAAATCGAGTCGTTATTGCAAAAGAATGATAAAATTGTATAATAAAATAGACTCAGCCGTTTATATTGACACGATTTTCAAAACAACTGAACGTTATTGGTAGCATGTGCATTGTATTTTCCTGTGTTTTGTCACATTCTTGACAAAATCGAGCCGCTATTGCAGAAGAAAGGTAAAATTGTATAATAAAATATACTCAGCCGCTTATTTGACACGATTTTCAAAACAACTGTACGTTATTGGTAGCATTTGCGTTCTATTTTCCTGTGTTTTGTCACATTCTTGACAAAATCGAGCCGCTATTGCAGAAGAATGGTAAAATTGTATAACAAAATAGACAACCGTTTATTATGACACTATTTTCAAAGGAATTGAACGTTATTGGTAGCTTTTACGTTCTATTTTCCTATATTTTGTCACATTCTTGACAAAATCGAGCCGCTATTGCAGAGGAATGGTAAAATTGCACAATAAAATAGACTCAGCCGTTTATATTGACACGATTTTCAAAACAACTGAACGTTATTGGTAGCATTTGCGTTGTATTTTCCTGTATTTTGTCACATTCTTTACAAAATCGAGCCTCTATTGCAGAAGAATGGTAAAATTGAATGATAAAATAGACAACCGTTTATTTTGACACGATTTTCCATGGAATTGAACGTGATTGGTAGCTTTTATGTTCTATTCTCCTGTATTGTGACCCATTCTTGGCAAAATCGAGCCGTTATTGCAGAGGAATGGTAAAATTGTATAATAAAATAGACTCAGCCGTTTATTTGACACGATTTTCAAAACAACTGAACGTTATTGGTAGCATTTGCGTTGTATTTTCATGTATTTTGTAACATTCTTGACAAAATCGAACAGCTATTGCAGAAGAATGGTAAAATTGTATAATAAAATATACTCAGCCGTTTATATTGACACGATTTTCAAAACAACTGAACGTTATTGGTAGCATTTGCGTTGTATTTTCCTGCATCGGTCTTGTGAATCCGAATAGGCCCGTTTCAGGTACAAAACCGGACCGTTGCACCGCGCGCGGCACTTGCCATTTTTTCTCCATCGGTTCAGGTCCGACAGTCCGATGCTCGGTGACGACCGCAGGCTGGCGCGATGCATCCGTCTTGTGAATGCGCAAGTCCAGCCCATCCCAGAGCAACTCAACCATAACTCATCCAACCCAACCGAACGTGATCTGACCCAACCCAACCCAACACAAACCCACCGAACTGAACGTTGTTGGTCACATTCTTGACAAAATCGAGCCGCTATTGCAGAAGAATGGTAAAATTGTATAATAAAATATACTCAGCCGCTTATTTGACACGATTTTCAAAACAACTGTACGTTATTGGTAGCATTTGCGTTCTATTTTCCTGTGTTTTGTCACATTCTTGACAAAATCGAGCCGCTATTGCAGAAGAATGGTAAAATTGTATAACAAAATAGACAACCGTTTATTATGACACTATTTTCAAAGGAATTGAACGTTATTGGTAGCTTTTACGTCCTATTTTCCTATATTTTGTCACATTCTTGACAAAATCGAGCCGCTATTGCAGAGGAATGGTAAAATTGCACAATAAAATAGACTCAGCCGTTTATATTGACACGATTTTCAAAACAACTGAACGTTATTGGTAGCATTTGCGTTGTATTTTCCTGTATTTTGTCACATTCTTTACAAAATCGAGCCTCTATTGCAGAAGAATGGTAAAATTGAATGATAAAATAGACAACCGTTTATTTTGACACGATTTTCCATGGAATTGAACGTGATTGGTAGCTTTTACGTTCTATTCTCCTGTATTGTGACCCATTCTTGGCAAAATCGAGCCGTTATTGCAGAGGAATGGTAAAATTGTATAATAAAATAGACTCAGCCGTTTATTTGACACGATTTTCAAAACAACTGAACGTTATTGGTAGCATTTGCGTTGTATTTTCATGTATTTTGTAACATTCTTGACAAAATCGAACAGCTATTGCAGAAGAATGGTAAAATTGTATAATAAAATATACTCAGCCGTTTATATTGACACGATTTTCAAAACAACTGAACGTTATTGGTAGCATTTGCGTTGTATTTTCCTGCATCGGTCTTGTGAATCCGAATAGGCCCGTTTCAGGTACAAAACCGGACCGTTGCACCGCGCGCGGCACTTGCCATTTTTTCTCCATCGGTTCAGGTCCGACAGTCCGATGCTCGGTGACGACCGCAGGCTGGCGCGATGCATCCGTCTTGTGAATGCGCAAGTCCAGCCCATCCCAGAGCAACTCAACCATAACTCATCCAACCCAACCGAACGTGATCTGACCCAACCCAACCCAACACAAACCAACCGAACTGAACGTTGTTGGTCACATTCTTGACAAAATCGAGCCGCTATTGCAGAAGAATGGTAAAATTGTATAATAAAATATACTCAGCCGCTTATTTGACACGATTTTCAAAACAACTGTACGTTATTGGTAGCATTTGCGTTCTATTTTCCTGTGTTTTGTCACATTCTTGACAAAATCGAGCCGCTATTGCAGAAGAATGGTAAAATTGTATAACAAAATAGACAACCGTTTATTATGACACTATTTTCAAAGGAATTGAACGTTATTGGTAGCTTTTACGTTCTATTTTCCTATATTTTGTCACATTCTTGACAAAATCGAGCCGCTATTGCAGAGGAATGGTAAAATTGCACAATAAAATAGACTCAGCCGTTTATATTGACACGATTTTCAAAACAACTGAACGTTATTGGTAGCATTTGCGTTGTATTTTCCTGTATTTTGTCACATTCTTTACAAAATCGAGCCTCTATTGCAGAAGAATGGTAAAATTGAATGATAAAATAGACAACCGTTTATTTTGACACGATTTTCCATGGAATTGAACGTGATTGGTAGCTTTTATGTTCTATTCTCCTGTATTGTGACCCATTCTTGGCAAAATCGAGCCGTTATTGCAGAGGAATGGTAAAATTGTATAATTAAATAGACTCAGCCGTTTATTTGACACGATTTTCAAAACAACTGAACGTTATTGGTAGCATTTGCGTTGTATTTTCATGTATTTTGTAACATTCTTGACAAAATCGAACAGCTATTGCAGAAGAATGGTAAAATTGTATAATAAAATATACTCAGCCGTTTATATTGACACGATTTTCAAAACAACTGAACGTTATTGGTAGCATTTGCGTTGTATTTTCCTGCATCGGTCTTGTGAATCCGAATAGGCCCGTTTCAGGTACAAAACCGGACCGTTGCACCGCGCGCGGCACTTGCCATTTTTTCTCCATCGGTTCAGGTCCGACAGTCCGATGCTCGGTGACGACCGCAGGCTGGCGCGATGCATCCGTCTTGTGAATGCGCAAGTCCAGCCCATCCCAGAGCAACTCAACCATAACTCATCCAACCCAACCGAACGTGATCTGACCCAACCCAACCCAACACAAACCAACCGAACTGAACGTTGTTGGTCACATTCTTGACAAAATCGAGCCGCTATTGCAGAAGAATGGTAAAATTGTATAATAAAATATACTCAGCCGCTTATTTGACACGATTTTCAAAACAACTGTACGTTATTGGTAGCATTTGCGTTCTATTTTCCTGTGTTTTGTCACATTCTTGACAAAATCGAGCCGCTATTGCAGAAGAATGGTAAAATTGTATAACAAAATAGACAACCGTTTATTATGACACTATTTTCAAAGGAATTGAACGTTATTGGTAGCTTTTACGTTCTATTTTCCTATATTTTGTCACATTCTTGACAAAATCGAGCCGCTATTGCAGAGGAATGGTAAAATTGCACAATAAAATAGACTCAGCCGTTTATATTGACACGATTTTCAAAACAACTGAACGTTATTGGTAGCATTTGCGTTGTATTTTCCTGTATTTTGTCACATTCTTTACAAAATCGAGCCTCTATTGCAGAAGAATGGTAAAATTGAATGATAAAATAGACAACCGTTTATTTTGACACGATTTTCCATGGAATTGAACGTGATTGGTAGCTTTTACGTTCTATTCTCCTGTATTGTGACCCATTCTTGGCAAAATCGAGCCGTTATTGCAGAGGAATGGTAAAATTGTATAATAAAATAGACTCAGCCGTTTATTTGACACGATTTTCAAAACAACTGAACGTTATTGGTAGCATTTGCGTTGTATTTTCATGTATTTTGTAACATTCTTGACAAAATCGAACAGCTATTGCAGAAGAATGGTAAAATTGTATAATAAAATATACTCAGCCGTTTATATTGACACGATTTTCAAAACAACTGAACGTTATTGGTAGCATTTGCGTTGTATTTTCCTGCATCGGTCTTGTGAATCCGAATAGGCCCGTTTCAGGTACAAAACCGGACCGTTGCACCGCGCGCGGCACTTGCCATTTTTTCTCCATCGGTTCAGGTCCGACAGTCCGATGCTCGGTGACGACCGCAGGCTGGCGCGATGCATCCGTCTTGTGAATGCGCAAGTCCAGCCCATCCCAGAGCAACTCAACCATTACTCATCCAACCCAACCGAACGTGATCTGACCCAACCCAACCCAACACAAACCAACCGAACTGAACGTTGTTGGTCACATTCTTGACAAAATCGAGCCGCTATTGCAGAAGAATGGTAAAATTGTATAATAAAATATACTCAGCCGCTTATTTGACACGATTTTCAAAACAACTGTACGTTATTGGTAGCATTTGCGTTCTATTTTCCTGTGTTTTGTCACATTCTTGACAAAATCGAGCCGCTATTGCAGAAGAATGGTAAAATTGTATAACAAAATAGACAACCGTTTATTATGACACTATTTTCAAAGGAATTGAACGTTATTGGTAGCTTTTACGTTCTATTTTCCTATATTTTGTCACATTCTTGACAAAATCGAGCCGCTATTGCAGAGGAATGGTAAAATTGCACAATAAAATAGACTCAGCCGTTTATATTGACACGATTTTCAAAACAACTGAACGTTATTGGTAGCATTTGCGTTGTATTTTCCTGTATTTTGTCACATTCTTTACAAAATCGAGCCTCTATTGCAGAAGAATGGTAAAATTGAATGATAAAATAGACAACCGTTTATTTTGTCACGATTTTCCATGGAATTGAACGTGATTGGTAGCTTTTACGTTCTATTCTCCTGTATTGTGACCCATTCTTGGCAAAATCGAGCCGTTATTGCAGAGGAATGGTAAAATTGTATAATAAAATAGACTCAGCCGTTTATTTGACACGATTTTCAAAACAACTGAACGTTATTGGTAGCATTTGCGTTGTATTTTCATGTATTTTGTAACATTCTTGACAAAATCGAACAGCTATTGCAGAAGAATGGTAAAATTGTATAATAAAATATACTCAGCCGTTTATATTGACACGATTTTCAAAACAACTGAACGTTATTGGTAGCATTTGCGTTGTATTTTCCTGCATCGGTCTTGTGAATCCGAATAGGCCCGTTTCAGGTACAAAACCGGACCGTTGCACCGCGCGCGGCACTTGCCATTTTTTCTCCATCGGTTCAGGTCCGACAGTCCGATGCTCGGTGACGACCGCAGGCTGGCGCGATGCATCCGTCTTGTGAATGCGCAAGTCCAGCCCATCCCAGAGCAACTCAACCATAACTCATCCAACCCAACCGAACGTGATCTGACCCAACCCAACCCAACACAAACCAACCGAACTGAACGTTGTTGGTAGCATTTGCGTTGTATTTTCCTGTATTTTGTCACATTATTGACAAAATCGAGTCGTTATTGCAGAAGAATGGTAAAATTGTATAATAAAATATACTCAGCCGTTTATATTGACACGATTTTCAAAACAACTGAACGTTGTTGGTAGCATTTGCGTTGTATTTTCCTGTATTTCGTCTCTTTCTTGACAAAATCGAGTCGTTATTGCAGAAGAATGATAAAATTGTATAATAAAATAGACTCAGCCGTTTATATTGACACGATTTTCAAAACAACTGAACGTTATTGGTAGCATGTGCATTGTATTTTCCTGTGTTTTGTCACATTCTTGACAAAATCGAGCCGCTATTGCAGAAGAATGGTAAAATTGTATAATAAAATAGACTCAGCCGTTTATATTGACCCGATTTTCAAAACAACTGAACGTTATTGGTAGCATGTGCATTGTATTTTCCTGTGTTTTGTCACATTCTTGACAAAATCGAGCCGCTATTGCAGAAGAATGGTAAAATTGTATAATAAAATATACTCAGCCGTTTATTTGACACGATTTTCAAAACAACTGTACGTTATTCGTAGCATTTGCGTTCTATTTTCCTGTGTTTTGTCACATTCTTGACAAAATCGAGCCGCTATTGCAGAAGAATGGTAAAATTGTATAATAAAATAGACAACCGTTTATTATGACACTATTTTCAAAGGAATTGAACGTTATTGGTAGCTTTTACGTTCTATTTTCCTATATTTTGTCACATTCTTGACAAAATCAAGCCGCTATTGCAGAGGAATGGTAAAATTGCACAATAAAATAGACTCAGCCGTTTATTTTGACACGATTTTCAAAACAAATGAACGTTATTGGTAGCATTTGCGTTGTATTTTCCTGTATTTTCTCACATTCTTTACAAAATCGAGCCGCTATTGCAGAAGAATGGTAAAATTGAATGATAAAATAGACAACCGTTTATTTTGACACGATTTTCAAAGGAATTGAACGTTATTTGTAGCTTTTACGTTCTATTTTCCTATATTTTGTCACATTCTTGACAAAATCGAGCCGCTATTGCAGAGGAATGGTAAAATTGCACCATAAAATAGACTCAGCCGTTTATATTGACACGATTTTCAAAACAACTGAACGTTGTTGGTAGCATTCGCGTTGCATTTTCCTGCATTGTGTCACATTCTTGACAAAATCGAGCCGCTATTACAGAGGGATGGTAAAACTGTATAATAAAATAGACAATCGTTTATTTTGATACGATTTTCAAAAGAACTGAACGTTGTTGGTAGCATTCGCGTTGCATTTTCCTGCATTTTGTCACATTCTTGACAAAATCGAGCCGTTATTGCAGAGGAATGGTAAAATTGTATAATTAAATAGACTCAGCCGTTTATTTGACACGATTTTCAAAACAACTGAACGTTATTGGTAGCATTTGCGTTGTATTTTCCTGTATTTTGTCACATTCTGTACAAAATCGAGCCGCTATTGCAGAAGAATGGTAAAATTGAATGATAAAATTGACAACCGTTTATTTTGACACGATTTTCAAAGGAATTGGACGTTATTGGTAGCTTTTGCGTTCTATTTTCCTGTATTTTGTCACATTCTTGACAAAATCGGGCCGTTATTGCAGAAGAATGGTAAAATTGTATAATAAAATATACTCAGCCGTTTAGATTGACACGATTTTCAAAAGAACTGAACGTTATTGGTAGCATTTGCGCTGTATTTTCATGTATTTTGTAACATTCTTGACAAAATCGAACAGCTATTGCAGAAGAATGGTAAAATTGTATAATAAAATATACTCAGCCGTTTATATTGACACGATTTTCAAAACAACTGAACGTTATTGGTAGCATTTGCGTTGTATTTTCCTGCATCGGTCTTGTGAATGCGAATAGGCCCCCTTTCAGGTACAAAACCGGACCGTTGCACCGCGCGCGGCACTTGCAATTTTTTCTCCATCGGTTCAGGTCCGACAGTCCGATGCTCGGTGACGACCGCCGGCTGGCGCGATGCATCCGTCTTGTGAATGCGCAAGTCCAGCCCATCCCAGAGCAACTCAACCATAACTCATCCAACCCAACCGAACGTGATCTGACCCAACCCAACCCAACACAAACCAACCGAACTGAACGTTGTTGGTAGCATTTGCGTTGTATTTTCCTGTATTTTGTCACATTCTTGACAAAATCAAGCCGCTATTGCAGAAGAATGGTAAAATTGTATAATAAAATAGACTCAGCTGTTTATATTGACACGATTTTCAAAACAACTGAACGTTATTGGTAGCATTTGCGTTGTATTTTCATGTATTTTGTAACATTCTTGACAAAATCGAACAGCTATTGCAGAAGAATGGTAAAATTGTATAATAAAATATACTCAGACGTTTATATTGACACGATTTTCAAAACAACTGAACGTTATTGGTAGCATTTGCGTTGTATTTTCCTGCATCGGTCTTGTGAATGCGAATAGACCCCCTTTCAGGTACAAAACCGGACCGTTGCACCGCGCGCGGCACTTGCCATTTTTTCTCCATCGGTTCAGGTCCGACAGTCCGATGCTCGGTGACGACCGCCGGCTGGCGCGATGCATCCGTCTTGTGAATGCGCAAGTCCAGCCCATCCCAGAGCAACTCAACCATAACTCATCCAACCCAACCGAACGTGATCTGACCCAACCCAACCCAACACAAACCAACCGAACTGAACGTTGTTGGTAGCATTTGCGTTGTATTTTCCTGTATTTTGTCACATTATTGACAAAATCGAGTCGTTATTGCAGAAGAATGGTAAAATTGTATAATAAAATATACTCAGCCGTTTATATTGACACGATTTTCAAAACAACTGAACGTTGTTGGTAGCATTTGCGTTGTATTTTCCTGTATTTCGTCTCTTTCTTGACAAAATCGAGTCGTTATTGCAGAAGAATGATAAAATTGTATAATAAAATAGACTCAGCCGTTTATATTGACACGATTTTCAAAACAACTGAACGTTATTGGTAGCATGTGCATTGTATTTTCCTGTGTTTTGTCACATTCTTGACAAAATCGAGTCGTTATTGCAGAAGAATGGTAAAATTGTATAATAAAATACACTCAGCCGTTTATATTGACACGATTTTCAAAACAACTGAACGTTATTAGTAGCATGTGCATTGTATTTTCCTGTGTTTTGTCACATTCTTGACAAAATCGAGCCGCTATTGCAGAAGAATGGTAAAATTGTATAATAAAATATACTCAGCCGTTTATTTGACACGATTTTCATAACAACTGTACGTTATTGGTAGCATTTGCGTTCTATTTTCCTGTGTTTTGTCACATTCTTGACAAAATCGAGCCGCTATTACTGAAGAATGGTAAAATTGTATAATAAAATAGACAACCGTTTATTATGACACTATATTCAAAGGAATTGAACGTTATTGGTAGCTTTTACGTTCTATTTTCCTATATTTTGTCACATTCTTGACAAAATCGAGCCGCTATTGCAGAAGAATGGTAAAATTGAATGATAAAATAGACAACCGTTTATTTTGACACGATTTTCAAAGGAATTGAACGTTATTGGTAGCTTTTGCGTTCTATTTTCCTGTATTTTGTCACATTCTTGACAAAATCGGGCCGTTATTGCAGAAGAATGGTAAAATTGAATGATAAAATAGACAACCGTTTATTATGACACTATTTTCAAAGGAATTGAACGTTATTGGTAGCTTTTACGTTCTATTTTCCTGTATTTTGTCACATTCTTTACAAAATCGAGCCGCTATTGCAGAAGAATGGTAAAATTGAATGATAAAATGGACAACCGTTTATTTTGACACGATTTTCAAAGGAATTGAACGTTATTGGTAGCTTTTGCGTTCTATTTTCCTGTATTTTGTCACATTCTTGACAAAATCGGGCCGTTATTGCAGAAGAATGGTAAAATTGTATAATAAAATATACTCAGCCGTTTAGATTGACACGATTTTCAAAAGAACTGAACGTTATTGGTAGCATTTGCGTTGTATTTTCCTGTATTTTGTCACATTCTTGACAAAATCGAGCCGCTATTGCAGAGGAATGGTAAAATTGTATAATAAAATATACTCAGCCGTTTATATTGACACGATTTTCAAAACAACTGAACGTTATTGGTAGCATTTGCGTTGTATTTTCATGTATTTTGTAACATTCTTGACAAAATCGAGCAGCTATTGCAGAAGAATGGTAACATTGAATTATAAAATAGACAACCGTTTATTTTGACACGATTTTCAAAGGAATTGAACGTTATTGGTAGCTTTTGCGTTCTATTTTCCTATACTTTGTCACATTCTTGACAAAACCAAGCCGCTATTGCAGAAGAATGGTAAAATTGTATAATAAAATAGACTCAGCTGTTTATATTGACACGATTTTCAAAACAACTGAACGTTATTGGTAGCATTTGCGTTGTATTTTCATGTATTTTGTAACATTCTTGACAAAATCGAACAGCTATTGCAGAAGAATGGTAAAATTGTATAATAAAATATACTCAGCCGTTTATATTGACACGATTTTCAAAACAACTGAACGTTATTGGTAGCATTTGCGTTGTATTTTCCTGCATCGGTCTTGTGAATGCGAATAGGCCCGTTTCAGGTACAAAACCGGACCGTTGCACCGCGCGCGGCACTTGCCATTTTTTCTCCATCGGTTCAGGTCCGACAGTCCGATGCTCGGTGACGACCGCAGGCTGGCGCGATGCATCCGTCTTGTGAATGCGCAAGTCCAGCCCATCCCAGAGCAACTCAACCATAACTCATCCAACCCAACCGAACGTGATCTGACCCAACCCAACCCAACACAAACCAACCGAACTGAACGTTGTTGGTAGCATTTGCGTTGTATTTTCCTGTATTTTGTCACATTATTGACAAAATCGAGTCGTTATTGCAGAAGAATGGTAAAATTGTATAATAAAATATACTCAGCCGTTTATATTGACACGATTTTCAAAACAACTGAACGTTGTTGGTAGCATTTGCGTTGTATTTTCCTGTATTTCGTCTCTTTCTTGACAAAATCGAGTCGTTATTGCAGAAGAATGATAAAATTGTATAATAAAATAGACTCAGCCGTTTATATTGACACGATTTTCAAAACAACTGAACGTTATTGGTAGCATGTGCATTGTATTTTCCTGTGTTTTGTCACATTCTTGACAAAATCGAGCCGCTATTGCAGAAGAATGGTAAAATTGTATAATAAAATAGACTCAGCCGTTTATATTGACCCGATTTTCAAAACAACTGAACGTTATTGGTAGCATGTGCATTGTATTTTCCTGTGTTTTGTCACATTCTTGACAAAATCGAGCCGCTATTGCAGAAGAATGGAAAAATTGTATAATAAAATATACTCAGCCGTTTATTTGACACGATTTTCAAAACAACTGTACGTTATTGGTAGCATTTGCGTTCTATTTTCCTGTGTTTTGTCACATTCTTGACAAAATCGAGCCGCTATTGCAGAAGAATGGTAAAATTGTATAATAAAATAGACAACCGTTTATTATGACACTATTTTCAAAGGAATTGAACGTAATTGGTAGCTTTTACGTTCTATTTTCCTATATTTTGTCACATTCTTGACAAAATCGAGCCGCTATTGCAGAGGAATGGTTAAATTGCACAATAAAATAGACTCAGCCGTTTATATTGACACGATTTTCAAAACAAATGAACGTTATTGGTAGCATTTGCGTTGTATTTTCCTGTATTTTCTCACATTCTTTACAAAATCGAGCCGCTATTGCAGAAGAATGGTAAAATTGAATGATAAAATAGACAACCGTTTATTTTGACACGATTTTCAAAGGAATTGAACGTTATTGGTAGCTTTTACGTTCTATTTTCCTATATTTTGTCACATTCTTGACAAAATCGAGCCGCTATTGCAGAGGAATGGTAAAATTGCACCATAAAATAGACTCAGCCGTTTATATTGACACGATTTTCAAAACAACTGAACGTTGTTGGTAGCATTCGCGTTGCATTTTCCTGCATTGTGTCACATTCTTGACAAAATCGAGCCGCTATTACAGAGGAATGGTAAAATTGTATAATGAAATAGACGCAGCCGTTTATATTGACACGATTTTCAAAACAACTGAACGTTATTGGTAGCATTTGCGTTGCATTTTCCTGTATTTCGTCACATTCTTGACAAAATCGAGCCGTTATTGCAGAGGGATGGTAAAACTGTATAATAAAATAGACAATCGTTTATTTTGATACGATTTTCAAAAGAACTGAACGTTGTTGGTAGCATTCGCGTTGCATTTTCCTGCATTTTGTCACATTCTTGACAAAATCGAGCCGTTATTGCAGAGGAATGGTAAAATTGTATAATTAAATAGACTCAGCCGTTTATTTGACACGATTTTCAAAACAACTGAACGTTATTGGTAGCATGTGCATTGTATTTTCCTGTGTTTTGTCACATTCTTGACAAAATCGAGCCGCTATTGCAGAAGAATGGTAAAATTGTATAATAAAATATACTCAGCCGCTTATTTGACACGATTTTCAAAACAACTGTACGTTATTGGTAGCATTTGCGTTCTATTTTCCTGTGCTTTGTCACATTCTTGACAAAATCGAGCCGCTATTGCAGAAGAATGGTAAAATTGTATAACAAAATAGACAACCGTTTATTATGACACTATTTTCAAAGGAATTGAACGTTATTGGTAGCTTTTACGTTCTATTTTCCTATATTTTGTCACATTCTTGACAAAATCGAGCCGCTATTGCAGAGGAATGGTAAAATTGCACAATAAAATAGACTCAGCCGTTTATATTGACACGATTTTCAAAACAACTGAACGTTATTGGTAGCATTTGCGTTGTATTTTCCTGTATTTTGTCACATTCTTTACAAAATCGAGCCGCTATTGCAGAAGAATGGTAAAATTGAATGATAAAATAGACAACCGTTTATTTTGACACGATTTTCAAAGGAATTGAACGTTATTGGTAGCTTTTGCGTTCTATTTTCCTATACTTTGTCACATTCTTGACAAAATCAAGCCGCCATTGCAGAAGAATGGTAAAATTGTATAATAAAATAGACTCAGCTGTTTATATTGACACGATTTTCAAAACAACTGAACGTTATTGGTAGCATTTGCGTTGTATTTTCATGTATTTTGTAACATTCTTGATAAAATCGAACAGCTATTGCAGAAGAATGGTAAAATTGTATAATAAAATATACTCAGCCGTTTATATTGACACGATTTTCAAAACAACTGAACGTTATTGGTGGCATTTGCGTTGTATTTTCCTGCATCGGTCTTGTGAATCCGAATAGGCCCGTTTCAGGTACAAAACCGGACCGTTGCACCGCGCGCGGCACTTGCCATTTTTTCTCCATCGGTTCAGGTCCGACAGTCCGATGCTCGGTGACGACCGCAGGCTGGCGCGATGCATCCGTCTTGTGAATGCGCAAGTCCAGCCCATCCCAGAGCAACTCAACCATAACTCATCCAACCCAACCGAACGTGATCTGACCCAACCCAACCCAACACAAACCAACCGAACTGAACGTTGTTGGTAGCATTTGCGTTGTATTTTCCTGTATTTTGTCACATTATTGACAAAATCGAGTCGTTATTGCAGAAGAATGGTAAAATTGTATAATAAAATATACTCAGCCGTTTATATTGACACGATTTTCAAAACAACTGAACGTTGTTGGTAGCATTTGCGTTGTATTTTCCTGTATTTCGTCTCTTTCTTGACAAAATCGAGTCGTTATTGCAGAAGAATGATAAAATTGTATAATAAAATAGACTCAGCCGTTTATATTGACACGATTTTCAAAACAACTGAACGTTATTGGTAGCATGTGCATTGTATTTTCCTGTGTTTTGTCACATTCTTGACAAAATCGAGCCGCTATTGCAGAAGAATGGTAAAATAGTATAATAAAATAGACTCAGCCGTTTATATTGACCCGATTTTCAAAACAACTGAACGTTATTGGTAGCATGTGCATTGTATTTTCCTGTGTTTTGTCACATTCTTGACAAAATCGAAACGCTATTGCAGAAGAATGGTAAAATTGTATAATAAAATATACTCAGCCGTTTATTTGACACGATTTTCAAAACAACTGTACGTTATTGGTAGCATTTGCGTTCTATTTTCCTGTGTTTTGTCACATTCTTGACAAAATCGAGCCGCTATTGCAGAAGAATGGTAAAATTGTATAATAAAATAGACAACCGTTTATTATGACACTATTTTCAAAGGAATTGAACGTTATTGGTAGCTTTTACGTTCTATTTTCCTATATTTTGTCACATTCTTGACAAAATCGAGCCGCTATTGCAGAGGAATGGTTAAATTGCACAATAAAATAGACTCAGCCGTTTATATTGACACGATTTTCAAAACAAATGAACGTTATTGGTAGCATTTGCGTTGTATTTTCCTGTATTTTCTCACATTCTTTACAAAATCGAGCCGCTATTGCAGAAGAATGGTAAAATTGAATGATAAAATAGACAACCGTTTATTTTGACACGATTTTCAAAGGAATTGAACGTTATTGGTAGCTTTTACGTTCTATTTTCCTATATTTTGACACATTCTTGACAAAATCGAGCCGCTATTGCAGAGGAATGGTAAAATTGCACAATAAAATAGACTCAGCCGTTTATATTGACACGATTTTCAAAACAACTGAACGTTATTGGTAGCATGTGCATTGTATTTTCCTGTGTTTTGTCACATTCTTGACAAAATCGAGCCGCTATTGCAGAAGAATGGTAAAATAGTATAATAAAATAGACTCAGCCGTTTATATTGACCCGATTTTCAAAACAACTGAACGTTATTGGTAGCATGTGCATTGTATTTTCCTGTGTTTTGTCACATTCTTGACAAAATCGAGCCGCTATTGCAGAAGAATGGTAAAATTGTATAATAAAATATACTCAGCCGTTTATTTGACACGATTTTCAAAACAACTGTACGTTATTGGTAGCATTTGCGTTCTATTTTCCTGTGTTTTGTCACATTCTTGACAAAATCGAGCCGCTATTGCAGAAGAATGGTAAAATTGTATAATAAAATAGACAACCGTTTATTATGACACTATTTTCAAAGGAATTGAACGTTATTGGTAGCTTTTACGTTCTATTTTCCTATATTTTGTCACATTCTTGACAAAATCGAGCCGCTATTGCAGAGGAATGGTTAAATTGCACAATAAAATAGACTCAGCCGTTTATATTGACACGATTTTCAAAACAAATGAACGTTATTGGTAGCATTTGCGTTGTATTTTCCTGTATTTTCTCACATTCTTTACAAAATCGAGCCGCTATTGCAGAAGAATGGTAAAATTGAATGATAAAATAGACAACCGTTTATTTTGACACGATTTTCAAAGGAATTGAACGTTATTGGTAGCTTTTACGTTCTATTTTCCTATATTTTGACACATTCTTGACAAAATCGAGCCGCTATTGCAGAGGAATGGTAAAATTGCACCATAAAATAGACTCAGCCGTTTATATTGACACGATTTTCAAAACAACTGAACGTTGTTGGTAGCATTCGCGTTGCATTTTCCTGCATTGTGTCACATTCTTGACAAAATCGAGCCGCTATTACAGAGGAATGGTAAAATTGTATAATGAAATAGACGCAGCCGTTTATATTGACACGATTTTCAAAACAACTGAACGTTATTGGTAGCATTTGCGTTGCATTTTCCTGTATTTCGTCACATTCTTGACAAAATCGAGCCGTTATTGCAGAGGGATGGTGAAACTGTATAATAAAATAGACAATCGTTTATTTTGATACGATTTTCAAAAGAACTGAACGTTGTTGGTAGCATTCGCGTTGCATTTTCCTGCATTTTGTCACATTCTTGACAAAATCGAGCCGTTATTGCAGAGGAATGGTAAAATTGTATAATTAAATAGACTCAGCCGTTTATTTGACACGATTTTCAAAACAACTGAACGTTATTGGTAGCATTTGCGTTGTATTTTCCTGTATTTTGTCACATTCTTGACAAAATCGAGCCGCTATTGCAGAAGAATGGTAAAATTGTATAATAAAATAGACTCAGCTGTTTATATTGACACGATTTTCAAAACAACTGAACGTTATGGGTAGCATTTGCGTTGTATTTTCCTGTATTTTGTCACATTCTTTACAAAATCGAGCAGCTATTGCAGAAGAATGGTAAAATTGAATGATAAAATAGACAACCGTTTATTTTGACACTATTTTCAAAGGAATTGAACATTATTGGTAGCTTTTGCGTTCTATTTTCCTGTATTTTGTCACATTCTTGACAAAATCGGGCCGTTATTGCAGAAGAATGGTGAAATTGTTTAATAAAATATACTCAGCCGTTTAGATTGACACGATTTTCAAAAGAACTGAACGTTATTGGTAGCATTTGCGTTGTATTTTCTTGTATTTTGTCACATTCTTGACAAAATCGAGCCGCTAATGCTGAGGAATGGTAAAATTGTATAATAAAATAGACTCAGCCGTTTATATTGACACGATTTTCAAAACAACTGAACGTTATTGGTAGCATTTGCGTTGTATTTTCCTGTATTTCGTAACATTCTTGACAAAATTGAGCCGCTATTGCAGAGGAATGGTAAAACTGCATAATAAAATAGACAATCGCTTATTTTGACACGATTTTCCATGGAATTGAACGTGATTGGTAGCTTTTACGTTCTATTTTCCTGTGTTTTGTCACATTCTTGACAAAATCGAGCCGCTATTACTGAAGAATGGTAAAATTGTATAATAAAATAGACAACCGTTTATTATGACACTATTTTCAAAGGAATTGAACGTTATTGGTAGCTTTTACGTTCTATTTTCCTATATTTTGTCACATTCTTGACAAAATCGAGCTGCTATTGCAGAGGAATGGTAAAATTGCACAATTAAATAGACTCAGCCGTTTATATTGACACGATTTTCAAAACAACTGAACGTTATTGGTAGCATTTGCGTTGGATTTTCCTGTATTTTGTCACATTCTTTACAAAATCGAGCCGCTATTGCAGAAGAATGGTAAAATTGAATGATAAAATAGACAACCGTTTATTTTGACACGATTTTCAAAGGAATTGAACGTTATTGGTAGCTTTTGCGTTCTATTTTCCTGTATTTTGTCACATTCTTGACAAAATCGGGCCGTTATTGCAGAAGAATGGTAAAATTGTATAATAAAATATACTCAGCCGTTTAGATTGACACGATTTTCAAAAGAACTGAACGTTATTGGTAGCATTTGCGTTGTATTTTCCTGTATTTTGTCACATTCTTGACAAAATCGAGCCGCTATTGCAGAGGAATGGTAAAATTGTATAAAAAAATATACTCAGCCGTTTATATTGACACGATTTTCAAAACAACTGAACGTTATTGGTAGCATTTGCGTTGTATTTTCATGTATTTTGTAACATTCTTGACAAAATCGAGCAGCTATTGCAGAAGAATGGTAAAATTGAATTATAAAATAGACAACCGTTTATTTTGACACGATTTTCAAAGGAATTGAACGTTATTGGTAGCTTTTGCGTTCTATTTTCCTATACTTTGTCACATTCTTGACAAAACCAAGCCGCTATTGCAGAAGAATGGTAAAATTGTATAATAAAATAGACTCAGCTGTTTATATTGACACGATTTTCAAAACAACTGAACGTTATTGGTAGCATTTGCGTTGTATTTTCATGTATTTTGTAACATTCTTGACAAAATCGAACAGCTATTGCAGAAGAATGGTAAAATTGTATAATAAAATATACTCAGCCGTTTATATTGACACGATTTTCAAAACAACTGAACGTTATTGGTAGCATTTGCGTTGTATTTTCCTGCATAGGTCTTGTGAATGCGAATAGGCCCGTTTCAGGTACAAAACCGGACCGTTGCACCGCGCGCGGCACTTGCCATTTTTTCTCCATCGGTTCAGGTCCGACAGTCCGATGCTCGGTGACGACCGCAGGCTGGCGCGATGCATCCGTCTTGTGAATGCGCAAGTCCAGCCCATCCCAGAGCAACTCAACCATAACTCATCCAACCCAACCGAACGTGATCTGACCCAACCCAACCCAACACAAACCAACCGAACTGAACGTTGTTGGTAGCATTTGCGTTGTATTTTCCTGTATTTTGTCACATTATTGACAAAATAGAGTCGTTATTGCAGAAGAATGGTAAAATTGTATAATAAAATATACTCAGCCGTTTATATTGACACGATTTTCAAAACAACTGAACGTTGTTGGTAGCATTTGCGTTGTATTTTCCTGTATTTCGTCTCTTTCTTGACAAAATCGAGTCGTTATTGCAAAAGAATGATAAAATTGTATAATAAAATAGACTCAGCCGTTTATATTGACACGATTTTCAAAACAACTGAACGTTATTGGTAGCATGTGCATTGTATTTTCCTGTGTTTTGTCACATTCTTGACAAAATCGAGCCGCTATTGCAGAAGAATGGTAAAATTGTATAATAAAATATACTCAGCCGCTTATTTGACACGATTTTCAAAACAACTGTACGTTATTGGTAGCATTTGCGTTCTATTTTCCAGTGTTTTGTCACATTCTTGACAAAATCGAGCCGCTATTGCAGAAGAATGGTAAAATTGTATAACAAAATAGACAACCGTTTATTATGACACTATTTTCAAAGGAATTGAACGTTATTGGTAGCTTTTACGTTCTATTTTCCTATATTTTGTCACATTCTTGACAAAATCGAGCCGCTATTGCAGAGGAATGGTAAAATTGCACAATAAAATAGACTCAGCCGTTTATATTGACACGATTTTCAAAACAACTGAACGTTATTGGTAGCATTTGCGTTGTATTTTCCTGTATTTTGTCACATTCTTTACAAAATCGAGCCGCTATTGCAGAAGAATGGTAAAATTGAATGATAAAATAGACAACCGTTTATTTTGACACGATTTTCAAAGGAATTGAACGTTATTGGTAGCTTTTGCGTTCTATTTTCCTATACTTTGTCACATTCTTGACAAAATCAAGCCGCTATTGCAGAAGAATGGTAAAATTGTATAATAACATAGACTCAGCTGTTTATATTGACACGATTTTCAAAACAACTGAACGTTATTGGTAGCATTTGCGTTGTATTTTCATGTATTTTGTAACATTCTTGACAAAATCGAACAGCTATTGCAGAAGAATGGTAAAATTGTATAATAAAATATACTCAGCCGTTTATATTGACACGATTTTCAAAACAACTGAACGTTATTGGTAGCATTTGCGTTGTATTTTCCTGCATAGGTCTTGTGAATGCGAATAGGCCCGTTTCAGGTACAAAACCGGACCGTTGCACCGCGCGCGGCACTTGCCATTTTTTCTCCATCGGTTCAGGTCCGACAGTCCGATGCTCGGTGACGACCGCAGGCTGGCGCGATGCATCCGTCTTGTGAATGCGCAAGTCCAGCCCATCCCAGAGCAACTCAACCATAACTCATCCAACCCAACCGAACGTGATCTGACCCAACCCAACCCAACACAAACCAACCGAACTGAACGTTGTTGGTAGCATTTGCGTTGTATTTTCCTGTATTTTGTCACATTATTGACAAAATCGAGTCGTTATTGCAGAAGAATGGTAAAATTGTATAATAAAATATACTCAGCCGTTTATATTGACACGATTTTCAAAACAACTGAACGTTGTTGGTAGCATTTGCGTTGTATTTTCCTGTATTTCGTCTCTTTCTTGACAAAATCGAGTCGTTATTGCAAAAGAATGATAAAATTGTATAATAAAATAGACTCAGCCGTTTATATTGACACGATTTTCAAAACAACTGAACGTTATTGGTAGCATGTGCATTGTATTTTCCTGTGTTTTGTCACATTCTTGACAAAATCGAGCCGCTATTGCAGAAGAATGGTAAAATTGTATAATAAAATATACTCAGCCGCTTATTTGACACGATTTTCAAAACAACTGTACGTTATTGGTAGCATTTGCGTTCTATTTTCCAGTGTTTTGTCACATTCTTGACAAAATCGAGCCGCTATTGCAGAAGAATGGTAAAATTGTATAACAAAATAGACAACCGTTTATTATGACACTATTTTCAAAGGAATTGAACGTTATTGGTAGCTTTTACGTTCTATTTTCCTATATTTTGTCACATTCTTGACAAAATCGAGCCGCTATTGCAGAGGAATGGTAAAATTGCACAATAAAATAGACTCAGCCGTTTATATTGACACGATTTTCAAAACAACTGAACGTTATTGGTAGCATTTGCGTTGTATTTTCCTGTATTTTGTCACATTCTTTACAAAATCGAGCCGCTATTGCAGAAGAATGGTAAAATTGAATGATAAAATAGACAACCGTTTATTTTGACACGATTTTCAAAGGAATTGAACGTTATTGGTAGCTTTTGCGTTCTATTTTCCTATACTTTGTCACATTCTTGACAAAATCAAGCCGCTATTGCAGAAGAATGGTAAAATTGTATAATAACATAGACTCAGCTGTTTATATTGACACGATTTTCAAAACAACTGAACGTTATTGGTAGCATTTGCGTTGTATTTTCATGTATTTTGTAACATTCTTGACAAAATCGAACAGCTATTGCAGAAGAATGGTAAAATTGTATAATAAAATATACTCAGCCGTTTATATTGACACGATTTTCAAAACAACTGAACGTTATTGGTAGCATTTGCGTTGTATTTTCCTGCATCGGTCTTGTGGATCCGAATAGGCCCGTTTCAGGTACAAAACCGGTCCGTTGCACCGCGCGCGGCACTTGCCATTTTTTCTCCATCGGTTCAGGTCCGACAGTCCGATGCTCGGTGACGACCGCAGGCTGGCGCGATGCATCCGTCTTGTGAATGCGCAAGTCCAGCCCATCCCAGAGCAACTCAACCATAACTCATCCAACCCAACCGAACGTGATCTGACCCAACCCAACCCAACACAAACCAACCGAACTGAACGTTGTTGGTAGCATTTGCGTTGTATTTTCCTGTATTTTGTCACATTATTGACAAAATCGAGTCGTTATTGCAGAAGAATGATAAAATTGTATAATCAAATAGACTCAGCCGTTTATTTGACACGATTTTCAAAACAACTGTACGTTATTGGTAGCATTTGCGTTCTATTTTCCTGTGTTTTGTCACATTCTTGACAAAATCGAGCCGCTATTGCAGAAGAATGGTAAAATTGTATAATAAAATAGACAACCGTTTATTATGACACTATTTTCAAAGGAATTGAACGTTATTGGTAGCTTTTACGTTCTATTTTCCTAAATTTTGTCACATTCTTGACAAAATCGAGCCGCTATTGCAGAGGAATGGTAAAATTGCACAATAAAATAGACTCAGCCGTTTATATTGACACGATTTTCAAAACAAATGAACGTTATTGGTAGCATTTGCGTTGTATTTTCCTGTATTTTCTCACATTCTTTACAAAATCGAGCCGCTATTGCAGAAGAATGGTAAAATTGAATGATAAAATAGACAACCGTTTATTTTGACACGATTTTCAAAGGAATTGAACGTTATTGGTAGCTTTTACGTTCTATTTTCCTATATTTTGTCACATTCTTGACAAAATCGAGCCGCTATTGCAGAGGAATGGTAAAATTGCACCATAAAATAGACTCAGCCGTTTATATTGACACGATTTTCAAAACAACTGAACGTTGTTGGTAGCATTCGCGTTGCATTTTCCTGCATTGTGTCACATTCTTGACAAAATCGAGCCGCTATTACAGAGGAATGGTAAAATTGTATAATGAAATAGACGCAGCCGTTTATATTGACACGATTTTCAAAACAACTGAACGTTATTGGTAGCATTTGCGTTGGATTTTCCTGTATTTTGTCACATTCTTTACAAAATCGAGCCGCTATTGCAGAAGAATGGTAAAATTGAATGATAAAATAGACAACCGTTTATTTTGACACGATTTTCAAAGGAATTGAACGTTATTGGTAGCTTTTGCGTTCTATTTTCCTGTATTTTGTCACATTCTTGACAAAATCGGGCCGTTATTGCAGAAGAATGGTAAAATTGTATAATAAAATATACTCAGCCGTTTAGATTGACACGATTTTCAAAAGAACTGAACGTTATTGGTAGCATTTGCGTTGTATTTTCCTGTATTTTGTCACATTCTTGACAAAATCGAGCCGCTATTGCAGAGGAATGGTAAAATTGTATAAAAAAATATACTCAGCCGTTTATATTGACACGATTTTCAAAACAACTGAACGTTATTGGTAGCATTTGCGTTGTATTTTCATGTATTTTGTAACATTCTTGACAAAATCGAGCAGCTATTGCAGAAGAATGGTAAAATTGAATTATAAAATAGACAACCGTTTATTTTGACACGATTTTCAAAGGAATTGAACGTTATTGGTAGCTTTTGCGTTCTATTTTCCTATACTTTGTCACATTCTTGACAAAACCAAGCCGCTATTGCAGAAGAATGGTAAAATTGTATAATAAAATATACTCAGCCGTTTATATTGACACGATTTTCAAAACAACTGAACGTTATTGGTAGCATTTGCGTTGTATTTTCCTGCATAGGTCTTGTGAATGCGAATAGGCCCGTTTCAGGTACAAAACCGGACCGTTGCACCGCGCGCGGCACTTGCCATTTTTTCTCCATCGGTTCAGGTCCGACAGTCCGATGCTCGGTGACGACCGCAGGCTGGCGCGATGCATCCGTCTTGTGAATGCGCAAGTCCAGCCCATCCCAGAGCAACTCAACCATAACTCATCCAACCCAACCGAACGTGATCTGACCCAACCCAACCCAACACAAACCAACCGAACTGAACGTTGTTGGTAGCATTTGCGTTGTATTTTCCTGTATTTTGTCACATTATTGACAAAATCGAGTCGTTATTGCAGAAGAATGGTAAAATTGTATAATAAAATATACTCAGCCGTTTATATTGACACGATTTTCAAAACAACTGAACGTTATTGGTAGCATGTGCATTGTATTTTCCTGTGTTTTGTCACATTCTTGACAAAATCGAGCCGCTATTGCAGAAGAATGGTAAAATTGTATAATAAAATATACTCAGCCGCTTATTTGACACGATTTTCAAAACAACTGTACGTTATTGGTAGCATTTGCGTTCTATTTTCCAGTGTTTTGTCACATTCTTGACAAAATCGAGCCGCTATTGCAGAAGAATGGTAAAATTGTATAACAAAATAGACAACCGTTTATTATGACACTATTTTCAAAGGAATTGAACGTTATTGGTAGCTTTTACGTTCTATTTTCCTATATTTTGTCACATTCTTGACAAAATCGAGCCGCTATTGCAGAGGAATGGTAAAATTGCACAATAAAATAGACTCAGCCGTTTATATTGACACGATTTTCAAAACAACTGAACGTTATTGGTAGCATTTGCGTTGTATTTTCCAGTGTTTTGTCACATTCTTGACAAAATCGAGCCGCTATTGCAGAAGAATGGTAAAATTGTATAACAAAATAGACAACCGTTTATTATGACACTATTTTCAAAGGAATTGAACGTTATTGGTAGCTTTTACGTTCTATTTTCCTATATTTTGTCACATTCTTGACAAAATCGAGCCGCTATTGCAGAGGAATGGTAAAATTGCACAATAAAATAGACTCAGCCGTTTATATTGACACGATTTTCAAAACAACTGAACGTTATTGGTAGCATTTGCGTTGTATTTTCCTGTATTTTGTCACATTCTTTACAAAATCGAGCCGCTATTGCAGAAGAATGGTAAAATTGAATGATAAAATAGACAACCGTTTATTTTGACACGATTTTCAAAGGAATTGAACGTTATTGGTAGCTTTTGCGTTCTATTTTCCTATACTTTGTCACATTCTTGACAAAATCAAGCCGCTATTGCAGAAGAATGGTAAAATTGTATAATAACATAGACTCAGCTGTTTATATTGACACGATTTTCAAAACAACTGAACGTTATTGGTAGCATTTGCGTTGTATTTTCATGTATTTTGTAACATTCTTGACAAAATCGAACAGCTATTGCAGAAGAATGGTAAAATTGTATAATAAAATATACTCAGCCGTTTATATTGACACGATTTTCAAAACAACTGAACGTTATTGGTAGCATTTGCGTTGTATTTTCCTGCATCGGTCTTGTGGATCCGAATAGGCCCGTTTCAGGTACAAAACCGGACCGTTGCACCGCGCGCGGCACTTGCCATTTTTTCTCCATCGGTTCAGGTCCGACAGTCCGATGCTCGGTGACGACCGCAGGCTGGCGCGATGCATCCGTCTTGTGAATGCGCAAGTCCAGCCCATCCCAGAGCAACTCAACCATAACTCATCCAACCCAACCGAACGTGATCTGACCCAACCCAACCCAACACAAACCAACCGAACTGAACGTTGTTGGTAGCATTTGCGTTGTATTTTCCTGTATTTTGTCACATTATTGACAAAATCGAGTCGTTATTGCAGAAGAATGATAAAATTGTATAATCAAGTAGACTCAGCCGTTTATTTGACACGATTTTCAAAACAACTGTACGTTATTGGTAGCATTTACGTTCTATTCTCCTGTATTTTGACCCATTCTTGGCAAAATCGAGCCGTTATTGCAGAGGAATGGTAAAATTGTATAATAAAATAGACTCAGCCGTTTATTTGACACGATTTTCAAAACAACTGAACGTTTTTGGTAGCATTTGCGTTGTATTTTCATGTATTTTGTAACATTCTTGACAAAATCGAGCAGCTATTGCAGAAGAATGGTAAAATTGAATGATAAAATAGACAACCGTTTATTTTGACACGATTTTCAAAGGAATTGAACGTTATTGGTAGCTTTTGCGTTCTATTTTCCTATACTTTGTCACATTATTGACAAAATCAAGCCGCTATTGCAGAAGAATGGTAAAATTGTATAATAAAATAGACTCAGCTGTTTATATTGACACGATTTTCAAAACAACTGAACGTTATTGGTAGCATTTGCGTTGTATTTTCATGTATTTTGTAACATTCTTGACAAAATCGAACAGCTATTGCAGAAGAATGGTAAAATTGTATAATAAAATATACTCAGCCGTTTAAATTGACAGGATTTTCAAAACAACTGAACGTTATTGGTAGCATTTGCGTTGTATTTTCCTGTATTTTGTCACATTATTGACAAAATCGAGTCGTTATTGCAGAAGAATGGTAAAATTGTATAATAATATATACTCAGCCGTTTATATTGACACGATTTTCAAAACAACTGAACGTTGTTGGTAGCATGTGCATTGTATTTTCCTGTGTTTTGTCACATTCTTGACAAAATCGAGCCGCTATTGCAGAAGAATGGTAAAATTGTATAATAAAATATACTCAGCCGTTTATTTGACACGATTTTCAAAACAACTGTACGTTATTGGTAGCATTTGCGTTATATTTTCCTGTGTTTTGTCACATTCTTGGCAAAATCGAGCCGCTATTGCAGAAGAATGGTAAAATTGTATAATAAAATATACTCAGCCGTTTATTTGACACGATTTTCAAAACAACTGTACGTTATTGGTAGCATTTGCGTTATATTTTCCTGTGTTTTGTCACATTCTTGACAAAATCGAGCCGCTATTGCAGAAGAATGGTAAAATTGTATAATAAAATAGACAACCGTTTATTATGACACTATTTTCAAAGGAATTGAACGTTATTGGTAGCTTTTACGTTCTATTTTCCTATATTTTGTCACATTCTTGACAAAATCGAGCCGCTATTGCAGAGGAATGGTAAAATTGCACAATAAAATAGACTCAGCCGTTTATATTGACACGATTTTCAAAACAAATGAACGTTATTGGTAGCATTTGCGTTGTATTTTCCTGTATTTTCTCACATTCTTTACAAAATCGAGCCGCTATTGCAGAAGAATGGTAAAATTGAATGATAAAATAGACAACCGTTTATTTTGACACGATTTTCAAAGGAATTGAACGTTATTGGTAGCTTTTACGTTCTATTTTCCTATATTTTGTCACATTCTTGACAAAATCGAGCCGCTATTGCAGAGGAATGGTAAAATTGCACCATAAAATAGACTCAGCCGTTTATATTGACACGATTTTCAAAACAACTGAACGTTGTTGGTAGCATTCGCGTTGCATTTTCCTGCATTGTGTCACATTCTTGACAAAATCGAGCCGCTATTACAGAGGAATGGTAAAATTGTATAATGAAATAGACGCAGCCGTTTATATTGACACGATTTTCAAAACAACTGAACGTTATTGGTAGCATTTGCGTTGCATTTTCCTGTATTTCGTCACATTCTTGACAAAATCGAGCCGTTATTGCAGAGGGATGGTAAAACTGTATAATAAAATAGACAATCGTTTATTTTGATACGATTTTCAAAAGAACTGAACGTTGTTGGTAGCATTCGCGTTGCATTTTCCTGCATTTTGTCACATTCTTGACAAAATCGAGCCGTTATTGCAGAGGAATGGTAAAATTGTATAATTAAATAGACTCAGCCGTTTATTTGACACGATTTTCAAAACAACTGAACGTTATTGGTAGCATTTGCGTTGTATTTTCCTGTATTTTGTCACATTCTTGACAAAATCGAGCCGCTATTGCAGAAGAATGGTAAAATTGTATAATAAAATAGACTCAGCTGTTTATATTGACACGATTTTCAAAACAACTGAACGTTATGGGTAGCATTTGCGTTGTATTTTCCTGTATTTTGTCACATTCTTTACAAAATCGAGCCGCTATTGCAGAAGAATGGTAAAATTGAATGATAAAATAGACAACCGTTTATTTTGACACTATTTTCAAAGGAATTGAACATTATTGGTAGCTTTTGCGTTGCATTTTCCTGTATTTCGTCACATTCTTGACAAAATCGAGCCGTTATTGCAGAGGGATGGTAAAACTGTATAATAAAATAGACAATCGTTTATTTTGATACGATTTTCAAAAGAACTGAACGTTGTTGGTAGCATTCGCGTTGCATTTTCCTGCATTTTGTCACATTCTTGACAAAATCGAGCCGTTATTGCAGAGGAATGGTAAAATTGTATAATTAAATAGACTCAGCCGTTTATTTGACACGATTTTCAAAACAACTGAACGTTATTGGTAGCATTTGCGTTGTATTTTCCTGTATTTTGTCACATTCTTGACAAAATCGAGCCGCTATTGCAGAAGAATGGTAAAATTGTATAATAAAATAGACTCAGCTGTTTATATTGACACGATTTTCAAAACAACTGAACGTTATGGGTAGCATTTGCGTTGTATTTTCCTGCATCGGTCTTGTGGATCCGAATAGGCCCGTTTCAGGTACAAAACCGGACCGTTGCACCGCGCGCGGCACTTGCCATTTTTTCTCCATCGGTTCAGGTCCGACAGTCCGATGCTCGGTGACGACCGCAGGCTGGCGCGATGCATCCGTCTTGTGAATGCGCAAGTCCAGCCCATCCCAGAGCAACTCAACCATAACTCATCCAACCCAACCGAACGTGATCTGACCCAACCCAACCCAACACAAACCAACCGAACTGAACGTTGTTGGTAGCATTTGCGTTGTATTTTCCTGTATTTTGTCACATTATTGACAAAATCGAGTCGTTATTGCAGAAGAATGATAAAATTGTATAATAAAATAGACTCAGCCGTTTATATTGACACGATTTTCAAAACAACTGAACGTTATTGGTAGCATGTGCATTGTATTTTCCTGTGTTTTGTCACATTCTTGACAAAATCGAGCCGCTATTGCAGAAGAATGGTAAAATTGTATAATAAAATATACTCAGCCGTTTATTTGACACGATTTTCAAAACAACTGTACGTTATTGGTAGCATTTGCGTTCTATTTTCCTGTGTTTTGTCACATTCTTGACAAAATCGAGCCGCTATTGCAGAAGAATGGTAAAATTGTATAATAAAATAGACAACCGTTTATTATGACACTATTTTCAAAGGAATTGAACGTTATTGGTAGCTTTTACGTTCTATTTTCCTAAATTTTGTCACATTCTTGACAAAATCGAGCCGCTATTGCAGAGGAATGGTAAAATTGCACAATAAAATAGACTCAGCCGTTTATATTGACACGATTTTCAAAACAAATGAACGTTATTGGTAGCATTTGCGTTGTATTTTCCTGTATTTTCTCACATTCTTTACAAAATCGAGCCGCTATTGCAGAAGAATGGTAAAATTGAATGATAAAATAGACAACCGTTTATTTTGACACGATTTTCAAAGGAATTGAACGTTATTGGTAGCTTTTACGTTCTATTTTCCTATATTTTGTCACATTCTTGACAAAATCGAGCCGCTATTGCAGAGGAATGGTAAAATTGCACCATAAAATAGACTCAGCCGTTTATATTGACACGATTTTCAAAACAACTGAACGTTGTTGGTAGCATTCGCGTTGCATTTTCCTGCATTGTGTCACATTCTTGACAAAATCGAGCCGCTATTACAGAGGAATGGTAAAATTGTATAATGAAATAGACGCAGCCGTTTATATTGACACGATTTTCAAAACAACTGAACGTTATTGGTAGCATTTGCGTTGCATTTTCCTGTATTTCGTCACATTCTTGACAAAATCGAGCCGTTATTGCAGAGGGATGGTAAAACTGTATAATAAAATAGACAATCGTTTATTTTGATACGATTTTCAAAAGAACTGAACGTTGTTGGTAGCATTCGCGTTGCATTTTCCTGCATTTTGTCACATTCTTGACAAAATCGAGCCGTTATTGCAGAGGAATGGTAAAATTGTATAATTAAATAGACTCAGCCGTTTATTTGACACGATTTTCAAAACAACTGAACGTTATTGGTAGCATTTGCGTTGTATTTTCCTGTATTTTGTCACATTCTTGACAAAATCGAGCCGCTATTGCAGAAGAATGGTAAAATTGTATCATAAAATAGACTCAGCTGTTTATATTGACACGATTTTCAAAACAACTGAACGTTATGGGTAGCATTTGCGTTGTATTTTCCTGTATTTTGTCACATTCTTGACAAAATCGAGCCGCTATTGCAGAAGAATGGTAAAATTGAATGATAAAATAGACAACCGTTTATTTTGACACTATTTTCAAAGGAATTGAACATTATTGGTAGCTTTTGCGTTCTATTTTCCTGTATTTTGTCACATTCTTGACAAAATCGGGCCGTTATTGCAGAAGAATGGTGAAATTGTTTAATAAAATATACTCAGCCGTTTAGATTGACACGATTTTCAAAAGAACTGAACGTTATTGGTAGCATTTGCGTTGTATTTTCCTGTATTTTGTCACATTCTTGACAAAATCGAGCCGCTAATGCTGAGGAATGGTAAAATTGTATAATAAAATAGACTCAGCCGTTTATATTGACACGATTTTCAAAACAACTGAACGTTATTGGTAGCATTTGCGTTGTATTTTCCTGTATTTCGTAACATTCTTGACAAAATTGAGCCGCTATTGCAGAGGAATGGTAAAACTGTATAATAAAATAGACAATCGTTTATTTTGACACGATTTTCCATGGAATTGAACGTGATTGGTAGCTTTTACGTTCTATTCTCCTGTATTTTGACCCATTCTTGGCAAAATCGAGCTGTTATTGCAGAGGAATGGTAAAATTGTATAATAAAATAGACTCAGCCGTTTATTTGACACGATTTTCAAAACAACTGAACGTTTTTGGTAGCATTTGCGTTGTATTTTCATGTATTTTGTAACATTCTTGACAAAATCGAGCAGCTATTGCAGAAGAATGGTAAAATTGAATGATAAAATAGACAACCGTTTATTTTGACACGATTTTCAAAGGAATTGAACGTTATTGGTAGCTTTTGCGTTCTATTTTCCTATACTTTGTCACATTCTTGACAAAATCAAGCCGCTATTGCAGAAGAATGGTAAAATTGTATAATAAAATAGACTCAGCTGTTTATATTGACACGATTTTCAAAACAACTGAACGTTATTGGTAGCATTTGCGTTGTATTTTCATGTATTTTGTAACATTCTTGACAAAATCGAACAGCTATTGCAGAAGAATGGTAAAATTGTATAATAAAATATACTCAGCCGTTTATATTGACAGGATTTTCAAAACAACTGAACGTTATTGGTAGCATTTGCGTTGTATTTTCCTGTATTTTGTCACATTATTGACAAAATCGAGTCGTTATTGCAGAAGAATGGTAAAATTGTATAATAAAATATACTCAGCCGTTTATATTGACACGATTTTCAAAACAACTGAACGTTGTTGGTAGCATTTGCGTTGTATTTTCCTGTATTTCGTCTCTTCCTTGACAAAATCGAGTCGTTATTGCAGAAGAATGATAAAATTGTATAATAAAATAGACTCAGCCGTTTATATTGACACGATTTTCAAAACAACTGAACGTTATTGGTAGCATGTGCATTGTATTTTCCTGTGTTTTGTCACATTCTTGACAAAATCGAGCCGCTATTGCAGAAGAATGGTAAAATTGTATAATAAAATAGACTCAGCCGTTTATATTGACCCGATTTTCAAAACAACTGAACGTTATTGGTAGCATGTGCATTGTATTTTCCTGTGTTTTGTCACATTCTTGACAAAATCGAGCCGCTATTGCAGAAGAATGGTAAAATTGTATAATAAAATATACTCAGCCGTTTATTTGACACGATTTTCAAAACAACTGTACGTTATTGGTAGCATTTGCGTTCTATTTTCCTGTGTTTTGTCACATTCTTGACAAAATCGAGCCGCTATTGCAGAAGAATGGTAAAATTGTATAATAAAATAGACAACCGTTTATTATGACACTATTTTCAAAGGAATTGAACGTTATTGGTAGCTTTTACGTTCTATTTTCCTATATTTTGTCACATTCTTGACAAAATCGAGCCGCTATTGCAGAGGAATGGTAAAATTGCACAATAAAATAGACTCAGCCGTTTATATTGACACGATTTTCAAAACAAATGAACGTTATTGGTAGCATTTGCGTTGTATTTTCCTGTATTTCGTAACATTCTTGACAAAATTGAGCCGCTATTGCAGAGGAATGGTAAAACTGTATAATAAAATAGACAATCGTTTATTTTGACACGATTTTCCATGGAATTGAACGTGATTGGTAGCTTTTACGTTCTATTCTCCTGTATTTTGACCCATTCTTGGCAAAATCGAGCCGTTATTGCAGAGGAATGGTAAAATTGTATAATAAAATAGACTCAGCCGTTTATTTGACACGATTTTCAAAACAACTGAACGTTTTTGGTAGCATTTGCGTTGTATTTTCATGTATTTTGTAACATTCTTGACAAAATCGAGCAGCTATTGCAGAAGAATGGTAAAATTGAATGATAAAATAGACAACCGTTTATTTTGACACGATTTTCAAAGGAATTGAACGTTATTGGTAGCTTTTGCGTTCTATTTTCCTATACTTTGTCACATTCTTGACAAAATCAAGCCGCTATTGCAGAAGAATGGTAAAATTGTATAATAAAATAGACTCAGCTGTTTATATTGACACGATTTTCAAAACAACTGAACGTTATTGGTAGCATTTGCGTTGTATTTTCATGTATTTTGTAACATTCTTGACAAAATCGAACAGCTATTGCAGAAGAATGGTAAAATTGTATAATAAAATATACTCAGCCGTTTATATTGACAGGATTTTCAAAACAACTGAACGTTATTGGTAGCATTTGCGTTGTATTTTCCTGTATTTTGTCACATTATTGACAAAATCGAGTCGTTATTGCAGAAGAATGGTAAAATTGTATAATAAAATATACTCAGCCGTTTATATTGACACGATTTTCAAAACAACTGAACGTTGTTGGTAGCATTTGCGTTGTATTTTCCTGTATTTCGTCTCTTCCTTGACAAAATCGAGTCGTTATTGCAGAAGAATGATAAAATTGTATAATAAAATAGACTCAGCCGTTTATATTGACACGATTTTCAAAACAACTGAACGTTATTGGTAGCATGTGCATTGTATTTTCCTGTGTTTTGTCACATTCTTGACAAAATCGAGCCGCTATTGCAGAAGAATGGTAAAATTGTATAATAAAATAGACTCAGCCGTTTATATTGACCCGATTTTCAAAACAACTGAACGTTATTGGTAGCATGTGCATTGTATTTTCCTGTGTTTTGTCACATTCTTGACAAAATCGAGCCGCTATTGCAGAAGAATGGTAAAATTGTATAATAAAATATACTCAGCCGTTTATTTGACACGATTTTCAAAACAACTGAACGTTATTGGTAGCATTTGCGTTCTATTTTCCTGTGTTTTGTCACATTCTTGACAAAATCGAGCCGCTATTGCAGAAGAATGGTAAAATTGTATAATAAAATAGACAACCGTTTATTATGACACTATTTTCAAAGGAATTGAACGTTATTGGTAGCTTTTACGTTCTATTTTCCTATATTTTGTCACATTCTTGACAAAATCGAGCCGCTATTGCAGAGGAATGGTAAAATTGCACAATAAAATAGACTCAGCCGTTTATATTGACACGATTTTCAAAACAAATGAACGTTATTGGTAGCATTTGCGTTGTATTTTCCTGTATTTTCTCACATTCTTTACAAAATCGAGCCGCTATTGCAGAAGAATGGTAAAATTGAATGATAAAATAGACAACCGTTTATTTTGACACGATTTTCAAAGGAATTGAACGTTATTGGTAGCTTTTACGTTCTATTTTCCTATATTTTGTCACATTCTTGACAAAATCGAGCCGCTATTGCAGAGGAATGGTAAAATTGCACCATAAAATAGACTCAGCCGTTTATATTGACACGATTTTCAAAACAACTGAACGTTGTTGGTAGCATTCGCGTTGCATTTTCCTGCATTGTGTCACATTCTTGACAAAATCGAGCCGCTATTACAGAGGAATGGTAAAATTGTATAATGAAAAAGACGCAGCCGTTTATATTGACACGATTTTCAAAACAACTGAACGTTATTGGTAGCATTTGCGTTGCATTTTCCTGTATTTCGTCACATTCTTGACAAAATCGAGCCGTTATTGCAGAGGGATGGTAAAACTGTATAATAAAATAGACAATCGTTTATTTTGATACGATTTTCAAAAGAACTGAACGTTGTTGGTAGCATTCGCGTTGCATTTTCCTGCATTTTGTCACATTCTTGACAAAATCGAGCCGTTATTGCAGAGGAATGGTAAAATTGTATAATTAAATAGACTCAGCCGTTTATTTGACACGATTTTCAAAACAACTGAACGTTATTGGTAGCATTTGCGTTGTATTTTCCTGTATTTTGTCACATTCTTGACAAAATCGAGCCGCTATTGCAGAAGAATGGTAAAATTGTATAATAAAATAGACTCAGCTGTTTATATTGACACGATTTTCAAAACAACTGAACGTTATGGGTAGCATTTGCGTTGTATTTTCCTGTATTTTGTCACATTCTTTACAAAATCGAGCCGCTATTGCAGAAGAATGGTAAAATTGAATGATAAAATAGACAACCGTTTATTTTGACACTATTTTCAAAGGAATTGAACATTATTGGTAGCTTTTGCGTTGCATTTTCCTGTATTTCGTCACATTCTTGACAAAATCGAGCCGTTATTGCAGAGGGATGGTAAAACTGTATAATAAAATAGACAATCGTTTATTTTGATACGATTTTCAAAAGAACTGAACGTTGTTGGTAGCATTCGCGTTGCATTTTCCTGCATTTTGTCACATTCTTGACAAAATCGAGCCGTTATTGCAGAGGAATGTTAAAATTGTATAATTAAATAGACTCAGCCGTTTATTTGACACGATTTTCAAAACAACTGAACGTTATTGGTAGCATTTGCGTTGTATTTTCCTGTATTTTGTCACATTCTTGACAAAATCGAGCCGCTATTGCAGAAGAATGGTAAAATTGTATAATAAAATAGACTCAGCTGTTTATATTGACACGATTTTCAAAACAACTGAACGTTATGGGTAGCATTTGCGTTGTATTTTCCTGTATTTTGTCACATTCTTTACAAAATCGAGCCGCTATTGCAGAAGAATGGTAAAATTGAATGATAAAATAGACAACCGTTTATTTTGACACTATTTTCAAAGGAATTGAACATTATTGGTAGCTTTTGCGTTCTATTTTCCTGTATTTTGTCACATTCTTGACAAAATCGGGCCGTTATTGCAGAAGAATGGTGAAATTGTTTAATAAAATATACTCAGCCGTTTAGATTGACACGATTTTCAAAAGAACTGAACGTTATTGGTAGCATTTGCGTTGTATTTTCATGTATTTTGTAGCATTCTTGACAAAATCGAGCCGCTATTGCAGAAGAATGGTAAAATTGTATAATAAAATATACTCAGCCGTTTATTTGACACGATTTTCAAAACAACTGTACGTTATTGGTAGCATTTGCGTTATATTTTCCTGTGTTTTGTCACATTCTTGACAAAATCGAGCCGCTATTGCAGAAGAATGGTAAAATTGTATAATAAAATAGACAACCGTTTATTATGACACTATTTTCAAAGGAATTGAACGTTATTGGTAGCTTTTACGTTCTATTTTCCTGTATTTTGTCACATTCTTGACAAAATCGAGCCGCTATTGCAGAAGAATGGTAAAATTGTATAATAAAATAGACTCAGCTGTTTATATTGACACGATTTTCAAAACAACTGAACGTTATGGGTAGCATTTGCGTTGTATTTTCCTGTATTTTGTCACATTCTTTACAAAATCGAGCCGCTATTGCAGAAGAATGGTAAAATTGAATGATAAAATAGACAACCGTTTATTTTGACACTATTTTCAAAGGAATTGAACATTATTGGTAGCTTTTGCGTTCTATTTTCCTGTATTTAGTCACATTCTTGACAAAATCGGGCCGTTATTGCAGAAGAATGGTGAAATTGTTTAATAAAATATACTCAGCCGTTTAGATTGACACGATTTTCAAAAGAACTGAACGTTATTGGTAGCATTTGCGTTGTATTTTCCTGTATTTTGTCACATTCTTGACAAAATCGAGCCGCTATTGCAGAAGAATGGTAAAATTGTATAATAAAATAGACTCAGCTGTTTATATTGACACGATTTTCAAAACAACTGAACGTTATGGGTAGCATTTGCGTTGTATTTTCCTGTATTTCGTAACATTCTTGACAAAATTGAGCCGCTATTGCAGAGGAATGGTAAAACTGTATAATAAAACAGACAATCGTTTATTTTGACACGATTTTCCATGGAATTGAACGTGATTGGTAGCTTTTACGTTCTATTCTCCTGTATTTTGACCCATTCTTGGCAAAATCGAGCCATTATTGCAGAGGAATGGTAAAATTGTATAATAAAATAGTCTCAGCCGTTTATTTGACACGATTTTCAAAACAACTGAACGTTTTTGGTAGCATTTGCGTTGTATTTTCATGTATTTTGTAACATTCTTGACAAAATCGAGCAGCTATTGCAGAAGAATGGTAAAATTGAATGATAAAATAGACAACCGTTTATTTTGACACGATTTTCAAAGGAATTGAACGTTATTGCTAGCTTTTGCGTTCTATTTTCCTATACTTTGTCACATTCTTGACAAAATCAAGCCGCTATTGCAGAAGAATGGTAAAATTGTATAATAAAATAGACTCAGCTGTTTATATTGACACGATTTTCAAAACAACTGAACGTTATTGGTAGCATTTGCGTTGTATTTTCATGTATTTTGTAACTTTCTTGACAAAATCGAACAGCTATTGCAGAAGAATGGTAAAATTGTATAATAAAATATACTCAGCCGTTTATATTGACACGATTTTCAAAACAACTGAACGTTATTGGTAGCATTTGCGTTGTATTTTCCTGCATCGGTCTTGTGAATGCGAATAGGCCCCCTTTCAGGTACAAAACCGGACCGTTGCACCGCGCGCGGGCGGCACTTGCCATTTTTTCTCCATCGGTTCAGGTCCGACAGTCCGATGCTCGGTTACGACCGCCGGCTGGCGCGATGCATCCGTCTTGTGAATGCGCAAGTCCAGCCCATCCCAGAGCAACTCAACCATAACTCATCCAACCCAACCGAACGTGATCTGACCCAACCCAACCCAACACAAACCAACCGAACTGAACGTTGTTGGTAGCATTTGCGTTTTATTTTCCTGTATTTTGTCACATTATTGCCAAATCGAGTCGTTATTGCAGAAGAATGGTAAAATTGTGTAATAAAATATACTCAGCCGTTTATATTGACACGATTTTTAAAACAACTGAACGTTGTTGGTAGCATTTGCGTAGTATTTTCCTGTGTTTTGTCACATTCTTGACAAAATCGAGCCGCTATTGCAGAAGAATGGTAAAATTGTATAATAAAATAGACTCAGCCGTTTATTTGACACGATTTTCAAAACAACTGAACGTTTTTGGTAGCATTTGCGTTGTATTTTCCTGTATTTCGTAACATTCTTGACAAAATTGAGCCGCTATTGCAGAGGAATGGTAAAACTGTATAATAAAATAGACAATCGTTTATTTTGACACGATTTTCCATGGAATTGAACGTGATTGGTAGCTTTTACGTTCTATTCTCCTGTATTTTGACCCATTCTTGGCAAAATCGAGCCGTTATTGCAGAGGAATGGTAAAATTGTATAATAAAATAGACTCAGCCGTTTATTTGACACGATTTTCAAAACAACTGAACGTTTTTGGTGGCATTTGCGTTGTATTTTCATGTATTTTGTAACATTCTTGACAAAATCGAGCAGCTATTGCAGAAGAATGGTAAAATTGAATGATAAAATAGACAACCGTTTATTTTGACACGATTTTCAAAGGAATTGAACGTTATTGGTGGCTTTTGCGTTCTATTTTCCTATACTTTGTCACATTCTTGACAAAATCAAGCCGCTATTGCAGAAGAATGGTAAAATTGTATAATAAAATAGACTCAGCTGTTTATATTGACACGATTTTCAAAACAACTGAACGTTATTGGTAGCATATGCGTTGTATTTTCATGTATTTTGTAACATTCTTGACAAAATCGAACAGCTATTGCAGAAGAATGGTAAAATTGTATAATAAAATATACTCAGCCGTTTATATTGACACGATTTTCAAAACAACTGAACGTTATTGGTAGCATTTGCGTTGTATTTTCCTGCATCGGTCTTGTGAATGCGAATAGGCCCCCTTTCAGGTACAAAACCGGACCGTTGCACCGCGCGCGGGCGGCACTTGCCATTTTTTCTCCATCGGTTCAGGTCCGACAGTCCGATGCTCGGTGACGACCGCCGGCTGGCGCGATGCATCCGTCTTGTGAATGCGCAAGTCCAGCCCATCCCAGAGCAACTCAACCATAACTCATCCAACCCAACCGAACGTGATCTGACCCAACCCAACCCAACACAAACCAACCGAACTGAACGTTGTTGGTAGCATTTGCGTTGTATTTTGCTGTATTTTGTCACATTCTTGACAAAATCAAGCCGCTATTGCAGAAGAATGGTAAAATTGTATAATAAAATAGACTCAGCTGTTTATATTGACACGATTTTCAAAACAACTGAACGTTTTTGGTAGCATTTGCGTTGTATTTTCCTGTATTTCGTCTCTTTCTTGACAAAATCGAGTCGTTATTGCAGAAGAATGATAAAATTGTATAATAAAATAGACTCAGCCGTTTATTTGACACGATTTTCAAAACAACTGAACGTTTTTGGTAGCATTTGCGTTGTATTTTCATGTATTTTGTAGCATTCTTGACAAAATCGAGCCGCTATTGCAGAAGAATGGTAAAATTGTATAATAAAATATACTCAGCCGTTTATTTGACACGATTTTCAAAACAACTGTACGTTATTGGTAGCATTTGCGTTATATTTTCCTGTGTTTTGTCACATTCTTGACAAAATCGAGCCGCTATTGCAGAAGAATGGTAAAATTGTATAATAAAATAGACAACCGTTTATTATGACACTATTTTCAAAGGAATTGAACGTTATTGGTAGCTTTTACGTTCTATTTTCCTATATTTTGTCACATTCTTGACAAAATCGAGCCGCTATTGCAGAGGAATGGTAAAATTGCACAATAAAATAGACTCAGCCGTTTATATTGACACGATTTTCAAAACAAATGAACGTTATTGGTAGCATTTGCGTTGTATTTTCCTGTATTTTGTCACATTCTTTACAAAATCGAGCCGCTATTGCAGAAGAATGGTAAAATTGAATGATAAAATAGACAACCGTTTATTTTGACACGATTTTCAAAGGAATTGAACGTTATTGGTAGCTTTTACGTTCTATTTTCCTATATTTTGTCACATTCTTGACAAAATCGAGCCGCTATTGCAGAGGAATGGTAAAATTGTATAATGAAATAGACGCAGCCGTTTATATTGACACGATTTTCAAAACAACTGAACGTTATTGGTAGCATTTGCGTTGTATTTTCCTGTATTTCGTCACATTCTTGACAAAATCGAGCCTTTATTGCAGAGGGATGGTAAAACTGTATAATAAAATAGACAATTGTTTATTTTGATACGATTTTCAAAAGAACTGAACGTTATTGGTAGCATTTGCGTTTTATTTTCCTGTATTTTGTCACATTCTTGACAAAATCCAGCAGCTATTGCAGAAGAATGGTAAAATTGTATAATAAAATAGACTCAGCTGTTTATATTGACACGATTTTCAAAACAACTGAACGTTATGGGTAGCATTTGCGTTGTATTTTCCTGTATTTTGTCACATTCTTTACAAAATCGAGCCGCTATTGCAGAAGAATGGTAAAATTGAATGATAAAATAGACAACCGTTTATTTTGACACTATTTTCAAAGGAATTGAACGTTATTGGTAGCTTTTGCGTTCTATTTTCCTGTAGTTTGTCACATTCTTGACAAAATCGGGCCGTTATTGCAGAAGAATGGTGAAATTGTTTAATAAAATATACTCAGCCGTTTAGATTGACACGATTTTCAAAAGAACTGAACGTTATTGGTAGCATTTGCGTTGTATTTTCCTGTATTTTGTCACATTGTTGACAAAATCGAGCCGCTATTGCTGAGGAATGGTAAAATTGCACAATAAAATAGACTCAGCCGTTTATATTGACACGATTTTCAAAACAACTGAACGTTATTGGTAGCATTTGCGTTGTATTTTCCTGTATTTCGTAACATTCTTGACAAAATTGAGCCGCTATTGCAGAGGAATGGTAAAACTGTATAATAAAATAGACAATCGTTTATTTTGACACGATTTTCCATGGAATTGAACGTGATTGGTAGCTTTTACGTACTATTTTCCTGGATTTTGACCCATTCTTGGCAAAATCGAGCCGTTATTGCAGAGGAATGGTAAAATTGTATAATAAAATAGACTCAGCCGTTTATTTGACATGATTTTCAAAACAACTGAACGTTTTTGGTAGCATTTGCGTTGTATTTTCATGTATTTTGTAACATTCTTGACAAAATCGAGCCGCTATTGCAGAAGAATGGTAAAATTGTATAATAAAATATACTCAGCCGTTTATTTGACACGATTTTCAAAACAACTGTACGTTATTGGTAGCATTTGCGTTCTATTTTCCTGTGTTTTGTCATATTCTTGACAAAATCGAGCCGCTATTGCAGAAGAATGGTAAAATTGTATAATAAAATAGACAACCGTTTATTATGACACTATTTTCAAAGGAATTGAACGTTATTGGTAGCTTTTACGTTCTATTTTCCTATATTTTGTCACATTCTTGACAAAATCGAGCCGCTATTGCAGAGGAATGGTAAAATTGCACAATAAAATAGACTCAGCCGTTTATATTGACACGATTTTCAAAACAAATGAACGTTATTGGTAGCATTTGCGTTGTATTTTCCTGTATTTTGTCACATTCTTTACAAAATCGAGCCGCTATTGCAGAAGAATGGTAAAATTGAATGATAAAATAGACAACCGTTTATTTTGACACGATTTTCAAAGGAATTGAACGTTATTGGTAGCTTTTACGTTCTATTTTCCTATATTTTGTCACATTCTTGACAAAATCGAGCCGCTATTGCAGAGGAATGGTAAAATTGCACAATAAAATAGACTCAGCCGTTTATATTGACACGATTTTCAAAACAACTGAACGTTGTTGGTAGCATTCGCGTTGCATTTTCCTGCATTGTGTCACATTCTTGACAAAATCGAGCCGTTATTGCAGAAGAATGGTAAAATTGTGTAATAAAATATACTCAGCCGTTTATATTGACACGATTTTCAAAACAACTGAACGTTGTTGGTAGCATTTGCGTAGTATTTTCCTGTGTTTTGTCACATTCTTGACAAAATCGAGCCGCTATTGCAGAAGAATGGTAAAATTGTATAATAAAATAGACTCAGCCGTTTATTTGACACGATTTTCAAAACAACTGAACGTTTTTGGAAGCATTTGCGTTGTATTTTCCTGTATTTCGTAACATTCTTGACAAAATTGAGCCGCTATTGCAGAGGAATGGTAAAACTGTATAATAAAATAGACAATCGTTTATTTTGACACGATTTTCCATGGAATTGAACGTGATTGGTAGCTTTTACGTTCTATTCTCCTGTATTTTGACCCATTCTTGGCAATATCGAGCCGTTATTGCAGAGGAATGGTAAAATTGTATAATAAAATAGACTCAGCCGTTTATTTGACACGATTTTCAAAACAACTGAACGTTTTTGGTGGCATTTGCGTTGTATTTTCATGTATTTTGTAACATTCTTGACAAAATCGAGCAACTATTGCAGAAGAATGGTAAAATTGAATGATAAAATAGACAACCGTTTATATTGACACGATTTTCAAAACAACTGAACGTTATTGGTAGCATTTGCGTTGTATTTTCCTGCATCGGTCTTGTGAATGCGAATAGGCCCCCTTTCAGGTACAAAACCGGACCGTTGCACCGCGCGCGGCACTTGCCATTTTTTCTCCATCGGTTCAGGTCCGACAGTCCGATGCTCGGTGGCGACCGCCGGCTGGCGCGATGCATCCGTCTTGTGAATGCGCAAGTCCAGCCCATCCCAGAGCAACTCAACCATAACTCATCCAACCCAACCGAACGTGATCTGACCCAACCCAACCCAACACAAACCAACCGAACTGAACGTTGTTGGTAGCATTTGCGTTGTATTTTGCTGTATTTTGTCACATTCTTGACAAAATCAAGCCGCTATTGCAGAAGAATGGTAAAATTGTATAATAAAATAGACTCAGCTGTTTATATTGACACGATTTTCAAAACAACTGAACGTTGTTGGTAGCATTTGCGTTGTATTTTCCTGTATTTCGTCTCTTTCTCGACAAAATCGAGTCGTTATTGCAGAAGAATGATAAAATTGTATAATAAAATAGACTCAGCCGTTTATTTGACACGATTTTCAAAACAACTGTACGTTATTGGTAGCATTTGCGTTCTATTTTCCTGTGTTTTGTCACATTCTTGACAAAATCGAGCCGCTATTGCAGAAGAATGGTAAAATTGTATAATAAAATAGACAACCGTTTATTATGACACTATTTTCAAAGGAATTGAACGTTATTGGTAGCTTTTACGTTCTATTTTCCTATATTTTGTCACATTCTTGACAAAATCGAGCCGCTATTGCAGAGGAATGGTAAAATTGCACAATAAAATAGACTCAGCCGTTTATATTGACACGATTTTCAAAACAACTGAACGTTATTGGTAGCATTTGCGTTGTATTTTCCTGTATTTCGTAACATTCTTGACAAAATTGAGCCGCTATTGCAGAGGAATGGTAAAATTGTATAATAAAATAGACTCAGCCGTTTATTTGACACGATTTTCAAAACAACTGAACGTTTTTGGTAGCATTTGCGTTGTATTTTCATGTATTTTGTCACATTCTTGACAAAATCAAGCCGCTATTGCAGAGGAATGGTAAAATTGCACAATAAAATAGACTCAGCCGTTTATATTGACACGATTTTCAAAACAACTGAACGTCATTGGTAGCATTTGCGTTGTATTTTCCTGTATTTCGTAACATTCTTGACAAAATTGAGCCGCTATTGCAGAGGAATGGTAAAATTGTATAATAAAATAGACTCAGCCGTTTATTTGACACGATTTTCAAAACAACTGAACGTTTTTGGTAGCATTTGCGTTGTATTTTCCTGTATTTTGTCACATTCTTTACAAAATCGAGCCGCTATTGCAGAAGAATGGTAAAATTGAATGATAAAATAGATAACCGTTTATTTTGACACGATTTTCAAAGGAATTGAACGTTATTGGTAGCTTTTACGTTCCATTTTCCTATATTTTGTCACATTCTTGACAAAATCGAGCCGCTATTGCAGAGGAATGGTAAAATTGCACAATAAAATAGACTCAGCCGTTTATATTGACACGATTTTCAAAACAACTGAACGTTGTTGGTAGCATTCGCGTTGCATTTTCCTGCATTGTGTCACATTCTTGACAAAATCGAGCCGTTATTGCAGAAGAATGGTAAAATTGTGTAATAAAATATACTCAGCCGTTTATATTGACACGATTTTCAAAACAACTGAACGTTGTTGGTAGCATTTGCGTAGTATTTTCCTGTATTTTGTCACATTCTTTACAAAATCGAGCCGCTATTGCAGAAGAATGGTAAAATTGAATGATAAAATAGATAACCGTTTATTTTGACACGATTTTCAAAGGAATTGAACGTTATTGGTAGCTTTTACGTTCCATTTTCCTATATTTTGTCACATTCTTGACAAAATCGAGCCGCTATTGCAGAGGAATGGTAAAATTGCACAATAAAATAGACTCAGCCGTTTATATTGACACGATTTTCAAAACAACTGAACGTTGTTGGTAGCATTCGCGTTGCATTTTCCTGCATTGTGTCACATTCTTGACAAAATCGAGCCGTTATTGCAGAAGAATGGTAAAATTGTGTAATAAAATATACTCAGCCGTTTATATTGACACGATTTTCAAAACAACTGAACGTTGTTGGTAGCATTTGCGTAGTATTTTCCTGTGTTTTGTCACATTCTTGACAAAATCGAGCCGCTATTGCAGAAGAATGGTAAAATTGTATAATAAAATAGACTCAGCCGTTTATTTGACACGATTTTCAAAACAACTGAACGTTTTTGGTAGCATTTGCGTTGTATTTTCCTGTATTTCGTAACATTCTTGACAAAATTGAGCCGCTATTGCAGAGGAATGGTAAAACTGTATAATAAAATAGACAATCGTTTATTTTGACACGATTTTCCATGGAATTGAACGTGATTGGTAGCTTTTACGTTCTACTTTCCTGTATTTTGACCCATTCTTGGCAAAATCGAGCCGTTATTGCAGAGGAATGGTAAAATTGTATAATAAAATAGACTTAGCCGTTTATTTGACACGATTTTCAAAACAACTGAACGTTTTTGGTGGCATTTGCGTTGTATTTTCATGTATTTTGTAACATTCTTGACAAAATCGAGCAGCTATTGCAGAAGAATGGTAAAATTGAATGATAAAATAGACAACCGTCTATATTGATACGATTTTCAAAACAACTGAACGTTATTGGTAGCATTTGCGTTGTATTTTCCTGCATCGGTCTTGTGAATGCGAATAGGCCCCCTTTCAGGTACAAAACCGGACCGTTGCACCGCGCGCGGCACTTGCCATTTTTTCTCCATCGGTTCAGGTCCGACAGTCCGATGCTCGGTGACGACCGCCGGCTGGCGCGATGCATCCGTCTTGTGAATGCGCAAGTCCAGCCCATCCCAGAGCAACTCAACCATAACTCATCCAACCCAACCGAACGTGATCTGACCCAACCCAACCCAACACAAACCAACCGAACTGAACGTTGTTGGTAGCATTTGCGTTGTATTTTGCTGTATTTTGTCACATTCTTGACAAAATCAAGCCGCTATTGCAGAAGAATAGTAAAATTGTATAATAAAATAGACTCAGCTGTTTATATTGACACGATTTTCAAAACAACTGAACGTTGTTGGTAGCATTTGCGTTGTATTTTCCTGTATTTCGTCTCTTTCTTGACAAAATCGAGTCGTTATTGCAGAAGAATGATAAAATTGTATAATAAAATAGACTCAGCCGTTTATTTGACACGATTTTCAAAACAACTGTACGTTATTGGTAGCATTTGCGTTCTATTTTCCTGTGTTTTGTCACATTCTTGACAAAATCGAGCCGCTATTGCAGAAGAATGGTAAAATTGTATAATAAAATAGACAACCGTTTATTATGACACTATTTTCAAAGGAATTGAACGTTATTGGTAGTTTTTACGTTCTATTTTCCTATATTTTGTCACATTCTTGACAAAATCGAGCCGCTATTGCAGAGGAATGGTAAAATTGCACAATAAAATAGACTCAGCCGTTTATATTGACACGATTTTCAAAACAACTGAACGTTATTGGTAGCATTTGCGTTGTATTTTCCTGTATTTCGTAACATTCTTGACAAAATTGAGCCGCTATTGCAGAGGAATGGTAAAATTGTATAATAAAATAGACTCAGCCGTTTATTTGACACGATTTTCAAAACAACTGAACGTTTTTGGTGGCATTTGCGTTGTATTTTCATGTATTTTGTAGCATTCTTGACAAAATCGAGCCGCTATTGCAGAAGAATGGTAAAATTGTATAATAAAATATACTCAGCCGTTTATTTGACACGATTTTCAAAACAACTGTACGTTATTGGTAGCATTTGCGTTCTATTTTCCTGTGTTTTGTCACATTCTTGACAAAATCGAGCCGCTATTGCAGAAGAAAGGTAAAATTGTATAATAAAATAGACAACCGTTTATTATGACACTATTTTCAAAGGAATTGAACGTTATTGGTAGCTTTTACGTTCTATTTTCCTATATTTTGTCACATTCTTGACAAAATCGAGCCGCTATTGCAGAGGAATGGTAAAATTGCACAATAAAATAGACTCAGCCGTTTATATTGACACGATTTTCAAAACAAATGAACGTTATTGGTAGCATTTGCGTTGTATTTTCCTGTATTTTGTCACATTCTTTACAAAATCGAGCCGCTAATGCAGAAGAATGGTAAAATTGAATGATAAAATAGACAACCGTTTATTTTGACACGATTTTCAAAGGAATTGAACGTTATTGGTAGCTTTTACGTTCTATTTTCCTATATTTTGTCACATTCTTGACAAAATCGAGCCGCTATTGCAAAGGAATGGTGAAATTGCACAATAAAATAGACTCAGCCATTTATATTGACACGATTTTCAAAACAACTGAACGTTATTGGTAGCATGTGCATTGTATTTTCCTGTGTTTTGTCACATTCTTGACAAAATCGAGCCGCTATTGCAGAGGAATGGTAAAATTGTATAATGAAATAGACGCAGCCGTTTATATTGACACGATTTTCAAAACAACTGAACGTTATTGGTAGCATTTGCGTTGTATTTTCCTGTATTTCGTCACATTCTTGACAAAATCGAGCCTTTATTGCAGAGGGATGGTAAAACTGTATAATAAAATAGACAATCGTTTATTTTGATACGATTTTCAAAAGAACTGAACGTTGTTGGTAGCATTCGCGTTGCATTTTCCTGCATTTTGTCACATTCTTGACAAAATCGAGCCGTTATTGCAGAGGAATGGTAAAATTGTATAATTAAATAGACTCAGCCGTTTATTTGACACGATTTTCAAAACAACTGAACGTTATTGGTAGCATTTGCGTTGTATTTTCCTGTATTTTGTCACATTCTTGACAAAATCGAGCAGCTATTGCAGAAGAATGGTAAAATTGTATAATAAAATAGACTCAGCTGTTTATATTGACACGATTTTCAAAACAACTGAACGTTATGGGTAGCATTTGCGTTGTATTTTCCTGTATTTTGTCACATTCTTTACAAAATCGAGCCGCTATTGCAGAAGAATGGTAAAATTGAATGATAAAATAGACAACCGTTTATTTTGACACTATTTTCAAAGGAATTGAACGTTATTGGTAGCTTTTGCGTTCTATTTTCCTGTAGTTTGTCACATTCTTGACAAAATCGGGCCGTTATTGCAGAAGAATGGTGAAATTGTTTAATAAAATATACTCAGCCGTTTAGATTGACACGATTTTCAAAAGAACTGAACGTTATTGGTAGCATTTGCGTTGTATTTTCCTGTATTTTGTCACATTCTTGACAAAATCGAGCCGCTATTGCTGAGGAATGGTAAAATTGCACAATAAAATAGACTCAGCCGTTTATATTGACACGATTTTCAAAACAACTGAACGTTATTGGTAGCATTTGCGTTGTATTTTCCTGTATTTCGTAACATTCTTGACAAAATTGAGCCGCTATTGCAGAGGAATGGTAAAATTGTATAATAAAATAGACTCAGCTGTTTATATTGACACGATTTTCAAAACAACTGAACGTTATGGGTAGCATTTGCGTTGTATTTTCCTGTATTTTGTCACATTCTTTACAAAATCGAGCCGCTATTGCAGAAGAATGGTAAAATTGAATGATAAAATAGACAACCGTTTATTTTGACACTATTTTCAAAGGAATTGAACGTTATTGGTAGCTTTTGCGTTCTATTTTCCTGTAGTTTGTCACATTCTTGACAAAATCGGGCCGTTATTGCAGAAGAATGGTGAAATTGTTTAATACAATATACTCAGCCGTTTAGATTGACACGATTTTCAAAAGAACTGAACGTTATTGGTAGCATTTGCGTTGTATTTTCCTGTATTTTGTCACATTCTTGACAAAATCGAGCCGCTATTGCTGAGGAATGGTAAAATTGCACAATAAAATAGACTCAGCCGTTTATATTGACACGATTTTCAAAACAACTGAACGTTATTGGTAGCATTTGCGTTGTATTTTCCTGTATTTCGTAACATTCTTGACAAAATTGAGCCGCTATTGCAGAGGAATGGTAAAACTGTATAATAAAATAGACAATCGTTTATTTTGACACGATTTTCCATGGAATTGAACGTGATTGGTAGCTTTTACGTTCTATTTTCCTGGATTTTGACCCATTCTTGGCAAAATCGAGCCGTTATTGCAGAGGAATGGTAAAATTGTATAATAAAATAGACTCAGCCGTTTATTTGACACGATTTTCAAAACAACTGAACGTTTTTGGTAGCATTCGTTGTATTTTCATGTATTTTGTAACATTCTTGACAAAATCGAGCCGCTATTGCAGAAGAATGGTAAAATTGTATAATAAAATATACTCAGCCGTTTATTTGACACGATTTTCAAAACAACTGTACGTTATTGGTAGCATTTGCGTTCTATTTTCCTGTGTTTTGTCACATTCTTGACAAAATCGAGCCGCTATTGCAGAAGAATGGTAAAATTGTATAATAAAATAGACAACCGTTTATTATGACACTAGTTTCAAAGGAATTGAACGTTATTGGTAGCTTTTACGTTCTATTTTCCTAAATTTTGTCACATTCTTGACAAAATCGAGCCGCTATTGCAGAGGAATGGTAAAATTGCACAATAAAATAGACTCAGCCGTTTATATTGACACGATTTTCAAAACAAATGAACGTTATTGGTAGCATTTGCGTTGTATTTTCCTGTATTTTCTCACATTCTTTACAAAATCGAGCCGCTATTGCAGAAGAATGGTAAAATTGAATGATAAAATAGACAACCGTTTATTTTGACACGATTTTCAAAGGAATTGAACGTTATTGGTAGCTTTTACGTTCTATTTTCCTATATTTTGTCACATTCTTGACAAAATCGAGCCGCTATTGCAGAGGAATGGTAAAATTGCACAATAAAATAGACTCAGCCGTTTATATTGACACGATTTTCAAAACAACTGAACGTTATGGGTAGCATTTGCGTTGTATTTTCCTGTATTTCGTCACATTCTTGACAAAATCGAGCCGTTATTGCAGAGGGATGGTAAAACTGTATAATAAAATAGACAATCGTTTATTTTGATACGATTTTCAAAAGAACTGAACGTTGTTGGTAGCATTCGCGTTGCATTTTCCTGCATTTTGTCACATTCTTGACAAAATCGAGCCGTTATTGCAAAGGAATGGTAAAATTGTATAATAAAATAGACAACCGTTTATTATGACACTATTTTCAAAGGAATTGAACGTTATTGGTAGCTTTTACGTTCTATTTTCCTATGTTTTGTCACGTTCTTGACAAAAGCGAGCCGCTATTGCAGAAGAATGGTAAAATTGAATGATAAAATAGACAAAAGTTTATTTTGACACGATTTTCAAAGGAATTGAACGTTATTGCTAGCTTTTGCGTTCTATTTTCCTATACTTTGTCACATTCTTGACAAAATCAAGCCGCTATTGCAGAAGAATGGTAAAATTGTATAATAAAATAGACTCAGCTGTTTATATTGACACGATTTTCAAAACAACTGAGCGTTATTGGTAGCATTTGCGTTGTGTTTTCATGTATTTTGTAACATTCTTGACAAAATCGAACAGCTATTGCAGAAGAATGGTAAAATTGTATAATAAAATAGACGCAGCCGTTTATATTGACACGATTTTCAAAACAACTGAACGTTATTGGTAGCATTTGCGTTGTATTTTCCTGTATTTCGTCACATTCTTGACAAAATCGAGCCGTTATTGCAGAGGGATGGTAAAACTGTATAATAAAATAGACAATCGTTTATTTTGATACGATTTTCAAAAGAACTGAACGTTGTTGGTAGCATTCGCGTTGCATTTTCCTGCATTTTGTCACATTCTTGACAAAATCGAGCCGTTATTGCAAAGGAATGGTAAAATTGTATAATTAAATAGACTCAGCCGTTTATTTGACACGATTTTCAAAACAACTGAACGTTATTGGTAGCATTTGCGTTGTATTTTCCTGTATTTTGTCACATTCTTGACAAAATCGAGCCGCTATTGCAGAAGAATGGTAAAATTGTATAATAAAATAGACTCAGCCGTTTAGATTGACACGATTTTCAAAAGAACTGAACGTTATTGGTAGCATTTGCGTTGTATTTTCCTGTATTTTGTCACATTCTTGACAAAATCGAGCCGCTATTGCTGAGGAATGGTAAAATTGTATAATAAAATATACTCAGCCGTTTATTTGACACGATTTTCAAAACAACTGAACGTTTTTGGTAGCATTTGCGTTGTATTTTCATGTATTTTGTAACATTCTTGACAAAATCGAGCAGCTATTGCAGAAGAATGGTAAAATTGAATGATAAAATAGACAACCGTTTATTTTGACCCGATTTTCAAAGGAATTGAACGTTATTGCTAGCTTTTGCGTTCTATTTTCCTATACTTTGTCACATTCTTGACAAAATCAAGCCGCTATTGCAGAAGAATGGTAAAATTGTATAATAAAATCGACTCAGCTGTTTATATTGACACGATTTTCAAAACAACTGAACGTTATTGGTAGCATTTGCGTTGTATTTTCATGTATTTTGTAACATTCTTGACAAAATCGAACAGCTATTGCAGAAGAATGGTAAAATTGTATAATAAAATATACTCAGCCGTTTATATTGACACGATTTTCAAAACAACTGAACGTTATTGGTAGCATTTGCGTTGTATTTTCCTGCATCGGTCTTGTGAATGCGAATAGGCCCCCTTTCAGGTACAAAACCGGACCGTTGCACCGCGCGCGGGCGGCACTTGCCATTTTTTCTCCATCGGTTCAGGTCCGACAGTCCGATGCTCGGTTACGACCGCCGGCTGGCGCGATGCATCCGTCTTGTGAATGCGCAAGTCCAGCCCATCCCAGAGCAACTCAACCATAACTCATCCAACCCAACCGAACGTGATCTGAACCAACCCAACCCAACACAAACCAACCGAACTGAACGTTGTTGGTAGCATTTGCGTTGTATTTTCCTGTATTTTGTCACATTATTGCCAAATCGAGTCGTTATTGCAGAAGAATGGTAAAATTGTGTAATAAAATATACTCAGCCGTTTATATTGACACGATTTTCAAAACAACTGAACGTTGTTGGTAGCATTTGCGTTGTATTTCCTGTATTTTGTCACATTCTTGACAAAATCAAGCCGCTATTGCAGAAGAATGGGTAAATTGTATAATAAAATAGACTCAGCTGTTTATATTGACACGATTTTCAAAACAACTGAACGTTATTGGTAGCATTTGCGTTGTATTTTCATGTATTTTGTAACATTCTTGACAAAATTGAGCCGCTATTGCAGAGGAATGGTAAAACTGTATAATAAAATAGACAATCGTTTATTTTGACACGATTTTCCATGGAATTGAACGTGATTGGTAGCTTTTACGTTCTATTCTCCTGTATTTTGACCCATTCTTGGCAAAATCGAGCCGTTATTGCAGAGGAATGGTAAAATTGTATAATAAAATAGACTCAGCCGTTTATTTGACACGATTTTCAAAACAACTGAACGTTTTTGGTGGCATTTGCGTTGTATTTTCATGTATTTTGTCACATTCTTGACAAAATCGAGTCATTATTGCAGAAGAATGGTAAAATTGTATAATAAAATAGACTCAGCCGTTTATATTGACACGATTTTCAAAACAACTGAACGTTGTTGGTAGTATGTGCATTGTATTTTCCTGTGTTTTGTCACATTCTTGACAAAATCGAGCCGCTATTGCAGAAGAATGGTAAAATTGAATGATAAAATAGACAACCGTTTATTTTGACACGATTTTCAAAGGAATTGAACGTTATTGGTAGCTTTTGCGTTCTATTTTCCTATACTTTGTCACATTCTTGACAAAATCAAGCCGCTATTGCAGAAGAATGGGTAAATTGTATAATAAAATAGACTCAGCTGTTTATATTGACACGATTTTCAAAACAACTGAACGTTATTGGTAGCATTTGCGTTGTATTTTCATGTATTTTGTAACATTCTTGACAAAATCGAACAGCTATTGCAGAAGAATGGTAAAATTGTATAATAAAATATACTCAGCCGTTTATATTGACACGATTTTCAAAACAACTGAACGTTATTGGTAGCATTTGCGTTGTATTTTCCTGCATCGGTCTTGTGAATGCGAATAGGCCCCCTTTCAGGTACAAAACCGGACCGTTGCACCGCGCGCGGCACTTGCCATTTTTTCTCCATCGGTTCAGGTCCGACAGTCTGATGCTCGGTGACGACCGCCGGCTGGCGCGATGCATCCGTCTTGTGAATGCGCAAGTCCAGCCCATCCCAGAGCAACTCAACCATAACTCATCCAACCCAACCGAACGTGATCTGACCCAACCCAACCCAACACAAACCAACCGAACTGAACGTTGTTGGTAGCATTTGCGTTGTATTTTCCTGTATTTTGTCACATTATTGACAAAATAGAGTCGTTATTGCAGAAGAATGGTAAAATTGTATAATAAAATATACTCAGCCGTTTATTTGACACGATTTTCAAAACAACTGAACGTTGTTGGTAGCATTCGCGTTGCATTTTCCTGCATTGTGTCACATTCTTGACAAAATCGAGCCGCTATTGCAGAGGAATGGTAAAATTGTATAATGAAATAGACGCAGCCGTTTACATTGACACGATTTTCAAAACAACTGAACGTTATTGGTAGCATTTGCGTTGTATTTTCCTGTATTTCGTCACATTCTTGACAATATCGAGCCGTTATTGCAGAGGGATGGTAAAACTGTATAATAAAATAGACAATCGTTTATTTTGATACGATTTTCAAAAGAACTGAACGTTGTTGGTAGCATTCGCGTTGCATTTTCCTGCATTTTGTCACATTCTTGACAAAATCGAGCCGTTATTGCAGAAGAATGGTAAAATTGTATAATTAAATAGACTCAGCCGTTTATTTGACACGATTTTCAAAACAACTGAACGTTATTGGTAGCATTTGCGTTGTATTTTCCTGTATTTTGTCACATTCTTGACAAAATCGAGCCGCTATTGCAGAAGAATGGTAAAATTGTATAATAAAATAGACTCAGCTGTTTATATTGACACGATTTTTAAAACAACTGAACGTTATGGGTAGCATTTGCGTTGTATTTTCCTGTATTTTGTCACATTCTTTACAAAATCGAGCCGCTATTGCAGAAGAATGGTAAAATTGAATGATAAAATAGACAACCGTTTATTTTGACACTATTTTCAAAGGAATTGAACGTTATTGGTAGCTTTTGCGTTCTATTTTCCTGTATTTTGTCACATTCTTGACAAAATCGGGCCGTTATTGCAGAAGAATGGTGAAATTGTTTAATAAAATATACTGAGCCGTTTAGATTAACACGATTTTCAAAAGAACTGAACGTTATTGGTAGCATTTGCGTTGTATTTTCCTGTATTTTGTCACATTCTTGACAAAATCGAGCCGCTATTGCTGAGGAATGGTAAAATTGTATAATAAAATAGACTCAGCCGTTTATTTGACACGATTTTCAAAACAACTGAACGTTTTTGGTAGCATTTGCGTTGTGTTTTCATGTATTTTGTAACATTCTTTACAAAATCGAGCAGCTATTGCAGAAGAATGGTAAAATTGAATGATAAAATAGACAACCGTTTATTTTGACACGATTTTCAAAGGAATTGAACGTTATTGCTAGCTTTTGCGTTCTATTTTCCTATACTTTGTCACATTCTTGACAAAATCAAGCCGCTATTGCAGAAGAATGGTAAAATTGTATAATAAAATAGACTCAGCTGTTTATATTGACAAGATTTTCAAAACAACTGAACGTTATTGGTAGCATTTGCGTTGTATTTTCCTGCATCGGTCTTGTGAATGCGAATAGGCCCCCTTTCAGGTACAAAACCGGACCGTTGCACCGCGCGCGGGCGGCACTTGCCATTTTTTCTCCATCGGTTCAGGTCCGACAGTCCGATGCTCGGTTACGACCGCCGGCTGGCGCGATGCATCCGTCTTGTGAATGCGCAAGTCCAGCCCATCCCAGAGCAACTCAACCATAACTCATCCAACCCAACCGAACGTGATCTGACCCAACCCAACCCAACACAAACCAACCGAACTGAACGTTGTTGGTAGCATTTGCGTTGTATTTTCCTGTATTTTGTCACATTATTGCCAAATCGAGTCGTTATTGCAGAAGAATGGTAAAATTGTGTAATAAAATATACTCAGCCGTTTATATTGACACGATTTTCAAAACAACTGAACGTTGTTGGTAGCATTTGCGTTGTATTTTCCTGTATTTTGTCACATTCTTGACAAAATCAAGCCGCTATTGCAGAAGAATGGTAAAATTGAATAATAAAATAGACTCAGCTGTTTATATTGACACGATTTTCAAAACAACTGAACGTTATTGGTAGCATTTGCGTTGTATTTTCATGTATTTTGTAACATTCTTGACAAAATCGAACAGCTATTGCAGAAGAATGGTAAAATTGAATGATAAAATAGACAACCGTTTATTTTGACACGATTTTCAAAGGAATTGAACGTTATTGGTAGCTTTTGCGTTCTATTTTCCTATACTTTGTCACATTCTTGACAAAATCAAGCCGCTATTGCAGAAGAATGGGTAAATTGTATAATAAAATAGACTCAGCTGTTTATATTGACACGATTTTCAAAACAACTGAACGTTATTGGTAGCATTTGCGTTGTATTTTCATGTATTTTGTAACATTCTTGACAAAATCGAACAGCTATTGCAGAAGAATGGAAAAATTGTATAATAAAATATACTCAGCCGTTTATATTGACACGATTTTCAAAACAACTGAACGTTATTGGTAGCATTTGCGTTGTATTTTCCTGCATCGGTCTTGTGAATGCGAATAGGCCCCCTTTCAGGTACAAAACCGGACCGTTGCACCGCGCGCGGCACTTGCCATTTTTTCTCCATCGGTTCAGGTCCGACAGTCCGATGCTCGGTGACGACCGCCGGCTGGCGCGATGCATCCGTCTTGTGAATGCGCAAGTCCAGCCCATCCCAGAGCAACTCAACCATAACTCATCCAACCCAACTGAACGTGATCTGACCCAACCCAACCCAACACAAACCAACCGAACTGAACGTTGTTGGTAGCATTTGCGTTGTATTTTCCTGTATTTTGTCACATTATTGACAAAATCGAGTCGTTATTGCAGAAGAATGGTAAAATTGTATAATGAAATATACTCAGCCGTTTATATTGACACGATTTTCAAAACAACTGAACGTTGTTGGTAGCATTTGCGTTGTATTTTCCTGTATTTCGTCTCTTTCTTGACAAAATCGAGCCGTTATTGCAGAGGAATGGTAAAATTGTATAATAAAATATACTCAGCCGTTTATTTGACACGATTTTCAAAACAACTGAACGTTGTTGGTAGCATTCGCGTTGCATTTTCCTGCATTGTGTCACATTCTTGACAAAATCGAGCCGCTATTGCAGAGGAATGGTAAAATTGTATAATGAAATAGACCCAGCCGTTTACATTGACACGATTTTCAAAACAACTGAACGTTATTGGTAGCATTTGCGTTGTATTTTCCTGTATTTCGTCACATTCTTGACAAAATCGAGCCGTTATTGCAGAGGGATGGTAAAACTGTATAATAAAATAGACAATCGTTTATTTTGATACGATTTTCAAAAGAACTGAACGTTGTTGGTAGCATTCGCGTTGCATTTTCCTGCATTTTGTCACATTCTTGACAAAATCGAGCCGTTATTGCAGAAGAATGGTAAAATTGTATAATTAAATAGACTCAGCCGTTTATTTGACACGATTTTCAAAACAACTGAACGTTATTGGTAGCATTTGCGTTGTATTTTCCTGTATTTCGTCTCTTTCTTGACAAAATCGAGCCGTTATTGCAGAGGAATGGTAAAATTGTATAATAAAATATACTCAGCCGTTTATTTGACACGATTTTCAAAACAACTGAACGTTGTTGGTAGCATTCGCGTTGCATTTTCCTGCATTGTGTCACATTCTTGACAAAATCGAGCCGCTATTGCAGAGGAATGGTAAAATTGTATAATGAAATAGACGCAGCCGTTTACATTGACACGATTTTCAAAACAACTGAACGTTATTGGTAGCATTTGCGTTGTATTTTCCTGTATTTCGTCACATTCTTGACAAAATCGAGCCGTTATTGCAGAGGGATGGTAAAACTGTATAATAAAATAGACAATCGTTTATTTTGATACGATTTTCAAAAGAACTGAACGTTATTGGTAGCATTTGCGTTGTATTTTCCTGTATTTTGTCACATTCTTGACAAAATCGAGCCGCTATTGCTGAGGAATGGTAAAATTGTATAATAAAATAGACTCAGCCGTTTATTTGACACGATTTTCAAAACAACTGAACGTTTTTGGTAGCATTTGCGTTGTGTTTTCATGTATTTTGTAACATTCTTTACAAAATCGAGCAGCTATTGCAGAAGAATGGTAAAATTGAATGATAAAATAGACAACCGTTTATTTTGACACGATTTTCAAAGGAATTGAACGTTATTGCTAGCTTTTGCGTTCTATTTTCCTATACTTTGTCACATTCTTGACAAAATCAAGCCGCTATTGCAGAAGAATGGTAAAATTGTATAATAAAATAGACTCAGCTGTTTATATTGACAAGATTTTCAAAACAACTGAACGTTATTGGTAGCATTTGCGTTGTATTTTCCTGCATCGGTCTTGTGAATGCGAATAGGCCCCCTTTCAGGTACAAAACCGGACCGTTGCACCGCGCGCGGGCGGCACTTGCCATTTTTTCTCCATCGGTTCAGGTCCGACAGTCCGATGCTCGGTTACGACCGCCGGCTGGCGCGATGCATCCGTCTTGTGAATGCGCAAGTCCAGCCCATCCCAGAGCAACTCAACCATAACTCATCCAACCCAACCGAACGTGATCTGACCCAACCCAACCCAACACAAACCAACCGAACTGAACGTTGTTGGTAGCATTTGCGTTGTATTTTCCTGTATTTTGTCACATTATTGCCAAATCGAGTCGTTATTGCAGAAGAATGGTAAAATTGTGTAATAAAATATACTCAGCCGTTTATATTGACACGATTTTCAAAACAACTGAACGTTGTTGGTAGCATTTGCGTTGTATTTTCCTGTATTTTGTCACATTCTTGACAAAATCAAGCCGCTATTGCAGAAGAATGGTAAAATTGAATAATAAAATAGACTCAGCTGTTTATATTGACACGATTTTCAAAACAACTGAACGTTATTGGTAGCATTTGCGTTGTATTTTCATGTATTTTGTAACATTCTTGACAAAATCGAACAGCTATTGCAGAAGAATGGTAAAATTGAATGATAAAATAGACAACCGTTTATTTTGACACGATTTTCAAAGGAATTGAACGTTATTGGTAGCTTTTGCGTTCTATTTTCCTATACTTTGTCACATTCTTGACAAAATCAAGCCGCTATTGCAGAAGAATGGGTAAATTGTATAATAAAATAGACTCAGCTGTTTATATTGACACGATTTTCAAAACAACTGAACGTTATTGGTAGCATTTGCGTTGTATTTTCATGTATTTTGTAACATTCTTGACAAAATCGAACAGCTATTGCAGAAGAATGGAAAAATTGTATAATAAAATATACTCAGCCGTTTATATTGACACGATTTTCAAAACAACTGAACGTTATTGGTAGCATTTGCGTTGTATTTTCCTGCATCGGTCTTGTGAATGCGAATAGGCCCCCTTTCAGGTACAAAACCGGACCGTTGCACCGCGCGCGGCACTTGCCATTTTTTCTCCATCGGTTCAGGTCCGACAGTCCGATGCTCGGTGACGACCGCCGGCTGGCGCGATGCATCCGTCTTGTGAATGCGCAAGTCCAGCCCATCCCAGAGCAACTCAACCATAACTCATCCAACCCAACTGAACGTGATCTGACCCAACCCAACCCAACACAAACCAACCGAACTGAACGTTGTTGGTAGCATTTGCGTTGTATTTTCCTGTATTTTGTCACATTATTGACAAAATCGAGTCGTTATTGCAGAAGAATGGTAAAATTGTATAATGAAATATACTCAGCCGTTTATATTGACACGATTTTCAAAACAACTGAACGTTGTTGGTAGCATTTGCGTTGTATTTTCCTGTATTTCGTCTCTTTCTTGACAAAATCGAGCCGTTATTGCAGAGGAATGGTAAAATTGTATAATAAAATATACTCAGCCGTTTATTTGACACGATTTTCAAAACAACTGAACGTTGTTGGTAGCATTCGCGTTGCATTTTCCTGCATTGTGTCACATTCTTGACAAAATCGAGCCGCTATTGCAGAGGAATGGTAAAATTGTATAATGAAATAGACCCAGCCGTTTACATTGACACGATTTTCAAAACAACTGAACGTTATTGGTAGCATTTGCGTTGTATTTTCCTGTATTTCGTCACATTCTTGACAAAATCGAGCCGTTATTGCAGAGGGATGGTAAAACTGTATAATAAAATAGACAATCGTTTATTTTGATACGATTTTCAAAAGAACTGAACGTTGTTGGTAGCATTCGCGTTGCATTTTCCTGCATTTTGTCACATTCTTGACAAAATCGAGCCGTTATTGCAGAAGAATGGTAAAATTGTATAATTAAATAGACTCAGCCGTTTATTTGACACGATTTTCAAAACAACTGAACGTTATTGGTAGCATTTGCGTTGTATTTTCCTGTATTTCGTCTCTTTCTTGACAAAATCGAGCCGTTATTGCAGAGGAATGGTAAAATTGTATAATAAAATATACTCAGCCGTTTATTTGACACGATTTTCAAAACAACTGAACGTTGTTGGTAGCATTCGCGTTGCATTTTCCTGCATTGTGTCACATTCTTGACAAAATCGAGCCGCTATTGCAGAGGAATGGTAAAATTGTATAATGAAATAGACGCAGCCGTTTACATTGACACGATTTTCAAAACAACTGAACGTTATTGGTAGCATTTGCGTTGTATTTTCCTGTATTTCGTCACATTCTTGACAAAATCGAGCCGTTATTGCAGAGGGATGGTAAAACTGTATAATAAAATAGACAATCGTTTATTTTGATACGATTTTCAAAAGAACTGAACGTTGTTGGTAGCATTTGCGTTGTGTTTTCATGTATTTTGTAACATTCTTGACAAAATCGAGCAGCTATTGCAGAAGAATGGTAAAATTGAATGATAAAATAGACAACCGTTTATTTTGACACGATTTTCAAAGGAATTGAACGTTATTGCTAGCTTTTGCGTTCTATTTTCCTATACTTTGTCACATTCTTGACAAAATCAAGCCGCTATTGCAGAAGAATGGTAAAATTGTATAATAAAATAGACTCAGCTGTTTATATTGACACGATTTTCAAAACAACTGAACGTTATTGGTAGCATTTGCGTTGTATTTTCATGTATTTTGTAACATTCTTGACAAAATCGAACAGCTATTGCAGAAGAATGGTAAAATTGTATAATAAAATATACTCAGCCGTTTATATTGACACGATTTTCAAAACAACTGAACGTTATTGGTAGCATTTGCGTTGTATTTTCCTGCATCGGTCTTGTGAATGCGAATAGGCCCCCTTTCAGGTACAAAACCGGACCGTTGCACCGCGCGCGGGCGGCACTTGCCATTTTTTCTCCATCGGTTCAGGTCCGACAGTCCGATGCTCGGTTACGACCGCCGGCTGGCGCGATGCATCCGTCTTGTGAATGCGCAAGTCCAGCCCATCCCAGAGCAACTCAACCATAACTCATCCAACCCAACCGAACGTGATCTGACCCAACCCAACCCAACACAAACCAACCGAACTGAACGTTGTTGGTAGCATTTGCGTTGTATTTTCCTGTATTTTGTCACATTATTGACAAAATCGAGTCGTTATTGCAGAAGAATGGTAAAATTGTGTAATAAAATATACTCAGCCGTTTATATTGACACGATTTTCAAAACAACTGAACGTTGTTGGTAGCATTTGCGTTGTATTTTCCTGTATTTCGTCTCTTTCTTGACAAAATCGAGCCGTTATTGCAGAGGAATGGTAAAATTGTATAATAAAATATACTCAGCCGTTTATTTGACACGATTTTCAAAACAACTGAACGTTGTTGGTAGCATTCGCGTTGCATTTTCCTGCATTGTGTCACATTCTTGACAAAATCGAGCCGCTATTGCAGAGGAATGGTAAAATTGTATAATGAAATAGACCCAGCCGTTTACATTGACACGATTTTCAAAACAACTGAACGTTATTGGTAGCATTTGCGTTGTATTTTCCTGTATTTCGTCACATTCTTGACAAAATCGAGCCGTTATTGCAGAGGGATGGTAAAACTGTATAATAAAATAGACAATCGTTTATTTTGATACGATTTTCAAAAGAACTGAACGTTGTTGGTAGCATTCGCGTTGTATTTTCCTGCATTTTGTCACATTCTTGACAAAATCGAGCCGTTATTGCAGAAGAATGGTAAAATTGTATAATAAAATATACTCAGCCGTTTATTTGACACGATTTTCAAAACAACTGAACGTTGTTGGTAGCATTCGCGTTGCATTTTCCTGCATTGTGTCACATTCTTGACAAAATCGAGCCGCTATTGCAGAGGAATGGTAAAATTGTATAATGAAATAGACGCAGCCGTTTACATTGACACGATTTTCAAAACAACTGAACGTTATTGGTAGCATTTGCGTTGTATTTTCCTGTATTTCGTCACATTCTTGACAATATCGAGCCGTTATTGCAGAGGGATGGTAAAACTGTATAATAAAATAGACAATCGTTTATTTTGATACGATTTTCAAAAGAACTGAACGTTGTTGGTAGCATTCGCGTTGCATTTTCCTGCATTTTGTCACATTCTTGACAAAATCGAGCCGTTATTGCAGAAGAATGGTAAAATTGTATAATTAAATAGACTCAGCCGTTTATTTGACACGATTTTCAAAACAACTGAACGTTATTGGTAGCATTTGCGTTGTATTTTCCTGTATTTTGTCACATTCTTGACAAAATCGAGCCGCTATTGCAGAAGAATGGTAAAATTGTATAATAAAATAGACTCAGCTGTTTATATTGACACGATTTTTAAAACAACTGAACGTTATGGGTAGCATTTGCGTTGTATTTTCCTGTATTTTGTCACATTCTTTACAAAATCGAGCCGCTATTGCAGAAGAATGGTAAAATTGAATGATAAAATAGACAACCGTTTATTTTGACACGATTTTCAAAGGAATTGAACGTTATTGCTAGCTTTTGCGTTCTATTTTCCTATACTTTGTCACATTCTTGACAAAATCAAGCCGCTATTGCAGAAGAATGGTAAAATTGTATAATAAAATAGACTCAGCTGTTTATATTGACAAGATTTTCAAAACAACTGAACGTTATTGGTAGCATTTGCGTTGTATTTTCCTGCATCGGTCTTGTGAATGCGAATAGGCCCCCTTTCAGGTACAAAACCGGACCGTTGCACCGCGCGCGGGCGGCACTTGCCATTTTTTCTCCATCGGTTCAGGTCCGACAGTCCGATGCTCGGTTACGACCGCCGGCTGGCGCGATGCATCCGTCTTGTGAATGCGCAAGTCCAGCCCATCCCAGAGCAACTCAACCATAACTCATCCAACCCAACCGAACGTGATCTGACCCAACCCAACCCAACACAAACCAACCGAACTGAACGTTGTTGGTAGCATTTGCGTTGTATTTTCCTGTATTTTGTCACATTATTGCCAAATCGAGTCGTTATTGCAGAAGAATGGTAAAATTGTGTAATAAAATATACTCAGCCGTTTATATTGACACGATTTTCAAAACAACTGAACGTTGTTGGTAGCATTTGCGTTGTATTTTCCTGTATTTTGTCACATTCTTGACAAAATCAAGCCGCTATTGCAGAAGAATGGTAAAATTGTATAATAAAATAGACTCAGCTGTTTATATTGACACGATTTTCAAAACAACTGAACGTTATTGGTAGCATTTGCGTTGTATTTTCATGTATTTTGTAACATTCTTGACAAAATCGAACAGCTATTGCAGAAGAATGGTAAAATTGAATGATAAAATAGACAACCGTTTATTTTGACACGATTTTCAAAGGAATTGAACGTTATTGGTAGCTTTTGCGTTCTATTTTCCTATACTTTGTCACATTCTTGACAAAATCAAGCCGCTATTGCAGAAGAATGGGTAAATTGTATAATAAAATAGACTCAGCTGTTTATATTGACACGATTTTCAAAACAACTGAACGTTATTGGTAGCATTTGCGTTGTATTTTCATGTATTTTGTAACATTCTTGACAAAATCGAACAGCTATTGCAGAAGAATGGAAAAATTGTATAATAAAATATACTCAGCCGTTTATATTGACACGATTTTCAAAACAACTGAACGTTATTGGTAGCATTTGCGTTGTATTTTCCTGCATCGGTCTTGTGAATGCGAATAGGCCCCCTTTCAGGTACAAAACCGGACCGTTGCACCGCGCGCGGCACTTGCCATTTTTTCTCCATCGGTTCAGGTCCGACAGTCCGATGCTCGGTGACGACCGCCGGCTGGCGCGATGCATCCGTCTTGTGAATGCGCAAGTCCAGCCCATCCCAGAGCAACTCAACCATAACTCATCCAACCCAACTGAACGTGATCTGACCCAACCCAACCCAACACAAACCAACCGAACTGAACGTTGTTGGTAGCATTTGCGTTGTATTTTCCTGTATTTTGTCACATTATTGACAAAATCGAGTCGTTATTGCAGAAGAATGGTAAAATTGTATAATGAAATATACTCAGCCGTTTATATTGACACGATTTTCAAAACAACTGAACGTTGTTGGTAGCATTTGCGTTGTATTTTCCTGTATTTCGTCTCTTTCTTGACAAAATCGAGCCGTTATTGCAGAGGAATGGTAAAATTGTATAATAAAATATACTCAGCCGTTTATTTGACACGATTTTCAAAACAACTGAACGTTGTTGGTAGCATTCGCGTTGCATTTTCCTGCATTGTGTCACATTCTTGACAAAATCGAGCCGCTATTGCAGAGGAATGGTAAAATTGTATAATGAAATAGACCCAGCCGTTTACATTGACACGATTTTCAAAACAACTGAACGTTATTGGTAGCATTTGCGTTGTATTTTCCTGTATTTCGTCACATTCTTGACAAAATCGAGCCGTTATTGCAGAGGGATGGTAAAACTGTATAATAAAATAGACAATCGTTTATTTTGATACGATTTTCAAAAGAACTGAACGTTGTTGGTAGCATTCGCGTTGCATTTTCCTGCATTTTGTCACATTCTTGACAAAATCGAGCCGTTATTGCAGAAGAATGGTAAAATTGTATAATTAAATAGACTCAGCCGTTTATTTGACACGATTTTCAAAACAACTGAACGTTATTGGTAGCATTTGCGTTGTATTTTCCTGTATTTCGTCTCTTTCTTGACAAAATCGAGCCGTTATTGCAGAGGAATGGTAAAATTGTATAATAAAATATACTCAGCCGTTTATTTGACACGATTTTCAAAACAACTGAACGTTGTTGGTAGCATTCGCGTTGCATTTTCCTGCATTGTGTCACATTCTTGACAAAATCGAGCCGCTATTGCAGAGGAATGGTAAAATTGTATAATGAAATAGACGCAGCCGTTTACATTGACACGATTTTCAAAACAACTGAACGTTATTGGTAGCATTTGCGTTGTATTTTCCTGTATTTCGTCACATTCTTGACAAAATCGAGCCGTTATTGCAGAGGGATGGTAAAACTGTATAATAAAATAGACAATCGTTTATTTTGATACGATTTTCAAAAGAACTGAACGTTGTTGGTAGCATTTGCGTTGTGTTTTCATGTATTTTGTAACATTCTTGACAAAATCGAGCAGCTATTGCAGAAGAATGGTAAAATTGAATGATAAAATAGACAACCGTTTATTTTGACACGATTTTCAAAGGAATTGAACGTTATTGCTAGCTTTTGCGTTCTATTTTCCTATACTTTGTCACATTCTTGACAAAATCAAGCCGCTATTGCAGAAGAATGGTAAAATTGTATAATAAAATAGACTCAGCTGTTTATATTGACACGATTTTCAAAACAACTGAACGTTATTGGTAGCATTTGCGTTGTATTTTCATGTATTTTGTAACATTCTTGACAAAATCGAACAGCTATTGCAGAAGAATGGTAAAATTGTATAATAAAATATACTCAGCCGTTTATATTGACACGATTTTCAAAACAACTGAACGTTATTGGTAGCATTTGCGTTGTATTTTCCTGCATCGGTCTTGTGAATGCGAATAGGCCCCCTTTCAGGTACAAAACCGGACCGTTGCACCGCGCGCGGGCGGCACTTGCCATTTTTTCTCCATCGGTTCAGGTCCGACAGTCCGATGCTCGGTTACGACCGCCGGCTGGCGCGATGCATCCGTCTTGTGAATGCGCAAGTCCAGCCCATCCCAGAGCAACTCAACCATAACTCATCCAACCCAACCGAACGTGATCTGACCCAACCCAACCCAACACAAACCAACCGAACTGAACGTTGTTGGTAGCATTTGCGTTGTATTTTCCTGTATTTTGTCACATTATTGACAAAATCGAGTCGTTATTGCAGAAGAATGGTAAAATTGTGTAATAAAATATACTCAGCCGTTTATATTGACACGATTTTCAAAACAACTGAACGTTGTTGGTAGCATTTGCGTTGTATTTTCCTGTATTTCGTCTCTTTCTTGACAAAATCGAGCCGTTATTGCAGAGGAATGGTAAAATTGTATAATAAAATATACTCAGCCGTTTATTTGACACGATTTTCAAAACAACTGAACGTTGTTGGTAGCATTCGCGTTGCATTTTCCTGCATTGTGTCACATTCTTGACAAAATCGAGCCGCTATTGCAGAGGAATGGTAAAATTGTATAATGAAATAGACCCAGCCGTTTACATTGACACGATTTTCAAAACAACTGAACGTTATTGGTAGCATTTGCGTTGTATTTTCCTGTATTTCGTCACATTCTTGACAAAATCGAGCCGTTATTGCAGAGGGATGGTAAAACTGTATAATAAAATAGACAATCGTTTATTTTGATACGATTTTCAAAAGAACTGAACGTTGTTGGTAGCATTCGCGTTGCATTTTCCTGCATTTTGTCACATTCTTGACAAAATCGAGCCGTTATTGCAGAAGAATGGTAAAATTGTATAATTAAATAGACTCAGCCGTTTATTTGACACGATTTTCAAAACAACTGAACGTTATTGGTAGCATTTGCGTTGTATTTTCCTGTATTTCGTCTCTTTCTTGACAAAATCGAGCCGTTATTGCAGAGGAATGGTAAAATTGTATAATAAAATATACTCAGCCGTTTATTTGACACGGTTTTCAAAACAACTGAACGTTGTTGGTAGCATTCGCGTTGCATTTTCCTGCATTGTGTCACATTCTTGACAAAATCGAGCCGCTATTGCAGAGGAATGGTAAAATTGTATAATGAAATAGACGCAGCCGTTTACATTGACACGATTTTCAAAACAACTGAACGTTATTGGTAGCATTTGCGTTGTATTTTCCTGTATTTCGTCACATTCTTGACAAAATCGAGCCGTTATTGCAGAGGGATGGTAAAACTGTATAATAAAATAGACAATCGTTTATTTTGATACGATTTTCAAAAGAACTGAACGTTGTTGGTAGCATTTGCGTTGTGTTTTCATGTATTTTGTAACATTCTTGACAAAATCGAGCAGCTATTGCAGAAGAATGGTAAAATTGAATGATAAAATAGACAACCGTTTATTTTGACACGATTTTCAAAGGAATTGAACGTTATTGCTAGCTTTTGCGTTCTATTTTCCTATACTTTGTCACATTCTTGACAAAATCAAGCCGCTATTGCAGAAGAATGGTAAAATTGTATAATAAAATAGACTCAGCTGTTTATATTGACACGATTTTCAAAACAACTGAACGTTATTGGTAGCATTTGCGTTGTATTTTCATGTATTTTGTAACATTCTTGACAAAATCGAACAGCTATTGCAGAAGAATGGTAAAATTGTATAATAAAATATACTCAGCCGTTTATATTGACACGATTTTCAAAACAACTGAACGTTATTGGTAGCATTTGCGTTGTATTTTCCTGCATCGGTCTTGTGAATGCGAATAGGCCCCCTTTCAGGTACAAAACCGGACCGTTGCACCGCGCGCGGGCGGCACTTGCCATTTTTTCTCCATCGGTTCAGGTCCGACAGTCCGATGCTCGGTTACGACCGCCGGCTGGCGCGATGCATCCGTCTTGTGAATGCGCAAGTCCAGCCCATCCCAGAGCAACTCAACCATAACTCATCCAACCCAACCGAACGTGATCTGACCCAACCCAACCCAACACAAACCAACCGAACTGAACGTTGTTGGTAGCATTTGCGTTGTATTTTCCTGTATTTTGTCACATTATTGCCAAATCGAGTCGTTATTGCAGAAGAATGGTAAAATTGTGTAATAAAATATACTCAGCCGTTTATATTGACACGATTTTCAAAACAACTGAACGTTGTTGGTAGCATTTGCGTTGTATTTTCCTGTATTTTGTCACATTCTTTACAAAATCGAGCCGCTATTGCAGAAGAATGGTAAAATTGAATGATAAAATAGACAACCGTTTATTTTGACACTATTTTCAAAGGAATTGAACGTTATTGGTAGCTTTTGCGTTCTATTTTCCTGTATTTTGTCACATTCTTGACAAAATCGGGCCGTTATTGCAGAAGAATGGTGAAATTGTTTAATAAAATATACTCAGCCGTTTAGATTAACACGATTTTCAAAAGAACTGAACGTTATTGGTAGCATTTGCGTTGTATTTTCCTGTATTTTGTCACATTCTTGACAAAATCGAGCCGCTAATGCTGAGGAATGGTAAAATTGTATAATAAAATAGACTCAGCCGTTTATTTGACACGATTTTCAAAACAACTGAACGTTTTTGGTAGCATTTGCGTTGTGTTTTCATGTATTTTGTAACATTCTTGACAAAATCGAGCAGCTATTGCAGAAGAATGGTAAAATTGAATGATAAAATAGACAACCGTTTATTTTGACACGATTTTCAAAGGAATTGAACGTTATTGCTAGCTTTTGCGTTCTATTTTCCTATACTTTGTCACATTCTTGACAAAATCAAGCCGCTATTGCAGAAGAATGGTAAAATTGTATAATAAAATAGACTCAGCTGTTTATATTGACACGATTTTCAAAACAACTGAACGTTATTGGTAGCATTTGCGTTGTATTTTCATGTATTTTGTAACATTCTTGACAAAATCGAACAGCTATTGCAGAAGAATGGTAAAATTGTATAATAAAATATACTCAGCCGTTTATATTGACACGATTTTCAAAACAACTGAACGTTATTGGTAGCATTTGCGTTGTATTTTCCTGCATCGGTCTTGTGAATGCGAATAGGCCCCCTTTAAGGTACAAAACCGGACCGTTGCACCGCGCGCGGGCGGCACTTGCCATTTTTTCTCCATCGGTTCAGGTCCGACAGTCCGATGCTCGGTTACGACCGCCGGCTGGCGCGATGCATCCGTCTTGTGAATGCGCAAGTCCAGCCCATCCCAGAGCAACTCAACCATAACTCATCCAACCCAACCGAACGTGATCTGACCCAACCCAACCCAACACAAACCAACCGAACTGAACGTTGTTGGTAGCATTTGCGTTGTATTTTCCTGTATTTTGTCACATTATTGCCAAATCGAGTCGTTATTGCAGAAGAATGGTAAAATTGTGTAATAAAATATACTCAGCCGTTTATATTGACACGATTTTCAAAACAACTGAACGTTGTTGGTAGCATTTGCGTTGTATTTTCCTGTATTTTGTCACATTCTTGACAAAATCAAGCCGCTATTGCAGAAGAATGGTAAAATTGTATAATAAAATAGACTCAGCTGTTTATATTGACACGATTTTCAAAACAACTGATCGTTATTGGTAGCATTTGCGTTGTATTTTCATGTATTTTGTAACATTCTTGACAAAATCGAACAGCTATTGCAGAAGAATGGTAAAATTGTATAATAAAATATACTCAGCCGTTTATATTGACACGATTTTCAAAACAACTGAACGTTATTGGTAGCATTTGCGTTGTATTTTCCTGCATCGGTCTTGTGAATGCGAATAGGCCCCCTTTAAGGTACAAAACCGGACCGTTGCACCGCGCGCGGGCGGCACTTGCCATTTTTTCTCCATCGGTTCAGGTCCGACAGTCCGATGCTCGGTTACGACCGGCGGCTGGCGCGATGCATCCGTCTTGTGAATGCGCAAGTCCAGCCCATCCCAGAGCAACTCAACCATAACTCATCCAACCCAACCGAACGTGATCTGACCCAACCCAACCCAACACAAACCAACCGAACTGAACGTTGTTGGTAGCATTTGCGTTGTATTTTCCTGCATTTCGTCTCTTTCTTGACAAAATCGAGCCGTTATTGCAGAGGAATGGTAAAATTGTATAATAAAATATACTCAGCCGTTTATTTGACACGATTTTCAAAACAACTGAACGTTGTTGGTAGCATTCGCGTTGCATTTTCCTGCATTGTGTCACATTCTTGACAAAATCGAGCCGCTATTGCAGAGGAATGGTAAAATTGTATAATGAAATAGACGCAGCCGTTTACATTGACACGATTTTCAAAACAACTGAACGTTATTGGTAGCATTTGCGTTGTATTTTCCTGTATTTCGTCACATTCTTGACAAAATCGAGCCGTTATTGCAGAGGGATGGTAAAACTGTATAATAAAATAGACAATCGTTTATTTTGATACGATTTTCAAAAGAACTGAACGTTGTTGGTAGCATTCGCGTTGCATTTTCCTGCATTTTGTCACATTCTTGACAAAATCGAGCCGTTATTGCAGAAGAATGGTAAAATTGTATAATTAAATAGACTCAGCCGTTTATTTGACACGATTTTCAAAACAACTGAACGTTATTGGTAGCATTTGCGTTGTATTTTCCTGTATTTTGTCACATTCTTGACAAAATCGAGCCGCTATTGCAGAAGAATGGTAAAATTGTATAATAAAATAGACTCAGCTGTTTATATTGACACGATTTTTAAAACAACTGAACGTTATGGGTAGCATTTGCGTTGTATTTTCCTGTATTTTGTCACATTCTTTACAAAATCGAGCCGCTATTGCAGAAGAATGGTAAAATTGAATGATAAAATAGACAACCGTTTATTTTGACACTATTTTCAAAGGAATTGAACGTTATTGGTAGCTTTTGCGTTCTATTTTCCTGTATTTTGTCACATTCTTGACAAAATCGGGCCGTTATTGCAGAAGAATGGTGAAATTGTTTAATAAAATATACTCAGCCGTTTAGATTAACACGATTTTCAAAAGAACTGAACGTTATTGGTAGCATTTGCGTTGTATTTTCCTGTATTTTGTCACATTCTTGACAAAATCGAGCCGCTATTGCTGAGGAATGGTAAAATTGTATAATAAAATAGACTCAGCCGTTTATTTGACACGATTTTCAAAACAACTGAACGTTTTTGGTAGCATTTGCGTTGTGTTTTCATGTATTTTGTAACATTCTTGACAAAATCGAGCAGCTATTGCAGAAGAATGGTAAAATTGAATGATAAAATAGACAATCGTTTATTTTGACACGATTTTCAAAGGAATTGAACGTTATTGCTAGCTTTTGCGTTCTATTTTCCTATACTTTGTCACATTCTTGACAAAATCAAGCCGCTATTGCAGAAGAATGGTAAAATTGTATAATAAAATAGACTCAGCTGTTTATATTGACACGATTTTCAAAACAACTGAACGTTATTGGTAGCATTTGCGTTGTATTTTCATGTATTTTGTAACATTCTTGACAAAATCGAACAGCTATTGCAGAAGAATGGTAAAATTGTATAATAAAATATACTCAGCCGTTTATATTGACACGATTTTCAAAACAACTGAACGTTATTGGTAGCATTTGCGTTGTATTTTCCTGCATCGGTCTTGTGAATGCGAATAGGCCCCCTTTAAGGTACAAAACCGGACCGTTGCACCGCGCGCGGGCGGCACTTGCCATTTTTTCTCCATCGGTTCAGGTCCGACAGTCCGATGCTCGGTTACGACCGCCGGCTGGCGCGATGCATCCGTCTAGTGAATGCGCAAGTCCAGCCCATCCCAGAGCAACTCAACCATTACTCATCCAACCCAACCGAACGTGATCTGACCCAACCCAACCCAACACAAACCAACCGAACTGAACGTTGTTGGTAGCCTTTGCGTTCTATTTTCCTGTATTTTGTCACATTATTGACAAAATCGAGTCGTTATTGCAGAAGAATGGTAAAATTGTATAATGAAATATACTCAGCCGTTTATATTGACACGATTTTCAAAACAACTGAACGTTGTTGGTAGCATTTGCGTTGTATTTTCCTGTATTTCGTCTCTTTCTTGACAAAATCGAGCCGTTATTGCAGAGGAATGGTAAAATTGTATAATAAAATATACTCAGCCGTTTATTTGACACGATTTTCAAAACAACTGAACGTTGTTGGTAGTATGTGCATTGTATTTTCCTGTGTTTTGTCACATTCTTGACAAAATCGAGCCGCTATTGCAGAAGAATGGTAAAATTGAATGATAAAATAGACAACCGTTTATTTTGACACGATTTTCAAAGGAATTGAACGTTATTGGTAGCTTTTGCGTTCTATTTTCCTATACTTTGTCACATTCTTGACAAAATCAAGCCGCTATTGCAGAAGAATGGGTAAATTGTATAATAAAATAGACTCAGCTGTTTATATTGACACGATTTTCAAAACAACTGAACGTTATTGGTAGCATTTGCGTTGTATTTTCATGTATTTTGTAACTTTCTTGACAAAATCGAACAGCTATTGCAGAAGAATGGTAAAATTGTATAATAAAATATACTCAGCCGTTTATATTGACACGATTTTCAAAACAACTGAACGTTATTGGTAGCATTTGCGTTGTATTTTCCTGCATCGGTCTTGTGAATGCGAATAGGCCCCCTTTCAGGTACAAAACCGGACCGTTGCACCGCGCGCGGCACTTGCCATTTTTTCTCCATCGGTTCAGGTCCGACAGTCCGATGCTCGGTGACGACCGCCGGCTGGCGCGATGCATCCGTCTTGTGAATGCGCAAGTCCAGCCCATCCCAGAGCAACTCAACCATTACTCATCCAACCCAACCGAACGTGATCTGACCCAACCCAACCCAACACAAACCAACCGAACTGAACGTTGTTGGTAGCCTTTGCGTTCTATTTTCCTGTATTTTGTCACATTATTGACAAAATCGAGTCGTTATTGCAGAAGAATGGTAAAATTGTATAATGAAATATACTCAGCCGTTTATATTGACACGATTTTCAAAACAACTGAACGTTGTTGGTAGCATTTGCGTTGTATTTTCCTGTATTTCGTCTCTTTCTTGACAAAATCGAGCCGTTATTGCAGAGGAATGGTAAAATTGTATAATAAAATATACTCAGCCGTTTATTTGACACGATTTTCAAAACAACTGAACGTTGTTGGTAGCATTCGCGTTGCATTTTCCTGCATTGTGTCACATTCTTGACAAAATCGAGCCGCTATTGCAGAGGAATGGTAAAATTCTATAATGAAATAGACGCAGCCGTTTACATTGACACGATTTTCAAAACAACCGAACGTTATTGGTAGCATTTGCGTTGTATTTTCCTGTATTTCGTCACATTCTTGACAAAATCGAGCCGCTATTGCAGAAGAATGGTAAAATTGTATAATAAAATAGACTCAGCTGTTTATATTGACACGATTTTTAAAACAACTGAACGTTATGGGTAGCATTTGCGTTGTATTTTCCTGTATTTTGTCACATTCTTTACAAAATCGAGCCGCTATTGCAGAAGAATGGTAAAATTGAATGATAAAATAGACAACCGTTTATTTTGACACTATTTTCAAAGGAATTGAACGTTATTGGTAGCTTTTGCGTTCTATTTTCCTGTATTTTGTCACATTCTTGACAAAATCGGGCCGTTATTGCAGAAGAATGGTAAAATTGAATGATAAAATAGACAACCATTTATTTTGACACGATTTTCAAAGGAATTGAACGTTATTGGTAGCTTTTGCGTTCTATTTTCCTATACTTTGTCACATTCTTGACAAAATCAAGCCGCTATTGCAGAAGAATGGTAAAATTGTATAATAAAATAGACTCAGCTGTTTATATTGACACGATTTTCAAAACAACTGAACGTTATTGGTAGCATTTGCGTTGTATTTTCCTGCATCGGTCTTGTGAATGCGAATAGGCCCCCTTTCAGGTACAAAACCGGACCGTTGCACCGCGCGCGGCACTTGCCATTTTTTCTCCATCGGTTCAGGTCCGACAGTCCGATGCTCGGTGACGACCGCCGGCTGGCGCGATGCATCCGTCTAGTGAATGCGCAAGTCCAGCCCATCCCAGAGCAACTCAACCATTACTCATCCAACCCAACCGAACGTGATCTGACCCAACCCAACCCAACACAAACCAACCGAACTGAACGTTGTTGGTAGCCTTTGCGTTCTATTTTCCTGTATTTTGTCACATTATTGACAAAATCGAGTCGTTATTGCAGAAGAATGGTAAAATTGTATAATGAAATATACTCAGCCGTTTATATTGACACGATTTTCAAAACAACTGAACGTTGTTGGTAGCATTTGCGTTGTATTTTCCTGTATTTCGTCTCTTTCTTGACAAAATCGAGCCGTTATTGCAGAGGAATGGTAAAATTGTATAATAAAATATACTCAGCCGTTTATTTGACACGATTTTCAAAACAACTGAACGTTGTTGGTAGTATGTGCATTGTATTTTCCTGTGTTTTGTCACATTCTTGACAAAATCGAGCCGCTATTGCAGAAGAATGGTAAAATTGAATGATAAAATAGACAACCGTTTATTTTGACACGATTTTCAAAGGAATTGAACGTTATTGGTAGCTTTTGCGTTCTATTTTCCTATACTTTGTCACATTCTTGACAAAATCAAGCCGCTATTGCAGAAGAATGGGTAAATTGTATAATAAAATAGACTCAGCTGTTTATATTGACACGATTTTCAAAACAACTGAACGTTATTGGTAGCATTTGCGTTGTATTTTCATGTATTTTGTAACTTTCTTGACAAAATCGAACAGCTATTGCAGAAGAATGGTAAAATTGTATAATAAAATATACTCAGCCGTTTATATTGACACGATTTTCAAAACAACTGAACGTTATTGGTAGCATTTGCGTTGTATTTTCCTGCATCGGTCTTGTGAATGCGAATAGGCCCCCTTTCAGGTACAAAACCGGACCGTTGCACCGCGCGCGGCACTTGCCATTTTTTCTCCATCGGTTCAGGTCCGACAGTCCGATGCTCGGTGACGACCGCCGGCTGGCGCGATGCATCCGTCTTGTGAATGCGCAAGTCCAGCCCATCCCAGAGCAACTCAACCATTACTCATCCAACCCAACCGAACGTGATCTGACCCAACCCAACCCAACACAAACCAACCGAACTGAACGTTGTTGGTAGCCTTTGCGTTCTATTTTCCTGTATTTTGTCACATTATTGACTAAATCGAGTCGTTATTGCAGAAGAATGGTAAAATTGTATAATGAAATATACTCAGCCGTTTATATTGACACGATTTTCAAAACAACTGAACGTTGTTGGTAGCATTTGCGTTGTATTTTCCTGTATTTCGTCTCTTTCTTGACAAAATCGAGCCGTTATTGCAGAGGAATGGTAAAATTGTATAATAAAATATACTCAGCCGTTTATTTGACACGATTTTCAAAACAACTGAACGTTGTTGGTAGCATTCGCGTTGCATTTTCCTGCATTGTGTCACATTCTTGACAAAATCGAGCCGCTATTGCAGAGGAATGGTAAAATTCTATAATGAAATAGACGCAGCCGTTTACATTGACACGATTTTCAAAACAACCGAACGTTATTGGTAGCATTTGCGTTGTATTTTCCTGTATTTCGTCACATTCTTGACAAAATCGAGCCGCTATTGCAGAAGAATGGTAAAATTGTATAATAAAATAGACTCAGCTGTTTATATTGACACGATTTTTAAAACAACTGAACGTTATGGGTAGCATTTGCGTTGTATTTTCCTGTATTTTGTCACATTCTTTACAAAATCGAGCCGCTATTGCAGAAGAATGGTAAAATTGAATGATAAAATAGACAACCGTTTATTTTGACACTATTTTCAAAGGAATTGAACGTTATTGGTAGCTTTTGCGTTCTATTTTCCTGTATTTTGTCACATTCTTGACAAAATCGGGCCGTTATTGCAGAAGAATGGTAAAATTGAATGATAAAATAGACAACCATTTATTTTGACACGATTTTCAAAGGAATTGAACGTTATTGGTAGCTTTTGCGTTCTATTTTCCTATACTTTGTCACATTCTTGACAAAATCAAGCCGCTATTGCAGAAGAATGGTAAAATTGTATAATAAAATAGACTCAGCTGTTTATATTGACACGATTTTCAAAACAACTGAACGTTATTGGTAGCATTTGCGTTGTATTTTCCTGCATCGGTCTTGTGAATGCGAATAGGCCCCCTTTCAGGTACAAAACCGGACCGTTGCACCGCGCGCGGCACTTGCCATTTTTTCTCCATCGGTTCAGGTCCGACAGTCCGATGCTCGGTGACGACCGCCGGCTTGCGCGATGCATCCGTCTAGTGAATGCGCAAGTCCAGCCCATCCCAGAGCAACTCAACCATTACTCATCCAACCCAACCGAACGTGATCTGACCCAACCCAACCCAACACAAACCAACCGAACTGAACGTTGTTGGTAGCCTTTGCGTTCTATTTTCCTGTATTTTGTCACATTATTGACAAAATCGAGTCGTTATTGCAGAAGAATGGTAAAATTGTATAATGAAATATACTCAGCCGTTTATATTGACACGATTTTCAAAACAACTGAACGTTGTTGGTAGCATTTGCGTTGTATTTTCCTGTATTTCGTCTCTTTCTTGACAAAATCGAGCCGTTATTGCAGAGGAATGGTAAAATTGTATAATAAAATATACTCAGCCGTTTATTTGACACGATTTTCAAAACAACTGAACGTTGTTGGTAGCATTCGCGTTGCATTTTCCTGCATTGTGTCACATTCTTGACAAAATCGAGCCGCTATTGCAGAGGAATGGTAAAATTCTATAATGAAATAGACGCAGCCGTTTACATTGACACGATTTTCAAAACAACCGAACGTTATTGGTAGCATTTGCGTTGTATTTTCCTGTATTTCGTCACATTCTTGACAAAATCGAGCCGCTATTGCAGAAGAATGGTAAAATTGTATAATAAAATAGACTCAGCTGTTTATATTGACACGATTTTTAAAACAACTGAACGTTATGGGTAGCATTTGCGTTGTATTTTCCTGTATTTTGTCACATTCTTTACAAAATCGAGCCGCTATTGCAGAAGAATGGTAAAATTGAATGATAAAATAGACAACCGTTTATTTTGACACTATTTTCAAAGGAATTGAACGTTATTGGTAGCTTTTGCGTTCTATTTTCCTGTATTTTGTCACATTCTTGACAAAATCGGGCCGTTATTGCAGAAGAATGGCAAAATTGAATGATAAAATAGACAACCATTTATTTTGACACGATTTTCAAAGGAATTGAACGTTATTGGTAGCTTTTGCGTTCTATTTTCCTATACTTTGTCACATTCTTGACAAAATCAAGCCGCTATTGCAGAAGAATGGTAAAATTGTATAATAAAATAGACTCAGCTGTTTATATTGACACGATTTTCAAAACAACTGAACGTTATTGGTAGCATTTGCGTTGTATTTTCCTGTATTTCGTAACATTCTTGACAAAATTGAGCCGCTATTGCAGAGGAATGGTAAAACTGTATAATAAAATAGACAATCGTTTATTTTGACACGATTTTCCTTGGAATTGAACGTGATTGGTAGCTTTTACGTTCTATTCTCCTGTATTTTGACCCATTCTTGGCAAAATCGAGCCGTTATTGCAGAGGAATGGTAAAATTGTATAATAAAATAGACTCAGCCGTTTATTTGACACGATTTTCAAAACAACTGAACGTTTTTGGTAGCATTTGCGTTGTATTTTCAGGTATTTTGTAACATTCTTGACAAAATCGAGCAGCTATTGCAGAAGAATGGTAAAATTGAATGATAAAATAGACAACCGTTTATTTTGACACGATTTGCAAAGGAATTGAACGTTATTGGTAGCTTTTGCGTTCTATTTTCCTATACTTTGTCACATTCTTGACAAAATCAAGCCGCTATTGCAGAAGAATGGTAAAATTGTATAATAAAATAGACTCAGCTGTTTATATTGACACGATTTTCAAAACAACTGAACGTTATTGGTAGCATTTGCGTTGTATTTTCATGTATTTTGTAACATTCTTGACAAAATCGAACAGCTATTGCAGAAGAATGGTAAAACTGTATAATAAAATATACTCAGCCGTTTATATTGACACGATTTTCAAAACAACTGAACGTTATTGGTAGCATTTGCGTTGTATTTTCCTGCATCGGTCTTGTGAATGCGAATAGGCCCCCTTTCAGGTACAAAACCGGACCGTTGCACCGCGCGCGGCACTTGCCATTTTTTCTCCATCGGTTCAGGTCCGACAGTCCGATGCTCGGTGACGACCGCCGGCTGGCGCGATGCATCCGTCTTGTGAATGCGCAAGTCCAGCCCATCCCAGAGCAACTCAACCATAACTCATCCAACCCAACCGAACGTGATCTGACCCAACCCAACCCAACACAAACCAACCGAACTGAACGTTGTTGGTAGCATTTGCGTTGTATTTTCCTGTATTTCGTCTCTTTCTTGACAAAATCGAGCCGTTATTGCAGAGGAATGGTAACATTGTATAATAAAATATACTCAGCCGTTTATTTGACACGATTTTCAAAACAACTGAACGTTGTTGGTAGCATTCGCGTTGCATTTTCCTGCATTGTGTCACATTCTTGACAAAATCGAGCCGCTATTGCAGAGGAATGGTAAAATTGTATAATGAAATAGACGCAGCCGTTTACATTGACACGATTTTCAAAACAACTAAACGTTATTGGTAGCATTTGCGTTGTATTTTCCTGTATTTCGTCACATTCTTGACAAAATCGAGCCGTTATTGCAGAGGGATGGTAAAACTGTATAATAAAATAGACAATCGTTTATTTTGATACGATTTTCAAAAGAACTGAACGTTGTTGGTAGCATTCGCGTTGCATTTTCCTGCATTTTGTCACATTCTTGACAAAATCGAGCCGTTATTGCAGAAGAATGGTAAAATTGTATAATTAAATAGACTCAGCCGTTTATTTGACACGATTTTCAAAACAACTGAACGTTATTGGTAGCATTTGCGTTGTATTTTCCTGTATTTTGTCACATTCTTGACAAAATCGAGCCGCTATTGCAGAAGAATGGTAAAATTGTATAATAAAATAGACTCAGCTGTTTATATTGACACGATTTTTAAAACAACTGAACGTTATGGGTAGCATTTGCGTTGTATTTTCCTGTATTTTGTCACGTTCTTTACAAAATCGAGCCGCTATTGCAGAAGAATGGTAAAATTGAATGATAGAATAGACAACCGTTTATTTTGACACTATTTTCAAAGGAATTGAACGTTATTGGTAGCTTTTGCGTTCTATTTTCCTGTATTTTGTCACATTCTTGACAAAATCGGGCCGTTATTGCAGAAGAATGGTGAAATTGTTTAATAAAATATACTCAGCCGTTTAGATTGACACGATTTTCAAAAGAACTGAACGTTATTGGTAGCATTTGCGTTGTATTTTCCTGTATTTTGTCACATTCTTTACAAAATCGAGCCGCTATTGCTGAGGAATGGTAAAATTGTATAATAAAATAGACTCAGCCGTTTATATTGACACGATTTTCAAAACAACTGAACGTTATTGGTAGCATTTGCGTTGTATTTTCCTGTATTTCGTAACATTCTTGACAAAATTGAGCCGCTATTGCAGAGGAATGGTAAAACTGTATAATAAAATAGACAATCGTTTATTTTGACACGATTTTCCATGGAATTGAACGTGATTGGTAGCTTTTACGTTCTATTCTCCTGTATTTTGACCCATTCTTGGCAAAATCGAGCCGTTATTGCAGAGGAATGGTAAAATTGTATAATAAAATAGACTCAGCCGTTTATCTGACACGATTTTCAAAACAACTGAACGTTTTTGGTAGCATTTGCGTTGTATTTTCATGTATTTTGTAACATTCTTGACAAAATCGAGCCGCTATTGCAGAGGAATGGTAAAATTGTATAATGAAATAGACGCAGCCGTTTACATTGACACGATTTTCAAAACAACTAAACGTTATTGGTAGCATTTGCGTTGTATTTTCCTGTATTTCGTCACATTCTTGACAAAATCGAGCCGTTATTGCAGAGGGATGGTAAAACTGTATAATAAAATAGACAATCGTTTATTTTGATACGATTTTCAAAAGAACTGAACGTTGTTGGTAGCATTCGCGTTGCATTTTCCTGCATTTTGTCACATTCTTGACAAAATCGAGCCGTTATTGCAGAAGAATGGTAAAATTGTATAATTAAATAGACTCAGCCGTTTATTTGACACGATTTTCAAAACAACTGAACGTTATTGGTAGCATTTGCGTTGTATTTTCCTGTATTTTGTCACATTCTTGACAAAATCGAGCCGCTATTGCAGAAGAATGGTAAAATTGTATAATAAAATAGACTCAGCTGTTTATATTGACACGATTTTTAAAACAACTGAACGTTATGGGTAGCATTTGCGTTGTATTTTCCTGTATTTTGTCACATTCTTGACAAAATCGGGCCGTTATTGCAGAAGAATGGTGAAATTGTTTAATAAAATATACTCAGCCGTTTAGATTGACACGATTTTCAAAAGAACTGAACGTTATTGGTAGCATTTGCGTTGTATTTTCCTGTATTTTGTCACATTCTTTACAAAATCGAGCCGCTATTGCTGAGGAATGGTAAAATTGTATAATAAAATAGACTCAGCCGTTTATATTGACACGATTTTCAAAACAACTGAACGTTATTGGTAGCATTTGCGTTGTATTTTCCTGTATTTCGTAACATTCTTGACAAAATTGAGCCGCTATTGCAGAGGAATGGTAAAACTGTATAATAAAATAGACAATCGTTTATTTTGACACGATTTTCCATGGAATTGAACGTGATTGGTAGCTTTTACGTTCTATTCTCCTGTATTTTGACCCATTCTTGGCAAAATCGAGCCGTTATTGCAGAGGAATGGTAAAATTGTATAATAAAATAGACTCAGCCGTTTATTTGACACGATTTTCAAAACAACTGAACGTTTTTGGTAGCATTTGCGTTGTATTTTCATGTATTTTGTAACATTCTTGACAAAATCGAGCAGCTATTGCAGAAGAATGGTAAAATTGAATGATAAAATAGACAACCGTTTATTTTGACACGATTTTCAAAGGAATTGAACGTTATTGGTAGCTTTTGCGTTCTATTTTCCTATACTTTGTCACATTCTTGACAAAATCAAGCCGCTATTGCAGAAGAATGGTAAAATTGTATAATAAAATAGACTCAGCTGTTTATATTGACACGATTTTCAAAACAACTGAACGTTATTGGTAGCATTTGCGTTGTATTTTCATGTATTTTGTAACATTCTTGACAAAATCGAATAGCTATTGCAGAAGAATGGTAAAATTGTATAATAAAATATACTCAGCCGTTTATATTGACACGATTTTCAAAACAACTGAACGTTATTGGTAGCATTTGCGTTGTATTTTCCTGCATCGGTCTTGTGAATGCGAATAGGCCCCCTTTCAGGTACAAAACCGGACCGTTGCACTGCGCGCGGCACTTGCCATTTTTTCTCCATCGGTTCAGGTCCGACAGTCCGATGCTCGGTGACGACCGCCGGCTGGCGCGATGCATCCGTCTTGTGAATGCGCAAGTCCAGCCCATCCCAGAGCAACTCAACCATAACTCATCCAACCCAACCGAACGTGATCTGACCCAACCCAACCCAACACAAACCAACCGAACTGAACGTTGTTGGTAGCATTTGCGTTGTATTTTCCTGTATTTTGTCACATTATTGACAAAATTGAGCCGCTATTGCAGAGGAATGGTAAAACTGTATAATAAAATAGACAATCGTTTATTTTGACACGATTTTCCATGGAATTGAACGTGATTGGTAGCTTTTACGTTCTATTCTCCTGTATTGTGACCCATTCTTGGCAAAATCGAACAGCTATTGCAGAAGAATGGTAAAATTGTATAATAAAATATACTCAGCCGTTTATATTGACACGATTTTCAAAACAACTGAACGTTATTGGTAGCATTTGCGTTGTATTTTCCTGCATCGGTCTTGTGAATGCGAATAGGCCCCCTTTCAGGTACAAAACCGGACCGTTGCACCGCGCGCGGCACTTGCCATTTTTTCTCCATCGGTTCAGGTCCGACAGTCCGATGCTCGGTGACGACCGCAGGCTGGCGCGATGCATCCGTCTTGTGAATGCGCAAGTCCAGCCCATCCCAGAGCAACTCAACCATAACTCATCCAACCCAACCGAACGTGATCTGACCCAACCCAACCCAACACAAACCAACCGAACTGAACGTTGTTGGTAGCATTTGCGTTGTATTTTCCTGTATTTTGTCACATTATTGCCAAATCGAGTCGTTATTGCAGAAGAATGGTAAAATTGTATAATAAAATAGACTCAGCTGTTTATATTGACACGATTTTCAAAACAACTGAACGTTATTGGTAGCATTTGCGTTGTATTTTCATGTATTTTGTAACATTCTTGACAAAATCGAACAGCTATTGCAGAAGAATGGTAAAATTGTATAATAAAATATACTCAGCCGTTTATATTGACACGATTTTCAAAACAGCTGAACGTTATTGGTAGCATTTGCGTTGTATTTTCCTGCATCGGTCTTGTGAATGCGAATAGGCCCCCTTTCAGGTACAAAACCGGACCGTTGCACCGCGCGCGGGCGGCACATGCCATTTTTTCTCCATCGGTTCAGGTCCGACAGTCCGATGCTCGGTTACGACCGCCGGCTGGCGCGATGCATCCGTCTTGTGAATGCGCAAGTCCAGCACATCCCAGAGCAACTCAACCATAACTCATCCAACCCAACCGAACGTGATCTGACCCAACCCAACCCAACACAAACCAACCGAACTGAACGTTATTGGTGGCTTTTGCGTTCAATTTTCCTATACTTTGGCACATTCTTGACAAAATCAAGCCGCTATTGCAGAAGAATGGTAAAATTGTATAATACAATAGACTCAGCTGTTTATATTGACACGATTTTCAAAACAACTGAAGGTTATTGGTAGCATTTGCGTTGTATTTTCATGTATTTTGTAACATTCTTGACAAAATCGAGTCGTTATTGCAGAAGAATGGTAAAATTGTATAATAAAATATACTCAGCCGTTTATATTGACACGATTTTCAAAAGAACTGAACGTTTTTGGTAGCATTTGCGTTCTATTTTCCTGCATTGTGTCACATTCTTGACAAAATCGAGCCGCTATTGCAGAAGAATGGTAAAATTGTATAATAAAATATACTCAGCCGTTTATTTGACACGATTTTCAAAACAACTGAACGTTATTGGTAGCATTTGCGTTGTATTTTCCTGTATTTTGCACATTCTTGACAAAATCGAGCCGTTATTGCAGAGGGATGGTAAAACTGTATAATAAAATAGACAATCGTTTATTTTGATACGATTTTCAAAAGAACTGAACGTTGTTGGTAGCATTTGCGTTGCATTTTCCTGCATTTTGTCACATTCTTGACAAAATCGAGCCGTTATTGCAGAGGAATGGTAAAATTGTATAATTAAATAGACTCAGCCGTTTATTTGACACGATTTTCAAAACAACTGAACGTTATTGGTAGCATTTGCGTTGTATTTTCCTGTATTTTGTCACATTCTTGACAAAATCGAGCCGCAATTGCAGAAGAATGGTAAAATTGAATGATAAAATAGACAACCGTTTATTTTGACGCGATTTTCAAAGGAATTGAACGTTATTGTTAGCATTTGCGTTGTATTTTCCTGTATTTTGTCACATTCTTGACAAAATCGAACAGCTATTGCAGAAGAATGGTAAAATTGTATAATAAAATATACTCAGCCGTTTATTTTGACACGATTTTCAAAACAACTGAACGTTATTGGTAGCATTTGCGTTGTATTTTCCTGCATCGGTCTTGTGAATGCGAAGAGGTCCTCGTTCAGGCTCAAAATCGGACCGTTGCATCGCGCGCGGAACATTAACATTTTTTTTCGATCGGTTCAAGTTCGACTTTACGGTCGGTCGTAGGACCTCGACCGCGACCGCGACGACGATCCGACGCTCGGTGACTACCGCCGTGTCACGCGGTAAGTCGGTCTGGTGAATGCGCACCGGGACTGTTGCATCGCGATCGCCGTACAAGTCCGACTCTAAAGTCGATCGTCCCCCTACGACCGCGACGACGGTCGGATGGTCGGTGACGACCGCCGACCGGCGCAATGCATCGGTCTTGTGAATGCGAATAGGCCCCCGTTCAGGTACAAAACCGGACCGTTGCACCGCGCGCGGCACTTGCCATTTTTTTCCATCGGTTCAGGTCCGACAGTCCGATGCTCGGTGACGGCCCCGGCTGGCGCGATGAATCCGTCTTGTGAATGCGCAAGTCCAGCACATCCCAGAGCAACTCAACCATAACTCATCCAACCCAACCGAACGTGATCTGACCCAACCCAACCCAACACAAACCAACCGAACTGAACGTTGTTGGTAGCATTCGCGTTGCATTTTCCTGCATTGTGTCACATTCTTGACAAAATCGAGCCGCTATTGCAGAGGAATGGTAAAATTGTATAAAAAAATAGACAATCGTTTATTTTGATACGATTTTCAAAAGAACTGAACGTTGTTGGTAGCATTCGCGTTGCATTTTCCTGCATTTTGTTATATTCTTGACAAAATCGAGCCGTTATTGCAGAGGAATGGTAAAATTGTATAACTAAATAGACTCAGCCGTTTATTTGACACGATTTTCAAAACAACTGAACGTTATTGGTAGCATTTGCGTTGTATTTTCCTGTATTTTGTCACATTCTTGACAAAATCGAGCCGCTATTGCAGAAGAATGGTAAAATTGTATAATAAAATAAACTCAGCTGTTTATATTAACACGATTTTCAAAACAACTGAACGTTATGGGTAGCATTTGCGTTGTATTTTCCTGTATTTTGTCACATTCTTTTCAAAATCGAGCCGCTATTGCAGAAGAATGGTAAAATTGAATGATAAAATAGACAACCGTTTATTTTGACACGATTTTCAAAGGAATTGAACGTTATTGGTGGCTTTTGCGTTCAATTTTCCTATACTTTGGCACATTCTTGACAAAATCAAGCCGCTATTGCAGAAGAATGGTAAAATTGTATAATACAATAGACTCAGCTGTTTATATTGACACGATTTTCAAAACAACTGAAGGTTATTGGTAGCATTTGCGTTGTATTTTCATGTATTTTGTAACATTCTTGACCAAATCGAGTCGTTATTGCAGAAGAATGGTAAAATTGTATAATAAAATATACTCAGCCGTTTATATTGACACGATTTTCAAAAGAACTGAACGTTATTGGTAGCATTTGCGTTCTATTTTCCTGCATTGTGTCACATTCTTGACAAAATCGAGCCGCTATTGCAGAAGAATGGTAAAATTGTATAATAAAATATACTCAGCCGTTTATTTGACACGATTTTCAAAACAACTGAACGTTATTGGTAGCATTTGCGTTGTATTTTCCTGTATTTTGCACATTCTTGACAAAATCGAGCCGTTATTGCAGAGGGATGGTAAAACTGTATAATAAAATAGACAATCGTTTATTTTGATACGATTTTCAAAAGAACTGAACGTTGTTGGTTGCATTCGCGTTGCATTTTCCTGCATTTTGTCACATTCTTGACAAAATCGAGCCGTTATTGCAGAGGAATGGTAAAATTGTATAATTAAATAGACTCAGCCGTTTATTTGACACGATTTTCAAAACAACTGAACGTTATTGGTAGCATTTGCGTTGTATTTTCCTGTATTTTGTCACATTCTTGACAAAATCGAGCCGCTATTGCAGAAGAATGGTAAAATTGTATAATAAAATAGACTCAGCTGTTTATATTAACACGATTTTCAAAACAACTGAACGTTATGGGTAGCATTTGCGTTGTATTTTCCTGTATTTTGTCACATTCTTTACAAAATCGAGCCGCAATTGCAGAAGAATGGTAAAATTGAATGATAAAATAGACAACCGTTTATTTTGACGCGATTTTCAAAGGAATTGAACGTTATTGGTAGCAATTGCGTTGTATTTTCCTGTATTTTGTCACATTCTTGACAAAATCGAACAGCTATTGCAGAAGAATGGTAAAATTGTATAATAAAATATACTCAGCCGTTTATTTTGACACGATTTTCAAAACAACTGAACGTTATTGGTAGCATTTGCGTTGTATTTTCCTGCATCGGTCTTGTGAATGCGAAGAGGTCCTCGTTCAGGCTCAAAATCGGACCGTTGCATCGCGCGCGGAACATTAACATTTTTTTTCGATCGGTTCAAGTTCGACTTTACGGTCGGTCGTAGGACCTCGACCGCGACCGCGACGACGATCCGACGCTCGGTGACTACCGCCGTGTCACGCGGTAAGTCGGTCTGGTGAATGCGCACCGGGACTGTTGCATCGCGATCGCAGTACAAGTCCGACTCTAAAGTCGATCGTCCCCCTACGACCGCGACGACGGTCGGATGGTCGGTGACGACCGCCGACCAGCGCAATGCATCGGTCTTGTGAATGCGAATAGGCCCCCGTTCAGGTACAAAACCGGACCGTTGCACCGCGCGCGGCACTTGCCATTTTTTTCCATCGGTTCTGGTCCGACAGTCCGATGCTCGGTGACGACCGCCGGCTGGCGCGATGAATCCGTCTTGTGAATGCGCAAGTCCAGCCCATCCCAGAGCAACTCAACCATAACTCATCCAACCCAACCGAACGTGATCTGACCCAACCCAACCCAACACAAACCAACCGAACTGAACGTTGTTGGTAGCATTCGCGTTGCATTTTCCTGCATTGTGTCACATTCTTGACAAAATCGAGCCGCTCTTGCAGAGGAATGGTAAAATTGTATAATAAAATAGACTCAGCCGTTTGTATTGACACGATTTTCAAAACAACTGAACGTTATTGGTAGCATTTGCGTTGTATTTTCCTGTATTTCGTCACATTCTTGACAAAATCGAGCCGTTATTGCAGAGGAATGGTAAAACTGTATAAAAAAATAGACAATCGTTTATTTTGATACGATTTTCAAAAGAACTGAACGTTGTTGGTAGCATTCGCGTTGCATTTTCCTGCATTTTGTCACATTCTTGACAAAATCGAGCCGTTATTGCAGAGGAATGGTAAAATTGTATAATTAAATAGACTCAGCCGTTTATTTGACACGATTTTCAAAACAACTGAACGTTATTGGTAGCATTTGCGTTGTATTTTCCTGTACTTTGTCACATTCTTGACAAAATCGAGCCGCTATTGCAGAAGAATGGTAAAATTGTATAATAAAATAGACTCAGCCGTTTATATTGACACGATTTTCAAAACAACTAAACGTTATTGGTAGCATTTGCGTTGTATTTTCCTGTATTTTGTCACATTCTTTACAAAATCGAGCCTCTGTTGCAGAAGAATGGTAAAATTGAATGATAAAATAGACAACCGTTTATTATGACACTATTTTCAAAGGAATTGAACGTTATTGGTAGCTTTTGCTTTCTATTTTCCTGTATTTTGTCACATTCTTGACAAAATCGGGCCGTTATTGCAGAAGAATGGTAAAATTGTATAATAAAATATACTCAGCCGTTTATATTGACACGATTTTCAAAAGAACTGAACGTTATTGGTAGCATTTGCGTTCTATTTTCCTGCATTGTGTCACATTTTTGACAAAATCGAGCCGCAATTGCAGAAGAATGGTAAAATTGTATAATAAAATATACTCAGCTGTTTATATTGACACGATTTTCAAAACAACTGAACGTTATGGGTAGCATTTGCGTTGTATTTTCCTGTATTTTGTCACATTCTTTACAAAATCGAGCCGCAATTGCAGAAGAATGGTAAAATTGAATGATAAAATAGACAACCGTTTATTTTGACACGATTTTCAAAGGAATTGAACGTTATTGGTAGCTTTTGCGTTCTATTTTCCTGTATTTTGTCACATTCTTGACAAAATCGAGCCGCTATTGCAGAGGAATGGTAAAATTGTATAATAAAATAGACTCAGCCGTTTATATTGACACGATTTTCAAAACAACTGAACGTTATTGGTAGCATTAGCGTTGTATTTTCCTGTATTTCGTAACATTCTTGACAAAATTGAGCCGCTATTGCAGAGGAATGGTAAAACTGTATAATAAAATAAACAATCGTTTATTTTGACACGATTTTCCATGGAATTGAACGTGATTGGTAGCTTTTACGTTCTATTCTCCTGTATTGTGACCCATTCTTGGCAAAATCGAGCCGTTGTTGCAGAGGAATGGTAAAATTGTATAATAAAATAGACTCAGCCGTTTATTTGACACGATTTTCAAAACAACTGAACGTTATTGGTAGCATTTGCGTTGTATTTTCATGTATTTTGTAACATTCTTGACAAAATCGAACAGCTATTGCAGAAGAATGGTAAAATTGTATAATAAAATATACTCAGCCGTTTATATTGACACGATTTTCAAAACAACTGAACGTTATTGGTAGCATTTGCGTTGTATTTTCCTGCATCGGTCTTGTGAATGCGAATAGGCCCCCTTTCAGGTACAAAACCGGACCGTTGCACCGCGCGCGGCACTTGCCATTTTTTCTCCATCGGTTCAGGTCCGACAGTCCGATGCTCGGTGACGACCGCCGGCTGGCGCGATGCATCCGTCTTGTGAATGCGCAAGTCCAGCCCATCCCAGAGCAACTCAATCATAACTCATCCAACCCAACCGAACGTGATCTGACCCAACCCAACCCAACACAAACCAACCGAACTGAACGTTGTTGGTAGCATTTGCGTTGTAGTTTCCTGTATTTTGTCACATTCTTGACAAAATCGAGCCGTTATTGCAGAGGGATGGTAAAACTGTATAATAAAATAGACAATCGTTTATTTTGATACGATTTTCAAAAGAACTGAACGTTGTTGGTAGCATTCGCGTTGCATTTTCCTGCATTTTGTCATATTCTTGACAAAATCGAGCCGTTATTGCAGAGGAATGGTAAAATTGTATAATTAAATAGACTCAGCCGTTTATTTGACACGATTTTCAAAACAACTGAACGTTATTGGTAGCATTTGCGTTGTATTTTCCTGTATTTTGTCACATTCTTGACAAAATCGAGCCGCTATTGCAGAAGAATGGTAAAATTGTATAATAAAATAGACTCAGCTGTTTATATTGACACGATTTTCAAAACAACTGAACGTTATGGGTAGCATTTGCGTTGTATTTTCCTGTATTTTGTCACATTCTTTACAAAATCGAGCCGCTATTGCAAAGGAATGGTAAAATTGTATAATAAAATAGACTCAGCCGTTTATATTGACACGATTTTCAAAACAACTGAACGTTATTGGCAGCATTAGCGTTGTATTTTCCTGTATTTCGTAACATTCTTGACAAAATTGAGCCGCTATTGCAGAGGAATGGTAAAACTGTGTAATAAAATAGACAATCGTTTATTTTGACACGATTTTCCATGGAATTGAACGTGATTGGTAGCTTTTACGTTCTATTCTCCTGTATTGTGACCCATTCTTGGCAAAATCGAGCCGTTATTGCAGAGGAATGGTAAAATTGTATAATAAAATAGACTCAGCCGTTTATTTGACACGATTTTCAAAACAACTGAACGTTATTGGTAGCATTTGCGTTCTATTTTCCTGCATTGTGTCACATTTTTGACAAAATCGAGCCGCAATTGCAGAAGAATGGTAAAATTGTATAATAAAATATACTCAGCCGTTTATTTGACACGATTTTCAAAACAACTGAACGTTATTGGTAGCATTTGCGTTGTATTTTCCTGAATTTTGTCACATTCTTGACAAAATCGAGCCGTTATTGCAGAGGGATAGTAAAACTGTATAATAAAATAGACAATCGTTTATTTTGATACGATTTTCAAAAGAACTGAACGTTGTTGGTAGCATTCGCGTTGCATTTTCCTGCATTTTGTCACATTCTTGACAAAATCGAGCCGTTATTGCAGAGGAATGGTAAAATTGTATAATTAAATAGACTCAGCCGTTTATTTGACACGATTTTCAAAACAACTGAACGATATTGGTAGCATTTGCGTTGTATTTTCCTGAATTTTATCACATTCTTGACAAAATCGAGCCGTTATTGCAGAGGGATAGTAAAACTGTATAATAAAATAGACAATCGTTTATTTTGATACGATTTTCAAAAGAACTGAACGTTGTTGGTAGCATTCGCGTTGCATTTTCCTGTATTTCGTCACATTCTTGACAAAATCGAGCCGCTATTGCAGAAGAATGGTAAAATTGTATAATAAAATAGACTCAGCTGTTTATATTGACACGATTTTCAAAACAACTGAACGTTATGGGTAGCATTTGCGTTGTATTTTCCTGTATTTTGTCACATTCTTTACAAAATCGAGCCGCAATTGCAGAAGAATGGTAAAATTGAATGATAAAATAGACAACCGTTTATTTTGACACGATTTTCAAAGGAATTGAACGTTATTGGTAGCTTTTGCGTTCTATTTTCCTGTATTTTGTCACATTCTTGACAAAATCGGGCCGTTATTGCAGAAGAATGGTAAAATTGTATAATAAAATATACTCAGCCGTTTAGATTGACACGATTTTCAAAACAACTGAACGTTATTGGTAGCATTTGCGTTGTATTTTCCTGTATTTTGTCACATTCTTGACAAAATCGAGCCGCTATTGCAGAGGAATGGTAAAATTGTATAATAAAATAGACTCAGCCGTTTATATTGACACGATTTTCAAAACAACTGAACGTTATTGGTAGCATTAGCGTTGTATTTTCCTGTATTTCGTCACATTCTTGACAAAATCGAGCCGTTATTGCAGAGGAATGGTAAAACTGTATAAAAAAATAGACAATCGTTTATTTTGATACGATTTTCAAAAGAACTGAACGTTGCTGGTAGCATTCGCGTTGCATTTTCCTGCATTTTGTCACATTCTTGACAAAATCGAGCCGTTATTGCAGAGGAATGGTAAAATTGTATAATTAAATAGACTCAGCCGTTTATTTGACACGATTTTCAAAAGAACTGAACGTTATTGGTAGCATTTGCGTTCTATTTTCCTGCATTGTGTCACATTTTTGACAAAATCGAGCCGCAATTGCAGAAGAATGGTAAAATTGTATAATAAAATATACTCAGCCGTTTATTTGACACGATTTTCAAAAGAACTGAACGTTATTGGTAGCATTTGCGTTCTATTTTCCTGCATTGTGTCACATTTTTGACAAAATCGAGCCGCAATTGCAGAAGAATGGTAAAATTGTATAATAAAATATACTCAGCTGTTTATATTGACACGATTTTCAAAACAACTGAACGTTATGGGTAGCATTTGCGTTGTATTTTCCTGTATTTTGTCACATTCTTTACAAAATCGAGCCGCAATTGCAGAAGAATGGTAAAATTGAATGATAAAATAGACAACCGTTTATTTTGACACGATTTTCAAAGGAATTGAACGTTATTGGTAGCTTTTGCGTTCTATTTTCCTGTATTTTGTCACATTCTTGACAAAATCGAGCCGCTATTGCAGAGGAATGGTAAAATTGTATAATAAAATAGACTCAGCCGTTTATATTGACACGATTTTCAAAACAACTGAACGTTATTGGTAGCATTAGCGTTGTATTTTCCTGTATTTCGTAACATTCTTGACAAAATTGAGCCGCTATTGCAGAGGAATGGTAAAACTGTATAATAAAATAGACAATCGTTTATTTTGACACGATTTTCCATGGAATTGAACGTGATTGGTAGCTTTTACGTTCTATTCTCCTGTATTGTGACCCATTCTTGGCAAAATCGAGCCGTTGTTGCAGAGGAATGGTAAAATTGTATAATAAAATAGACTCAGCCGTTTATTTGACACGATTTTCAAAACAACTGAACGTTATTGGTAGCATTTGCGTTGTATTTTCATGTATTTTGTAACATTCTTGACAAAATCGAACAGCTATTGCAGAAGAATGGTAAAATTGTATAATAAAATATACTCAGCCGTTTATATTGACACGATTTTCAAAACAACTGAACGTTATTGGTAGCATTTGCGTTGTATTTTCCTGCATCGGTCTTGTGAATGCGAATAGGCCCCCTTTCAGGTACAAAACCGGACCGTTGCACCGCGCGCGGCACTTGCCATTTTTTCTCCATCGGTTCAGGTCCGACAGTCCGATGCTCGGTGACGACCGCCGGCTGGCGCGATGCATCCGTCTTGTGAATGCGCAAGTCCAGCCCATCCCAGAGCAACTCAATCATAACTCATCCAACCCAACCGAACGTGATCTGACCCAACCCAACCCAACACAAACCAACCGAACTGAACGTTGTTGGTAGCATTTGCGTTGTAGTTTCCTGTATTTTGTCACATTCTTGACAAAATCGAGCCGTTATTGCAGAGGGATGGTAAAACTGTATAATAAAATAGACAATCGTTTATTTTGATACGATTTTCAAAAGAACTGAACGTTGTTGGTAGCATTCGCGTTGCATTTTCCTGCATTTTGTCATATTCTTGACAAAATCGAGCCGTTATTGCAGAGGAATGGTAAAATTGTATAATTAAATAGACTCAGCCGTTTATTTGACACGATTTTCAAAACAACTGAACGTTATTGGTAGCATTTGCGTTGTATTTTCCTGTATTTTGTCACATTCTTGACAAAATCGAGCCGCTATTGCAGAAGAATGGTAAAATTGTATAATAAAATAGACTCAGCTGTTTATATTGACACGATTTTCAAAACAACTGAACGTTATGGGTAGCATTTGCGTTGTATTTTCCTGTATTTTGTCACATTCTTTACAAAATCGAGCCGCTATTGCAAAGGAATGGTAAAATTGTATAATAAAATAGACTCAGCCGTTTATATTGACACGATTTTCAAAACAACTGAACGTTATTGGCAGCATTAGCGTTGTATTTTCCTGTATTTCGTAACATTCTTGACAAAATTGAGCCGCTATTGCAGAGGAATGGTAAAACTGTGTAATAAAATAGACAATCGTTTATTTTGACACGATTTTCCATGGAATTGAACGTGATTGGTAGCTTTTACGTTCTATTCTCCTGTATTGTGACCCATTCTTGGCAAAATCGAGCCGTTATTGCAGAGGAATGGTAAAATTGTATAATAAAATAGACTCAGCCGTTTATTTGACACGATTTTCAAAACAACTGAACGTTATTGGTAGCATTTGCGTTCTATTTTCCTGCATTGTGTCACATTTTTGACAAAATCGAGCCGCAATTGCAGAAGAATGGTAAAATTGTATAATAAAATATACTCAGCCGTTTATTTGACACGATTTTCAAAACAACTGAACGTTATTGGTAGCATTTGCGTTGTATTTTCCTGAATTTTGTCACATTCTTGACAAAATCGAGCCGTTATTGCAGAGGGATAGTAAAACTGTATAATAAAATAGACAATCGTTTATTTTGATACGATTTTCAAAAGAACTGAACGTTGTTGGTAGCATTCGCGTTGCATTTTCCTGCATTTTGTCACATTCTTGACAAAATCGAGCCGTTATTGCAGAGGAATGGTAAAATTGTATAATTAAATAGACTCAGCCGTTTATTTGACACGATTTTCAAAACAACTGAACGATATTGGTAGCATTTGCGTTGTATTTTCCTGAATTTTATCACATTCTTGACAAAATCGAGCCGTTATTGCAGAGGGATAGTAAAACTGTATAATAAAATAGACAATCGTTTATTTTGATACGATTTTCAAAAGAACTGAACGTTGTTGGTAGCATTCGCGTTGCATTTTCCTGTATTTCGTCACATTCTTGACAAAATCGAGCCGCTATTGCAGAAGAATGGTAAAATTGTATAATAAAATAGACTCAGCTGTTTATATTGACACGATTTTCAAAACAACTGAACGTTATGGGTAGCATTTGCGTTGTATTTTCCTGTATTTTGTCACATTCTTTACAAAATCGAGCCGCAATTGCAGAAGAATGGTAAAATTGTATAATAAAATAGACTCAGCTGTTTATATTGACACGATTTTCAAAACAACTGAACGTTATGGGTAGCATTTGCGTTGTATTTTCCTGTATTTTGTCACATTCTTTACAAAATCGAGCCGCAATTGCAGAAGAATGGTAAAATTGAATGATAAAATAGACAACCGTTTATTTTGACACGATTTTCAAAGGAATTGAACGTTATTGGTAGCTTTTGCGTTCTATTTTCCTGTATTTTGTCACATTCTTGACAAAATCGGGCCGTTATTGCAGAAGAATGGTAAAATTGTATAATAAAATATACTCAGCCGTTTAGATTGACACGATTTTCAAAAGAACTGAACGTTATTGGTAGCATTTGCGTTGTATTTTCCTGTATTTTGTCACATTCTTGACAAAATCGAGCCGCTATTGCAGAGGAATGGTAAAATTGTATAATAAAATAGACTCAGCCGTTTATATTGACACGATTTTCAAAACAACTGAACGTTATTGGTAGCATTAGCGTTGTATTTTCCTGTATTCCGTAACATTCTTGACAAAATTGAGCCGCTATTGCAGAGGAATGGTAAAACTGTATAATAAAATAGACAATCGTTTATTTTGACACGATTTTCCATGGAATTGAACGTGATTGGTAGCTTTTACGTTCTATTCTCCTGTATTGTGACCCATTCTTGGCAAAATCGAGCCGTTATTGCAGACGAATGGTAAAATTGTATAATAAAATAGACTCAGCCGTTTATTTGACACGATTTTCAAAACAACTGAACGTTATTGGTAGCATTTGCGTTGTATTTTCATGTATTTTGTAACATTCTTGACAAAATCGAACAGCTATTGCAGAAGAATGGTAAAATTGTATAATAAAATATACTCAGCCGTTTATATTGACACGATTTTCAAAACAACTGAACGTTATTGGTAGCATTTGCGTTGTATTTTCCTGCATCGGTCTTGTGAATGCGAATAGGCCCCCTTTCAGGTACAAAACCGGACCGTTGCACCGCGCGCGGCACTTGCTATTTTTTCTCCATCGGTTCAGGTCCGACAGTCCGATGCTCGGTGACGACCGCCGGCTGGCGCGATGCATCCGTCTTGTGAATGCGCAAGTCCAGCCCATCCCAGAGCAACTCAACCATAAGTCATCCAACCCAACCGAACGTGATCTGACCCAACCCAACCCAACACAAACCAACCGAACTGAACGTTGTTGGTAGCATTTGCGTTGTATTTTCCTGTATTTTGTCACATTCTTGACAAAATCGAGCCGTTATTGCAGAGGGATGGTAAAACTGTATAATAAAATAGACAATCGTTTATTTTGATACGATTTTCAAAAGAACTGAACGTTGTTGGTAGCATTCGCGTTGCATTTTCCTGCATTTTGTCATATTCTTGACAAAATCGAGCCGTTATTGCAGAGGAATGGTAAAATTGTATAATTAAATAGACTCAGCCGTTTATTTGACACGATTTTCAAAACAACTGAACGTTATTGGTAGCATTTGCGTTGTATTTTCCTGTATTTTGTCACATTCTTGACAAAATCGAGCCGCTATTGCAGAAGAATGGTAAAATTGTATAATAAAATAGACTCAGCTGTTTATATTGACACGATTTTCAAAACAACTGAACGTTATGGGTAGCATTTGCGTTGTATTTTCCTGTATTTTGTCACATTCTTTACAAAATCGAGCCGCTATTGCAAAGGAATGGTAAAATTGTATAATAAAATAGACTCAGCCGTTTATATTGACACGATTTTCAAAACAACTGAACGTTATTGGTAGCATTAGCGTTGTATTTTCCTGCATTTCGTAACATTCTTGACAAAATTGAGCCGCTATTGCAGAGGAATGGTAAAATTGTATAATAAAATATACTCAGCCGTTTAGATTGACACGATTTTCAAAAGAACTGAACGTTATTGGTAGCATTTGCGTTGTATTTTCCTGTATTTTGTCACATTCTTGGCAAAATCGAGCCGTTATAGCAGAGGAATGGTAAAATTGTATAATAAAATAGACTCAGCCGTTTATTTGACACGATTTTCAAAACAACTGAACGTTATTGGTAGCATTTGCGTTCTATTTTCCTGCATTGTGTCACATTTTTGACAAAATCGAGCCGCAATTGCAGAAGAATGGTAAAATTGTATAATAAAATATACTCAGCCGTTTATTTGACACGATTTTCAAAACAACTGAACGTTATTGGTAGCATTTGCGTTGTATTTTCCTGAATTTTGTCACATTCTTGACAAAATCGAGCCGTTATTGCAGAGGGATAGTAAAACTGTATAATAAAATAGACAATCGTTTATTTTGATACGATTTTCAAAAGAACTGAACGTTGTTGGTAGCATTCGCGTTGCATTTTCCTGCATTTTGTCACATTCTTGACAAAATCGAGCCGTTATTGCAGAGGAATGGTAAAATTGTATAATTAAATAGACTCAGCCGTTTATTTGACACGATTTTCAAAACAACTGAACGTTATTGGTAGCATTTGCGTTGTATTTTCCTGAATTTTATCACATTCTTGACAAAATCGAGCCGTTATTGCAGAGGGATAGTAAAACTGTATAATAAAATAGACAATCGTTTATTTTGATACGATTTTCAAAAGAACTGAACGTTGTTGGTAGCATTCGCGTTGCATTTTCCTGTATTTCGTCACATTCTTGACAAAATCGAGCCGCTATTGCAGAAGAATGGTAAAATTGTATAATAAAATAGACTCAGCTGTTTATATTGACACGATTTTCAAAACAACTGAACGTTATGGGTAGCATTTGCGTTGTATTTTCCTGTATTTTGTCACATTCTATACAAAATCGAGCCGCAATTGCAGAAGAATGGTAAAATTGAATGATAAAATAGACAACCGTTTATTTTGACACGATTTTCAAAGGAATTGAACGTTATTGGTAGCTTTTGCGTTCTATTTTCCTGTATTTTGTCACATTCTTGACAAAATCGGGCCGTTATTGCAGAAGAATGGTAAAATTGTATAATAAAATATACTCAGCCGTTTAGATTGACACGATTTTTAAACAACTGAACGTTATTGGTAGCATTTGCGTTGTATTTTCCTGTATTTTGTCACATTCTTGACAAAATCGAGCCGCTATTGCAGAGGAATGGTAAAATTGTATAATAAAATAGACTCAGCCGTTTATATTGACACGATTTTCAAAACAACTGAACGTTATTGGTAGCATTAGCGTTGTATTTTCCTGTATTTCGTCACATTCTTGACAAAATCGAGCCGTTATTGCAGAGGAATGGTAAAACTGTATAAAAAAATAGACAATCGTTTATTTTGATACGATTTTCAAAAGAACTGAACGTTGTTGGTAGCATTCGCGTTGCATTTTCCTGCATTTTGTCACATTCTTGACAAAATCGAGCCGTTATTGCAGAGGAATGGTAAAATTGTATAATTAAATAGACTCAGCCGTTTATTTGACACGATTTTCAAAAGAACTGAACGTTATTGGTAGCATTTGCGTTCTATTTTCCTGCATTGTGTCACATTTTTGACAAAATCGAGCCGCAATTGCAGAAGAATGGTAAAATTGTATAATAAAATATACTCAGCCGTTTATTTGACACGATTTTCAAAACAACTGAACGTTATTGGTAGCATTTGCGTTGTATTTTCCTGAATTTTGTCACATTCTTGACAAAATCGAGCCGTTATTGCAGAGGGATAGTAAAACTGTATAATAAAATAGACAATCGTTTATTTTGATACGATTTTCAAAAGAACTGAACGTTGTTGGTAGCATTCGCGTTGCATTTTCCTGCATTTTGTCACATTCTTGACAAAATCGAGCCGTTATTGCAGAGGAATGGTAAAATTGTATAATTAAATAGACTCAGCCGTTTATTTGACACGATTTTCAAAACAACTGAACGTTATTGGTAGCATTTGCGTTGTATTTTCCTGTATTTTGTCAGATTCTTGACAAAATCGAGCCGCTATTGCAGAAGAATGGTAAAATTGTATAATAAAATAGACTCAGCTGTTTATATTGACACGATTTTCAAAACAACTGAACGTTATGGGTAGCATTTGCGTTGTATTTTCCTGTATTTTGTCACATTCTTTACAAAATCGAGCCGCAATTGCAGAAGAATGGTAAAATTGAATGATAAAATAGACAACCGTTTATTTTGACACGATTTTCAAAGGAATTGAACGTTATTGGTAGCTTTTGCGTTCTATTTTCCTGTATTTTGTCACATTCTTGACAAAATCGGGCCGTTATTGCAGAAGAATGGTAAAATAGTATAATAAAATATACTCAGCCGTTTAGATTGACACGATTTTCAAAAGAACTGAACGTTATTGGTAGCATTTGCGTTGTATTTTCCTGTATTTTGTCACATTCTTGACAAAATCGAGCCGCTATTGCAGAGGAATGGTAAAATTGTATAATAAAATAGACTCAGCCGTTTATATTGACACGATTTTCAAAACAACTGAACGTTATTGGTAGCATTAGCGTTGTATTTTCCTGTATTTCGTAACATTCTTGACAAAATTGAGCCGCTATTGCAGAGGAATGGTAAAACTGTATAATAAAATAGACAATCGTTTATTTTGACACGATTTTCCATGGAATTGAACGTGATTGGTAGCTTTTACGTTCTATTCTCCTGTATTGTGACCCATTCTTGGCAAAATCGAGCCGTTATTGCAGAGGAATGGTAAAATTGTATAATAAAATAGACTCAGCCGTTTATTTGACACGATTTTCAAAACAACTGAACGTTATTGGTAGCATTTGCGTTCTATTTTCCTGCATTGTGTCACATTTTTGACAAAATCGAGCCGCAATTGCAGAAGAATGGTAAAATTGTATAATAAAATATACTCAGCCGTTTATTTGACACGATTTTCAAAACAACTGAACGTTATTGGTAGCATTTGCGTTGTATTTTCCTGAATTTTGTCACATTCTTGACAAAATCGAGCCGTTATTGCAGAGGGATAGTAAAACTGTATAATAAAATAGACAATCGTTTATTTTGATACGATTTTCTTAAGAACTGAACGTTGTTGGTAGCATTCGCGTTGCATTTTCCTGCATTTTGTCACATTCTTGACAAAATCGAGCCGCTATTGCAGAGGAATGGTAAAATTGTATAATAAAATAGACTCAGCCGTTTATATTGACACGATTTTCAAAACAACTGAACGTTATTGGTAGCATTAGCGTTGTATTTTCCTGTATTCCGTAACATTCTTGACAAAATTGAGCCGCTATTGCAGAGGAATGGTAAAACTGTATAATAAAATAGACAATCGTTTATTTTGACACGATTTTCCATGGAATTGAACGTGATTGGTAGCTTTTACGTTCTATTCTCCTGTATTGTGACCCATTCTTGGCAAAATCGAGCCGTTATTGCAGACGAATGGTAAAATTGTATAATAAAATAGACTCAGCCGTTTATTTGACACGATTTTCAAAACAACTGAACGTTATTGGTAGCATTTGCGTTGTATTTTCATGTATTTTGTAACATTCTTGACAAAATCGAACAGCTATTGCAGAAGAATGGTAAAATTGTATAATAAAATATACTCAGCCGTTTATATTGACACGATTTTCAAAACAACTGAACGTTATTGGTAGCATTTGCGTTGTATTTTCCTGCATCGGTCTTGTGAATGCGAATAGGCCCCCTTTCAGGTACAAAACCGGACCGTTGCACCGCGCGCGGCACTTGCCATTTTTTCTTCATCGGTTCAGGTCCGACAGTCCGATGCTCGGTGACGACCGCCGGCTGGCGCGATGCATCCGTCTTGTGAATGCGCAAGTCCAGCCCATCCCAGAGCAACTCAACCATAAGTCATCCAACCCAACCGAACGTGATCTGACCCAACCCAACCCAACACAAGCCAACCGAACTGAACGTTGTTGGAAGCATTTGCGTTGTATTTTCCTGTATTTTGTCACATTCTTGACAAAATCGAGCCGTTATTGCAGAGGGATGGTAAAACTGTATAATAAAATAGACAATCGTTTATTTTGATACGATTTTCAAAAGAACTGAACGTTGTTGGTAGCATTCGCGTTGCATTTTCCTGCATTTTGTCATATTCTTGACAAAATCGAGCCGTTATTGCAGAGGAATGGTAAAATTGTATAATTAAATAGACTCAGCCGTTTATTTGACACGATTTTCAAAACAACTGAACGTTATTGGTAGCATTTGCGTTGTATTTTCCTGTATTTTGTCACATTCTTGACAAAATCGAGCCGCAATTGCAGAAGAATGGTAAAATTGAATGATAAAATAGACAACCGTTTATTTTGACACGATTTTCAAAGGAATTGAACGTTATTGGTAGCTTTTGCGTTCTATTTTCCTGTATTTTGTCACATTCTTGACAAAATCGGGCCGTTATTGCAGAAGAATGGTAAAATTGTATAATAAAATATACTCAGCGGTTTAGATTGACACGATTTTCAAAAGAACTGAACGTTATTGGTAGCATTTGCGTTGTATTTTCCTGTATTTCGTAACATTCTTGACAAAATTGAGCCGCTATTGCAGAGGAATGGTAAAACTGTATAATAAAATAGACAATCGTTTATTTTGACACGATTTTCCATGGAATTGAACGTGATTGGTAGCTTTTACGTTCTATTCTCCTGTATTTTGACACATTCTTGGCAAAATCGAGCCGTTATTGCAGAGGAATGGTAAAATTGTATAATAAAATAGACTCAGCCGTTTATTTGACACGATTTTCAAAACAACTGAACGTTATTGGTAGCATTTGCGTTGTATTTTCATGTATTTTGTAACATTCTTGACAAAATCGAACAGCTATTGCAGAAGAATGGTAAAATTGTATAATTAAATATACTCAGCCGTTTATATTGACACGATTTTCAAAACAACTGAACGTTATTGGTAGCATTTGCGTTGTATTTTCCTGCATCGGTCTTGTGAATGCGAATAGGCCCCCTTTCAGGTACAAAACCGGACCGTTGCACCGCGCGCGGCACTTGCCATTTTTTCTCCATCGGTTCAGGTCCGACAGTCCGATGCTCGGTGACGACCGCCGGCTGGCGCGATGCATCCGTCTTGTGAATGCGCAAGTCCAGCCCATCCCAGAGCAACTCAACCATAACTCATCCAACCCAACCGAACGTGATCTGACCCAACCCAACCCAACACAAACCAACCGAACTGAACGTTGTTGGTAGCATTTGCGTTGTATTTTCCTGTATTTTGTCACATTATTGACGAAATCGAGTCGTTATTGCAGAAGAATGGTAAAATTGTATAATGAAATATACTCAGCCGTTTATATTGACACGATTTTCAAAACAACTGAACGTTGTTGGTAGCATTTGCGTTCTATTTTCCTGTATTTCGTCTCTTTCTTGACAAAATCGAGCCGTTATTGCAGAGGAATGGTAAAATTGTATAATTAAATAGACTCAGCCGTTTATATTGACACGATTTTCAAAACAACTGAACGTTGTTGGTAGCATTTGCGTTGTATTTTCCTGTATTTCGTCTCTTTCTTGACAAAATCGAGCCGTTATTGCAGAGGAATGGTAAAATTGTATAATAAAATATACTCAGCCGTTTATTTGACACGATTTTCAAAACAACTGAACGTTATTGGTAGCATTTGCGTTGTATTTTCCTGTATTTTGTCACATTATTGACAAAATCGAGTGGTTATTGCAGAAGAATGGTAAAATTGTATAATGAAATATACTCAGCCGTTTATATTGACACGATTTTCAAAACAACTGAACGTTGTTGGTAGCATTTGCGTTGTATTTTCCTGTATTTCGTCTCTTTCTTGACAAAATCGAGCCGTTATTGCAGAGGAATGGTAAAATTGTATAATAAAATATACTCAGCCGTTTATTTGACACGATTTTTAAAAGAACTGAACGTTATTGGTAGCATTTGCGTTGTATTTTCCTGTATTTTGTCACATTCTTGACAAAATCGAGCCGCTATTGCAGAGGAATGGTAAAATTGTATAATAAAATAGACTCAGCCGTTTATATTGACACGATTTTCAAAACAACTGAACGTTATTGGTAGCATTTGCGTTGTATTTTCCTGTATTTCGTAACATTCTTGACAAAATTGAGCCGCTATTGCAGAGGAATGGTAAAACTGTATAATAAAATAGACAATCGTTTATTTTGACACGATTTTCCATGGAATTGAACGTGATTGGTAGCTTTTACGTTCTATTCTCCTGCATTTTGACCCATTCTTGGCAAAATCGAGCCGTTATTGCAGAGGAATGGTAAAATTGAATAATAAAATAGACTCAGCCGTTTATTTGACACGATTTTCAAAACAACTGAACGTTTTTGGTGGCATTTGCGTTGTATTTTCATGTATTTTGTAACATTCTTGACAAAATCGAGCAGCTATTGCAGAAGAATGGTAAAATTGTATGATAAAATAGACAACCGTTTATTTTGACACGATTTTCAAAGGAATTGAACGTTATTGGTAGCTTTTGCGTTCTATTTTCCTATACTTTGTCACATTCTTGACAAAATCAAGCCGCTATTGCAGAAGAATGGTAAAATTGTATGATAAAATAGACTCAGCTGTTTATATTGACACGATTTTCAAAACAACTGAACGTTATTGCGTTGTATTTTCCTGTATTTTGTCACATTATTGACAAAATCGAGTGGTTATTGCAGAAGAATGGTAAAATTGTATAATGAAATATACTCAGCCGTTTATATTGACACGATTTTCAAAACAACTGAACGTTGTTGGTAGCATTTGCGTTGTATTTTCCTGTATTTCGTCTCTTTCTTGACAAAATCGAGCCGTTATTGCAGAGGAATGGTAAAATTGTATAATAAAATATACTCAGCCGTTTATTTGACACGATTTTCAAAAGAACTGAACGTTATTGGTAGCATTTGCGTTGTATTTTCCTGTATTTTGTCACATTCTTGACAAAATCGAGCCGCTATTGCAGAGGAATGGTAAAATTGTATAATAAAATAGACTCAGCCGTTTATATTGACACGATTTTCAAAACAACTGAACGTTATTGGTAGCATTTGCGTTGTATTTTCCTGTATTTCGTAACATTCTTGACAAAATTGAGCCGCTATTGCAGAGGAATGGTAAAACTGTATAATAAAATAGACAATCGTTTATTTTGACACGATTTTCCATGGAATTGAACGTGATTGGTAGCTTTTACGTTCTATTCTCCTGTATTTTGACCCATTCTTGACAAAATCGAGCCGCTATTGCTGAGGAATGGTAAAATTGCACAATAAAATAGACTCAGCCGTTTATATTGACACGATTTTCAAAACAACTGAACGTTATTGGTAGCATTTGCGTTGTATTTTCCTGTATTTCGTAACATTCTTGACAAAATTGAGCCGCTATTGCAGAGGAATGGTAAAACTGTATAATAAAATAGACAATCGTTTATTTTGACACGATTTTCCATGGAATTGAACGTGATCGGTAGCTTTTACGTTCTATTTTCCTGGATTTTGACCCATTCTTGGCAAAATCGAGCCGTTATTGCAGAGGAATGGTAAAATTGTATAATAAAATAGACTCAGCCGTTTATTTGACACGATTTTCAAAACAACTGAACGTTTTTGGTAGCATTTGCGTTGTATTTTCATGTATTTTGTAACATTCTTGACAAAATCGAGCCGCTATTGCAGAAGAATGGTAAAATTGTATAATAAAATATACTCAGCCGTTTATTTGACACGATTTTCAAAACAACTGTACGTTATTGGTAGCATTTGCGTTATATTTTCCTGTGTTTTGTCATATTCTTGACAAAATCGAGCCGCTATTGCAGAAGAATGGTAAAATTGTATAATAAAATAGACAACCGTTTATTATGACACTATTTTCAAAGGAATTGAACGTTATTGGTAGCTTTTACGTTCTATTTACCTATATTTTGTCACATTCTTGACAAAAGCGAGCCGCTATTGCAGAGGAATGGTAAAATTGCACAATAAAATAGACTCAGCCGTTTATATTGACACGATTTTCAAAACAAATGAACGTTATTGGTAGCATTTGCGTTGTATTTTCCTGTATTTTGTCACATTCTTTACAAAATCGAGCCGCTATTGCAGAAGAATGGTAAAATTGAATGATAAAATAGACAACCGTTTATTTTGACACGATTTTCAAAGGAATTGAACGTTATTGGTAGCTTTTACGTTCTATTTTCCTATATTTTGTCACATTATTGACAAAATCGAGCCGCTATTGCAGAGGAATGGTAAAATTGCACAATAAAATGGACTCAGCCGTTTATATTGACACGATTTTCAAAACAACTGAACGTTGTTGGTAGCATTCGCGTTGCATTTTCCTGCATTGTGTCACATTCTTGACAAAATCGAGCCGCTATTGCAGAGGAATGGTAAAATTGTATAATGAAATAGACGCAGCCGTTTATATTGACACGATTTTCAAAACAACTGAACGTTATGGGTAGCATTTGCGTTGTATTTTCCTGTATTTCGTCACATTCTTGACAAAATCGAGCCGTTATTGCAGAGGGATGGTAAAACTGTATAATAAAATAGACAATCGTTTATTTTGACACGATTTTCCATGGAATTGAACGTGATTGGTAGCTTTTACGTTCTATTCTCCTGTATTTTGACCCATTCTTGACAAAATCGAGCCGCTATTGCTGAGGAATGGTAAAATTGCACAATAAAATAGCCTCAGCCGTTTATATTGACACGATTTTCAAAACAACTGAACGTTATTGGTAGCATTTGCGTTGTATTTTCCTGTATTTCGTAACATTCTTGACAAAATTGAGCCGCTATTGCAGAGGAATGGTAAAACTGTATAATAAAATAGACAATCGTTTATTTTGACACGATTTTCCATGGAATTGAACGTGATCGGTAGCTTTTACGTTCTATTTTCCTGGATTTTGACCCATTCTTGGCAAAATCGAGCCGTTATTGCAGAGGAATGGTAAAATTGTATAATAATATAGACTCAGCCGTTTATTTGACACGATTTTCAAAACAACTGAACGTTTTTGGTAGCATTTGCGTTGTAGTTTCATGTATTTTGTCACATTCTTGACAAAATCGAGCCGTTATTGCAAAGGAATGGTAAAATTGTATAATAAAATAGACAACCGTTTATTATGACACTATTTTCAAAGGAATTGAACGTTATTGGTAGCTTTTACGTTCTATTTTCCTATATTTTGTCACATTCTTGACAAAAGCGAGCCGCTATTGCAGAGGAATGGTAAAATTGCACAATAAAATAGACTCAGCCGTTTATATTGACACGATTTTCAAAACAAATGAACGTTATTGGTAGCATTTGCGTTGTATTTTCTTGTATTTTGTCACATTCTTTACAAAATCGAGCCGCTATTGCAGAAGAATGGTAAAATTGAATGATAAAATAGACAACCGTTGATTTTGACACGATTTTCAAAGGAATTGAACGTTATTGGTAGCATTTGCGTTGTATTTTCCTGTATTTTGTCACATTCTTGACAAAATCGAGCCGTTATTGCAGAGGAATGGTAAAATTGTATAATAAAATATACTCAGCCGTTTATTTGACACGATTTTTAAAAGAACTGAACGTTATTGGTAGCATTTGCGTTGTATTTTCCTGTATTTTGTCACATTCTTGACAAAATCGAGCCGCTATTGCAGAGGAATGGTAAAATTGTATAATAAAATAGACTCAGCCGTTTATATTGACACGATTTTCAAAACAACTGAACGTTATTGGTAGCATTTGCGTTGTATTTTCCTGTATTTCGTAACATTCTTGACAAAATTGAGCCGCTATTGCAGAGGAATGGTAAAACTGTATAATAAAATAGACAATCGTTTATTTTGACACGATTTTCCATGGAATTGAACGTGATTGGTAGCTTTTACGTTCTATTCTCCTGCATTTTGACCCATTCTTGGCAAAATCGAGCCGTTATTGCAGAGGAATGGTAAAATTGTATAATAAAATAGACTCAGCCGTTTATTTGACACGATTTTCAAAACAACTGAACGTTTTTGGTGGCATTTGCGTTGTATTTTCATGTATTTTGTAACATTCTTGACAAAATCGAGCAGCTATTGCAGAAGAATGGTAAAATTGTATGATAAAATAGACAACCGTTTATTTTGACACGATTTTCAAAGGAATTGAACGTTATTGGTAGCTTTTGCGTTCTATTTTCCTATACTTTGTCACATTCTTGACAAAATCAAGCCGCTATTGCAGAAGAATGGTAAAATTGTATGATAAAATAGACTCAGCTGTTTATATTGACACGATTTTCAAAACAACTGAACGTTATTGGTAGCATTTGCGTTGTATTTTCCTGTATTTTGTCACATTATTGACAAAATCGAGTGGTTATTGCAGAAGAATGGTAAAATTGTATAATGAAATATACTCAGCCGTTTATATTGACACGATTTTCAAAACAACTGAACGTTGTTGGTAGCATTTGCGTTGTATTTTCCTGTATTTCGTCTCTTTCTTGACAAAATCGAGCCGTTATTGCAGAGGAATGGTAAAATTGTATAATAAAATATACTCAGCCGTTTATTTGACACGATTTTCAAAAGAACTCAACGTTATTGGTAGCATTTGCGTTGTATTTTCCTGTATTTTGTCACATTCTTGACAAAATCGAGCCGCTATTGCAGAGGAATGGTAAAATTGTATAATAAAATAGACTCAGCCGTTTATATTGACACGATTTTCAAAACAACTGAACGTTATTGGTAGCATTTGCGTTGTATTTTCCTGTATTTCGTAACATTCTTGACAAAATTGAGCCGCTATTGCAGAGGAATGGTAAAACTGTATAATAAAATAGACAATCGTTTGTTTTGACACGATTTTCCATGGAATTGAACGTGATTGGTAGCTTTTACGTTCTATTCTCCTGTATTTTGACCCATTCTTGGCAAAATCGAGCCGTTATTGCAGAGGAATGGTAAAATTGTATAATAAAATAGACTCAGCCGTTTATTTGACACGATTTTCAAAACAACTGAACGTTTTTGGTGGCATTTGCGTTGTATTTTCATGTATTCTGTAACATTCTTGACAAAATCGAGCAGCTATTGCAGAAGAATGGTAAAATTGTATGATAAAATAGACAACCGTTTATTTTGACACGATTTTCAAAGGAATTGAACGTTATTGGTAGCTTTTGCGTTCTATTTTCCTATACTTTGTCACATTTTTGACAAAATCAAGCCGCTATTGCAGAAGAATGGTAAAATTGTATGATAAAATAGACTCAGCTGTTTATATTGACACGATTTTCAAAACAACTGAACGTTATTGGTAGCATTTGCGTTGTATTTTCCTGCATCGGTCTTGTGAATGCGAATAGGCCCCCTTTCAGGTACAAAACCGGACCGTTGCACCGCGCGCGGCACTTGCCATTTTTTCTCCATCGGTTCAGGTCCGACAGTCCGATGCTCGGTGACAACCGCCGGCTGGCGCGATGCATCCGTCTTGTGAATGCGCAAGTCCAGCCCATCCCAGAGCAACTCAACCATAACTCATCCAACCCAACCGAACCTGATCTGACCCAACCCAACCCAACACAAACCAACCGAACTGAACGTTGTTGGTAGCATTTGCGTTGTATTTTCCTGTATTTTGTCACATTATTGACGAAATCGAGCCGCTATTGCAGAAGAATGGTAAAATTGAATGATAAAATAGACAACCGTTTATTTTGACACTATTTTCAAAGGAATTGAACGTTATTGGTAGCTTTTGCGTTCTATTTTCCTGTAGTTTGTCACATTCTTGACAAAATCGGGCCGTTATTGCAGAAGAATGGTGAAATTGTTTAATAAAATATACTCAGCCGTTTAGATTGACACGATTTTCAAAAGAACTGAACGTTATTGGTAGCATTTGCGTTGTATTTTCCTGTATTTCGTAACATTCTTGACAAAATCGAGCCGTTATTGCAGAGGAATGGTAAAATTGTATAATAAAATAGACTCAGCCGTTTATTTGACACGATTTTCAAAACAACTGAACGTTTTTGGTAGCATTTGCGTTGTATTTTCATGTATTTTGTAACATTCTTGACAAAATCGAGCCGCTATTGCAGAAGAATGGTAAAATTGCATAATAAAATATACTCAGCCGTTTATTTGACACGATTTTCAAAACAACTGTACGTTATTGGTAGCATTTGCGTTCTATTTTCCTGTGTTTTGTCATATTCTTGACAAAATCGAGCCGCTATTGCAGAAGAATGGTAAAATTGTATAATAAAATAGACAACCGTTTCTTATGACACTATTTTCAAAGGAATTGAACGTTATTGGTAGCTTTTACGTTCTATTTTCCTATATTTTGTCACATTCTTGACAAAAGCGAGCCGCTATTGCAGAGGAATGGTAAAATTGCACAATAAAATAGACTCAGCCGTTTATATTGACACGATTTTCAAAACAAATGAACGTTATTGGTAGCATTTGCGTTGTATTTTCCTGTATTTTGTCACATTCTTTACAAAATCGAGCCGCTATTGCAGAAGAATGGTAAAATTGAATGATAAAATAGACAACCGTTTATTTTGACACGATTTTCAAAGGAATTGAACGTTATTGGTAGCTTTTACGTTCTATTTTCCTATATTTTGTCACATTCTTGACAAAATCGAGCCGCTATTGCAGAGGAATGGTAAAATTGCACAATAAAATGGACTCAGCCGTTTATATTGACACGATTTTCAAAACAACTGAACGTTGTTGGTAGCATTCGCGTTGCATTTTCCTGCATTGTGTCACATTCTTGACAAAATTGAGCCGCTATTGCAGAGGAATGGTAAAATTGTATAATGAAATAGACGCAGCCGTTTATATTGACACGATTTTCAAAACAAATGAACGTTATTGGTAGCATTTGCGTTGTATTTTCCTGTATTTTGTCACATTCTTTACAAAATCGAGCCGCTATTGCAGAAGAATGGTAAAATTGAATGATAAAATAGACAACCGTTTATTTTGACACGATTTTCAAAGGAATTGAACGTTATTGGTAGCATTTGCGTTGTATTTTCATGTATTTTGTCACATTCTTGACAAAATCGAGCCGCTATTGCTGAGGAATGGTAAAATTGTATAATAAAATAGACTCAGCCGTTTATTTGACACGATTTTCAAAACAACTGAACGTTTTTGGTAGCATTTGCGTTGTATTTTCATGTATTTTGTAACATTCTTGACAAAATCGAGCAGCTATTGCAGAAGAATGGTAAAATTGAATGATAAAATAGACAAAAGTTTATTTTGACACGATTTTCAAAGGAATTGAACGTTATTGCTAGCTTTTGCGTTCTATTTTCCTATACTTTGTCACATTCTTGACAAAATCAAGCCGCTATTGCAGAAGAATGGTAAAATTGTATGATAAAATAGACTCAGCTGTTTATATTGACACGATTTTCAAAACAACTGAACGTTATTGGTAGCATTTGCGTTGTATTTTCCTGTATTTTGTCACATTATTGACAAAATCGAGTGGTTATTGCAGAAGAATGGTAAAATTGTATAATGAAATATACTCAGCCGTTTATACTGACACGATTTTCAAAACAACTGAACGTTGTTGGTAGCATTTGCGTTGTATTTTCCTGTATTTCGTCTCTTTCTTGACAAAATCGAGCCGTTATTGCAGAGGAATGGTAAAATTGTATAATAAAATATACTCAGCCGTTTATTTGACACGATTTTCAAAAGAACTGAACGTTATTGGTAGCATTTGCGTTGTATTTTCCTGTATTTTGTCACATTCTTGACAAAATCGAGCCGCTATTGCAGAGGAATGGTAAAATTGTATAATAAAATAGACTCAGCCGTTTATATTGACACGATTTTCAAAACAACTGAACGTTATTGGTAGCATTTGCGTTGTATTTTCCTGTATTTCGTAACATTCTTGACAAAATTGAGCCGCTATTGCAGAGGAATGGTAAAACTGTATAATAAAATAGACAATCGTTTATTTTGACACGATTTTCCATGGAATTGAACGTGATTGGTAGCTTTTACGTTCTATTCTCCTGTATTTTGACCCATTCTTGGCAAAATCGAGCCGTTATTGCAGAGGAATGGTAAAATTGTATAATAAAATAGACTCAGCCGTTTATTTGACACGATTTTCAAAACAACTGAACGTTTTTGGTGGCATTTGCGTTGTATTTTCATGTATTTTGTAACATTCTTGACAAAATCGAGCAGCTATTGCAGAAGAATGGTAAAATTGTATGATAAAATAGACAACCGTTTATTTTGACACGATTTTCAAAGGAATTGAACGTTATTGGTAGCTTTTGCGTTCTATTTTCCTATACTTTGTCACATTTTTGACAAAATCAAGCCGCTATTGCAGAAGAATGGTAAAATTGTATGATAAAATAGACTCAGCTGTTTATATTGACACGATTTTCAAAACAACTGAACGTTATTGGTAGCATTTGCGTTGTATTTTCCTGCATCGGTCTTGTGAATGCGAATAGGCCCCCTTTCAGGTACAAAACCGGACCGTTGCACCGCGCGCGGCACTTGCCATTTTTTCTCCATCGGTTCAGGTCCGACAGTCCGATGCTCGGTGACGACCGCCGGCTGGCGCGATGCATCCGTCTTGTGAATGCGCAAGTCCAGCCCATCCCAGAGCAACTCAACCATAACTCATCCAACCCAACCGAACCTGATCTGACCCAACCCAACCCAACACAAACCAACCGAACTGAACGTTGTTGGTAGCATTTGCGTTGTATTTTCCTGTATTTTGTCACATTATTGACGAAATCGAGCCGCTATTGCAGAAGAATGGTAAAATTGAATGATAAAATAGACAACCGTTTATTTTGACACTATTTTCAAAGGAATTGAACGTTATTGGTAGCTTTTGCGTTCTATTTTCCTGTAGTTTGTCACATTCTTGACAAAATCGGGCCGTTATTGCAGAAGAATGGTGAAATTGTTTAATAAAATATACTCAGCCGTTTAGATTGACACGATTTTCAAAAGAACTGAACGTTATTGGTAGCATTTGCGTTGTATTTTCCTGTATTTCGTAACATTCTTGACAAAATTGAGCCGCTATTGCAGAGGAATGGTAAAACTGTATAATAAAATAGACAATCGTTTATTTTGACACGATTTTCCATGGAATTGAACGTGATCGGTAGCTTTTACGTTCTATATTCCTGGATTTTGACCCATTCTTGGCAAAATCGAGCCGTTATTGCAGAGGAATGGTAAAATTGTATAATAAAATAGACTCAGCCGTTTATTTGACACGATTTTCAAAACAACTGAACGTTTTTGGTAGCATTTGCGTTGTATTTTCATGTATTTTGTAACATTCTTGACAAAATCGAGCCGCTATTGCAGAAGAATGGTAAAATTGCATAATAAAATATACTCAGCCGTTTATTTGACACGATTTTCAAAACAACTGTACGTTATTGGTAGCATTTGCGTTCTATTTTCCTGTGTTTTGTCATATTCTTGACAAAATCGAGCCGCTATTGCAGAAGAATGGTAAAATTGTATAATAAAATAGACAACCGTTTCTTATGACACTATTTTCAAAGGAATTGAACGTTATTGGTAGCTTTTACGTTCTATTTTCCTATATTTTGTCACATTCTTGACAAAAGCGAGCCGCTATTGCAGAGGAATGGTAAAATTGCACAATAAAATAGACTCAGCCGTTTATATTGACACGATTTTCAAAACAAATGAACGTTATTGGTAGCATTTGCGTTGTATTTTCCTGTATTTTGTCACATTCTTTACAAAATCGAGCCGCTATTGCAGAAGAATGGTAAAATTGAATGATAAAATAGACAACCGTTTATTTTGACACGATTTTCAAAGGAATTGAACGTTATTGGTAGCTTTTACGTTCTATTTTCCTATATTTTGTCACATTCTTGACAAAATCGAGCCGCTATTGCAGAGGAATGGTAAAATTGCACAATAAAATGGACTCAGCCGTTTATATTGACACGATTTTCAAAACAACTGAACGTTGTTGGTAGCATTCGCGTTGCATTTTCCTGCATTGTGTCACATTCTTGACAAAATTGAGCCGCTATTGCAGAGGAATGGTAAAATTGTATAATGAAATAGACGCAGCCGTTTATATTGACACGATTTTCAAAACAACTGAACGTTATGGGTAGCATTTGCGTTGTATTTTCCTGTATTTCGTCACATTCTTGACAAAATCGAGCCGTTATTGCAGTGGGATGGTAAAACTGTATAATAAAATAGACAATCGTTTATTTTGATACGATTTTCAAAAGAACTGAACGTTGTTGGTAGCACTCGCGTTGCATTTTCCTGCATTTTGTCACATTCTTGACAAAATCGAGCCGTTATTGCAAAGGAATGGTAAAATTGTATAATAAAATAGACAACCGTTTATTATGACACTATTTTCAAAGGAATTGAACGTTATTGGTAGCTTTTACGTTCTATTTTCCTATATTTTGTCACATTCTTGACAAAAGCGAGCCGCTATTGCAGAGGAATGGTAAAATTGCACAATAAAATAGACTCAGCCGTTTATATTGACACGATTTTCAAAACAAATGAACGTTATTGGTAGCATTTGCGTTGTATTTTCCTGTATTTTGTCACATTCTTTACAAAATCGAGCCGCTATTGCAGAAGAATGGTAAAATTGAATGATAAAATAGACAACCGTTTATTTTGACACGATTTTCAAAGGAATTGAACGTTATTGGTAGCATTTGCGTTGTATTTTCCTGTATTTTGTCAGATTCTTGACAAAATCGAGCCGCTATTGCTGAGGAATGGTAAAATTGTATAATAAAATAGACTCAGCCGTTTATTTGACACGATTTTCAAAACAACTGAACGTTTTTGGTAGCATTTGCGTTGTATTTTCATGTATTTTGTAACATTCTTGACAAAATCGAGCAGCTATTGCAGAAGAATGGTAAAATTGAATGATAAAATAGACAAAAGTTTATTTTGACACGATTTTCAAAGGAATTGAACGTTATTGCTAGCTTTTGCGTTCTATTTTCCTATACTTTGTCACATTCTTGACACATTCTTGACAAAATCAAGCCGCTATTGCAGAAGAATGGTAAAATTGTATAATAAAATAGACTCAGCTGTTTATATTGACACGATTTTCAAAACAACTGAACGTTATTGGTAGCATTTGCGTTGTGTTTTCATGTATTTTGTAACATTCTTGACGAAATCGAACAGCTATTGCAGAAGAATGGTAAAATTGTATAATAAAATAGACGCAGCCGTTTATATTGACACGATTTTCAAAACAACTGAACGTTATTGGTAGCATTTGCGTTGTATTTTCCTGTATTTCGTCACATTCTTGACAAAATCGAGCCGTTATTGCAGAGGGATGGTAAAACTGTATAATAAAATAGACAATCGTTTATTTTGATACGATTTTCAAAAGAACTGAACGTTGTTGGTAGCATTCGCGTTGCATTTTCCTGTATTTTGTCACATTCTTGACAAAATCGAGCCGTTATTGCAAAGGAATGGTAAAATTGTATAATTAAATAGACTCAGCCGTTTATTTGACACGATTTTCAAAACAACTGAACGTTATTGGTAGCATTTGCGTTGTATTTTCCTGTATTTTGTCACATTCTTGACAAAATCGAGCCGGTATTGCAGAAGAATGGTAAAATTGTATAATAAAATAGACTCAGCTGTTTATATTGACACGATTTTCAATACAACTGAACGTTATGAGTAGCATTTGCGTTGTATTTTCCTGTATTTTGTCACATTCTTGACAAAATCGAGCCGCTATTGCAGAAGAATGGTAAAATTGAATGATAAAATAGACAACCGTTTATTTTGACACTATTTTCAAAGGAATTGAACGTTATTGGTAGCTTTTGCGTTCTATTTTCCTGTATTTTGTCATTATCTTGACAAAATCGGGCCGTTATTGCAGAAGAATGGTGAAATTGTTTAATAAAATATACTCAGCCGTTTAGATTGACACGATTTTCAAAAGAACTGAACGTTATTGGTAGCATTTGCGTTGTATTTTCCTGTATTTTGTCACATTCTTGACAAAATCGAGCCGCTGTTGCTGAGGAATGGTAAAATTGTATAATAAAATAGACTCAGCCGTTTATTTGACACGATTTTCAAAACAACTGAACGTTTTTGGTAGCATTTGCGTTGTATTTTCATGTATTTTGTAACATTCTTGACAAAATCGAGCAGCTATTGCAGAAGAATGGTAAAATTGAATGATAAAATAGACAACCGTTTATTTTGACACGATTTTCAAAGGAATTGAACGTTATTGCTAGCTTTTGCGTTCTATTTTCCTATACTTTGTCACATTCTTGACAAAATCAAGCCGCTATTGCAGAAGAATGGTAAAATTGTATAATAAAATCGACTCAGCTGTTTATATTGACACGATTTTCAAAACAACTGAACGTTATTGGTAGCATTTGCGTTGTATTTTCATGTATTTTGTAACATTCTTGACAAAATCGAACAGCTATTGCAGAAGAATGGTAAAATTGTATAATAAAATATACTCAGCCGTTTATATTGACACGATTTTCAAAACAACTGAACGTTATTGGTAGCATTTGCGTTGTATTTTCCTGCATCGGTCTTGTGAATGCGAATAGGCCCCCTTTCAGGTACAAAACCGGACCGTTGCACCGCGCGCGGGCGGCACTTGCCATTTTTTCTCCATCGGTTCAGGTCCGACAGTCCGATGCTCGGTTACGACCGCCGGCTGGCGCGATGCATCCGTCTTGTGAATGCGCAAGTCCAGCCCATCACAGAGCAACTCAACCATAACTCATCCAACCCAACCGAACGTGATCTGACCCAACCCAACCCAACACAAACCAACCGAACTGAACGTTGTTGGTAGCATTTGCGTTGTATTTTCCTGTATTTTGTCACATTATTGCCAAATCGAGTCGTTATTGCAGAAGAATGGTAAAATTGTGTAATAAAATATACTCAGCCGTTTATATTGACACGATTTTCAAAACAACTGAACGTTATTGGTAGCATTTGCGTTGTGTTTTCATGTATTTTGTAACATTCTTGACAAAATCGAGCAGCTATTGCAGAAGAATGGTAAAATTGAATGATAAAATAGACAAAAGTTTATTTTGACACGATTTTCAAAGGAATTGAACGTTATTGCTAGCTTTTGCGTTCTATTTTCCTATACTTTGTCACATTCTTGACAAAATCAAGCCGCTATTGCAGAAGAATGGTAAAATTGTATAATAAAATAGACTCAGCTGTTTATATTGACACGATTTTCAAAACAACTGAATGTTATTGGTAGCATTTGCGTTGTGTTTTCATGTATTTTGTAACATTCTTGACAAAATCGAACAGCTATTGCAGAAGAATGGTAAAATTGTATAATAAAATAGACGCAGCCGTTTATATTGACACGATTTTCAAAACAACTGAACGTTATTGGTAGCATTTGCGTTGTATTTTCCTGTATTTCGTCACATTCTTGACAAAATCGAGCCGTTATTGCAGAGGGATGGTAAAACTGTATAATAAAATAGACAATCGTTTATTTTGATACGATTTTCAAAAGAACTAAACGTTGTTGGTAGCATTCGCGTTGCATTTTCCAGCATTTTGTCACATTCTTGACAAAATCGAGCCGTTATTGCAAAGGAATGGTAAAATTGTATAATTAAATAGACTCAGCCGTTTATTTGACACGATTTTCAAAACAACTGAACGTTATTGGTAGCATTTGCGTTGTATTTTCCTGTATTTTGTCACATTCTTGACAAAATCGAGCCGCTATTGCAGAAGAATGGTAAAATTGTATAATAAAATAGACTCAGCTGTTTATATTGACACGATTTTCAAAACAACTGAACGTTATGAGTAGCATTTGCGTTGTATTTTCCTGTATTTTGTCACATTCTTGACAAAATCGAGCCGCTATTGCAGAAGAATGGTAAAATTGAATGATAAAATAGACAACCGTTTATTTTGACACTATTTTCAAAGGAATTGAACGTTATTGGTAGCTTTTGCGTTCTATTTTCCTGTATTTTGTCACATTCTTGACAAAATCGGGCCGTTATTGCAGAAGAATGGTGAAATTGTTTAATAAAATATACTCAGCCGTTTAGATTGACACGATTTTCAAAAGAACTGAACGTTATTGGTAGCATTTGCGTTGTATTTTCCTGTATTTTGTCACATTCTTGACAAAATCGAGCCGCTGTTGCTGAGGAATGGTAAAATTGTATAATAAAATAGACTCAGCCGTTTATTTGACACGATTTTCAAAACAACTGAACGTTTTTGGTAGCATTTGCGTTGTATTTTCATGTATTTTGTAACATTCTTGACAAAATCGAGCAGCTATTGCAGAAGAATGGTAAAATTGAATGATAAAATAGACAACCGTTTATTTTGACACGATTTTCAAAGGAATTGAACGTTATTGCTAGCTTTTGCGTTCTATTTTCCTATACTTTGTCACATTCTTGACAAAATCAAGCCGCTATTGCAGAAGAATGGTAAAATTGTATAATAAAATCGACTCAGCTGTTTATATTGACACGATTTTCAAAACAACTGAACGTTATTGGTAGCATTTGCGTTGTATTTTCATGTATTTTGTAACATTCTTGACAAAATCGAACAGCTATTGCAGAAGAATGGTAAAATTGTATAATAAAATATACTCAGCCGTTTATATTGACACGATTTTCAAAACAACTGAACGTTATTGGTAGCATTTGCGTTGTATTTTCCTGCATCGGTCTTGTGAATGCGAATAGGCCCCCTTTCAGGTACAAAACCGGACCGTTGCACCGCGCGCGGGCGGCACTTGCCATTTTGACTCCATCGGTTCAGGTCCGACAGTCCGATGCTCGGTTACGACCGCCGGCTGGCGCGATGCATCCGTCTTGTGAATGCGCAAGTCCAGCCCATCCCAGAGCAACTCAACCATAACTCATCCAACCCAACCGAACGTGATCTGACCCAACCCAACCCAACACAAACCAACCGAACTGAACGTTGTTGGTAGCATTTGCGTTGTATTTTCCTGTATTTTGTCACATTATTGCCAAATCGAGTCGTTATTGCAGAAGAATGGTAAAATTGTGTAATAAAATATACTCAGCCGTTTATATTGACACGATTTTCAAAACAACTGAACGTTGTTGGTAGCATTTGCGTTGTATTTTCCTGTATTTTGTCACATTCTTGACAAAATCAAGCCGCTATTGCAGAAGAATGGTAAAATTGTATGATAAAATAGACTCAGCTGTTTATATTGACACGATTTTCAAAACAACTGAACGTTATTGGTAGCATTTGCGTTGTATTTTCATGTATTTTGTAACATTCTTGACAAAATCGAACAGCTATTGCAGAAGAATGGTAAAATTGTATAATAAAATATACTCAGCCGTTTATATTGACACGATTTTCAAAACAACTGAACGTTATTGGTAGCATTTGCGTTGTATTTTCCTGCATCGGTCTTGTGAATGCGAATAGGCCCCCTTTAAGGTACAAAACCGGACCGTTGCACCGCGCGCGGGCGGCACTTGCCATTTTTTCTCCATCGGTTCAGGTCCGACAGTCCGATGCTCGGTTACGACCGCCGGCTGGCGCGATGCATCCGTCTTGTGAATGCGCAAGTCCAGCCCATCCCAGAGCAACTCAACCATAACTCATCCAACCCAACCGAACGTGATCAGACCCAACCCAACCCAACACAAACCAACCGAACTGAACGTTGTTGGTAGCATTTGCGTTGTATTTTCCTGTATTTTGTCACATTATTGCCAAATCGAGTCGTTATTGCAGAAGAATGGTAAAATTGTGTAATAAAATATACTCAGCCGTTTATATTGACACGATTTTCAAAACAACTGAACGTTGTTGGTAGCATTTGCGTTGTATTTTCCTGTATTTTGTCACATTCTTGACAAAATCAAGCCGCTATTGCAGAAGAATGGTAAAATTGTATAATAAAATAGACTCAGCTGTTTATATTGACACGATTTTCAAAACAACTGAACGTTATTGGTAGCATTTGCGTTGTATTTTCATGTATTTTGTAACATTCTTGACAAAATCGAACAGCTATTGCAGAAGAATGGTAAAATTGTATAATAAAATATACTCAGCCGTTTATATTGACACGATTTTCAAAACAACTGAACGTTGTTGGTAGTATGTGCATTGTATTTTCCTGTGTTTTGTCACATTCTTGACAAAATCGAGCCGCTATTGCAGAAGAATGGTAAAATTGAATGATAAAATAGACAACCGTTTATTTTGACACGATTTTCAAAGGAATTGAACGTTATTGGTAGCTTTTGCGTTCTATTTTCCTATACTTTGTCACATTCTTGACAAAATCAAGCCGCTATTGCAGAAGAATGGGTAAATTGTATAATAAAATAGACTCAGCTGTTTATATTGACACGATTTTCAAAACAACTGAACGTTATTGGTAGCATTTGCGTTGTATTTTCATGTATTTTGTAACATTCTTGACAAAATCGAACAGCTATTGCAGAAGAATGGTAAAATTGTATAATAAAATATACTCAGCCGTTTATATTGACACGATTTTCAAAACAACTGAACGTTATTGGTAGCATTTGCGTTGTATTTTCCTGCATCGGTCTTGTGAATGCGAATAGGCCCCCTTTCAGGTACAAAACCGGACCGTTGCACCGCGCGCGGCACTTGCCATTTTTTCTCCATCGGTTCAGGTCCGACAGTCCGATGCTCGGTGACGACCGCCGGCTGGCGCGATGTATCCGTCTTGTGAATGCGCAAGTCCAGCCCATCCCAGAGCAACTCAACCATAACTCATCCAACCCAACCGAACGTGATCTGACCCAACCCAACCCAACACAAACCAACCGAACTGAACGTTGTTGGTAGCATTTGCGTTGTATTTTCCTGTATTTTGTCACATTATTGACAAAATCGAGTCGTTATTGCAGAAGAATGGTAAAATTGTATAATGAAATATACTCAGCCGTTTATATTGACACGATTTTCAAAACAACTGAACGTTGTTGGTAGCATTTGCGTTGTATTTTCCTGTATTTCGTCTCTTTCTTGACAAAATCGAGCCGCTATTGCAGAAGAATGGTAAAATTGTATAATAAAATAGACTCAGCTGTTTATATTGACACGATTTTCAAAACAACTGAACGTTATGAGTAGCATTTGCGTTGTATTTTCCTGTATTTTGTCACATTCTTGACAAAATCGAGCCGCTATTGCAGAAGAATGGTAAAATTGAATGATAAAATAGACAACCGTTTATTTTGACACTATTTTCAAAGGAATTGAACGTTATTGGTAGCTTTTGCGTTCTATTTTCCTGTATTTTGTCACATTCTTGACAAAATCGAGTCGTTATTGCAGAAGAATGATAAACTTGTATAATAAAATAGACTCAGCCGTTTATATTGACACGATTTTCAAAAGAACTGAACGTTATTGGTAGCATTTGCGTTGTATTTTCCTGTATTTTGTCACATTCTTGACAAAATCGAGCCGCTGTTGCTGAGGAATGGTAAAATTGTATAATAAAATAGACTCAGCCGTTTATTTGACACGATTTTCAAAACAACTGAACGTTTTTGGTAGCATTTGCGTTGTATTTTCATGTATTTTGTAACATTCTTGACAAAATCGAGCAGCTATTGCAGAAGAATGGTAAAATTGAATGATAAAATAGACAACCGTTTATTTTGACACGATTTTCAAAGGAATTGAACGTTATTGCTAGCTTTTCCGTTCTATTTTCCTATACTTTGTCACATTCTTGACAAAATCAAGCCGCTATTGCAGAAGAATGGTAAAATTGTATAATAACATAGACTCAGCTGTTTATATTGACACGATTTTCAAAACAACTGAACGTTATTGGTAGCATTTGCGTTGTATTTTCATGTATTTTGTAACATTCTTGACAAAATCGAACAGCTATTGCAGAAGAATGGTAAAATTGTATAATAAAATATACTCAGCCGTTTATATTGACACGATTTTCAAAACAACTGAACGTTATTGGTAGCATTTGCGTTGTATTTTCCTGCATCGGTCTTGTGAATGCGAATAGGCCCCCTTTCAGGTACAAAACCGGACCGTTGCACCGCGCGCGGGCGGCACTTGCCATTTTTTCTCCATCGGTTCAGGTCCGACAGTCCGATGCTCGGTTACGACCGCCGGCTGGCGCGATGCATCCGTCTTGTGAATGCGCAAGTCCAGCCCATCCCAGAGCAACTCAACCATAACTCATCCAACCCAACCGAACGTGATCTGACCCAACCCAACCCAACACAAACCAACCGAACTGAACGTTGTTGGTAGCATTTGCGTTGTATTTTCCTGTATTTTGTCACATTCTTGACAAAATCGAGTCGTTATTGCAGAAGAATGGTAAAATTGTATAATAAAATAGACTCAGCCGTTTATATTGACACGATTTTCAAAACAACTGAACGTTGTTGGTAGTATGTGCATTGTATTTTCCTGTGTTTTGTCACATTCTTGACAAAATCGAGCCGCTATTGCAGAAGAATGGTAAAATTGAATGATAAAATAGACAACCGTTTATTTTGACACGATTTTCAAAGGAATTGAACGTTATTGGTAGCTTTTGCGTTCTATTTTCCTATACTTTGTCACATTCTTGACAAAATCAAGCCGCTATTGCAGAAGAATGGGTAAATTGTATAATAAAATAGACTCAGCTGTTTATATTGACACGATTTTCAAAACAACTGAACGTTATTGGTAGCATTTGCGTTGTATTTTCATGTATTTTGTAACATTCTTGACAAATTCGAACAGCTATTGCAGAAGAATGGTAAAATTGTATAATAAAATATACTCAGCCGTTTATATTGACACGATTTTCAAAACAACTGAACGTTATTGGTAGCATTTGCGTTGTATTTTCCTGCATCGGTCTTGTGAATGCGAATAGGCCCCCTTTCAGGTACAAAACCGGACCGTTGCACCGCGCGCGGCACTTGCCATTTTTTCTCCATCGGTTCAGGTCCGACAGTCCGATGCTCGGTGACGACCGCCGGCTGGCGCGATGTATCCGTCTTGTGAATGCGCAAGTCCAGCCCATCCCAGAGCAACTCAACCATAACTCATCCAACCCAACCGAACGTGATCTGACCCAACCCAACCCAACACAAACCAACCGAACTGAACGTTGTTGGTAGCATTTGCGTTGTATTTTCCTGTATTTTGTCACATTATTGACAAAATCGAGTCGTTATTGCAGAAGAATGGTAAAATTGTATAATGAAATATACTCAGCCGTTTATATTGACACGATTTTCAAAACAACTGAACGTTGTTGGTAGCATTTGCGTTGTATTTTCCTGTATTTCGTCTCTTTCTTGACAAAATCGAGCCGTTATTGCAGAGGAATGGTAAAATTGTATAATAAAATATACTCAGCCGTTTATTTGACACGATTTTCAAAACAACTGAACGTTGTTGGTAGCATTCGCGTTGCATTTTCCTGCATTGTGTCACATTCTTGACAAAATCGAGCCGCTATTGCAGAGGAATGGTAAAATTGTATAATGAAATAGACGCAGCCGTTTACATTGACACGATTTTCAAAACAACTGAACGTTATTGGTAGCATTTGCGTTGTATTTTCCTGTATTTCGTCACATTCTTGACAAAATCGAGCCGTTATTGCAGAGGGATGGTAAAACTGTATAATAAAATAGACAATCGTTTATTTTGATACGATTTTCAAAAGAACTGAACGTTGTTGGTAGCATTCGCGTTGCATTTTCCTGCATTTTGTCACATTCTTGACAAAATCGAGCCGTTATTGCAGAAGAATGGTAAAATTGTATAATTAAATAGACTCAGCCGTTTATTTGACACGATTTTCAAAACAACTGAACGTTTTTGGTAGCATTTGCGTTGTATTTTCCTGTATTTTGTCACATTCTTGACAAAATCGAGCCGCTATTGCAGAAGAATGGTAAAATTGAATGATAAAATAGACAACCGTTTATTTTGACACTATTTTCAAAGGAATTGAACGTTATTGGTAGCTTTTGCGTTCTATTTTCCTGTATTTTGTCACATTCTTGACAAAATCGGGCCGTTATTGCAGAAGAATGGTGAAATTGTTTAATAAAATATACTCAGCCGTTTAGATTAACACGATTTTCAAAAGAACTGAACGTTATTGGTAGCATTTGCGTTGTATTTTCCTGTATTTTGTCACATTCTTGACAAAATCGAGCCGCTATTGCTGAGGAATGGTAAAAGTGTATAATAAAATAGACTCAGCCGTTTATATTGACACGATTTTCAAAACAACTGAATGTTTTTGGTAGCATTTGCGTTGTATTTTCATGTATTTTGTAACATTCTTGACAAAATCGAGCAGCTATTGCAGAAGAATGGTAAAATTGAATGATAAAATAGACAAAAGTTTATTTTGACACGATTTTCAAAGGAATTGAACGTTATTGCTAGCTTTTGCGTTCTATTTTCCTATACTTTGTCACATTCTTGACAAAATCAAGCCGCTATTGCAGAAGAATGGTAAAATTGTATAATAAAATAGACTCAGCTGTTTATATTGACACGATTTTCAAAACAACTGAACGTTATTGGTAGCATTTGCGTTGTGTTTTCATGTATTTTGTAACATTCTTGACAAAATCGAACAGCTATTGCAGAAGAATGGTAAAATTGTATAATAAAATAGACGCAGCCGTTTATATTGACACGATTTTCAAAACAACTGAACGTTATTGGTAGCATTTGCGTTGTATTTTCCTGTATTTCGTCACATTCTTGACAAAATCGAGCCGTTATTGCAGAGGGATGGTAAAACTGTATAATAAAATAGACAATCGTTTATTTTGATACGATTTTCAAAAGAACTGAACGTTGTTGGTAGCATTCGCGTTGCATTTTCCTGCATTTTGTCACATTCTTGACAAAATCGAGCCGTTATTGCAAAGGAATGGTAAAATTGTATAATTAAATAGACTCAGCCGTTTATTTGACACGATTTTCAAAACAACTGAACGTTATTGGTAGCATTTGCGTTGTATTTTCCTGTATTTTGTCACATTCTTGACAAAATCGAGCAGCTATTGCAGAAGAATGGTAAAATTGAATGATAAAATAGACAACCGTTTATTTTGACACGATTTTCAAAGGAATTGAACGTTATTGGTAGCTTTTGCGTTCTATTTTCCTATACTTTGTCACATTCTTGACAAAATCAAGCCGCTATTGCAGAAGAATGGTAAAATTGTATAATAAAATAGACTCAGCTGTTTATATTGACACGATTTTCAAAACAACTGAACGTTATTGGTAGCATTTGCGTTGTATTTTCATGTATTTTGTAACATTCTTGACAAAATCGAACAGCTATTGCAGAAGAATGGTAAAATTGTATAATAAAATATACTCAGCCGTTTATATTGACACGATTTTCAAAACAACTGAACGTTATTGGTAGCATTTGCGTTGTATTTTCCTGCATCGGTCTTGTGAATGCGAATAGGCCCCCTTTCAGGTACAAAACCGGACCGTTGCACCGCGCGCGGGCGGCACTTGCCATTTTTTCTCCATCGGTTCAGGTCCGACAGTCCGATGCTCGGTTACGACCGCCGGCTGGCGCGATGCATCCGTCTTGTGAATGCGCAAGTCCAGCCCATCCCAGAGCAACTCAACCATAACTCATCCAACCCAACCGAACCTGATCTGACCCAACCCAACCCAACACAAACCAACCGAACTGAACGTTGTTGGTAGCATTTGCGTTGTATTTTCCTGTATTTTGTCACATTATTGACGAAATCGAGCCGCTATTGCAGAAGAATGGTAAAATTGAATGATAAAATAGACAACCGTTTATTTTGACACTATTTTCAAAGGAATTGAACGTTATTGGTAGCTTTTGCGTTCTATTTTCCTATACTTTGTCACATTCTTGACAAAATCAAGCCGCTATTGCAGAAGAATGGGTAAATTGTATAATAAAATAGACTCAGCCGTTTATATTGACACGATTTTCAAAACAACTGAACGTTGTTGGTAGCATTTGCGTTGTATTTTCCTGTATTTTGTCACATTCTTGACAAAATCAAGCCGCTATTGCAGAAGAATGGTAAAATTGTATAATAAAATAGACTCAGCTGTTTATATTGACACGATTTTCAAAACAACTGAACGTTATTGGTAGCATTTGCGTTGTATTTTCATGTATTTTGTAACATTCTTGACAAAATCGAACAGCTATTGCAGAAGAATGGTAAAATTGTATAATAAAATATACTCAGCCGTTTATATTGACACGATTTTCAAAACAACTGAACGTTGTTGGTAGTATGTGCATTGTATTTTCCTGTGTTTTGTCACATTCTTGACAAAATCGAGCCGCTATTGCAGAAGAATGGTAAAATTGAATGATAAAATAGACAACCGTTTATTTTGACACGATTTTCAAAGGAATTGAACGTTATTGGTAGCTTTTTCGTTCTATTTTCCTATACTTTGTCACATTCTTGACAAAATCAAGCCGCTATTGCAGAAGAATGGGTAAATTGTATAATAAAATAGACTCAGCTGTTTATATTGACACGATTTTCAAAACAACTGAACGTTATTGGTAGCATTTGCGTTGTATTTTCATGTATTTTGTAACATTCTTGACAAAATCGAACAGCTATTGCAGAAGAATGGTAAAATTGTATAATAAAATATACTCAGCCGTTTATATTGACACGATTTTCAAAACAACTGAACGTTATTGGTAGCATTTGCGTTGTATTTTCCTGCATCGGTCTTGTGAATGCGAATAGGCCCCCTTTCAGGTACAAAACCGGACCGTTGCACCGCGCGCGGCACTTGCCATTTTTTCTCCATCGGTTCAGGTCCGACAGTCCGATGCTCGGTGACGACCGCCGGCTGGCGCGATGTATCCGTCTTGTGAATGCGCAAGTCCAGCCCATCCCAGAGCAACTCAACCATAACTCATCCAACCCAACCGAACGTGATCTGACCCAACCCAACCCAACACAAACCAACCGAACTGAACGTTGTTGGTAGCATTTGCGTTGTATTTTCCTGTATTTTGTCACATTATTGACAAAATCGAGTCGTTATTGCAGAAGAATGGTAAAATTGTATAATGAAATATACTCAGCCGTTTATATTGACACGATTTTCAAAACAACTGAACGTTGTTGGTAGCATTTGCGTTGTATTTTCCTGTATTTCGTCTCTTTCTTGACAAAATCGAGCCGCTATTGCAGAAGAATGGTAAAATTGTATAATAAAATAGACTCAGCTGTTTATATTGACACGATTTTCAAAACAACTGAACGTTATGAGTAGCATTTGCGTTGTATTTTCCTGTATTTTGTCACATTCTTGACAAAATCGAGCCGCTATTGCAGAAGAATGGTAAAATTGAATGATAAAATAGACAACCGTTTATTTTGACACTATTTTCAAAGGAATTGAACGTTATTGGTAGCTTTTGCGTTCTATTTTCCTGTATTTTGTCACATTCTTGACAAAATCGAGTCGTTATTGCAGAAGAATGATAAACTTGTATAATAAAATAGACTCAGCCGTTTATATTGACACGATTTTCAAAAGAACTGAACGTTATTGGTAGCATTTGCGTTGTATTTTCCTGTATTTTGTCACATTCTTGACAAAATCGAGCCGCTGTTGCTGAGGAATGGTAAAATTGTATAATAAAATAGACTCAGCCGTTTATTTGACACGATTTTCAAAACAACTGAACGTTTTTGGTAGCATTTGCGTTGTATTTTCATGTATTTTGTAACATTCTTGACAAAATCGAGCAGCTATTGCAGAAGAATGGTAAAATTGAATGATAAAATAGACAACCGTTTATTTTGACACGATTTTCAAAGGAATTGAACGTTATTGCTAGCTTTTCCGTTCTATTTTCCTATACTTTGTCACATTCTTGACAAAATCAAGCCGCTATTGCAGAAGAATGGTAAAATTGTATAATAACATAGACTCAGCTGTTTATATTGACACGATTTTCAAAACAACTGAACGTTATTGGTAGCATTTGCGTTGTATTTTCATGTATTTTGTAACATTCTTGACAAAATCGAACAGCTATTGCAGAAGAATGGTAAAATTGTATAATAAAATATACTCAGCCGTTTATATTGACACGATTTTCAAAACAACTGAACGTTATTGGTAGCATTTGCGTTGTATTTTCCTGCATCGGTCTTGTGAATGCGAATAGGCCCCCTTTCAGGTACAAAACCGGACCGTTGCACCGCGCGCGGGCGGCACTTGCCATTTTTTCTCCATCGGTTCAGGTCCGACAGTCCGATGCTCGGTTACGACCGCCGGCTGGCGCGATGCATCCGTCTTGTGAATGCGCAAGTCCAGCCCATCCCAGAGCAACTCAACCATAACTCATCCAACCCAACCGAACGTGATCTGACCCAACCCAACCCAACACAAACCAACCGAACTGAACGTTGTTGGTAGCATTTGCGTTGTATTTTCCTGTATTTTGTCACATTCTTGACAAAATCGAGTCGTTATTGCAGAAGAATGGTAAAATTGTATAATAAAATAGACTCAGCCGTTTATATTGACACGATTTTCAAAACAACTGAACGTTGTTGGTAGTATGTGCATTGTATTTTCCTGTGTTTTGTCACATTCTTGACAAAATCGAGCCGCTATTGCAGAAGAATGGTAAAATTGAATGATAAAATAGACAACCGTTTATTTTGACACGATTTTCAAAGGAATTGAACGTTATTGGTAGCTTTTGCGTTCTATTTTCCTATACTTTGTCACATTCTTGACAAAATCAAGCCGCTATTGCAGAAGAATGGGTAAATTGTATAATAAAATAGACTCAGCTGTTTATATTGACACGATTTTCAAAACAACTGAACGTTATTGGTAGCATTTGCGTTGTATTTTCATGTATTTTGTAACATTCTTGACAAATTCGAACAGCTATTGCAGAAGAATGGTAAAATTGTATAATAAAATATACTCAGCCGTTTATATTGACACGATTTTCAAAACAACTGAACGTTATTGGTAGCATTTGCGTTGTATTTTCCTGCATCGGTCTTGTGAATGCGAATAGGCCCCCTTTCAGGTACAAAACCGGACCGTTGCACCGCGCGCGGCACTTGCCATTTTTTCTCCATCGGTTCAGGTCCGACAGTCCGATGCTCGGTGACGACCGCCGGCTGGCGCGATGTATCCGTCTTGTGAATGCGCAAGTCCAGCCCATCCCAGAGCAACTCAACCATAACTCATCCAACCCAACCGAACGTGATCTGACCCAACCCAACCCAACACAAACCAACCGAACTGAACGTTGTTGGTAGCATTTGCGTTGTATTTTCCTGTATTTTGTCACATTATTGACAAAATCGAGTCGTTATTGCAGAAGAATGGTAAAATTGTATAATGAAATATACTCAGCCGTTTATATTGACACGATTTTCAAAACAACTGAACGTTGTTGGTAGCATTTGCGTTGTATTTTCCTGTATTTCGTCTCTTTCTTGACAAAATCGAGCCGTTATTGCAGAGGAATGGTAAAATTGTATAATAAAATATACTCAGCCGTTTATTTGACACGATTTTCAAAACAACTGAACGTTGTTGGTAGCATTCGCGTTGCATTTTCCTGCATTGTGTCACATTCTTGACAAAATCGAGCCGCTATTGCAGAGGAATGGTAAAATTGTATAATGAAATAGACGCAGCCGTTTACATTGACACGATTTTCAAAACAACTGAACGTTATTGGTAGCATTTGCGTTGTATTTTCCTGTATTTCGTCACATTCTTGACAAAATCGAGCCGTTATTGCAGAGGGATGGTAAAACTGTATAATAAAATAGACAATCGTTTATTTTGATACGATTTTCAAAAGAACTGAACGTTGTTGGTAGCATTCGCGTTGCATTTTCCTGCATTTTGTCACATTCTTGACAAAATCGAGCCGTTATTGCAGAAGAATGGTAAAATTGTATAATTAAATAGACTCAGCCGTTTATTTGACACGATTTTCAAAACAACTGAACGTTTTTGGTAGCATTTGCGTTGTATTTTCCTGTATTTTGTCACATTCTTGACAAAATCGAGCCGCTATTGCAGAAGAATGGTAAAATTGAATGATAAAATAGACAACCGTTTATTTTGACACTATTTTCAAAGGAATTGAACGTTATTGGTAGCTTTTGCGTTCTATTTTCCTGTATTTTGTCACATTCTTGACAAAATCGGGCCGTTATTGCAGAAGAATGGTGAAATTGTTTAATAAAATATACTCAGCCGTTTAGATTAACACGATTTTCAAAAGAACTGAACGTTATTGGTAGCATTTGCGTTGTATTTTCCTGTATTTTGTCACATTCTTGACAAAATCGAGCCGCTATTGCTGAGGAATGGTAAAAGTGTATAATAAAATAGACTCAGCCGTTTATATTGACACGATTTTCAAAACAACTGAACGTTTTTGGTAGCATTTGCGTTGTATTTTCATGTATTTTGTAACATTCTTGACAAAATCGAGCAGCTATTGCAGAAGAATGGTAAAATTGAATGATAAAATAGACAAAAGTTTATTTTGACACGATTTTCAAAGGAATTGAACGTTATTGCTAGCTTTTGCGTTCTATTTTCCTATACTTTGTCACATTCTTGACAAAATCAAGCCGCTATTGCAGAAGAATGGTAAAATTGTATAATAAAATAGACTCAGCTGTTTATATTGACACGATTTTCAAAACAACTGAACGTTATTGGTAGCATTTGCGTTGTGTTTTCATGTATTTTGTAACATTCTTGACAAAATCGAACAGCTATTGCAGAAGAATGGTAAAATTGTATAATAAAATAGACGCAGCCGTTTATATTGACACGATTTTCAAAACAACTGAACGTTATTGGTAGCATTTGCGTTGTATTTTCCTGTATTTCGTCACATTCTTGACAAAATCGAGCCGTTATTGCAGAGGGATGGTAAAACTGTATAATAAAATAGACAATCGTTTATTTTGATACGATTTTCAAAAGAACTGAACGTTGTTGGTAGCATTCGCGTTGCATTTTCCTGCATTTTGTCACATTCTTGACAAAATCGAGCCGTTATTGCAAAGGAATGGTAAAATTGTATAATTAAATAGACTCAGCCGTTTATTTGACACGATTTTCAAAACAACTGAACGTTATTGGTAGCATTTGCGTTGTATTTTCCTGTATTTTGTCACATTCTTGACAAAATCGAGCAGCTATTGCAGAAGAATGGTAAAATTGAATGATAAAATAGACAACCGTTTATTTTGACACGATTTTCAAAGGAATTGAACGTTATTGGTAGCTTTTGCGTTCTATTTTCCTATACTTTGTCACATTCTTGACAAAATCAAGCCGCTATTGCAGAAGAATGGTAAAATTGAATAATAAAATAGACTCAGCTGTTTATATTGACACGATTTTCAAAACAACTGAACGTTATTGGTAGCATTTGCGTTGTATTTTCATGTATTTTGTAACATTCTTGACAAAATCGAACAGCTATTGCAGAAGAATGGTAAAATTGTATAATAAAATATACTCAGCCGTTTATATTGACACGATTTTCAAAACAACTGAACGTTATTGGTAGCATTTGCGTTGTATTTTCCTGCATCGGTCTTGTGAATGCGAATAGGCCCCCTTTCAGGTACAAAACCGGACCGTTGCACCGCGCGCGGGCGGCACTTGCCATTTTTTCTCCATCGGTTCAGGTCCGACAGTCCGATGCTCGGTTACGACCGCCGGCTGGCGCGATGCATCCGTCTTGTGAATGCGCAAGTCCAGCCCATCCCAGAGCAACTCAACCATAACTCATCCAACCCAACCGAACCTGATCTGACCCAACCCAACCCAACACAAACCAACCGAACTGAACGTTGTTGGTAGCATTTGCGTTGTATTTTCCTGTATTTTGTCACATTATTGACGAAATCGAGCCGCTATTGCAGAAGAATGGTAAAATTGAATGATAAAATAGACAACCGTTTATTTTGACACTATTTTCAAAGGAATTGAACGTTATTGGTAGCTTTTGCGTTCTATTTTCCTATACTTTGTCACATTCTTGACAAAATCAAGCCGCTATTGCAGAAGAATGGGTAAATTGTATAATAAAATAGACTCAGCTGTTTATATTGACACGATTTTCAAAACAACTGAACGTTATTGGTAGCATTTGCGTTGTATTTTCATGTATTTTGTAACATTCTTGACAAAATCGAACAGCTATTGCAGAAGAATGGTAAAATTGTATAATAAAATATACTCAGCCGTTTATATTGACACGATTTTCAAAACAACTGAACGTTATTGGTAGCATTTGCGTTGTATTTTCCTGCATCGGTCTTGTGAATGCGAATAGGCCCCCTTTCAGGTACAAAACCGGACCGTTGCACCGCGCGCGGCACTTGCCATTTTTTCTCCATCGGTTCAGGTCCGACAGTCCGATGCTCGGTGACGACCGCCGGCTGGCGCGATGTATCCGTCTTGTGAATGCGCAAGTCCAGCCCATCCCAGAGCAACTCAACCATAACTCATCCAACCCAACCGAACGTGATCTGACCCAACCCAACCCAACACAAACCAACCGAACTGAACGTTGTTGGTAGCATTTGCGTTGTATTTTCCTGTATTTTGTCACATTATTGACAAAATCGAGTCGTTATTGCAGAAGAATGGTAAAATTGTATAATGAAATATACTCAGCCGTTTATATTGACACGATTTTCAAAACAACTGAACGTTGTTGGTAGCATTTGCGTTGTATTTTCCTGTATTTCGTCTCTTTCTTGACAAAATCGAGCCGTTATTGCAGAGGAATGGTAAAATTGTATAATAAAATATACTCAGCCGTTTATTTGACACGATTTTCAAAACAACTGAACGTTGTTGGTAGCATTCGCGTTGCATTTTCCTGCATTGTGTCACATTCTTGACAAAATCGAGCCGCTATTGCAGAGGAATGGTAAAATTGTATAATGAAATAGGCGCAGCCGTTTACATTGACACGATTTTCAAAACAACTGAACGTTATTGGTAGCATTTGCGTTGTATTTTCCTGTATTTCGTCACATTCTTGACAAAATCGAGCCGTTATTGCAGAGGGATGGTAAAACTGTATAATAAAATAGACAATCGTTTATTTTGATACGATTTTCAAAAGAACTGAACGTTGTTGGTAGCATTCGCGTTGCATTTTCCTGCATTTTGTCACATTCTTGACAAAATCGAGCCGTTATTGCAGAAGAATGGTAAAACTGTATAATAAAATAGACAATCGTTTATTTTGATACGATTTTCAAAAGAACTGAACGTTGTTGGTAGCATTCGCGTTGCATTTTCCTGCATTTTGTCACATTCTTGACAAAATCGAGCCGTTATTGCAGAAGAATGGTAAAATTGTATAATTAAATAGACTCAGCCGTTTATTTGACACGATTTTCAAAACAACTGAACGTTTTTGGTAGCATTTGCGTTGTATTTTCCTGTATTTTGTCACATTCTTGACAAAATCGAGCCGCTATTGCAGAAGAATGGTAAAATTGAATGATAAAATAGACAACCGTTTATTTTGACACTATTTTCAAAGGAATTGAACGTTATTGGTAGCTTTTGCGTTCTATTTTCCTGTATTTTGTCACATTCTTGACAAAATCGGGCCGTTATTGCAGAAGAATGGTGAAATTGTTTAATAAAATATACTCAGCCGTTTAGATTAACACGATTTTCAAAAGAACTGAACGTTATTGGTAGCATTTGCGTTGTATTTTCCTGTATTTTGTCACATTCTTGACAAAATCGAGCCGCTATTGCTGAGGAATGGTAAAAGTGTATAATAAAATAGACTCAGCCGTTTATATTGACACGATTTTCAAAACAACTGAACGTTTTTGGTAGCATTTGCGTTGTATTTTCATGTATTTTGTAACATTCTTGACAAAATCGAGCAGCTATTGCAGAAGAATGGTAAAATTGAATGATAAAATAGACAAAAGTTTATTTTGACACGATTTTCAAAGGAATTGAACGTTATTGCTAGCTTTTGCGTTCTATTTTCCTATACTTTGTCACATTCTTGACAAAATCAAGCCGCTATTGCAGAAGAATGGTAAAATTGTATAATAAAATAGACTCAGCTGTTTATATTGACACGATTTTCAAAACAACTGAACGTTATTGGTAGCATTTGCGTTGTGTTTTCATGTATTTTGTCACATTCTTGACAAAATCGAACAGCTATTGCAGAAGAATGGTAAAATTGTATAATAAAATAGACGCAGCCGTTTATATTGACACGATTTTCAAAACAACTGAACGTTATTGGTAGCATTTGCGTTGTATTTTCCTGTATTTCGTCACATTCTTGACAAAATCGAGCCGTTATTGCAGAGGGATGGTAAAACTGTATAATAAAATAGACAATCGTTTATTTTGATACGATTTTCAAAAGAACTGAACGTTGTTGGTAGCATTCGCGTTGCATTTTCCTGCATTTTGTCACATTCTTGACAAAATCGAGCCGTTATTGCAAAGGAATGGTAAAATTGTATAATTAAATAGACTCAGCCGTTTATTTGACACGATTTTCAAAACAACTGAACGTTATTGGTAGCATTTGCGTTGTATTTTCCTGTATTTTGTCACATTCTTGACAAAATCGAGCAGCTATTGCAGAAGAATGGTAAAATTGAATGATAAAATAGACAACCGTTTATTTTGACACGATTTTCAAAGGAATTGAACGTTATTGGTAGCTTTTGCGTTCTATTTTCCTATACTTTGTCACATTCTTGACAAAATCAAGCCGCTATTGCAGAAGAATGGTAAAATTGTATAATAAAATAGACTCAGCTGTTTATATTGACACGATTTTCAAAACAACTGAACGTTATTGGTAGCATTTGCGTTGTATTTTCATGTATTTTGTAACATTCTTGACAAAATCGAACAGCTATTGCAGAAGAATGGTAAAATTGTATAATAAAATATACTCAGCCGTTTATATTGACACGATTTTCAAAACAACTGAACGTTATTGGTAGCATTTGCGTTGTATTTTCCTGCATCGGTCTTGTGAATGCGAATAGGCCCCCTTTCAGGTACAAAACCGGACCGTTGCACCGCGCGCGGGCGGCACTTGCCATTTTTTCTCCATCGGTTCAGGTCCGACAGTCCGATGCTCGGTTACGACCGCCGGCTGGCGCGATGCATCCGTCTTGTGAATGCGCAAGTCCAGCCCATCCCAGAGCAACTCAACCATAACTCATCCAACCCAACCGAACCTGATCTGACCCAACCCAACCCAACACAAACCAACCGAACTGAACGTTGTTGGTAGCATTTGCGTTGTATTTTCCTGTATTTTGTCACATTATTGACGAAATCGAGCCGCTATTGCAGAAGAATGGTAAAATTGAATGATAAAATAGACAACCGTTTATTTTGACACTATTTTCAAAGGAATTGAACGTTATTGGTAGCTTTTGCGTTCTATTTTCCTATACTTTGTCACATTCTTGACAAAATCAAGCCGCTATTGCAGAAGAATGGGTAAATTGTATAATAAAATAGACTCAGCTGTTTATATTGACACGATTTTCAAAACAACTGAACGTTATTGGTAGCATTTGCGTTGTATTTTCATGTATTTTGTAACATTCTTGACAAAATCGAACAGCTATTGCAGAAGAATGGTAAAATTGTATAATAAAATATACTCAGCCGTTTATATTGACACGATTTTCAAAACAACTGAACGTTATTGGTAGCATTTGCGTTGTATTTTCCTGCATCGGTCTTGTGAATGCGAATAGGCCCCCTTTCAGGTACAAAACCGGACCGTTGCACCGCGCGCGGCACTTGCCATTTTTTCTCCATCGGTTCAGGTCCGACAGTCCGATGCTCGGTGACGACCGCCGGCTGGCGCGATGTATCCGTCTTGTGAATGCGCAAGTCCAGCCCATCCCAGAGCAACTCAACCATAACTCATCCAACCCAACCGAACGTGATCTGACCCAACCCAACCCAACACAAACCAACCGAACTGAACGTTGTTGGTAGCATTTGCGTTGTATTTTCCTGTATTTTGTCACATTATTGACAAAATCGAGTCGTTATTGCAGAAGAATGGTAAAATTGTATAATGAAATATACTCAGCCGTTTATATTGACACGATTTTCAAAACAACTGAACGTTGTTGGTAGCATTTGCGTTGTATTTTCCTGTATTTCGTCTCTTTCTTGACAAAATCGAGCCGTTATTGCAGAGGAATGGTAAAATTGTATAATAAAATATACTCAGCCGTTTATTTGACACGATTTTCAAAACAACTGAACGTTGTTGGTAGCATTCGCGTTGCATTTTCCTGCATTGTGTCACATTCTTGACAAAATCGAGCCGCTATTGCAGAGGAATGGTAAAATTGTATAATGAAATAGGCGCAGCCGTTTACATTGACACGATTTTCAAAACAACTGAACGTTATTGGTAGCATTTGCGTTGTATTTTCCTGTATTTCGTCACATTCTTGACAAAATCGAGCCGTTATTGCAGAGGGATGGTAAAACTGTATAATAAAATAGACAATCGTTTATTTTGATACGATTTTCAAAAGAACTGAACGTTGTTGGTAGCATTCGCGTTGCATTTTCCTGCATTTTGTCACATTCTTGACAAAATCGAGCCGTTATTGCAGAAGAATGGTAAAATTGTATAATTAAATAGACTCAGCCGTTTATTTGACACGATTTTCAAAACAACTGAACGTTATTGGTAGCATTTGCGTTGTATTTTCCTGTATTTTGTCACATTCTTGACAAAATCGAGCCGCTATTGCAGAAGAATGGTAAAATTGTATAATAAAATAGACTCAGCTGTTTATATTGACACGATTTTTAAAACAACTGAACGTTATGGGTAGCATTTGCGTTGTATTTTCCTGTATTTTGTCACATTCTTTACAAAATCGAGCCGCTATTGCAGAAGAATGGTAAAATTGAATGATAAAATAGACAACCGTTTATTTTGACACTATTTTCAAAGGAATTGAACGTTATTGGTAGCTTTTGCGTTCTATTTTCCTGTATTTTGTCACATTCTTGACAAAATCGGGCCGTTATTGCAGAAGAATGGTAAAATTGTATAATAAAATAGACTCAGCTGTTTATATTGACACGATTTTCAAAACAACTGAACGTTATTGGTAGCATTTGCGTTGTGTTTTCATGTATTTTGTCACATTCTTGACAAAATCGAGCCGTTATTGCAGAAGAATGGTAAAATTGTATAATTAAATAGACTCAGCCGTTTATTTGACACGATTTTCAAAACAACTGAACGTTATTGGTAGCATTTGCGTTGTATTTTCCTGTATTTCGTCACATTCTTGACAAAATCGAGCCGTTATTGCAGAGGGATGGTAAAACTGTATAATAAAATAGACAATCGTTTATTTTGATACGATTTTCAAAAGAACTGAACGTTGTTGGTAGCATTCGCGTTGCATTTTCCAGCATTTTGTCACATTCTTGACAAAATCGAGCCGTTATTGCAAAGGAATGGTAAAATTGTATAATTAAATAGACTCAGCCGTTTATTTGACACGATTTTCAAAACAACTGAACGTTATTGGTAGCATTTGCGTTGTATTTTCCTGTATTTTGTCACATTCTTGACAAAATCGAGCAGCTATTGCAGAAGAATGGTAAAATTGAATGATAAAATAGACAACCGTTTATTTTGACACGATTTTCAAAGGAATTGAACGTTATTGCTAGCTTTTGCGTTCTATTTTCCTATACTTTGTCACATTCTTGACAAAATCAAGCCGCTATTGCAGAAGAATGGTAAAATTGTATAATAAAATAGACTCAGCTGTTTATATTGACACGATTTTCAAAACAACTGAACGTTATTGGTAGCATTTGCGTTGTATTTTCATGTATTTTGTAACATTCTTGACAAAATCGAACAGCTATTGCAGAAGAATGGTAAAATTGTATAATAAAATATACTCAGCCGTTTATATTGACACGATTTTCAAAACAACTGAACGTTATTGGTAGCATTTGCGTTGTATTTTCCTGCATCGGTCTTGTGAATGCGAATAGGCCCCCTTTCAGGTACAAAACCGGACCGTTGCACCGCGCGCGGCACTTGCCATTTTTTCTCCATCGGTTCAGGTCCGACAGTCCGATGCTCGGTGACGACCGCCGGCTGGCGCGATGCATCCGTCTTGTGAATGCGCAAGTCCAGCCCATCCCAGAGCAACTCAACCATAACTCATCCAACCCAACCGAACCTGATCTGACCCAACCCAACCCAACACAAACCAACCGAACTGAACGTTGTTGGTAGCATTTGCGTTGTATTTTCCTGTATTTTGTCACATTATTGACGAAATCGAGCCGCTATTGCAGAAGAATGGTAAAATTGAATGATAAAATAGACAACCGTTTATTTTGACACTATTTTCAAAGGAATTGAACGTTATTGGTAGCTTTTGCGTTGTATTTTCCTGTATTTTGTCACATTCTTGACAAAATCAAGCCGCTATTGCAGAAGAATGGTAAAATTGTATAATAAAATAGACTCAGCTGTTTATATTGACTCGATTTTCAAAACAACTGAACGTTATTGGTAGCATTTGCGTTGTATTTTCATGTATTTTGTAACATTCTTGACAAAATCGAACAGCTATTGCAGAAGAATGGTAAAATTGTATAATAAAATATACTCAGCCGTTTATATTGACACGATTTTCAAAACAACTGAACGTTATTGGTAGCATTTGCGTTGTATTTTCCTGCATCGGTCTTGTGAATGCGAATAGGCCCCCTTTAAGGTACAAAACCGGACCGTTGCACCGCGCGCGGGCGGCACTTGCCATTTTTTCTCCATCGGTTCAGGTCCGACAGTCCGATGCTCGGTTACGACCGCCGGCTGGCGAGATGCATCCGTCTTGTGAATGCGCAAGTCCAGCCCATCCCAGAGCAACTCAACCATAACTCATCCAACCCAACCGAACGTGATCTGACCCAACCCAACCCAACACAAACCAACCGAACTGAACGTTGTTGGTAGCATTTGCGTGGTATTTTCCTGTATTTTGTCACATTATCGCCAAATCGAGTCGTTATTGCAGAAGAATGGTAAAATTGTGTAATAAAATATACTCAGCCGTTTATATTGACACGATTTTCAAAACAACTGAACGTTGTTGGTAGCATTTGCGTTGTATTTTAATGTATTTCGTCTCTTTCTTGACAAAATCGAGTCGTTATTGCAGAAGAATGATAAAATTGTATAATAAAATAGACTCAGCCGTTTATATTGACACGATTTTCAAAACAACTGAACGTTATTGGTAGCATGTGCATTGTATTTTCCTGTGTTTTGTCACATTCTTGACAAAATCGAGTCGTTATTGCAGAAGAATGGTAAAATTGTATAATAAAATAGACTCAGCCGTTTATATTGACACGATTTTCAAAACAACTGAACGTTGTTGGTAGTATGTGCATTGTATTTTCCTGTGTTTTGTCACATTCTTGACAAAATCGAGCCGCTATTGCAGAAGAATGGTAAAATTGAATGATAAATTAGACAACCGTTTATTTTGACACGATTTTCAAAGGAATTGAACGTTATTGGTAGCTTTTGCGTTCTATTTTCCTATACTTTGTCATATTCTTGACAAAATCAAGCCGCTATTGCAGAAGAATGGGTAAATTGTATAATAAAATAGACTCAGCTGTTTATATTGACACGATTTTCAAAACAACTGAACGTTATTGGTAGCATTTGCGTTGTATTTTCATGTATTTTGTAACATTCTTGACAAAATCGAACAGCTATTGCAGAAGAATGGTAAAATTGTATAATAAAATATACTCAGCCGTTTATATTGACACGATTTTCAAAACAACTGAACGTTATTGGTAGCATTTGCGTTGTATTTTCCTGCATCGGTCTTGTGAATGCGAATAGGCCCCCTTTCAGGTACAAAACCGGACCGTTGCACCGCGCGCGGCACTTGCCATTTTTTCTCCATCGGTTCAGGTCCGACAGTCCGATGCTCGGTGACGACCGCCGGCTGGCGCGATGCATCCGTCTTGTGAATGCGCAAGTCCAGCCCATCCCAGAGCAACTCAACCATAACTCATCCAACCCAACTGAACGTGATCTGACCCAACCCAACCCAACACAAACCAACCGAACTGAACGTTGTTGGTAGCATTTGCGTTGTATTTTCCTGTATTTTGTCACATTATTGACAAAATCGAGTCGTTATTGCAGAAGAATGGTAAAATTGTATAATGAAATATACTCAGCCGTTTATATTGACACGATTTTCAAAACAACTGAACGTTGTTGGTAGCATTTGCGTTGTATTTTCCTGTATTTCGTCTCTTTCTTGACAAAATCGAGCCGTTATTGCAGAGGAATGGTAAAATTGTATAATAAAATATACTCAGCCGTTTATTTGACACGATTTTCAAAACAACTGAACGTTGTTGGTAGCATTCGCGTTGCATTTTTCTGCATTGTGTCACATTCTTGACAAAATCGAGCCGCTATTGCAGAGGAATGGTAAAATTGTATAATGAAATAGACGCAGCCGTTTACATTGACACGATTTTCAAAACAACTGAACGTTATTGGTAGCATTTGCGTTGTATTTTCCTGTATTTCGTCACATTCTTGACAAAATCGAGCCGTTATTGCAGAGGGATGGTAAAACTGTATAATAAAATAGACAATCGTTTATTTTGATACGATTTTCAAAAGAACTGAACGTTGTTGGTAGCATTCGCGTTGCATTTTCCTGCATTTTGTCACATTCTTGACAAAATCGAGCCGTTATTGCAGAAGAATGGTAAAATTGTATAATTAAATAGACTCAGCCGTTTATTTGACACGATTTTCAAAACAACTGAACGTTATTGGTAGCATTGGCGTTGTATTTTCCTGAATTTTGTCACATTCTTGACAAAATCGAGCCGCTATTGCAGAAGAATGGTAAAATTGTATAATAAAATAGACTCAGCTGTTTATATTGACACGATTTTTAAAACAACTGAACGTTATGGGTAGCATTTGCGTTGTATTTTCCTGTATTTTGTCACATTCTTTACAAAATCGAGCCGCTATTGCAGAAGAATGGTAAAATTGAATGATAAAATAGACAACCGTTTATTTTGACACTATTTTCAAAGGAATTGAACGTTATTGGTAGCTTTTGCGTTCTATTTTCCTGTATTTTGTCACATTCTTGACAAAATCGGGCCGTTATTGCAGAAGAATGGTAAAATTGAATGATAAAATAGACAACCATTTATTTTGACACGATTTTCAAAGGAATTGAACGTTATTGGTAGCTTTTGCGTTCTATTTTCCTATACTTTGTCACATTCTTGACAAAATCAAGCCGCTATTGCAGAAGAATGGTAAAATTGTATAATAAAATAGACTCAGCTGTTTATATTGACACGATTTTCAAAACAACTGAACGTTATTGGTAGCATTTGCGTTGTATTTTCCTGTATTTCGTAACATTCTTGACAAAATTGAGCCGCTATTGCAGAGGAATGGTAAAACTGTATAATAAAATAGACAATCGTTTATTTTGACACGATTTTCCATGGAATTGAACGTGATTGGTAGCTTTTACGTTCTATTCTCCTGTATTTTCACCCATTCTTGGCAAAATCGAGCCGTTATTGCAGAGGAATGGTAAAATTGTATAATAAAATAGACTCAGCCGTTTATTTGACACGATTTTCAAAACAACTGAACGTTTTTGGTAGCATTTGCGTTGTATTTTCATGTATTTTGTAACATTCTTGATAAAATCGAGCAGCTATTGCAGAAGAATGGTAAAATTGAATGATAAAATAGACAACCGTTTATTTTGACACGATTTGCAAAGGAATTGAACGTTATTGGTAGCTTTTGCGTTCTATTTTCCTATACTTTGTCACATTCTTGACAAAATCAAGCCGCTATTGCAGAAGAATGGTAAAATTGTATAATAAAATAGACTCAGCTGTTTATATTGACACGATTTTCAAAACAACTGAACGTTATTGGTAGCATTTGCGTTGTATTTTCATGTATTTTGTAACATTTTTGACAAAATCGAACAGCTATTGCAGAAGAATGGTAAAATTGTATAATAAAATATACTCAGCCGTTTATATTGACACGATTTTCAAAACAACTGAACGTTATTGGTAGCATTTGCGTTGTATTTTCCTGCATCGGTCTTGTGAATGCGAATAGGCCCCCTTTCAGGTACAAAACCGGACCGTTGCACCGCGCGCGGGCGGCACTTGCCATTTTTTCTCCATCGGTTCAGGTCCGACAGTCCGATGCTCGGTTACGACCGCCGGCTGGCGCGATGCATCCGTCTTGTGAATGCGCAAGTCCAGCCCATCCCAGAGCAACTCAACCATAACTCATCCAACCCAACCGAACGTGATCTGACCCAACCCAACCCAACACAAACCAACCGAACTGAACGTTGTTGGTAGCATTTGCGTTGTATTTTCCTGTATTTCGTCTCTTTCTTGACAAAATCGAGCCGTTATTGCAGAGGAATGGTAAAATTGTATAATAAAATAAACTCAGCCGTTTATTTGACACGATTTTCAAAACAACTGAACGTTGTTGGTAGCATTCGCGTTGCATTTTCCTGCATTGTGTCACATTCTTGACAAAATCGAGCCGCTATTGCAGAGGAATGGTAAAATTGTATAATGAAATAGACGCAGCCGTTTACATTGACACGATTTTCAAAACAACTAAACGTTATTGGTAGCATTTGCGTTGTATTTTCCTGTATTTCGTCACATTCTTGACAAAATCGAGCCGTTATTGCAGAGGGATGGTAAAACTGTATAATAAAATAGACAATCGTTTATTTTGATACGATTTTCAAAAGAACTGAACGTTGTTGGTAGCATTCGCGTTGCATTTTCCTGCATTTTGTCACATTCTTGACAAAATCGAGCCGTTATTGCAGAAGAATGGTAAAATTGTATAATTAAATAGACTCAACCGTTTATTTGACACGATTTTCAAAACAACTGAACGTTATTGGTAGCATTTGCGTTGTATTTTCCTGTATTTTGTCACATTCTTGACAAAATCGAGCCGCTATTGCAGAAGAATGGTAAAATTGTATAATAAAATAGACTCAGCTGTTTATATTGACACGATTTTTAAAACAACTGAACGTTATGGGTAGCATTTGCGTTGTATTTTCCTGTATTTTGTCACATTCTTTACAAAATCGAGCCGCTATTGCAGAAGAATGGTAAAATTGTATAATAAAATAGACTCAGCTGTTTATATTGACACGATTTTCAAAACAACTGAACGTTATTGGTAGCATTTGCGTTGTATTTTCATGTATTTTGTAACATTCTTGACAAAATCGGGCCGTTATTGCAGAAGAATGGTGAAATTGTTTAATAAAATATACTCAGCCGTTTAGATTGACACGATTTTCAAAAGAACTGAACGTTATTGGTAGCATTTGCGTTGTATTTTCCTGTATTTTGTCACATTCTTGACAAAATCGAGCCGCTATTGCTGAGGAATGGTAAAATTGTATAATAAAATAGACTCAGCCGTTTATATTGACACGATTTTCAAAACAACTGAACGTTATTGGTAGCATTTGCGTTGTATTTTCCTGTATTTCGTAACATTCTTGACAAAATTGAGCCGCTATTGCAGAGGAATGGTAAAACTGTATAATAAAATAGACAATCGTTTATTTTGACACGATTTTCCATGGAATTGAACGTGATTGGTAGCTTTTACGTTCTATTCTCCTGTATTTTGACCCATTCTTGGCAAAATCGAGCCGTTATTGCAGAGGAATGGTAAAATTGTATAATAAAATAGACTCAGCCGTTTATATTGACACGATTTTCAAAACAACTGAACGTTGTTGGTAGCATGTGCATTGTATTTTCCTGTGTTTTGTCACATTCTTGACAAAATCGAGCCGCTATTGCAGAAGAATGGTAAAATTGAATGATAAAATAGACAACCATTTATTTTGACACGATTTTCAAAGGAATTGAACGTTATTGGTAGCTTTTGCGTTCTATTTTCCTATACTTTGTCACATTCTTGACAAAATCAAGCCGCTATTGCAGAAGAATGGTAAAATTGTATAATAAAATAGACTCAGCTGTTTATATTGACACGATTTTCAAAAGAACTGAACGTTATTGGTAGCATTTGCGTTGTATTTTCATGTATTTTGTAACATTCTTGACAAAATCGAACAGCTATTGCAGAAGAATGGTAAAATTGTATAATAAAATATACTCAGCCGTTTATATTGACACGATTTTCAAAACAACTGAACGTTATTGGTAGCATTTGCGTTGTATTTTCCTGTATCGGTCTTGTGAATGCGAATAGGCCCCCTTTCAGGTACAAAACCGGACCGTTGCACCGCGCGCGGCACTTGCCACTTTTTCTCCATCGGTTCAGGTCCGACAGTCCGATGCTCGGTGACGACCGCCGGCTGGCGCGATGCATCCGTCTTGTGAATGCGCAAGTCCAGCTCATCCCAGAGCAACTCAACCACAACTCATCCAACCCAACCGAACGTGATCTGACCCAACCCAACCCAACACAAACCAACCGAACTGAACGTTGTTGGTAGCATTTGCGTTGTATTTTCCTGTATTTTGTCACATTATTGCCAAATCGAGTCGTTATTGCAGAAGAATGGTAAAATTGTATAATAAAATAGACTCAGCTGTTTATATTGACACGATTTTCAAAACAACTGAACGTTATTGGTAGCATTTGCGTTGTATTTTCATGTATTTTGTAACATTCTTGACAAAATCGAACAGCTATTGCAGAAGAATGGTAAAATTGTATAATAAAATATACTCAGCCGTTTAAATTGACACGATTTTCAAAACAGCTGAACGTTATTGGTAGCATTTGCGTTGCATTTTCCTGCATTGTGTCACATTCTTGACAAAATCGAGCCGCTATTGCAGAGGAATGGTAAAATTGTATAATAAAATAGACTCAGCCGTTTGTATTGACACGATTTTCAAAACAACTGAACGTTATTGGTAGCATTTGCGTTGTATTTTCCTGTATTTCGTCACATTCTTGACAAAATCGAGCCGTTATTGCAGAGGAATGGTAAAACTGTATAATAAAATAGACAATCGTTTATTCTGACACAATTTTCCATGGAATTGAACGTGATTGGTAGCTTTTACGTTCTATTTTCCTGTATTTTGACCCATTCTTGGCAAAATCGAGCCGTTATTGCAGAGGAATGGTAAAATTGTATAATGAAATAGACTCAGCCGTTTATTTGACACAATTTTCAAAACAACTGAACGTTATTGGTAACATTTGCGTTGTATTTTCCTGTATTTTGTCACATTATTGACAAAATCAAGTCGTTATTGCAGAAGAATGGTAAAATTGTATAAAAAAATATACTCAGCCGTTTATATTGACACGATTTTCAAAACAACTGAACGTTGTGGTAGCATTTGCGTTGTATTTTCCTGTATTTCGTCTCTTTCTTGACAAAATCGAGCCGTTATTGCAGAGGAATGGTAAAATTGTATAATAAAATATACTCAGCCGTTTATTTGACACGATTTTCAAAACAACTGAACGTTATTGGTAGCATTTGCGTTGTATTTTCCTGTATTTTGTCACATTATTGACAAAATCGAGTCGTTATTGCAGAAGAATGGTAAAATTGTATAATAAAATAGACAACCGTTTATTATGACACTATTTTCAAAGGAATTGAACGTTATTGGTAGCTTTTACTTTCAATTTTCCTTTATTTTGTCACATTCTTGACAAAATCGAGCCGCTATTGCAGAGGAATGGTAAAATTGTATAATAAAATAGACTCAGCCGTTTATATTGACACGATTTTCAAAACAACTGAACGTTATTGGTAGCATTTGCGTTATATTTTCCTGTATCTCGTAACATTCTTGACAAAATTGAGCCGCTATTGCAGAGGAATGGTAAAACTGTATAATAAAATAGACAATCGTTTATTTTGACACGATTTTCCATGGAATTGAACGTGATTGGTAGCTTTTACGTTCTATTTTCCTGTATTTAGACCCATTCTTGGCAAAATCGAGCCGTTATTGCAGAGCAATGGTAAAATTGAATAATAAAATAGACTCAGCCGTTTATTTGACACGATTTTCAAAACAACTGAACGTTATTGGTAGCATTTGCGTTGTATTTTCCTGTATTTTGTCACATTCTTGACAAAATCGAACAGCTATTGCAGAAGAATGGTAAAATTGTATAATAAAATATACTCAGCCGTTTATTTTGACACGATTTTCAAAACAACTGAACGTTATTGGTAGCATTTGCGTTGTATTTTCCTGCATCGGTCTTGTGAATGCGAAGAGGTCCTCGTTCAGGCTCAAAATCGGACCGTTGCATCGCGCGCGGAACATTAACATTTTTTTTCGATCGGTTCAAGTTCAACTTTACGGTCGGTCGTAGGACCTCGACCGCGACCGCGACGACGATCCGACGCTCGGTGACTACCGCCGTGTCACGCGGTAAGTCGGTCTGGTGAATGCGCACCGGGACTGTTGCATCGCGATCGCCGTACAAGTCCGACTCTAAAGTCGATCGTCCCCCTACGACCGCGACGACGGTCGGATGGTCGGTGACGACCGCCGACCGGCGCAATGCATCGGTCTTGTAAATGCGAATAGGCCCCCGTTCAGGTACAAAACCGGACCGTTGCACCGCGCGCGGCACTTGCCATTTTTTTCCATCGGTTCAGGTCCGACAGTCCGATGCTCGGTGACGGCCGCCGGCTGGCGCGATGAATCCGTCTTGTGAATGCGCAAGTCCAGCACATCCCAGAGCAACTCAACCATAACTCATCCAACCCAACCGAACGTGATCTGACCCAACCCAACCCAACACAAACCAACCGAACTGAACGTTATTGGTGGCTTTTGCGTTCAATTTTCCTATACTTTGGCACATTCTTGACAAAATCAAGCCGCTATTGCAGAAGAATGGTAAAATTGTATAATACAATAGACTCAGCTGTTTATATTGACACGATTTTCAAAACAACTGAACGTTATTGGTAGCATTTGCGTTGTATTTTACTGTATTTTGTCACATTATTGACAAAATCGAGTCGTTATTGCAGAAGAATGGTAAAATTGTATAATAAAATATACTCAGCCGTTTATATTGACACGATTTTCAAAAGAACTGAACGTTTTTGGTAGCATTTGCGTTCTATTTTCCTGCATTGTGTCACATTCTTGACAAAATCGAGCCGCTATTGCAGAAGAATGGTAAAATTGTATAATAAAATATACTCAGCCGTTTATTTGACACGATTTTCAAAACAACTGAACGTTATTGGTAGCATTTGCGTTGTATTTTCCTGTATTTTGCACATTCTTGACAAAATCGAGCCGTTATTGCAGAGGGATGGTAAAACTGTATAATAAAATAGACAATCGTTTATTTTGATACGATTTTCAAAAGAACTGAACGTTGTTGGTAGCATTCGCGTTGCATTTTCCTGCATTTTGTCACATTCTTGACAAAATCGAGCCGTTATTGCAGAGGAATGGTAAAATTGTATAATTAAATAGACTCAGCCGTTTATTTGACACGATTTTCAAAACAACTGAACGTTATTGGTAGCATTTGCGTTGTATTTTCCTGTATTTTGTCACATTCTTGACAAAATCGAGCCGCTATTGCAGAAGAATGGTAAAATTGTATAATAAAATAGACTCAGCTGTTTATATTAACACGATTTTCAAAACAACTGAACGTTATGGGTAGCATTTGCGTTGTATTTTCCTGTATTTTGTCACATTCTTTACAAAATCGAGCCGCAATTGCAGAAGAATGGTAAAATTGAATGATAAAATAGACAACCGTTTATTTTGACGCGATTTTCAAAGGAATTGAACGTTATTGTTAGCATTTGCGTTGTATTTTCCTGTATTTTGTCACATTCTTGACAAAATCGAACAGCTATTGCAGAAGAATGGTAAAATTGTATAATAAAATAGACTCAGCCGTTTATTTTGACACGATTTTCAAAACAACTGAACGTTATTGGTAGCATTTGCGTTGTATTTTCCTGTATCGGTCTTGTGAATGCGAAGAGGTCCTCGTTCAGGCTCAAAATCGGACCGTTGCATCGCGCGCGGAACATTAACATTTTTTTTCGATCGGTTCAAGTTCGACTTTACGGTCGGTCGTAGGACCTCGACCGCGACCGCGACGACGATCCGACGCTCGGTGACTACCGCCGTGTCACGCGGTAAGTCGGTCTGGTGAATGCGCACCGGGACTGTTGCATCGCGATCGCCGTACAAGTCCGACTCTAAAGTCGATCGTCCCCCTACGACCGCGACGACGGTCGGATGGTCGGTGACGACCGCCGACCGGCGCAATGCATCGGTCTTGTGAATGCGAATAGGCCCCCGTTCAGGTACAAAACCGGATCGTTGCACCGCGCGCGGCACTTGCCATTTTTTTCCATCGGTTCAGGTCCGACAGTCCGATGCTCGGTGACGGCCCCGGCTGGCGCGATGAATCCGTCTTGTGAATGCGCAAGTCCAGCACATCCCAGAGCAACTCAACCATAACTCATCCAACCCAACCGAACGTGATCTGACCCAACCCAACCCAACACAAACCAACCGAACTGAACGTTGTTGGTAGCATTCGCGTTGCATTTTCCTGAATTGTGTCACATTCTTGACAAAATCGAGCCGCTATTGCAGAGGAATGGTAAAGTTGTATAAAAAAATAGACAATCGTTTATTTTGATACGATTTTCAAAAGAACTGAACGTTGTTGGTAGCATTCGCGTTGCATTTTCCTGCATTTTGTCATATTCTTGACAAAATCGAGCCGTTATTGCAGAGGAATGGTAAAATTGTATAATTAAATAGACTCAGCCGTTTATTTGACACGATTTTCAAAACAACTGAACGTTATTGGTAGCATTCGCGTTGTATTTTCCTGTATTTTGTCACATTCTTGACAAAATCGAGCCGCTATTGCAGAAGAATGGTAAAATTGTATAATAAAATATACTCAGCTGTTTATATTAACACGATTTTCAAAACAACTGAACGTTATGGGTAGCATTTGCGTTGTATTTTCCTGTATTTTGTCACATTCTTTACAAAATCGAGCCGCTATTGCAGAAGAATGGTAAAATTGAATGATAAAATAGACAACCGTTTATTTTGACACGATTTTCAAAGGAATTGAACGTTATTGGTGGCTTTTGCGTTCAATTTTCCTATACTTTGGCACATTCTTGACAAAATCAAGCCGCTATTGCAGAAGAATGGTAAAATTGTATAATACAATAGACTCAGCTGTTTATATTGACACGATTTTCAAAACAACTGAAGGTTATTGGTAGCATTTGCGTTGTATTTTCATGTATTTTGTAACATTCTTGACCAAATCGAGTCGTTATTGCAGAAGAATGGTAAAATTGTATAATAAAATATACTCAGCCGTTTATATTGACACGATTTTCAAAAGAACTGAACGTTATTGGTAGCATTTGCGTTCTATTTTCCTGCATTGTGTCACATTCTTGACAAAATCGAGCCGCTATTGCAGAAGAATGGTAAAATTGTATAATAAAATATACTCAGCCGTTTATTTGACACGATTTTCAAAACAACTGAACGTTATTGGTAGCATTTGCGTTGTATTTTCCTGTATTTTGCACATTCTTGACAAAATCGAGCCGTTATTGCAGAGGGATGGTAAAACTGTATAATAAAATAGACAATCGTTTATTTGCGTTGTATTTTCCTGTATTTTGTCACATTCTTGACAAAATCGAGCCGCTATTGCAGAAGAATGGTAAAATTGTATAATAAAATATACTCAGCCGTTTATTTGACACGATTTTCAAAACAACTGAACGTTATTGGTAGCATTTGCGTTGTATTTTCCTGTATTTTGCACATTCTTGACAAAATCGAGCCGTTATTGCAGAGGGATGGTAAAACTGTATAATAAAATAGACAATCGTTTATTTTGATACGATTTTCAAAAGAACTGAACGTTGTTGGTAGCATTCGCGTTGCATTTTCCTGCATTTTGTCACATTCTTGACAAAATCGAGCCGTTATTGCAGAGGAATGGTAAAATTGTATAATTAAATAGACTCAGCCGTTTATTTGACACGATTTTCAAAACAACTGAACGTTATTGGTAGCATTTGCGTTGTATTTTCCTGTATTTTGTCACATTCTTGACAAAATCGAGCCGCTATTGCAGAAGAATGGTAAAATTGTATAATAAAATAGACTCAGCTGTTTATATTAACACGATTTTCAAAACAACTGAACGTTATGGGTAGCATTTGCGTTGTATTTTCCTGTATTTTGTCACATTCTTTACAAAATCGAGCCGCAATTGCAGAAGAATGGTAAAATTGAATGATAAAATAGACAACCGTTTATTTTGACGCGATTTTCAAAGGAATTGAACGTTATTGGTAGCAATTGCGTTGTATTTTCCTGTATTTTGTCACATTCTTGACAAAATCGAACAGCTATTGCAGAAGAATGGTAAAATTGTATAATAAAATATACTCAGCCGTTTATTTTGACACGATTTTCAAAACAACTGAACGTTATTGGTAGCATTTGCGTTGTATTTTCCTGCATTGGTCTTGTGAATGCGAAGAGGTCCTCGTTCAGGCTCAAAATCGGACCGTTGCATCGCGCGCGGAACATTAACATTTTTTTTCGATCGGTTCAAGTTCGACTTTACGGTCGGTCGTAGGACCTCGACCGCGACCGCGACGACGATCCGACGCTCGGTGACTACCGCCGTGTCACGCGGTAAGTTGGTCTGGTGAATGCGCACCGGGACTGTTGCATCGCGATCGCAGTACAAGTCCGACTCTAAAGTCGATCGTCCCCCTACGACCGCGACGACGGTCGGATGGTCGGTGACGACCGCCGACCGGCGCAATGCATCGGTCTTGTGAATGCGAATAGGCCCCCGTTCAGGTACAAAACCGGACCGTTGCACCGCGCGCGGCACTTGCCATTTTTTTCCATCGGTTCAGGTCCGACAGTCCGATGCTCGGTGACGGCCGCCGGCTGGCGCGATGAATCCGTCTTGTGAATGCGCAAGTCCAGCCCATCCCAGAGCAACTCAACCATAACTCATCCAACCCAACCGAACGTGATCTGACCCAACCCAACCCAACACAAACCAACCGAACTGAACGTTGTTGGTAGCATTTGCGTTGTATTTTCCTGTATTTTGTCACATTATTGACAAAATCGAGCCGCTATTGCAGAAGAATGGTAAAATTGTATAATAAAATATACTCAGCTGTTTATATTAACACGATTTTCAAAACAACTGAACGTTATGGGTAGCATTTGCGTTGTATTTTCCTGTATTTTGTCACATTCTTGACAAAATCGAGCCGTTATTGCAGAGGGATGGTAAAACTGTATAATAAAATAGACAATCGTTTATTTTGATACGATTTTCAAAAGAACTGAACGTTGTTGGTAGCATTCGCGTTGCATTTTCCTGCATTTTGTCAGATTCTTGACAAAATCGAGCCGCTATTGCAGAAGAATGGTAAAATTGTATAATAAAATAGACTCAGCTGTTTATATTGACACGATTTTCAAAACAACTGAACGTTATGGGTAGCATTTGCGTTGTATTTTCCTGTATTTTGTCACATTCTTTACAAAATCGAGCCGCAATTGCAGAAGAATGGTAAAATTGAATGATAAAATAGACAACCGTTTATTTTGACACGATTTTCAAAGGAATTGAACGTTATTGGTAGCTTTTGCGTTCTATTTTCCTGTATTTTGTCACATTCTTGACAAAATCGGGCCGTTATTGCAGAAGAATGGTAAAATTGTATAATAAAATATACTCAGCCGCTTAGATTGACACGATTTTCAAAAGAACTGAACGTTATTGGTAGCATTTGCGTTGTATTTTCCTGTATTTTGTCACATTCTTGACAAAATCGAGCCGCTATTGCAGAGGAATGGTAAAATTGTATAAAAAAATAGACTCAGCCGTTTATATTGACACGATTTTCAAAACAACTGAACGTTATTGGTAGCATTAGCGTTGTATTTTCCTGTATTTCGTAACATTCTTGACAAAATTGAGCCGCTATTGCAGAGGAATGGTAAAACTGTATAATAAAATAGACAATCGTTTATTTTGACACGATTTTCCATGGAATTGAACGTGATTGGTAGCTTTTACGTTCTATTCTCCTGTATTGTGACCCATTCTTGGCAAAATCGAGCCGTTATTGCAGAGGAATGGTAAAATTGTATAATAAAATAGACTCAGCCGTTTATTTGACACGATTTTCAAAACAACTGAACGTTATTGGTAGCATTTGCGTTGTATTTTCATGTATTTTGTAACATTCTTGACAAAATCGAACAGCTATTGCAGAAGAATGGTAAAATTGTATAATAAAATATACTCAGCCGTTTATATTGACACGATTTTCAAAACAACTGAACGTTATTGGTAGCATTTGCGTTGTATTTTCCTGCATCGGTCTTGTGAATGCGAATAGGCCCCCTTTCAGGTACAAAACCGGACCGTTGCACCGCGCGCGGCACTTGCCATTTTTTCTCCATCGGTTCAGGTCCGACAGTCCGATGCTCGGTGACGACCGCCGGCTGGCGCGATGCATCCGTCTTGTGAATGCGCAAGTCCAGCCCATCCCAGAGCAACTCAATCATAACTCATCCATCCCAACCGAACGTGATCTGACCCAACCCAACCCAACACAAACCAACCGAACTGAACGTTGTTGGTAGCATTTGCGTTGTATTTTCCTGTATTTTGTCACATTCTTGACAAAATCGAGCCGTTATTGCAGAGGGATGGTAAAACTGTATAATAAAATAGACAATCGTTTATTTTGATACGATTTTCAAAAGAACTGAACGTTGTTGGTAGCATTCGCGTTGCATTTTCCTGCATTTTGTCATATTCTTGACAAAATCGAGCCGTTATTGCAGAGGAATGGTAAAATTGTATAATTAAATAGACTCAGCCGTTTATTTGACACGATTTTCAAAACAACTGAACGTTATTGGTAGCATTTTCGTTGTATTTTCCTGTATTTTGTCACATTCTTGACAAAATCGAGCCGCTATTGCAGAAGAATGGTAAAATTGTATAATAAAATAGACTCAGCTGTTTATATTGACACGATTTTCAAAACAACTGAACGTTATGGGTAGCATTTGCGTTGTATTTTCCTGTATTTTGTCACATTCTTTACAAAATCGAGCCGCTATTGCAGAGGAATGGTAAAATTGTATAATAAAATAGACTCAGCCGTTTATATTGACACGATTTTCAAAACAACTGAACGTTATTGGTAGCATTAGCGTTGTATTTTCCTGTATTTCGTAACATTCTTGACAAAATTGAGCCGCTATTGCAGAGGAATGGTAAAACTGTATAATAAAATAGACAATCGTTTATTTTGACACGATTTTCCATGGAATTGAACGTGATTGGTAGCTTTTACGTTCTATTCTCCTGTATTGTGACCCATTCTTGGCAAAATCGAGCCGTTATTGCAGAGGAATGGTAAAATTGTATAATAAAATAGACTCAGCCGTTTATTTGACACGATTTTCAAAACAACTGAACGTTATTGGTAGCATTTGCGTTCTATTTTCCTGCATTGTGTCACATTTTTGACAAAATCGAGCCGCAATTGCAGAAGAATGGTAAAATTGTATAATAAAATATACTCAGCCGTTTATTTGACACGATTTTCAAAACAACTGAACGTTATTGGTAGCATTTGCGTTGTATTTTCCTGAATTTTGTCACATTCTTGACAAAATCGAGCCGTTATTGCAGAGGGATAGTAAAACTGTATAATAAAATAGACAATCGTTTATTTTGATACGATTTTCAAAAGAACTGAACGTTGTTGGTAGCATTCGCGTTGCATTTTCCTGCATTTTGTCACATTCTTGACAAAATCGAGCCGTTATTGCAGAGGAATGGTAAAATTGTATAATTAAATAGACTCAGCCGTTTATTTGACACGATTTTCAAAACAACTGAACGTTATTGGTAGCATTTGCGTTGTATTTTCCTGTATTTTGTCAGATTCTTGACAAAATCGAGCCGCTATTGCAGAAGAATGGTAAAATTGTATAATAAAATAGACTCAGCTGTTTATATTGACACGATTTTCAAAACAACTGAACGTTATGGGTAGCATTTTCGTTGTATTTTCCTGTATTTTGTCACATTCTTTACAAAATCGAGCCGCAATTGCAGAAGAATGGTAAAATTGAATGATAAAATAGACAACCGTTTATTTTGACACGATTTTCAAAGGAATTGAACGTTATTGGTAGCTTTTGCGTTCTATTTTCCTGTATTTTGTCACATTCTTGACAAAATCGGGCCGTTATTGCAGAAGAATGGTAAAATTGTATAATAAAATATACTCAGCCGTTTAGATTGACACGATTTTCAAAACAACTCAACGTTATTGGTAGCATTTGCGTTGTATTTTCCTGTATTTTGTCACATTCTTGACAAAATCGAGCCGCTATTGCAGAGGAATGGTAAAATTGTATAATAAAATAGACTCAGCCGTTTATATTGACACGATTTTCAAAACAACTGAACGTTATTGGTAGCATTAGCGTTGTATTTTCCTGTATTTCGTCACATTCTTGACAAAATCGAGCCGTTATTGCAGAGGAATGGTAAAACTGTATAAAAAAATAGACAATCGTTTATTTTGATACGATTTTCAAAAGAACTGAACGTTGTTGGTAGCATTCGCGTTGCATTTTCCTGCATTTTGTCACATTCTTGACAAAATCGAGCCTTTATTGCAGAGGAATGGTAAAATTGTATAATTAAATAGACTCAGCCGTTTATTTGACACGATTTTCAAAACAACTGAACGTTATTGGTAGCATTTGCGTTGTATTTTCCTGTACTTTGTCACATTCTTGACAAAATCGAGCCGCTATTGCAGAAGAATGGTAAAATTGTATTTTAAAATAGACTCAGCCGTTTATATTGACACGATTTTCAAAACAACTAAACGTTATTGGTAGCATTTGCGTTGTATTTTCCTGTATTTTGTCACATTCTTTACAAAATCCAGCCTCTGTTGCAGAAGAATGGTAAAATTGAATGATAAAATAGACAACCGTTTATTATGACACTATTTTCAAAGGAATTGAACGTTATTGGTAGCTTTTGCTTTCTATTTTCCTGTATTTTGTCACATTCTTGACAAAATCGGGCCGTTATTGCAGAAGAATGGTAAAATTGTATAATAAAATATACTCAGCCGTTTATATTGACACGATTTTCAAAAGAACTGAACGTTATTGGTAGCATTTGCGTTCTATTTTCCTGCATTGTGTCACATTTTTGACAAAATCGAGCCGCAATTGCAGAAGAATGGTAAAATTGTATAATAAAATATACTCAGCCGTTTATTTGACACGATTTTCAAAACAACTGAACGTTATTGGTAGCATTTGCGTTCTATTTTCCTGAATTTTGTCACATTCTTGACAAAATCGAGCCGTTATTGCAGAGGGATAGTAAAACTGTATAATAAAATAGACAATCGTTTATTTTGATACGATTTTCAAAAGAACTGAACGTTGTTGGTAGCATTCGCGTTGCATTTTCCTGCATTTTGTCACATTCTTGACAAAATCGAGCCGTTATTGCAGAGGAATGGTAAAATTGTATAATTAAATAGACTCAGCCGTTTATTTGACACGATTTTCAAAACAACTGAACGTTATTGGTAGCATTTGCGTTGTATTTTCCTGTATTTTGTCAGATTCTTGACAAAATCGAGCCGCTATTGCAGAAGAATGGTAAAATTGTATAATAAAATAGACTCAGCTGTTTATATTGACACGATTTTCAAAACAACTGAACGTTATGGGTAGCATTTGCGTTGTATTTTCCTGTATTTTGTCACATTCTTTACAAAATCGAGCCGCAATTGCAGAAGAATGGTAAAATTGAATGATAAAATAGACAACCGTTTATTTTGACACGATTTTCAAAGGAATTGAACGTTATTGGTAGCTTTTGCGTTCTATTTTCCTGTATTTTGTCACATTCTTGACAAAATCGGGCCGTTATTGCAGAAGAATGGTAAAATTGTATAATAAAATATACTCAGCCGTTTAGATTGACACGATTTTCAAAAGAACTGAACGTTATTGGTAGCATTAGCGTTGTATTTTCCTGTATTTCGTAACATTCTTGACAAAATTGAGCCGCTATTGCAGAGGAATGGTAAAACTGTATAATAAAATAGACAATCGTTTATTTTGACACGATTTTCCATGGAATTGAACGTGATTGGTAGCTTTTACGTTCTATTCTCCTGTATTGTGACCCATTCTTGGCAAAATCGAGCCGTTATTGCAGAGGGATGGTAAAACTGTATAATAAAATAGACAATAGTTTATTTTGACACGATTTTCCATGGAATTGAACGTGATTGGTAGCTTTTACGTTCTATTCTCCTGTATTGTGACCCATTCTTGGCAAAATCGAGCCGTTATTGCAGAGGGATGGTAAAACTGTATAATAAAATAGACAATCGTTTATTTTGATACGATTTTCAAAAGAACTGAACGTTGTTGGTAGCATTCGCGTTGCATTTTCCTGCATTTTGTCATATTCTTGACAAAATCGAGCCGTTATTGCAGAGGAATGGTAAAATTGTATAATTAAATAGACTCAGCCGTTTATTTGACACGATTTTCAAAACAACTGAACGTTATTGGTAGCATTTGCGTTGTATTTTCCTGTATTTTGTCACATTCTTGACAAAATCGAGCCGCTATTGCAGAAGAATGGTAAAATTGTATAATAAAATAGACTCAGCTGTTTATATTGACACGATTTTCAAAACAACTGAACGTTATGGGTAGCATTTGCGTTGTATTTTCCTGTATTTTGTCACATTCTTTACAAAATCGAGCCGCAATTGCAGAAGAATGGTAAAATTGAATGATAAAATAGACAACCGTTTATTTTGACACGATTTTCAAAGGAATTGAACGTTATTGGTAGCTTTTGCGTTCTATTTTCCTGTATTTTGTCACATTCTTGACAAAATCGGGCCGTTATTGCAGAAGAATGGTAAAATTGTATAATAAAATATACTCAGCGGTTTAGATTGACACGATTTTCAAAAGAACTGAACGTTATTGGTAGCATTTGCGTTGTATTTTCCTGTATTTTGTCACATTCTTGACAAAATCGAGCCGCTATTGCAGAGGAATGGTAAAATTGTATAATAAAATAGACTCAGCCGTTTATATTGACACGATTTTCAAAACAACTGAACGTTATTGGTAGCATTTGCGTTGTATTTTCCTGTATTTCGTAACATTCTTGACAAAATTGAGCCGCTATTGCAGAGGAATGGTAAAACTGTATAACAAAATAGACAATCGTTTATTTTGACACGATTTTCCATGGAATTGAACGTGATTGGTAGCTTTTACGTTCTATTCTCCTGTATTTTGACACATTCTTGGCAAAATCGAGCCGTTATTGCAGAGGAATGGTAAAATTGTATAATAAAATAGACTCAGCCGTTTATTTGACACGATTTTCAAAACAACTGAACGTTATTGGTAGCATTTGCGTTGTATTTTCCTGTATTTTGTCACATTCTTGACAAAATCGAGCCGCTATTGCAGAAGAATGGTAAAATTGTATAATAAAATAGACTCAGCTGTTTATATTGACACGATTTTCAAAACAACTGAACGTTATGGGTAGCATTTGCGTTGTATTTTCCTGTATTTTGTCACATTCTTTACAAAATCGAGCCGCAATTGCAGAAGAATGGTAAAATTGAATGATAAAATAGACAATCGTTTATTTTGACACGATTTTCCATGGAATTGAACGTGATTGGTAGCTTTTACGTTCTATTCTCCTGTATTTTGTCACATTATTGACGAAATCGAGTCGTTATTGCAGAAGAATGGTAAAATTGTATAATGAAATATACTCAGCCGTTTATATTGACACGATTTTCAAAACAACTGAACGTTGTTGGTAGCATTTGCGTTCTATTTTCCTGTATTTCGTCTCTTTCTTGACAAAATCGAGCCGTTATTGCAGAGGAATGGTAAAATTGTATAATAAAATATACTCAGCCGTTTATTTGACACGATTTTCAAAACAACTGAACGTTATTGGTAGCATTTGCGTTGTATTTTCCTGTATTTTGTCACATTCTTGACAAAATCGAGTCGGTATTGCAGAAGAATGGTAAAACTGTATAATAAAATATACTCAGCCGTTTATTTTGGCACGATTTATAAAACAAATGAACGTTATTGGTAGCATTCGCGTAGCATTTTGCTGCATTTTATCACATTCTTGACAAAATCAAGCCGCTATTGCAGAGGAATGGTAAAATTGTATAATAAAATAGACTCAGCCGTTTATATTGACACGATTTTCAAAACAACTGAACGTTATTGGTAGCATTTGCGTTATGTTTTCCTGTATTTCGTAACATTCTTGACAAAATTGAGCCCCTATTGCAGAGGAATGGTAAAACTGTATAATAAAATAGACAATCGTTTATTTTGACACGATTTTCCATGGAATTGAACGTGATTGGTAGCTTTTACGTTCTATTTTCCTGTATTTTGACCCATTCTTGGCAAAATCAAGCCGTTATTGCAGAGAAATGGTAAAATTGTATAATAAAATAGACTCAGCCGTTTATTTGACACGATTTTCTAAACAACTGAACGTTATTGGTAGCATTTGCGTTGTATTTTCCTGTATTTTGTCACATTATTGACAAAATCGAGTCGTTATTGCAGAAGAATGGTAAAATTGTATAATAAAATATACTCAGCCGTTTATATTGACACGATTTTCAAAACAACTGAACGTTGTTGGTAGCATTTGCGTTGTATTTTCCTGTATTTCGTCTCTTTCTTGACAAAATCAAGCCGTTATTGCAGAGGAATGGTAAAACTGTATAATAAAATAGACAATCGTTTATTTTGACACGATTTTCCATGGAACTGAACGTGAATGGTAGCTTTTATGTTCTATTTTCCTGTATTTTGACCCATTCTTGGCAAAATCGAGCCGTTATTGCAGAGCAATGGTTAAATTGTATAATGAAATAGACTCAGCCGTTTATTTGACACGATTTTCAAAACAACTGAACGTTATTGGTAGCATTTGCGTTGTATTTTCCTGTATTTTGTCACATTCTTGACAAAATCGGGCCGCTATTGCAGAGGAATGGTAAAATTGTATAATAAAATAGACTCAGCCGTTTATATTGACACGATCTTCAAAACAACTGAACGTTATTGGTAGCATTTGCGTTATGTTTTCCTGTATTTCGTAACATTCTTGACAAAATTGAGCCCCTATTGCAGAGGAATGGTAAAACTGTATAATAAAATAGACAATCGTTTATTTTGACACGATTTTCCATGGAATTGAACGTGATTGGTAGCTTTTACGTTCTATTTTCCTGTATTTTGACCCATTCTTGGCAAAATCAAGCCGTTATTGCAGAGAAATGGTAAAATTGTATAATAAAATAGACTCAGCCGTTTATATTGACACGATTTTCAAAACAACTGAACGTTATTGGTAGCATTTGCGTTATGTTTTCCTGTATTTCGTAACATTCTTGACAAAATTGAGCCCCTATTGCAGAGGAATGGTAAAACTGTATAATAAAATAGACAATCGTTTATTTTGACACGATTTTCCATGGAATTGAACGTGATTGGTAGCTTTTACGTTCTATTTTCCTGTATTTTGACCCATTCTTGGCAAAATCAAGCCGTTATTGCAGAGAAATGGTAAAATTGTATAATAAAATAGACTCAGCCGTTTATTTGACACGATTTTCTAAACAACTGAACGTAATTGGTAGCATTTGCGTTGTATTTTCCTGTATTTTGTCACATTATTGACAAAATCGAGTCGTTATTGCAGAAGAATGGTAAAATTGTATAATAAAATAGACAACCGTTTATTATGACACTATTTTCAAAGGAATTGAACGTTATTGGTAGCTTTTACGTTCTATTTTCCTTTATTTTGTCACATTCTTGACAAAATCGGGCCGCTATTGCAGAGGAATGGTAAAATTGTATAATAAAATAGACTCAGCCGTTTATATTGACACGATTTTCAAAACAACTGAACGTTATTGGTAGCATTTGCGTTATGTTTTCCTGTATTTCGTAACATTCTTGACAAAATTGAGCCCCTATTGCAGAGGAATGGTAAAACTGTATAATAAAATAGACAATCGTTTATTTTGACACGATTTTCCATGGAATTGAACGTGATTGGTAGCTTTTACGTTCTATTTTCCTGTATTTTGACCCATTCTTGGCAAAATCAAGCCGTTATTGCAGAGAAATGGTAAAATTGTATAATAAAATAGACTCAGCCGTTTATTTGACACGATTTTCTAAACAACTGAACGTTATTGGTAGCATTTGCGTTGTATTTTCCTGTATTTTGTCACATTATTGACAAAATCGAGTCGTTACTGCAGAAGAATGGTAAAATTGTATAATAAAATATACTCAGCCGTTTATATTGACACGATTTTCAAAACAACTGAACGTTGTTGGTAGCATTTGCGTTGTATTTTCCTGTATTTCGTCTCTTTCTTGACAAAATCGAGCCGTTATTGCAGAGGAATGGTAAAATTGTATAATAAAATATACTCAGCCGTTTATTTGACACGATTTTCAAAACAACTGAACGTTATTGGTAGCATTTGCGTTGTATTTTCCTGTATTTTGTCACATTATTGACAAAATCGAGTCGTTATTGCAGAAGAATGGTAAAATTGTATAATAAAATAGACTCAGCCGTTTATATTGACACGATTTTCAAAACAACTGAACGTTATTGGTAGCATTTGCGTTATATTTTCCTGTATCTCGTAACATTCTTGACAAAATTGAGCCGCTATTGCAGAGGAATGGTAAAACTGTATAATAAAATAGACAATCGTTTATTTTGACACGATTTTCCATGGAATTGAACGTGAATGGTAGCTTTTATGTTCTATTTTCCTGTATTTTGACCCATTCTTGGCAAAATCGAGCCGTTATTGCAGAGCAATGGTTAAATTGTATAATAAAATAAACTCAGCCGTTTATTTGACACGATTTTCAAAATAACTGAACGTTATTGGTAGCATTTGCGTTGTATTTTCCTGTATTTTGTCACATTCTTGACAAAATCGGGCCGCTATTGCAGAGGAATGGTAAAATTGTATAATAAAATAGACTCAGCCGTTTATATTGACACGATTTTCAAAACAACTGAACGTTACTGGTAGCATTTGCGTTATGTTTTCCTGTATTTCGTAACATTCTTGACAAAATTGAGCCCCTATTGCAGAGGAATGGTAAAACTGTATAATAAAATAGACAATCGTTTATTTTGACACGATTTTCCATGGAATTGAACGTGATTGGTAGCTTTTACGTTCTATTTTCCTGTATTTTGACCCATTCTTGGCAAAATCAAGCCGTTATTGCAGAGAAATGGTAAAATTGTATAATAAAATAGACTCAGCCGTTTATTTGACACGATTTTCTAAACAACTGAACGTTATTGGTAGCATTTGCGTTGTATTTTCCTGTATTTTGTCACATTATTGACAAAATCGAGTCGTTATTGCAGAAGAATGGTAAAATTGTATAATAAAATATACTCAGCCGTTTATATTGACACGATTTTCAAAACAACTGAACGTTGTTGGTAGCATTTGCGTTGTATTTTCCTGTATTTCGTCTCTTTCTTGACAAAATCGAGCCGTTATTGCAGAGGAATGGTAAAATTGTATAATAAAATATACTCAGCCGTTTATTTGACACGATTTTCAAAACAACTGAACGTTATTGGTAGCATTTGCGTTGTATTTTCCTGTATTTTGTCACATTATAGACAAAATCGAGTTGTTATTGCAGAAGAATGGTAAAATTGTATAATAAAATAGACTCAGCCGTTTATATTGACACGATTTTCAAAACAACTGAACGTTATTGGTAGCATTTGCGTTGTATTTTCCTGTATTTTGTCACATTCTTGACAAAATCGAACCGCTATTGCAGAGGAATGGTAAAATTGTATAATAAAATAGACTCAGCCGTTTATATTGACACGATTTTCAAAACAACTGAACGTTATTGGTAGCATTTGCGTTATATTTTCAAGTATCTCGTAACATTCTTGACAAAATTGAGCCGCTATTGCAGAGGAATGGTAAAACTGTATAATAAAATAGACAATCGTTTATTTTGACACGATTTTCCATGGAATTGAACGTGAATGGTAGCTTTTATGTTCTATTTTCCTGTATTTTGTCACATTCTTGACAAAATCGAACAGCTATTGCAGAAGAATGGTAAAATTGTATAATAAAATAGACTCAGCCGTTTATTTTGACACGATTTTCAAAACAACTGAACTTTATTGGTAGCATTTGCGTTGTATTTTCCTGCATCGGTCTTGTGAATGCGAAGAGGTCCTCGTTCAGGCTCAAAATCGGACCGTTGCATCGCGCGCGGAACATTAACATTTTTTTTCGATCGGTTCAAGTTCGACTTTACGGTCGGTCGTAGGACCTCGACCGCGACCGCGACGACGATCCGACGCTCGGTGACTACCGCCGTGTCACGCGGTGAGTCGGTCTGGTGAATGCGCACCGGGACTGTTGCATCGCGATCGCCGTACAAGTCCGACTCTAAAGTCGATCGTCCCCCTACGACCGCCGACCGGCGCAATGCATCGGTCTTGTGAATGCCAATAGGCCCCCGTTCAGGTACAAAACCGGACCGTTGCACCGCGCGCGGCACTTGCCATTTTTTCTCCATCGGTTCAGGTCCGACAGTCCGATGCTCGGTGACGACCGCCGGCTGGCGCGATGCATCCGTCTTGTGAATGCGCAAGTCCAGCCCATCCCAGAGCAACTCAACCATAACTCATCCAACCCAACCGAACGTGATCTGACCCAACCCAACCCAACACAAACCAACCGAACTGAACGTTGTTGGTAGCATTCGCGGTGCATTTTCCTGCATTGTGTCACATTCTTGACAAAATCGAGCCGCTATTGCAGAGGAATGGTAAAATTGTATAATAAAATAGACTCAGCCGTTTGTATTGACACGATTTTCAAAACAACTGAACGTTATTGGTAGCATTTGCGTTGTATTTTCCTGTATTTTGTCACATTATTGACAAAATCGAGTCGTTATTGCAGAAGAATGGTAAAATTGTATAATAAAATATACTCAGCCGTTTATATTGACACGATTTTCAAAAGAACTGAACGTTATTGGTAGCATTTGCGTTGTATTTTCCTGTATTTCGTCACATTCTTGACAAAATCGAGCCGTTATTGCAGAGGAATGGTAAAACTGTATAAAAAAATAGACAATCGTTTATTTGACACGATTTTCAAAACAACTGAACGTTATTGGTAGCATTTGCGTTGTATTTTCCTGTATTTTGTCACATTATTGACAAAATCGAGTCGTTATTGCAGAAGAATGGTAAAATTGTATAATAAAATATACTCAGCCGTTTATATTGACACGATTTTCAAAAGAACTGAACGTTGTTGGTAGCATTGGCGTTGCATTTTCCTGCATTTTGTAACATTCTTGACAAAATCGAGCCGCTATTGCACAAGAATGGTAAAATTGTATAATAAAATATACTCAGCCGTTTATTTGACACGATTTTCAAAACAACTGTACGTTATTGGTAGCATTTGCGTTGTATTTTCCTGTATTTTGTCACATTATTGACAAAATCGAGTCGTTATTGCAGAAGAATGGTAAAATTGTATAATAAAATAGACAACCGTTTATTATGACACTATTTTCAAAGGAATTGTACGTTATTGGTAGCTTTTACGTTCTATTTTCCTATATTTTGTCACATTCTTGACAAAATCGAGCAGTTATTGCAGAGGAATGGTAAAACTGTATAAAAAAATAGACAATTGTTTATTTTGATACGATTTTCAAAAGAACTGAACGTTGTTGGTAGCATTCGCGTTGCATTTTCCTGCATTTTGTCACATTCTTGACAAAATCGAGCCGTTATTGCAGAGGAATGGTAAAATTGTATAATTAAATAGACTCAGCCGTTTATTTGACACGATTTTCAAAACAACTGAACGTTATTGGTAGCATTTGCGTTGTATTTTCCTGTACCTTGTCACATTCTTGACAAAATCGAGCCGCTATTGCAGAAGAATGGTAAAATTGTATAATAAAATAGACTCAGCCGTTTATATTGACACGATTTTCAAAACAACTGAACGTTATTGGTAGCATTTGCGTTGTATTTTCCTGTATGTGGTCACATTCTTTACAAAATCGAGCCGCTATTGCAGAAGAATGGTAAAATTGTATAATAAAATAGACAACCGTTTATTATGACACTATTTTCAAAGGAATTGGACGTTATTGGTAGCTTTTACGTTCTATTTTCCTATATTTTGTCACATTCTTGACAAAATCGAGCCGCTATTGCAGAGGAATGGTAAAATTGTATAATAAAATAGACTCAGCCGTTTGTATTGACACGATTTTCAAAACAACTGAACGTTATTGGTAGCATTTGCGTTGTATTTTCCTGTATTTCGTCACATTCTTGACAAAATCGAGCCGTTATTGCAGGGGAATGGTAAAACTGTATAAAAAAATAGACAATTGTTTATTTTGATACGATTTTCAAAAGAACTGAACGTTGTTGGTAGCATTCGCGTTGCATTTTCCTCCATTTTGTCACATTCTTGACAAAATCGAGCCGTTATTGCAGAGGAATGGTAAAATTGTATAATTAAATAGACTCAGCCGTTTATTTGACACGATTTTCAAAACAACTGAACGTTATTGGTAGCATTTGCGTTGTATTTTCCTGTACCTTGTCACATTCTTGACAAAATCGAGCCGCTATTGCAGAAGAATGGTAAAATTGTATAATAAAATAGACTCAGCCGTTTATATTGACACGATTTTCAAAACAACTGAACGTAATTGGTAGCATTTGCGTTGTATTTTCCTGTATTTGGTCACATTCTTTACAAAATCGAGCCGCTATTGCAGAAGAATGGTAAAATTGAATGATAAAATAGACAGCCGTTTATATTGACACGATTTTCAAAACAACTGAACGTTATTGGTAGCATTTGCGTTGTATTTTCATGTATTTTGTAACATTTTTGACAAAATCGATTCGTTATTGCAGAAGAATGGTAAAATTGTATAATAAAATAGACAACCGTTTATTATGACACTATTTTCAAAGGAATTGAACGTTATTGGTAGCTTTTGCGTTCTATTTTCCTGTATTTTGTCACATTCTTGACAAAATCGGGCCGTTATTGCAGAAGAATGGTAAAATTGTATAATAAAATATACTCAGCCATTTATATTGACACGATTTTCAAAAGAACTGAACGTTATTGGTAGCATTTGCGTTCTATTTTCCTGCATTGTGTCACATTCTTTACAAAATCGAGCCGCTATTGCAGGAGAATGGTAAAATTGTATAATGAGATAGACTCAGCCGTTTATTTTGACACGCTTTTCAATACAACTGAACGATTTAGCTAGCATTTGCGTTGAATTTGCATGAATTTTGTCACATTTTTGACAAAATCGAGTCGTTATTGCAAAAGAATGGTAAAATTGTATAATGAGATGGACTCAGCCGTTTATTTTGACACGCTTTTCAATTCAACTGAACGATTTTGCTAGCATTTTCATGAAATTTGTCACATTTTTGACAAAATCGAGCCGTTATTGCAGAAGAATGGTAAAATTGTATAATGAGATAGACTCAGCCGTTTATTTTGACACGCTTTCAATACAACTGAACGTTATAGCTAGCATTTGCGCTGAATTTTCCTGTATTTTGTCACATTTTTGACAATATCGAGTCGTTATTGCAAAAGAATGGTAAAATTGTATAATAAAATAGACTCAGTCGTTCATTTTGACACGCTTTTCAATTCAACTGAACGATTTTGCTAGCATTTTCATGAATTTTGTCACATTTTTGACAAAATCGAGTCGTTATGCAGAAGAATGGTAAAATTGTATAATGAGATAGACTCAGCCGTTTATTTTGATACGCTTGCAATACAACTGAAGGTTATAGCTAGCATTTGCGCTGAATTTTCCTGTATTTTGTCACATTTTTGACAAAATCGAGCCGCTATTGCAGAAGAATGGTAAAATTGTATAATAAAATAGACTCAGCCGTTTATATTGACACGATTTTCAAAGGAATTGAACGTTATTGGTGGCTTTTGCGTTCTATTTTCCTATACTTTGGCACATTCTTGACAAAATCAAGCCGCTATTGCAGAAGAATGGTTAAATTGTATAATAAAATAGACAACCGTTTATTATGACACTATTTTCAAAGGAATTGAACGTTATTGGTAGCTTTTGCGTTCTATTTTCCTGTATTTTGTCACATTCTTGACAAAATCGGGCCGTTATTGCAGAGAAATGGTAAAATTGTATAATAAAATAGACTCAGCCGTTTATTTGACACGATTTTCTAAACAACTGAACGTTATTGGTAGCATTTGCGTTGTATTTTCCTGTATTTTGTCACATTATTGACAAAATCGAGTCGTTATTGCAGAAGAATGGTAAAATTGTATAATAAAATATACTCAGCCGTTTATATTGACACGATTTTCAAAACAACTGAACGTTATTGGTAGCATTTGCGTTGTATTTTCCTGTATTTCGTCTCTTTCTTGACAAAATCGAGCCGTTATTGCAGAGGAATGGTAAAATTGTATAATAAAATAGACTCAGCCGTTTATATTGACACGATTTTCAAAGGAATTGAACGTTATTGGTGGCTTTTGCGTTCTATTTTCCTATACTTTGGCACATTCTTGACAAAATCAAGCCGCTATTGCAGAGGAATGGTAAAACTGTATAATAAAATAGACAATCGTTTATTTTGACACGATTTTCCATGGAATTGAACGTGATTGGTAGCTTTTACGTTCTATTTTCCTGTATTTTGACCCATTCTTGGCAAAATCAAGCCGTTATTGCAGAGAAATGGTAAAATTGTATAATAAAATAGACTCAGCCGTTTATTTGACACGATTTTCTAAACAACTGAACGTTATTGGTAGCATTTGCGTTGTATTTTCCTGTATTTTGTCACATTATTGACAAAATCGGGTCGTTATTGCAGAAGAATGGTAAAATTGTATAATAAAATATACTCAGCCGTTTATATTGACACGATTTTCAAAACAACTGAACGTTGTTGGTAGCATTTGCGTTGTATTTTCCTGTATTTCGTCTCTTTCTTGACAAAATCGAGCCGTTATTGCAGAGGAATGGTAAAATTGTATAATAAAATATACTCAGCCGTTTATTTGACACGATTTTCAAAACAACTGAACGTTATTGGTAGCATTTGCGTTGTATTTTCCTGTATTTTGTCACATTATTGACAAAATCGAGTCGTTATTGCAGAAGAATGGTAAAATTGTATAATAAAATAGACTCAGCCGTTTATATTGACACGATTTTCAAAACAACTGAACGTTATTGGTAGCATTTGCGTTGTATTTTCCTGTATTTCGTCACATTCTTGACAAAATCGAGCCGTTATTGCAGAGGAATGGTAAAACTGTATAAAAAAATAGACAATCGTTTATTTGACACGATTTTCAAAACAACTGAACGTTATTGGTAGCATTTGCGTTGTATTTTCCTGTATTTTGTCACATTATTGACAAAATCGAGTCGTTATTGCAGAAGAATGGTAAAATTGTATAATAAAATATACTCAGCCGTTTATATTGACACGATTTTCAAAAGAACTGAACGTTGTTGGTAGCATTGGCGTTGCATTTTCCTGCATTTTGTAACATTCTTGACAAAATCGAGCCGCTATTGCACAAGAATGGTAAAATTGTATAATAAAATATACTCAGCCGTTTATTTGACACGATTTTCAAAACAACTGTACGTTATTGGTAGCATTTGCGTTGTATTTTCCTGTATTTTGTCACATTATTGACAAAATCGAGTCGTTATTGCAGAAGAATGGTAAAATTGTATAATAAAATAGACAACCGTTTATTATGACACTATTTTCAAAGGAATTGTACGTTATTGGTAGCTTTTACGTTCTATTTTCCTATATTTTGTCACATTCTTGACAAAATCGAGCAGTTATTGCAGAGGAATGGTAAAACTGTATAAAAAAATAGACAATTGTTTATTTTGATACGATTTTCAAAAGAACTGAACGTTGTTGGTAGCATTCGCGTTGCATTTTCCTGCATTTTGTCACATTCTTGACAAAATCGAGCCGTTATTGCAGAGGAATGGTAAAATTGTATAATTAAATAGACTCAGCCGTTTGTATTGACACGATTTTCAAAACAACTGAACGTTATTGGTAGCTTTTGCGTTCTATTTTCCTGTATTTTGTCACATTCTTGACAAAATCGGGCCGTTATTGCAGAAGAATGGTAAAATTGTATAATAAAATATACTCAGCCATTTATATTGACACGATTTTCAAAAGAACTGAACGTTATTGGTAGCATTTGCGTTCTATTTTCCTGCATTGTGTCACATTCTTTACAAAATCGAGCCGCTATTGCAGAAGAATGGTAAAATTGTATAATGAGATAGACTCAGCCGTTTATTTTGACACGCTTTTCAATACAACTGAACGATTTAGCTAGCATTTGCGTTGAATTTGCATGAATTTTGTCACATTTTTGACAAAATCGAGTCGTTATTGCAAAAGAATGGTAAAATTGTATAATGAGATGGACTCAGCCGTTTATTTTGACACGCTTTTCAATTCAACTGAACGATTTTGCTAGCATTTTCATGAAATTTGTCACATTTTTGACAAAATCGAGCCGTTATTGCAGAAGAATGGTAAAATTGTATAATGAGATAGACTCAGCCGTTTATTTTGATACGCTTGCAATACAACTGAAGGTTATAGCTAGCATTTGCGCTGAATTTTCCTGTATTTTGTCACATTTTTGACAAAATCGAGCCGCTATTGCAGAAGAATGGTAAAATTGTATAATAAAATAGACTCAGCCGTTTATATTGACACGATTTTCAAAGGAATTGAACGTTATTGGTGGCTTTTGCGTTCTATTTTCCTATACTTTGGCACATTCTTGACAAAATCAAGCCGCTATTGCAGAAGAATGGTTAAATTGTATAATAAAATAGACAACCGTTTATTATGACACTATTTTCAAAGGAATTGAACGTTATTGGTAGCTTTTGCGTTCTATTTTCCTGTATTTTGTCACATTCTTGACAAAATCGGGCCGTTATTGCAGAGAAATGGTAAAATTGTATAATAAAATAGACTCAGCCGTTTATTTGACACGATTTTCTAAACAACTGAACGTTATTGGTAGCATTTGCGTTGTATTTTCCTGTATTTTGTCACATTATTGACAAAATCGAGTCGTTATTGCAGAAGAATGGTAAAATTGTATAATAAAATATACTCAGCCGTTTATATTGACACGATTTTCAAAACAACTGAACGTTATTGGTAGCATTTGCGTTGTATTTTCCTGTATTTCGTCTCTTTCTTGACAAAATCGAGCCGTTATTGCAGAGGAATGGTAAAATTGTATAATAAAATAGACTCAGCCGTTTATATTGACACGATTTTCAAAGGAATTGAACGTTATTGGTGGCTTTTGCGTTCTATTTTCCTATACTTTGGCACATTCTTGACAAAATCAAGCCGCTATTGCAGAGGAATGGTAAAACTGTATAATAAAATAGACAATCGTTTATTTTGACACGATTTTCCATGGAATTGAACGTGATTGGTAGCTTTTACGTTCTATTTTCCTGTATTTTGACCCATTCTTGGCAAAATCAAGCCGTTATTGCAGAGAAATGGTAAAATTGTATAATAAAATAGACTCAGCCGTTTATTTGACACGATTTTCAAAAGAACTGAACGTTGTTGGTAGCATTGGCGTTGCATTTTCCTGCATTTTGTAACATTCTTGACAAAATCGAGCCGCTATTGCACAAGAATGGTAAAATTGTATAATAAAATATACTCAGCCGTTTATTTGACACGATTTTCAAAACAACTGTACGTTATTGGTAGCATTTGCGTTGTATTTTCCTGTATTTTGTCACATTCTTGACAAAATCGAACCGCTATTGCAGAGGAATGGTAAAATTGTATAATAAAATAGACTCAGCCGTTTATATTGACACGATTTTCAAAACAACTGAACGTTATTGGTAGCATTTGCGTTGTATTTTCCTGTATTTTGTCACATTATTGACAAAATCGGGTCGTTATTGCAGAAGAATGGTAAAATTGTATAATAAAATATACTCAGCCGTTTATATTGACACGATTTTCAAAACAACTGAACGTTGTTGGTAGCATTTGCGTTGTATTTTCCTGTATTTCGTCTCTTTCTTGACAAAATCGAGCCGTTATTGCAGAGGAATGGTAAAATTGTATAATAAAATATACTCAGCCGTTTATTTGACACGATTTTCAAAACAACTGAACGTTATTGGTAGCATTTGCGTTGTATTTTCCTGTATTTTGTCACATTATTGACAAAATCGAGTCGTTATTGCAGAAGAATGGTAAAATTGTATAATAAAATAGACTCAGCCGTTTATATTGACACGATTTTCAAAACAACTGAACGTTATTGGTAGCATTTGCGTTGTATTTTCCTGTATTTTGTCACATTCTTGACAAAATCGAACCGCTATTGCAGAGGAATGGTAAAATTGTATAATAAAATAGACTCAGCCGTTTATATTGACACGATTTTCAAAACAACTGAACGTTATTGGTAGCATTTGCGTTGTATTTTCCTGTATTTCGTCACATTCTTGACAAAATCGAGCCGTTATTGCAGAGGAATGGTAAAACTGTATAAAAAAATAGACAATCGTTTATTTGACACGATTTTCAAAACAACTGAACGTTATTGGTAGCATTTGCGTTGAATTTTCCTGTATTTTGTCACATCATTGACAAAATCGAGTCGTTATTGCAGAAGAATGGTAAAATTGTATAATAAAATATACTCAGCCGTTTATATTGACACGATTTTCAAAAGAACTGAACGTTGTTGGTAGCATTGGCGTTGCATTTTCCTGCATTTTGTAACATTCTTGACAAAATCGAGCCGCTATTGCACAAGAATGGTAAAATTGTATAATAAAATATACTCAGCCGTTTATTTGACACGATTTTCAAAACAACTGTACGTTATTGGTAGCATTTGCGTTGTATTTTCCTGTATTTTGTCACATTATTGACAAAATCGAGTCGTTATTGCAGAAGAATGGTAAAATTGTATAATAAAATAGACAACCGTTTATTATGACACTATTTTCAAAGGAATTGTACGTTATTGGTAGCTTTTACGTTCTATTTTCCTATATTTTGTCACATTCTTGACAAAATCGAGCAGTTATTGCAGAGGAATGGTAAAACTGTATAAAAAAATAGACAATTGTTTATTTTGATACGATTTTCAAAAGAACTGAACGTTGTTGGTAGCATTCGCGTTGCATTTTCCTGCATTTTGTCACATTCTTGACAAAATCGAGCCGTTATTGCAGAGGAATGGTAAAATTGTATAATTAAATAGACTCAGCCGTTTGTATTGACACGATTTTCAAAACAACTGAACGTTATTGGTAGCATTTGCGTTGTATTTTCCTGTACCTTGTCACATTCTTGACAAAATCGAGCCGCTATTGCAGAGGAATGGTAAAATTGTATAATAAAATAGACTCAGCCGTGTGTATTGACACGATTTTCAAAACAACTGAACGTTATTGGTAGCATTTGCGTTGTATTTTCCTGTACCTTGTCACATTCTTGACAAAATCGAGCCGCTATTGCAGAAGAATGGTAAAATTGTATAATAAAATAGACTCAGCCGTTTATATTGACACGATTTTCAAAACAACTGAACGTTATTGGTGGCATTTGCGTTGTATTTTCCTGTATGTGGTCACATTCTTTACAAAATCGAGCCGCTATTGCAGAAGAATGGTAAAATTGTATAATTAAATAGACTCAGCCGTTTATTTGACACGATTTTCAAAACAACTGAACGTTATTGGTAGCATTTGCGTTGTATTTTCCTGTACCTTGTCACATTCTTGACAAAATCGAGCCGCTATTGCAGAAGAATGGTAAAATTGTATAATAAAATAGACTCAGCCGTTTATATTGACACGATTTTCAAAACAACTGAACGTAATTGGTAGCATTTGCGTTGTATTTTCCTGTATTTGGTCACATTCTTTACAAAATCGAGCCGCTATTGCAGAAGAATGGTAAAATTGAATGATAAAATAGACAGCCGTTTATATTGACACGATTTTCAAAACAACTGAACGTTATTGGTAGCATTTGCGTTGTATTTTCATGTATTTTGTAACATTTTTGACAAAATCGAGTCGTTATTGCAGAAGAATGGTAAAATTGTATAATAAAATAGACAACCGTTTATTATGACACTATTTTCAAAGGAATTGAACGTTATTGGTAGCTTTTGCGTTCTATTTTCCTGTATTTTGTCACATTCTTGACAAAATCGGGCCGTTATTGCAGAAGAATGGTAAAATTGTATAATAAAATATACTCAGCCGTTTATATTGACACGATTTTCTAAACAACTGAACGTTATTGGTAGCATTTGCGTTCTATTTTCCTGCATTGTGTCACATTCTTGACAAAATCGATCCGCTATTGCAGAAGAATGGTAAAATTGTATAATGAGATAGACTCAGCCGTTTATTTTGACACGCTTTTCAATACAACTGAACGATTTAGCTAGCATTTGCGTTGAATTTGCATGAATTTTGTCACATTTTTGACAAAATCGAGTCGTTATTGCAAAAGAATGGTAAAATTGTATAATGAGATGGACTCAGCCGTTTATTTTCACACGCTTTTCAATTCAACTGAACGATTTTGCTAGCATTTTCATGAAATTTGTCACATTTTTGACAAAATCGAGCCGTTATTGCAGAAGAATGGTAAAATTGTATAATGAGATAGACTCAGCCGTTTATTTTGACACGCTTTCAATACAACTGAACGTTATAGCTAGCATTTGCGCTGAATTTTCCTGTATTTTGTCACATTCTTTACAAAATCGAGCCGCTATTGCAGAAGAATGGTAAAATTGAATGATAAAATAGACAGCCGTTTATATTGACACGATTTTCAAAACAACTGAACGTTATTGGTAGCATTTGCGTTGTATTTTCCTGTACCTTGTCACATTCTTGACAAAATCGAGCCGCTATTGCAGAAGAATGGTAAAATTGTATAATAAAATAGACTCAGCCGTTTATATTGACACGATTTTCAAAACAACTGAACGTAATTGGTAGCATTTGCGTTGTATTTTCCTGTATTTGGTCACATTCTTTACAAAATCGAGCCGCTATTGCAGAAGAATGGTAAAATTGAATGATAAAATAGACAGCCGTTTATATTGACACGATTTTCAAAACAACTGAACGTTATTGGTAGCATTTGCGTTGTATTTTCATGTATTTTGTAACATTTTTGACAAAATCGAGTCGTTATTGCAGAAGAATGGTAAAATTGTATAATAAAATAGACAACCGTTTATTATGACACTATTTTCAAAGGAATTGAACGTTATTGGTAGCTTTTGCGTTCTATTTTCCTGTATTTTGTCACATTCTTGACAAAATCGGGCCGTTATTGCAGAAGAATGGTAAAATTGTATAATAAAATATACTCAGCCGTTTATATTGACACGATTTTCTAAACAACTGAACGTTATTGGTAGCATTTGCGTTCTATTTTCCTGCATTGTGTCACATTCTTGACAAAATCGATCCGCTATTGCAGAAGAATGGTAAAATTGTATAATGAGATAGACTCAGCCGTTTATTTTGACACGCTTTTCAATACAACTGAACGATTTAGCTAGCATTTGCGTTGAATTTGCATGAATTTTGTCACATTTTTGACAAAATCGAGTCGTTATTGCAAAAGAATGGTAAAATTGTATAATAAAATAGACTCAGTCGTTCATTTTGACACGCTTTTCAATTCAACTGAACGATTTTGCTAGCATTTTCATGAATTTTGTCACATTTTTGACAAAATCGAGTCGTTATGCAGAAGAATGGTAAAATTGTATAATGAGATAGACTCAGCCGTTTATTTTGATACGCTTGCAATACAACTGAAGGTTATAGCTAGCATTTGCGCTGAATTTTCCTGTATTTTGTCACATTTTTGACAAAATCGAGCCGCTATTGCAGAAGAATGGTAAAATTGTATAATAAAATAGACTCAGCCGTTTATATTGACACGATTTTCAAAGGAATTGAACGTTATTGGTGGCTTTTGCGTTCTATTTTCCTATACTTTGGCACATTCTTGACAAAATCAAGCCGCTATTGCAGAAGAATGGTTAAATTGTATAATAAAATAGACAACCGTTTATTATGACACAATTTTCAAAGGTATTGAACGTTATTGGTAGCTTTTGCGTTCTATTTTCCTGTATTTTGTCACATTCTTGACAAAATCGGGCCGTTATTGCAGAAGAATGGTAAAATTGTATAATAAAATATACTCAGCCGTTTATATTGACACGATTTTCAAAAGAACTGAACGTTATTGGTAGCATTTGCGTTCTATTTTCCTGCATTGTGTCACATTCTTGACAAAATCGAGCCGCTATTGCAGAAGAATGGTAAAATTGTATAATGAGATAGACTCAGCCGTTTATTTTGACACGCTTTTCAATTCAACTGAACGATTTTGCTAGCATTTTCATGAATTTTGTCTAATTTTTGACAAAATCGAGCCGTTATTGCAGAAGAATGGTAAAATTGTATAATGAGATAGACTCAGCCGTTTATTTTGACACGCTTTCAATACAACTGAACGTTATAGCTAGCATTTGCGCTGAATTTTCCTGTATTTTGTCACATTTTTTACAAAATCGAGTCGTTATTGCAAAAGAATGGTAAAATTGTATAATAAAATAGACTCAGTCGTTCATTTTGACACGCTTTTCAATTCAACTGAACGATTTTGCTAGCATTTTCTTGAATTTTGTCACATTTTTGACAAAATCGAGTCGTTATGCAGAAGAATGGTAAAATTGTGTAATGAGATAGACTCAGCCGTTTATTTTGATGCGCTTGCAATACAACTGAAGGTTATAGCTAGCATTTGCGCTGAATTTTCCTGTATTTTGTCACATTTTTGTCAAAATCGAGTCGTAATTCCAGAAGAATGGTAAAATTGTATAATGAGATAGACTCAGCCGTTTATTGTGACACGCTTTCAATACAACTGAACGTTATGGCTAGCATTTGCGCTGAATTTTCCTGTATTTTGTCACATTTTTGACAAAATCGAGTCGTTATTGCAAAAGAATGGTAAAATTGTATAATAAAATAGACTCAGTCGTTCATTTTGACACGCTTTTCAATTCAACTGAACGATTTTGCTAGCATTTTCATGAATTTTGTCACATTTTTGACAAAATCGAGTCGTTATTGCAGAAGAATGGTAATATTGTATCATTAGAAAGACTCAGCCGTTTATTTTGACACGCTTTTAATACAACTGAACGATTTTGCTAGCATTTGCGTTGAATTTTCCTGTATTTTGTCACATTTTTGACCAAATCGAGTCGTTATTGCAGAAGAATGGTAAAATTGTATAATGAGATAGACTCAGCCGTTTATTTTGACACGCTTTCAATACAACTGAACGATTTTGCTAGCATTTGCGTTGAATTTTCATGAATTTTGTCACATTTTTGACAAAATCGAGCCGTTATTGCAGAAGAATGGTAAAATTGTATCATTAGATAGACTCAGCGGTTTATTTTGACACGCTTTCAATACAACTGAACGATTTTGCTAGCATTTGCGTTGAATTTGCATGAATTTTGTCACACTTTTGACATAATTGAGTCGTTATTGCAGAAGAATGGTAAAATTGTACAATGAGATGGACTCAGCCGTTTATTTTAACACGCTTTCAATACAACTGAACGTTATAGCTAGCATTTTGAATTGAACGTGATTGGTAGCTTTTACGTTCTATTCTCCTGTATTTTGACCCATTCTTGGCAAAATCGAGCCGTTATTGCAGAGGAATGGTAAAATTGTATAATAAAATAGACTCAGCCGTTTATTTGACACGATTTTCTAAACAACTGAACGTTATTGGTAGCATTTGCGTTGTATTTTCCTGTATTTTGTCACATTATTGACAAAATCGAGTCGTTATTGCAGAAGAATGGTAAAATTGTATGATAAAATAGACAACCGTTTATTTTGACACGATTTTCAAAGGAATTGAACGTTATTGGTAGCTTTTGCGTTCTATTTTCCTATACTTTGTCACATTCTTGACAAAATCAAGCCGCTATTGCAGAAGAATGGTAAAATTGTATGATAAAATAGACTCAGCTGTTTATATTGACACGATTTTCAAAACAACTGAACGTTATTGGTAGCATTTGCGTTGTATTTTCCTGCATCGGTCTTGTGAATGCGAATAGGCCCCCTTTCAGGTACAAAACCGGACCGTTGCACCGCGCGCGGCACTTGCCATTTTTTCTCCATCGGTTCAGGTCCGACAGTCCGATGCTCGGTGACGACCGCCGGCTGGCGCGATGCATCCGTCTTGTGAATGCGCAAGTCCAGCCCATCCCAGAGCAACTCAACCATTACTCATCCAACCCAACCGAACGTGATCTGACCCAACCCAACCCAACACAAACCAACCGAACTGAACGTTGTTGGTAGCATTTGCGTTCTATTTTCCTGTATTTCGTCTCTTTCTTGACAAAATCGAGCCGTTATTGCAGAGGAATGGTAAAATTGTATAATAAAATATACGGTCCGGTTTTGTACCTGAAAGGGGGCCTATTCGCATTCACAAGACCGATGCAGGAAAATACAACGCAAATGCTACCAATAACGTTCAGTTGTTTTGAAAATCGTGTCAATATAAACAGCTGAGTCTATTTTATCATACAATTTTACCATTCTTCTGCAATAGCGGCTTGATTTTGTCAAAAATGTGACAAAGTATAGGAAAATAGAACGCAAAAGCTACCAATAACGTTCAATTCCTTTGAAAATCGTGTCAAAATAAACGGTTGTCTATTTTATCATACAATTTTACCATTCTTCTGCAATAGCTGCTCGATTTTGTCAAGAATGTTACAAAATACATGAAAATACAACGCAAATGCCACCAAAAACGTTCAGTTGTTTTGAAAATCGTGTCAAATAAACGGCTGAGTCTATTTTATTATACAATTTTACCATTCCTCTGCAATAACGGCTCGATTTTGCCAAGAATGGGTCAAAATACAGGAGAATAGAACGTAAAAGCTACCAATCACGTTCAATTCAAAATGCTAGCTATAACGTTCAGTTGTATTGAAAGCGTGTTAAAATAAACGGCTGAGTCCATCTCATTGTACAATTTTACCATTCTTCTGCAATAACGACTCAATTATGTCAAAAGTGTGACAAAATTCATGCAAATTCAACGCAAATGCTAGCAAAATCGTTCAGTTGTATTGAAAGCGTGTCAAAATAAACCGCTGAGTCTATCTAATGATACAATTTTACCATTCTTCTGCAATAACGGCTCGATTTTGTCAAAAATGTGACAAAATTCATGAAAATTCAACGCAAATGCTAGCAAAATCGTTCAGTTGTATTGAAAGCGTGTCAAAATAAACGGCTGAGTCTATCTCATTATACAATTTTACCATTCTTCTGCAATAACGACTCGATTTGGTCAAAAATGTGACAAAATACAGGAAAATTCAACGCAAATGCTAGCAAAATCGTTCAGTTGTATTAAAAGCGTGTCAAAATAAACGGCTGAGTCTTTCTAATGATACAATATTACCATTCTTCTGCAATAACGACTCGATTTTGTCAAAAATGTGACAAAATTCATGAAAATGCTAGCAAAATCGTTCAGTTGAATTGAAAAGCGTGTCAAAATGAACGACTGAGTCTATTTTATTATACAATTTTACCATTCTTTTGCAATAACGACTCGATTTTGTCAAAAATGTGACAAAATACAGGAAAATTCAGCGCAAATGCTAGCCATAACGTTCAGTTGTATTGAAAGCGTGTCAAAATAAACGGCTGAGTCTATCTCATTATACAATTTTACCATTCTTCTGGAATTACGACTCGATTTTGACAAAAATGTGACAAAATACAGGAAAATTCAGCGCAAATGCTAGCTATAACCTTCAGTTGTATTGCAAGCGTATCAAAATAAACGGCTGAGTCTATCTCATTACACAATTTTACCATTCTTCTGCATAACGACTCGATTTTGTCAAAAATGTGATAAAATTCATGAAAATGCTAGCAAAATCGTTCAGTTGAATTGAAAAGCGTGTCAAAATGAACGACTGAGTCTATTTTATTATACAATTTTACCATTCTTTTGCAATAACGACTCGATTTTGTAAAAAATGTGACAAAATACAGGAAAATTCAGCGCAAATGCTAGCTATAACCTTCAGTTGTATTGCAAGCGTATCAAAATAAACGGCTGAGTCTATCTCATTATACAATTTTACCATTCTTCTGCAATAACGGCTCGATTTTGTCAAAAATTAGACAAAATTCATGAAAATGCTAGCAAAATCGTTCAGTTGAATTGAAAAGCGTGTCAAAATAAACGGCTGAGTCTATCTCATTATACAATTTTACCATTCTTTTGCAATAACGACTCGAGTTTGTCAAAAATGTGACAAAATTCATGCAAATTCAAAGCAAATGCTAGCTAAATCGTTCAGTTGTATTGAAAAGCGTGTCAAAATAAACGGCTGAGTCTATCTCATTATACAATTTTACCATTCTTCTGCAATAGCGGCTCGATTTTGTCAAGAATGTGACACAATGCAGGAAAATAGAACGCAAATGCTACCAATAACGTTAAGTTCTTTTGAAAATCGTGTCAATATAAACGGCTGAGTATATTTTATTATACAATTTTACCATTCTTCTGCAATAACGGCCCGATTTTGTCAAGAATGTGACAAAATACAGGAAAATAGAACGCAAAAGCTACCAATAACGTTCAATTCCTTTGAAAATAGTGTCATAATAAACGGTTGTCTATTTTATTATACAATTTAACCATTCTTCTGCAATAGCGGCTTGATTTTGTCAAGAATGTGCCAAAGTATAGGAAAATAGAACGCAAAAGCCACCAATAACGTTCAATTCCTTTGAAAATCGTGTCAAAATGAACGACTGAGTCTATTTTATTATACAATTTTACCATTCTTTTGCAATAACGACTCGATTTTGTCAAAAATGTGACAAAATACAGGAAAATTCAGCGCAAATGCTAGCTATAACGTTCAGTTGTATTGAAAGCGTGTCAAAATAAACGGCTGAGTCTATCTCATTATACAATTTTACCATTCTTCTGCAATAACGGCTCGATTTTGTCAAAAATGTGACAAATTTCATGAAAATGCTAGCAAAATCGTTCAGTTGAATTGAAAAGCGTGTCAAAATAAACGGCTGAGTCCATCTCATTATACAATTTTACCATTCTTTTGCAATAACGACTCGATTTTGTCAAAAATGTGACAAAATTCATGCAAATTCAACGCAAATGCTAGCTAAATCGTTCAGTTGTAATGAAAAGCGTGTCAAAATAAACGGCTGAGTCTATCTCATTATACAATTTTACCATTCTTCTGCAATAGCGGCTCGATTATGTCAAGAATGTGACACAATGCAGGAAAATAGAACGCAAATGCTACCAATAACGTTCATTTCTTTTGAAAATCGTGTCAATATAAACGGCTGAGTATATTTTATTATACAATTTTACCATTCTTCTGCAATAACGGCCCGATTTTGTCAAGAATGTGACAAAATACAGGAAAATAGCACGCAAAAGCTACCAATAACGTTCAGTTGTTTTGAAAATCGTGTCAATATAAACGGTTGTCTATTTTATCATTCAATTTTACCATTCTTCTGCAATAGCGGCTCGATTTTGTAAAGAATGTGACCAAATACAGGAAAATACAACGCAAATGCTACCAATTACGTTCAGTTGTTTTGAAAATCGTGTCAATATAAACGGCTGAGTCTATTTTATTATACAATTTTACCATTCTTCTGCAATAGCGGCTCGATTTTGTCAAGAATGTGACAAAATAAAGGAAAATAGAACGTAAAAGCTACCAATAACGTTCAATTCCTTTGAAAATAGTGTCATAATAAACGGTTGTCTATTTTATTATACAATTTTACCATTCTTCTGCAATAACGACTCGATTTTGTCAATAATGTGACAAAATACAGGAAAATACAACGCAAATGCTACCAATAACGTTCAGTTGTTTTGAAAATCGTGTCAAATAAACGGCTGAGTCTATTTTATTATACAATTTTACCATTTCTCTGCAATAACGGCTTGATTTTGCCAAGAATGGGTCAAAATACAGGAAAATAGAACGTAATAGCTACCAATCACGTTCAATTCCATGGAAAATCGTGTCAAAATAAACGATTGTCTATTTTATTATACAGTTTAACCATTCCTCTGCAATAGGGGCTCAATTTTGTCAAGAATGTTACGAAATACAGGAAAACATAACGCAAATGCTACCAATAACGTTCAGTTGTTTTGAAAATCGTGTCAATATAAACGGCTGAGTCTATTTTATTATACAATTTTACCATTCCTCTGCAATAGCGGCTCGATATTGTCAAGAATGTGACAAAATAAAGGAAAATAGAACGTAAAAGCTACCAATAACGTTCAATTCCTTTGAAAATAGTGTCATAATAAACGGTTGTCTATTTTATTATACAATTTTACCATTCTTCTGCAATAACGACTCGATTTTGTCAATAATGTGACAAAATACAGGAAAATACAACGCAAATGCTACCAATAACGTTCAGTTGTTTTGAAAATCGTGTCAAATAAACGGCTGAGTATATTTTATTATACAATTTTACCATTCCTCTGCAATAGCGGCTCGATTTTGTAAAGAATGTGACCAAATACAGGAAAATACAACGCAAATGCTACCAATTACGTTCAGTTGTTTTGAAAATCGTGTCAATATAAACGGCTGAGTCTATTTTATTATACAATTTTACCATTCTTCTGCAATAGCGGCTCGATTTTGTCAAGAATGTGACAAAATAAAGGAAAATAGAACGTAAAAGCTACCAATAACGTTCAATTCCTTTGAAAATAGTGTCATAATAAACGGTTGTCTATTTTATTATACAATTTTACCATTCTTCTGCAATAACGACTCGATTTTGTCAATAATGTGACAAAATACAGGAAAATACAACGCAAATGCTACCAATAACGTTCAGTTGTTTTGAAAATCGTGTCAAATAAACGGCTGAGTCTATTTTATTATACAATTTTACCATTTCTCTGCAATAACGGCTTGATTTTGCCAAGAATGGGTCAAAATACAGGAAAATAGAACGTAATAGCTACTAATCACGTTCAATTCCATGGAAAATCGTGTCAAAATAAACGATTGTCTATTTTATTATACAGTTTAACCATTCCTCTGCAATAGGGGCTCAATTTTGTCAAGAATGTTACGAAATACAGGAAAACATAACGCAAATGCTACCAATAACGTTCAGTTGTTTTGAAAATCGTGTCAATATAAACGGCTGAGTCTATTTTATTATACAATTTTACCATTCCTCTGCAATAGCGGCTCGATTTTGTCAAGAATGTGACAAAATAAAGGAAAATAGAACGTAAAAGCTACCAATAACGTTCAATTCCTTTGAAAATAGTGTCATAATAAACGGTTGTCTATTTTATTATACAATTTTACCATTCTTCTGCAATAACGACTCGATTTTGTCAATAATGTGACAAAATACAGGAAAATACAACGCAAATGCTACCAATAACGTTCAGTTGTTTTGAAAATCGTGTCAAATAAACGGCTGAGTATATTTTATTATACAATTTTACCATTCCTCTGCAATAGCGGCTCGATTTTGTAAAGAATGTGACCAAATACAGGAAAATACAACGCAAATGCTACCAATTACGTTCAGTTGTTTTGAAAATCGTGTCAATATAAACGGCTGAGTCTATTTTATTATACAATTTTACCATTCTTCTGCAATAGCGGCTCGATTTTGTCAAGAATGTGACAAAATAAAGGAAAATAGAACGTAAAAGCTACCAATAACGTTCAATTCCTTTGAAAATAGTGTCATAATAAACGGTTGTCTATTTTATTATACAATTTTACCATTCTTCTGCAATAACGACTCGATTTTGTCAATAATGTGACAAAATACAGGAAAATACAACGCAAATGCTACCAATAACGTTCAGTTGTTTTGAAAATCGTGTCAAATAAACGGCTGAGTCTATTTTATTATACAATTTTACCATTTCTCTGCAATAACGGCTTGATTTTGCCAAGAATGAGTCAAAATACAGGAAAATAGAACGTAATAGCTACCAATCACGTTCAATTCCATGGAAAATCGTGTCAAAATAAACGATTGTCTATTTTATTATACAGTTTTACCATTCCTCTGCAATAGGGGCTCAATTTTGTCAAGAATGTTACGAAATACAGGAAAACATAACGCAAATGCTACCAATAACGTTCAGTTGTTTTGAAAATCGTGTCAATATAAACGGCTGAGTATATTTTATTATACAATTTTACCATTCTTCTGCAATAACGGCCCGATTTTGTCAAGAATGTGACAAAATACAGGAAAATAGCACGCAAAAGCTACCAATAACGTTCAGTTGTTTTGAAAATCGTGTCAATATAAACGGTTGTCTATTTTATCATTCAATTTTACCATTCTTCTGCAATAGCGGCTCGATTTTGTAAAGAATGTGACCAAATACAGGAAAATACAACGCAAATGCTACCAATTACGTTCAGTTGTTTTGAAAATCGTGTCAATATAAACGGCTGAGTCTATTTTATTATACAATTTTACCATTCTTCTGCAATAGCGGCTCGATTTTGTCAAGAATGTGACAAAATAAAGGAAAATAGAACGTAAAAGCTACCAATAACGTTCAATTCCTTTGAAAATAGTGTCATAATAAACGGTTGTCTATTTTATTATACAATTTTACCATTCTTCTGCAATAACGACTCGATTTTGTCAATAATGTGACAAAATACAGGAAAATACAACGCAAATGCTACCAATAACGTTCAGTTGTTTTGAAAATCGTGTCAAATAAACGGCTGAGTCTATTTTATTATACAATTTTACCATTTCTCTGCAATAACGGCTTGATTTTGCCAAGAATGGGTCAAAATACAGGAAAATAGAACGTAATAGCTACCAATCACGTTCAATTCCATGGAAAATCGTGTCAAAATAAACGATTGTCTATTTTATTATACAGTTTAACCATTCCTCTGCAATAGGGGCTCAATTTTGTCAAGAATGTTACGAAATACAGGAAAACATAACGCAAATGCTACCAATAACGTTCAGTTGTTTTGAAAATCGTGTCAATATAAACGGCTGAGTCTATTTTATTATACAATTTTACCATTCCTCTGCAATAGCGGCTCGATTTTGTCAAGAATGTGACAAAATAAAGGAAAATAGAACGTAAAAGCTACCAATAACGTTCAATTCCTTTGAAAATAGTGTCATAATAAACGGTTGTCTATTTTATTATACAATTTTACCATTCTTCTGCAATAACGACTCGATTTTGTCAATAATGTGACAAAATACAGGAAAATACAACGCAAATGCTACCAATAACGTTCAGTTGTTTTGAAAATCGTGTCAAATAAACGGCTGAGTATATTTTATTATACAATTTTACCATTCCTCTGCAATAGCGGCTCGATTTTGTAAAGAATGTGACCAAATACAGGAAAATACAACGCAAATGCTACCAATTACGTTCAGTTGTTTTGAAAATCGTGTCAATATAAACGGCTGAGTCTATTTTATTATACAATTTTACCATTCTTCTGCAATAGCGGCTCGATTTTGTCAAGAATGTGACAAAATAAAGGAAAATAGAACGTAAAAGCTACCAATAACGTTCAATTCCTTTGAAAATAGTGTCATAATAAACGGTTGTCTATTTTATTATACAATTTTACCATTCTTCTGCAATAACGACTCGATTTTGTCAATAATGTGACAAAATACAGGAAAATACAACGCAAATGCTACCAATAACGTTCAGTTGTTTTGAAAATCGTGTCAAATAAACGGCTGAGTCTATTTTATTATACAATTTTACCATTTCTCTGCAATAACGGCTTGATTTTGCCAAGAATGGGTCAAAATACAGGAAAATAGAACGTAATAGCTACTAATCACGTTCAATTCCATGGAAAATCGTGTCAAAATAAACGATTGTCTATTTTATTATACAGTTTAACCATTCCTCTGCAATAGGGGCTCAATTTTGTCAAGAATGTTACGAAATACAGGAAAACATAACGCAAATGCTACCAATAACGTTCAGTTGTTTTGAAAATCGTGTCAATATAAACGGCTGAGTCTATTTTATTATACAATTTTACCATTCCTCTGCAATAGCGGCTCGATTTTGTCAAGAATGTGACAAAATAAAGGAAAATAGAACGTAAAAGCTACCAATAACGTTCAATTCCTTTGAAAATAGTGTCATAATAAACGGTTGTCTATTTTATTATACAATTTTACCATTCTTCTGCAATAACGACTCGATTTTGTCAATAATGTGACAAAATACAGGAAAATACAACGCAAATGCTACCAATAACGTTCAGTTGTTTTGAAAATCGTGTCAAATAAACGGCTGAGTATATTTTATTATACAATTTTACCATTCTTCTGCAATAGCGGCTCGATTTTGTCAAGAATGTGACAAAATAAAGGAAAATAGAACGTAAAAGCTACCAATAACGTTCAATTCCTTTGAAAATAGTGTCATAATAAACGGTTGTCTATTTTATTATACAATTTTACCATTCTTCTGCAATAACGACTCGATTTTGTCAATAATGTGACAAAATACAGGAAAATACAACGCAAATGCTACCAATAACGTTCAGTTGTTTTGAAAATCGTGTCAAATAAACGGCTGAGTCTATTTTATTATACAATTTTACCATTTCTCTGCAATAACGGCTTGATTTTGCCAAGAATGAGTCAAAATACAGGAAAATAGAACGTAATAGCTACCAATCACGTTCAATTCCATGGAAAATCGTGTCAAAATAAACGATTGTCTATTTTATTATACAGTTTTACCATTCCTCTGCAATAGGGGCTCAATTTTGTCAAGAATGTTACGAAATACAGGAAAACATAACGCAAATGCTACCAATAACGTTCAGTTGTTTTGAAAATCGTGTCAATATAAACGGCTGAGTATATTTTATTATACAATTTTACCATTCTTCTGCAATAACGGCCCGATTTTGTCAAGAATGTGACAAAATACAGGAAAATAGCACGCAAAAGCTACCAATAACGTTCAGTTGTTTTGAAAATCGTGTCAATATAAACGGTTGTCTATTTTATCATTCAATTTTACCATTCTTCTGCAATAGCGGCTCGATTTTGTAAAGAATGTGACCAAATACAGGAAAATACAACGCAAATGCTACCAATTACGTTCAGTTGTTTTGAAAATCGTGTCAATATAAACGGCTGAGTCTATTTTATTATACAATTTTACCATTCTTCTGCAATAGCGGCTCGATTTTGTCAAGAATGTGACAAAATAAAGGAAAATAGAACGTAAAAGCTACCAATAACGTTCAATTCCTTTGAAAATAGTGTCATAATAAACGGTTGTCTAGTTTATTATACAATTTTACCATTCTTCTGCAATAACGACTCGATTTTGTCAATAATGTGACAAAATACAGGAAAATACAACGCAAATGCTACCAATAACGTTCAGTTGTTTTGAAAATCGTGTCAAATAAACGGCTGAGTCTATTTTATTATACAATTTTACCATTTCTCTGCAATAACGGCTTGATTTTGCCAAGAATGGGTCAAAATACAGGAAAATAGAACGTAATAGCTACCAATCACGTTCAATTCCATGGAAAATCGTGTCAAAATAAACGATTGTCTATTTTATTATACAGTTTAACCATTCCTCTGCAATAGGGGCTCAATTTTGTCAAGAATGTTACGAAATACAGGAAAACATAACGCAAATGCTACCAATAACGTTCAGTTGTTTTGAAAATCGTGTCAATATAAACGGCTGAGTCTATTTTATTATACAATTTTACCATTCCTCTGCAATAGCGGCTCGATTTTGTCAAGAATGTGACAAAATAAAGGAAAATAGAACGTAAAAGCTACCAATAACGTTCAATTCCTTTGAAAATAGTGTCATAATAAACGGTTGTCTATTTTATTATACAATTTTACCATTCTTCTGCAATAACGACTCGATTTTGTCAATAATGTGACAAAATACAGGAAAATACAACGCAAATGCTACCAATAACGTTCAGTTGTTTTGAAAATCGTGTCAAATAAACGGCTGAGTATATTTTATTATACAATTTTACCATTCCTCTGCAATAGCGGCTCGATTTTGTAAAGAATGTGACCAAATACAGGAAAATACAACGCAAATGCTACCAATTACGTTCAGTTGTTTTGAAAATCGTGTCAATATAAACGGCTGAGTCTATTTTATTATACAATTTTACCATTCTTCTGCAATAGCGGCTCGATTTTGTCAAGAATGTGACAAAATAAAGGAAAATAGAACGTAAAAGCTACCAATAACGTTCAATTCCTTTGAAAATAGTGTCATAATAAACGGTTGTCTATTTTATTATACAATTTTACCATTCTTCTGCAATAACGACTCGATTTTGTCAATAATGTGACAAAATACAGGAAAATACAACGCAAATGCTACCAATAACGTTCAGTTGTTTTGAAAATCGTGTCAAATAAACGGCTGAGTCTATTTTATTATACAATTTTACCATTTCTCTGCAATAACGGCTTGATTTTGCCAAGAATGGGTCAAAATACAGGAAAATAGAACGTAATAGCTACTAATCACGTTCAATTCCATGGAAAATCGTGTCAAAATAAACGATTGTCTATTTTATTATACAGTTTAACCATTCCTCTGCAATAGGGGCTCAATTTTGTCAAGAATGTTACGAAATACAGGAAAACATAACGCAAATGCTACCAATAACGTTCAGTTGTTTTGAAAATCGTGTCAATATAAACGGCTGAGTCTATTTTATTATACAATTTTACCATTCCTCTGCAATAGCGGCTCGATTTTGTCAAGAATGTGACAAAATAAAGGAAAATAGAACGTAAAAGCTACCAATAACGTTCAATTCCTTTGAAAATAGTGTCATAATAAACGGTTGTCTATTTTATTATACAATTTTACCATTCTTCTGCAATAACGACTCGATTTTGTCAATAATGTGACAAAATACAGGAAAATACAACGCAAATGCTACCAATAACGTTCAGTTGTTTTGAAAATCGTGTCAAATAAACGGCTGAGTATATTTTATTATACAATTTTACCATTCCTCTGCAATAGCGGCTCGATTTTGTAAAGAATGTGACCAAATACAGGAAAATACAACGCAAATGCTACCAATTACGTTCAGTTGTTTTGAAAATCGTGTCAATATAAACGGCTGAGTCTATTTTATTATACAATTTTACCATTCTTCTGCAATAGCGGCTCGATTTTGTCAAGAATGTGACAAAATAAAGGAAAATAGAACGTAAAAGCTACCAATAACGTTCAATTCCTTTGAAAATAGTGTCATAATAAACGGTTGTCTATTTTATTATACAATTTTACCATTCTTCTGCAATAACGACTCGATTTTGTCAATAATGTGACAAAATACAGGAAAATACAACGCAAATGCTACCAATAACGTTCAGTTGTTTTGAAAATCGTGTCAAATAAACGGCTGAGTCTATTTTATTATACAATTTTACCATTTCTCTGCAATAACGGCTTGATTTTGCCAAGAATGAGTCAAAATACAGGAAAATAGAACGTAATAGCTACCAATCACGTTCAATTCCATGGAAAATCGTGTCAAAATAAACGATTGTCTATTTTATTATACAGTTTTACCATTCCTCTGCAATAGGGGCTCAATTTTGTCAAGAATGTTACGAAATACAGGAAAACATAACGCAAATGCTACCAATAACGTTCAGTTGTTTTGAAAATCGTGTCAATATAAACGGCTGAGTCTATTTTATTATACAATTTTACCATTCCTCTGCAATAGCGGCTCGATTTTGTCAAGAATGTGACAAAATAAAGGAAAATAGAACGTAAAAGCTACCAATAACGTTCAATTCCTTTGAAAATAGTGTCATAATAAACGGTTGTCTATTTTATTATACAATTTTACCATTCTTCTGCAATAACGACTCGATTTTGTCAATAATGTGACAAAATACAGGAAAATACAACGCAAATGCTACCAATAACGTTCAGTTGTTTTGAAAATCGTGTCAAATAAACGGCTGAGTATATTTTATTATACAATTTTACCATTCCTCTGCAATAACGGCTCGATTTTGTCAAGAAAGAGACGAAATACAGGAAAATAGAACGCAAATGCTACCAACAACGTTCAGTTGTTTTGAAAATCGTGTCAATATAAACGGCTGAGTATATTTCATTATACAATTTTACCATTCTTCTGCAATAACGACTCGATTTCGTCAATAATGTGACAAAATACAGGAAAATACAACGCAAATGCTACCAACAACGTTCAGTTCGGTTGGTTTGTGTTGGGTTGGGTTGGGTCAGATCACGTTCGGTTGGGTTGGATGAGTAATGGTTGAGTTGCTCTGGGATGGGCTGGACTTGCGCATTCACAAGACGGATGCATCGCGCCAGCCGGCGGTCGTCACCGAGCATCGGACTGTCGGACCTGAACCGATGGAGAAAAAATGGCAAGTGCCGCGCGCGGTGCAACGGTCCGGTTTTGTACCTGAACGGGGGCCTATTGGCATTCACAAGACCGATGCATTGCGCCGGTCGGCGGTCGTAGGGGGACGATCGACTTTAGAGTCGGACTTGTACGGCGATCGCGATGCAACAGTCCCGGTGCGCATTCACCAGACCGACTCACCGCGTGACACGGCGGTAGTCGCGTCGGATCGTCGTCGCGGTCGCGGTCGAGGTCCTACGACCGACCGTAAAGTCGAACTTGAACCGATCGAAAAAAAATGTTAATGTTCCGCGCGCGATGCAACGGTCCGATTTTGAGCCTGAACGAGGACCTCTTCGCATTCACAAGACCGATGCAAGAAAATACAACGCAAATGCTACCAATAAAGTTCAGTTGTTTTGAAAATCGTGTCAAAATAAACGGCTGAGTATATTTTATTATACAATTTTACCATTCTTCTGCAATAGCTGTTCGATTTTGTCAAGAATGTGACAAAATACAGGAAAATACAACGCAAATGCTACCAATAACGTTCAGTTGTTTTGAAAATCGTGTCAAATAAACGGCTGAGTCTATTTTATTATACAATTTAACCATTGCTCTGCAATAACGGCTCGATTTTGCCAAGAATGGGTCAAAATACAGGAAAATAGAACATAAAAGCTGCCATTCACGTTCAATTCCATGGAAAATCGTGTCAAAATAAACGATTGTCTATTTTATTATACAGTTTTACCATTCCTCTGCAATAGCGGCTCAATTTTGTCAAGAATGTTACGAGATACAGGAAAATATAACGCAAATGCTACCAATAACGTTCAGTTGTTTTGAAAATCGTGTCAATATAAACGGCTGAGTCTATTTTATTATACAATTTTACCATTCCTCTGCAATAGCGGCTCGATTTTGTCAAGAATGTGACAAAATACAGGAAAATACAACGCAAATGCTACCAATAACGTTCAGTTGTTTTGAAAATCGTGTCAATATAAACGGCTGAGTCTATTTTATTATACAATTTTACCATTCTTCTGCAATAACGACTCGATTTTGTCAATAATGTGACAAAATACAGGAAAATACAACGCAAATGCTACCAATAACGTTCAGTTGTTTTGAAAATCGTGTCAAATAAACGGCTGAGTATATTTTATTATACAATTTTACCATTCCTCTGCAATAGCGGCTCGATTTTGTCAAGAATGTGACAAAATAAAGGAAAATAGAACGTAAAAGCTACCAATAACGTTCAATTCCTTTGAAAATAGTGTCATAATAAACGGTTGTCTATTTTATTATACAATTTTACCATTCTTCTGCAATAACGACTCGATTTTGTCAATAATGTGACAAAATACAGGAAAATACAACGCAAATGCTACCAATAACGTTCAGTTGTTTTGAAAATCGTGTCAAATAAACGGCTGAGTATATTTTATTATACAATTTTACCATTCCTCTGCAATAGCGGCTCGATTTTGTAAAGAATGTGACCAAATACAGGAAAATACAACGCAAATGCTACCAATTACGTTCAGTTGTTTTGAAAATCGTGTCAATATAAACGGCTGAGTCTATTTTATTATACAATTTTACCATTCTTCTGCAATAGCGGCTCGATTTTGTCAAGAATGTGACAAAATAAAGGAAAATAGAACGTAAAAGCTACCAATAACGTTCAATTCCTTTGAAAATAGTGTCATAATAAACGGTTGTCTATTTTATTATACAATTTTACCATTCTTCTGCAATAACGACTCGATTTTGTCAATAATGTGACAAAATACAGGAAAATACAACGCAAATGCTACCAATAACGTTCAGTTGTTTTGAAAATCGTGTCAAATAAACGGCTGAGTCTATTTTATTATACAATTTTACCATTTCTCTGCAATAACGGCTTGATTTTGCCAAGAATGGGTCAAAATACAGGAAAATAGAACGTAATAGCTACTAATCACGTTCAATTCCATGGAAAATCGTGTCAAAATAAACGATTGTCTATTTTATTATACAGTTTAACCATTCCTCTGCAATAGGGGCTCAATTTTGTCAAGAATGTTACGAAATACAGGAAAACATAACGCAAATGCTACCAATAACGTTCAGTTGTTTTGAAAATCGTGTCAATATAAACGGCTGAGTCTATTTTATTATACAATTTTACCATTCCTCTGCAATAGCGGCTCGATTTTGTCAAGAATGTGACAAAATAAAGGAAAATAGAACGTAAAAGCTACCAATAACGTTCAATTCCTTTGAAAATAGTGTCATAATAAACGGTTGTCTATTTTATTATACAATTTTACCATTCTTCTGCAATAACGACTCGATTTTGTCAATAATGTGACAAAATACAGGAAAATACAACGCAAATGCTACCAATAACGTTCAGTTGTTTTGAAAATCGTGTCAAATAAACGGCTGAGTATATTTTATTATACAATTTTACCATTCCTCTGCAATAGCGGCTCGATTTTGTAAAGAATGTGACCAAATACAGGAAAATACAACGCAAATGCTACCAATTACGTTCAGTTGTTTTGAAAATCGTGTCAATATAAACGGCTGAGTCTATTTTATTATACAATTTTACCATTCTTCTGCAATAGCGGCTCGATTTTGTCAAGAATGTGACAAAATAAAGGAAAATAGAACGTAAAAGCTACCAATAACGTTCAATTCCTTTGAAAATAGTGTCATAATAAACGGTTGTCTATTTTATTATACAATTTTACCATTCTTCTGCAATAACGACTCGATTTTGTCAATAATGTGACAAAATACAGGAAAATACAACGCAAATGCTACCAATAACGTTCAGTTGTTTTGAAAATCGTGTCAAATAAACGGCTGAGTCTATTTTATTATACAATTTTACCATTTCTCTGCAATAACGGCTTGATTTTGCCAAGAATGAGTCAAAATACAGGAAAATAGAACGTAATAGCTACCAATCACGTTCAATTCCATGGAAAATCGTGTCAAAATAAACGATTGTCTATTTTATTATACAGTTTTACCATTCCTCTGCAATAGGGGCTCAATTTTGTCAAGAATGTTACGAAATACAGGAAAACATAACGCAAATGCTACCAATAACGTTCAGTTGTTTTGAAAATCGTGTCAATATAAACGGCTGAGTCTATTTTATTATACAATTTTACCATTCCTCTGCAATAGCGGCTCGATTTTGTCAAGAATGTGACAAAATAAAGGAAAATAGAACGTAAAAGCTACCAATAACGTTCAATTCCTTTGAAAATAGTGTCATAATAAACGGTTGTCTATTTTATTATACAATTTTACCATTCTTCTGCAATAACGACTCGATTTTGTCAATAATGTGACAAAATACAGGAAAATACAACGCAAATGCTACCAATAACGTTCAGTTGTTTTGAAAATCGTGTCAAATAAACGGCTGAGTATATTTTATTATACAATTTTACCATTCCTCTGCAATAACGGCTCGATTTTGTCAAGAAAGAGACGAAATACAGGAAAATAGAACGCAAATGCTACCAACAACGTTCAGTTGTTTTGAAAATCGTGTCAATATAAACGGCTGAGTATATTTCATTATACAATTTTACCATTCTTCTGCAATAACGACTCGATTTCGTCAATAATGTGACAAAATACAGGAAAATACAACGCAAATGCTACCAACAACGTTCAGTTCGGTTGGTTTGTGTTGGGTTGGGTTGGGTCAGATCACGTTCGGTTGGGTTGGATGAGTAATGGTTGAGTTGCTCTGGGATGGGCTGGACTTGCGCATTCACAAGACGGATGCATCGCGCCAGCCGGCGGTCGTCACCGAGCATCGGACTGTCGGACCTGAACCGATGGAGAAAAAATGGCAAGTGCCGCGCGCGGTGCAACGGTCCGGTTTTGTACCTGAACGGGGGCCTATTGGCATTCACAAGACCGATGCATTGCGCCGGTCGGCGGTCGTAGGGGGACGATCGACTTTAGAGTCGGACTTGTACGGCGATCGCGATGCAACAGTCCCGGTGCGCATTCACCAGACCGACTCACCGCGTGACACGGCGGTAGTCGCGTCGGATCGTCGTCGCGGTCGCGGTCGAGGTCCTACGACCGACCGTAAAGTCGAACTTGAACCGATCGAAAAAAAATGTTAATGTTCCGCGCGCGATGCAACGGTCCGATTTTGAGCCTGAACGAGGACCTCTTCGCATTCACAAGACCGATGCAAGAAAATACAACGCAAATGCTACCAATAAAGTTCAGTTGTTTTGAAAATCGTGTCAAAATAAACGGCTGAGTATATTTTATTATACAATTTTACCATTCTTCTGCAATAGCTGTTCGATTTTGTCAAGAATGTGACAAAATACAGGAAAATACAACGCAAATGCTACCAATAACGTTCAGTTGTTTTGAAAATCGTGTCAAATAAACGGCTGAGTCTATTTTATTATACAATTTAACCATTGCTCTGCAATAACGGCTCGATTTTGCCAAGAATGGGTCAAAATACAGGAAAATAGAACATAAAAGCTGCCATTCACGTTCAATTCCATGGAAAATCGTGTCAAAATAAACGATTGTCTATTTTATTATACAGTTTTACCATTCCTCTGCAATAGCGGCTCAATTTTGTCAAGAATGTTACGAGATACAGGAAAATATAACGCAAATGCTACCAATAACGTTCAGTTGTTTTGAAAATCGTGTCAATATAAACGGCTGAGTCTATTTTATTATACAATTTTACCATTCCTCTGCAATAGCGGCTCGATTTTGTCAAGAATGTGACAAAATACAGGAAAATACAACGCAAATGCTACCAATAACGTTCAGTTGTTTTGAAAATCGTGTCAATATAAACGGCTGAGTCTATTTTATTATACAATTTTACCATTCTTCTGCAATAACGACTCGATTTTGTCAATAATGTGACAAAATACAGGAAAATACAACGCAAATGCTACCAATAACGTTCAGTTGTTTTGAAAATCGTGTCAAATAAACGGCTGAGTATATTTTATTATACAATTTTACCATTCCTCTGCAATAACGGCTCGATTTTGTCAAGAAAGAGACGAAATACAGAAAAATACAACGCAAATGCTACCAACAACGTTCAGTTGTTTTGAAAATCGTGTCAATATAAACGGCTGAGTATATTTTATTATACAATTTTACCATTCTTCTGCAATAACGACTCGATTTTGTCAGTAATGTGACAAAATACAGGAAAATACAACGCAAATGCTACCAATAACGTTCAGTTGTTTTGAAAATCGTGTCAAATAAACGATTGTCTATTTTTTTATACAGTTTTACCATTCCTCTGCAATAACGGCTCGATTTTGTCAAGAATGTGACGAAATACAGGAAAATACAACGCAAATGCTACCAATAACGTTCAGTTGTTTTGAAAATCATGTCAATACAAACGGCTGAGTCTATTTTATTATACAATTTTACCATTCCTCTGCAATAGCGGCTCGATTTTGTCAAGAATGTGACACAATGCAGGAAAATGCAACGCGAATGCTACCAACAACGTTCAGTTCGGTTGGTTTGTGTTGGGTTGGGTTGGGTCAGATCACGTTCGGTTGGGTTGGATGAGTTATGGTTGAGTTGCTCTCGTAACATTCTTGACAAAATTGAGCCGCTATTGCAGAGGAATGGTAAAACTGTATAATAAAATAGACAATCGTTTATTTTGACACGATTTTCCATGGAATTGAACGTGAATGGTAGCTTTTATGTTCTATTTTCCTGTATTTTGACCCATTCTTGGCAAAATCGAGCCGTTATTGCAGAGCAATGGTTAAATTGTATAATAAAATAGACTCAGCCGTTTATTTGACACGATTTTCAAAACAACTGAACGTTATTGGTAGCATTTGCGTTGTATTTTCCTGTATTTTGTCACATTCTTGACAAAATCGAACAGCTATTGCAGAAGAATGGTAAAATTGTATAATAAAATATACTCAGCCGTTTATTTTGACACGATTTTCAAAACAACTGAACTTTATTGGTAGCATTTGCGTTGTATTTTCTTGCATCGGTCTTGTGAATGCGAAGAGGTCCTCGTTCAGGCTCAAAATCGGACCGTTGCATCGCGCGCGGAACATTAACATTTTTTTTCGATCGGTTCAAGTTCGACTTTACGGTCGGTCGTAGGACCTCGACCGCGACCGCGACGACGATCCGACGCGACTACCGCCGTGTCACGCGGTGAGTCGGTCTGGTGAATGCGCACCGGGACTGTTGCATCGCGATCGCCGTACAAGTCCGACTCTAAAGTCGATCGTCCCCCTACGACCGCCGACCGGCGCAATGCATCGGTCTTGTGAATGCCAATAGGCCCCCGTTCAGGTACAAAACCGGACCGTTGCACCGCGCGCGGCACTTGCCATTTTTTTCCATCGGTTCAGGTCCGACAGTCCGATGCTCGGTGACGGCCGCCGGCTGGCGCGATGAATCCGTCTTGTGAATGCGCAAGTCCAGCCCATCCCAGAGCAACTCAACCATAACTCATCCAACCCAACCGAACGTGATCTGACCCAACCCAACCCAACACAAACCAACCGAACTGAACGTTGTTGGTAGCATTCGCGTTGCATTTTCCTGCATTGTGTCACATTCTTGACAAAATCGAGCCGCTATTGCAGAGGAATGGTAAAATTGTATGATAAAATAGACTCAGCCGTTTATTTGACACGATTTTTAAAACAACTGTACGTTATTGGTAGCATTTGCGTTGTATTTTCCTGTATTTTGTCACATTATTGACAAAATCGAGTCGTTATTGCAGAAGAATGGTAAAATTGTATAATAAAATAGACAACCGTTTATTATGACACTATTTTCAAAGGAATTGGACGTTATTGGTAGCTTTTACGTTCTATTTTCCTATATTTTGTCACATTCTTGACAAAATCGAGCAGTTATTGCAGAGGAATGGTAAAACTGTATAAAAAAATAGACAATTGTTTATTTTGATACGATTTTCAAAAGAACTGAACGTTGTTGGTAGCATTCGCGTTGCATTTTCCTGCATTTTGTCACATTCTTGACAAAATCGAGCCGTTATTGCAGAGGAATGGTAAAATTGTATAATTAAATAGACTCAGCCGTTTATTTGACACGATTTTCAAAACAACTGAACGTTATTGGTAGCATTTGCGTTGTATTTTCCTGTACCTTGTCACATTCTTGACAAAATCGAGCCGCTATTGCAGAAGAATGGTAAAATTGTATAATAAAATAGACTGAGCCGTTTATATTGACACGATTTTCAAAACAACTGAACGTTATTGGTAGCATTTGCGTTGTATTTTCCTGTATTTGGTCACATTCTTTACAAAATCGAGCCGCTATTGCAGAAGAATGGTAAAATTGTATAATAAAATAGACAACCGTTTATTATGACACTATTGTCAAAGGAATTGGACGTTATTGGTAGCTTTTACGTTCTATTTTCCTATATTTTGTCACATTCTTGACAAAATCGAGCCGCTATTGCAGAGGAATGGTAAAATTGTATAATAAAATACACTCAGCCGTTTGTATTGACACGATTTTCAGAACAACTGAACGTTATTGGTAGCATTTGGGTTGTATTTTCCTGTATTTCGTCACATTCTTGACAAAATCGAGCCGTTATTGCAGGGGAATGGTAAAACTGTATAAAAAAATAGACAATTGTTTATTTTGATACGATTTTCAAAAGAACTGAACGTTGTTGGTAGCATTCGCGTTGCATTTTCCTGCATTTTGTCACATTCTTGACAAAATCGAGCCGTTATTGCAGAGGAATGGTAAAATTGTATAATTAAATAGACTCAGCCGTTTATTTGACACGATTTTCAAAACAACTGAACGTTATTGGTAGCATTTGCGTTGTATTTTCCTGTACCTTGTCACATTCTTGACAAAATCGAGCCGCTATTGCAGAAGAATGGTAAAATTGTATAATAAAATAGACTCAGCCGGTTATATTGACACGATTTTCAAAAGAACTGAACGTTGTTGGTAGCATTGGCGTTGCATTTTCCTGCATTTTGTCACATTCTTGACAAAATCGAGCCGCTATTGCAGAAGAATGGTAAAATTGTATAATAAAATATACTCAGCCGTTTATTTGACACGATTTTCAAAACAACTGTACGTTATTGGTAGCATTTGCGTTGTATTTTCCTGTATTTTGTCACATTATTGACAAAATCGAGTCGTTATTGCAGAAGAATGGTAAAATTGTATAATAAAATAGACAACCGTTTATTATGACACTATTTTCAAAGGAATTGGACGTTATTGGTAGCTTTTACGTTCTATTTTCCTATATTTTGTCACATTATTGACAAAATCGAGCCGTTATTGCAGAGGAATGGTAAAACTGTATAAAAAAATAGACAATTGTTTATTTTGATACGATTTTCAAAAGAACTGAACGTTGTTGGTAGCATTCGCGTTGCATTTTCCTGCATTTTGTCACATTCTTGACAAAATCGAGCCGTTATTGCAGAGGAATGGTAAAATTGTATAATAAAATAGACAATCGTTTTATTTTGACACGATTTTCAAAAGAACTGAACGTTGTTGGTAGCATTCGCGTTGCATTTTCCTGCATTTTGTCACATTCTTGACAAAATCGAGCCGTTATTGCAGAGGAACGGTAAAAGTGTATAATAAAATATACTCAGCCGTTTATTTGACACGATTTTCAAAACAACTGAACGTTATTGGTAGCTTTTACGTTCTATTTTCCTATATTTTGTCACATTCTTGACAAAATCGAGCCGCTATTGCAGAGGAATGGTAAAATTGCACAATAAAATAGACGCAGCCGTTTATATTGACACGATTTTCAAAACAAATGAACGTTATTGGTAGCATTTGCGTTGTATTTTCCTGTATTTTATCACATTCTTTACAAAATCGAGCCGCTATTGCAGAAGAATGGTAAAATTGAATGATAAAATAGACAACCGTTTATTTTGACACGATTTTCAAAGGAATTGAACGTTATTGGTAGCTTTTACGTTCTATTTTCCTATATTTTGTCACATTCTTGACAAAATCGAGCCGCTATTGCAGAGGAATGGTAAAATTGCACCATAAAATAGACTCAGCCGTTTATATTGACACGATTTTCAAGACAACTGAACGTTGTTGGTAGCATTCGCGTTGCATTTTCCTGCATTGTGTCACATTCTTGACAAAATCGAGCAGCTATTACAGAGGAATGGTAAAATTGTATAATGAAATAGACGCAGCCGTTTATATTGACACGATTTTCAAAACAACTGAACGTTATTGGTAGCATTTGCGTTGCATTTTCCTGTATTTCGTCACATTCTTGACAAACTCGAGCCGTTATTGCGGAGGGATGGTAAAACTGTATAATAAAATAGACAATCGTTTATTTTGATACGATTTTCAAAAGAACTGAACGTTGTTGGTAGCATTCGCGTTGCATTTTCCTGCATTTTGTCACATTCTTGACAAAATCGAGCCGTTATTGCAGAGGAATGGTAAAATTGTATAATTAAATAGACTCAGCCGTTTATTTGACACGATTTTCAAAACAACTGAACGTTATTGGTAGCATTTGAGTTGTATTTTCCTGTATTTTGTCACATTCTTGACAAAATCGAGCCGCTATTGCAGAAGAATGGTAAAATTGTATAATAAAATAGACTCAGCTGTTTATATTGACACGATTTTCAAAACAACTGAACGTTATGGGTAGCATTTGCGTTGTATTTTCCTGTATTTTGTCACATTCTTTACAAAATCGAGCCGCTATTGCAGAAGAATGGTAAAATTGAATGATAAAATAGACAACCGTTTATTTTGACACTATTTTCAAAGGAATTGAATATTATTGGTAGCCTTTGCGTTGCATTTTCCTGTATTTCGTCACATTCTTGACAAAATCGAGCCGTTATTGCAGAGGGATGGTAAAACTGTATAATAAAATAGACAATCGTTTATTTTGATACGATTTTCAAAAGAACTGAACGTTGTTGGTAGCATTCGCGTTGCATTTTCCTGCATTTTGTCACATTCTTGACAAAATCGAGCCGTTATTGCAGAGGAATGGTAAAATTGTATAATTAAATAGACTCAGCCGTTTATTTGACACGATTTTCAAAACAACTGAACGTTATTGGTAGCATTTGCGTTGTATTTTCCTGTATTTTGTCACATTCTTGACAAAATCGAGCCGCTATTGCAGAAGAATGGTAAAATTGTATAATAAAATAGACTCAGCTGTTTATATTGACACGATTTTCAAAACAACTGAACGTTATGGGTAGCATTTGCGTTGTATTTTCCTGTATTTTGTCACATTCTTTACAAAATCGAGCCGCTATTGCAGAAGAATGGTAAAATTGAATGATAAAATAGACAACCGTTTATTTTGACACTATTTTCAAAGGAATTGAACATTATTGGTAGCTTTTGCGTTCCATTTTCCTGTATTTTGTCACATTCTTGACAAAATCGGGCCGTCATTGCAGAAGAATGGTGAAATTGTTTAATAAAATATACTCAGCCGTTTAGATTGACACGATTTTCAAAAGAACTGAACGTTATTGGTAGCATTTGCGTTGTATTTTCCTGTATTTTGTCACATTCTTGACAAAATCGAGCCGCTATTGCAGAAGAATGGTAAAATTGTATAATAAAATAGACTCAGCTGTTTATATTGACACGATTTTCAAAACAACTGAACGTTATGGGTAGCATTTGCGTTGTATTTTCCTGTATTTCGTAACATTCTTGACAAAATTGAGCCGCTATTGCAGAGGAATGGTAAAACTGTATAATAAAATAGACAATCGTTTATTTTGACACGATTTTCCATGGAATTGAACGTGATTGGTAGCTTTTACGTTCTATTCTCCTGTATTTTGACCCATTCTTGGCAAAATCGAGCCGTTATTGCAGAGGAATGGTAAAATTGTATAATAAAATAGTCTCAGCCGTTTATTTGACACGATTTTCAAAACAACTGAACGTTTTTGGTAGCATTTGCGTTGTATTTTCATGTATTTTGTAACATTCTTGACAAAATCGAGCAGCTATTGCAGAAGAATGGTAAAATTGAATGATAAAATAGACAACCGTTTATTTTGACACGATTTTCAAAGGAATTGAACGTTATTGCTAGCTTTTGCGTTCTATTTTCCTATACTTTGTCACATTCTTGACAAAATCAAGCCGCTATTGCAGAAGAATGGTAAAATTGTATAATAAAATAGACTCAGCTGTTTATATTGACACGATTTTCAAAACAACTGAACGTTATTGGTAGCATTTGCGTTGTATTTTCATGTATTTTGTAACATTCTTGACAAAATCGAACAGCTATTGCAGAAGAATGGTAAAATTGTATAATAAAATATACTCAGCCGTTTATATTGACAGGATTTTCAAAACAACTGAACGTTATTGGTAGCATTTGCGTTGTATTTTCCTGCATCGGTCTTGTGAATGCGAATAGACCCCCTTTCAGGTACAAAACCGGACCGTTGCACCGCGCGCGGCACTTGCCATTTTTTCTCCATCGGTTCAGGTCCGACAGTCCGATGCTCGGTGACGACCGCCGGCTGGCGCGATGCATCCGTCTTGTGAATGCGCAAGTCCAGCCCATCCCAGAGCAACTCAACCATAACTCATCCAACCCAACCGAACGTGATCTGACCCAACCCAACCCAACACAAACCAACCGAACTGAACGTTGTTGGTAGCATTTGCGTTGTATTTTCCTGTATTTTGTCACATACTTGACAAAATCAAGCCGCTATTGCAGAGGAATGGTAAAATTGCACCATAAAATAGACTCAGCCGTTTATATTGACACGATTTTCAAGACAACTGAACGTTGTTGGTAGCATTCGCGTTGCATTTTCCTGCATTGTGTCACATTCTTGACAAAATCGAGCAGCTATTACAGAGGAATGGTAAAATTGTATAATAAAATAGACTCAGCTGTTTATATTGACACGATTTTCAAAACAACTGAACGTTATGGGTAGCATTTGCGTTGTATTTTCCTGTATTTTGTCACATTCTTTACAAAATCGAGCCGCTATTGCAGAAGAATGGTAAAATTGAATGATAAAATAGACAACCGTTTATTTTGATACGATTTTCAAAAGAACTGAACGTTGTTGGTAGCATTCGCGTTGCATTTTCCTGCATTTTGTCACATTCTTGACAAAATCGAGCCGTTATTGCGGAGGGATGGTAAAACTGTATAATAAAATAGACAATCGTTTATTTTGATACGATTTTCAAAAGAACTGAACGTTGTTGGTAGCATTCGCGTTGCATTTTCCTGCATTTTGTCACATTCTTGACAAAATCGAGCCGTTATTGCAGAGGAATGGTAAAATTGTATAATTAAATAGACTCAGCCGTTTATTTGACACGATTTTCAAAACAACTGAACGTTATTGGTAGCATTTGAGTTGTATTTTCCTGTATTTTGTCACATTCTTGACAAAATCGAGCCGCTATTGCAGAAGAATGGTAAAATTGTATAATAAAATAGACTCAGCTGTTTATATTGACACGATTTTCAAAACAACTGAACGTTATGGGTAGCATTTGCGTTGTATTTTCCTGTATTTTGTCACATTCTTTACAAAATCGAGCCGCTATTGCAGAAGAATGGTAAAATTGAATGATAAAATAGACAACCGTTTATTTTGACACTATTTTCAAAGGAATTGAATATTATTGGTAGCCTTTGCGTTGCATTTTCCTGTATTTCGTCACATTCTTGACAAAATCGAGCCGTTATTGCAGAGGGATGGTAAAACTGTATAATAAAATAGACAATCGTTTATTTTGATACGATTTTCAAAAGAACTGAACGTTGTTGGTAGCATTCGCGTTGCATTTTCCTGCATTTTGTCACATTCTTGACAAAATCGAGCCGTTATTGCAGAGGAATGGTAAAATTGTATAATTAAATAGACTCAGCCGTTTATTTGACACGATTTTCAAAACAACTGAACGTTATTGGTAGCATTTGCGTTGTATTTTCCTGTATTTTGTCACATTCTTGACAAAATCGAGCCGCTATTGCAGAAGAATGGTAAAATTGTATAATAAAATAGACTCAGCTGTTTATATTGACACGATTTTCAAAACAACTGAACGTTATGGGTAGCATTTGCGTTGTATTTTCCTGTATTTTGTCACATTCTTTACAAAATCGAGCCGCTATTGCAGAAGAATGGTAAAATTGAATGATAAAATAGACAACCGTTTATTTTGACACTATTTTCAAAGGAATTGAACATTATTGGTAGCTTTTGCGTTCTATTTTCCTGTATTTTGTCACATTCTTGACAAAATCGGGCCGTCATTGCAGAAGAATGGTGAAATTGTTTAATAAAATATACTCAGCCGTTTAGATTGACACGATTTTCAAAAGAACTGAACGTTATTGGTAGCATTTGCGTTGTATTTTCCTGTATTTTGTCACATTCTTGACAAAATCGAGCCGCTATTGCAGAAGAATGGTAAAATTGTATAATAAAATAGACTCAGCTGTTTAATTGACACGATTTTCAAAACAACTGAACGTTATGGGTAGCATTTGCGTTGTATTTTCCTGTATTTCGTAACATTCTTGACAAAATTGAGCCGCTATTGCAGAGGAATGGTAAAACTGTATAATAAAATAGACAATCGTTTATTTTGACACGATTTTCAAAGGAATTGAACGTTATTGCTAGCTTTTGCGTTCTATTTTCCTATACTTTGTCACATTCTTGACAAAATCAAGCCGCTATTGCAGAAGAATGGTAAAATTGTATAATAAAATAGACTCAGCTGTTTATATTGACACGATTTTCAAAACAACTGAACGTTATTGGTAGCATTTGCGTTGTATTTTCATGTATTTTGTAACATTCTTGACAAAATCGAACAGCTATTGCAGAAGAATGGTAAAATTGTATAATAAAATATACTCAGCCGTTTATATTGACAGGATTTTCAAAACAACTGAACGTTATTGGTAGCATTTGCGTTGTATTTTCCTGCATCGGTCTTGTGAATGCGAATAGACCCCCTTTCAGGTACAAAACCGGACCGTTGCACCGCGCGCGGCACTTGCCATTTTTTCTCCATCGGTTCAGGTCCGACAGTCCGATGCTCGGTGACGACCGCCGGCTGGCGCGATGCATCCGTCTTGTGAATGCGCAAGTCCAGCCCATCCCAGAGCAACTCAACCATAACTCATCCAACCCAACCGAACGTGATCTGACCCAACCCAACCCAACACAAACCAACCGAACTGAACGTTGTTGGTAGCATTTGCGTTGTATTTTCCTGTATTTTGTCACATACTTGACAAAATCAAGCCGCTATTGCAGAAGAATGGTAAAATTGTATAATAAAATAGACTCAGCTGTTTATTTTGACACGCTTTCAATACAACTGAACGTTATAGCTAGAATTTGCGCTGAATTTTCCTGTATTTTGTCACATTTTTGACAAAATCGAGTCGTTATTGCAGAAGAATGGTAAAATTGTATATTTAGATAGACTCAGCCGTTTATTTTGACACGCATTCAATACAACTGAACGATATTGCTAGCATTTGCGTTGAATTTGCATGAATCTTGCCACATTTTTGACAAAATTGAGTCGTTATTGCAGAAGAATGGTAAAATTGTATAATGAGATGGACTCAGCCGTTTATTTTGACACGCTTTCAATACAACTGAACGTTATAGCTAGCATTTGCGCTGAATTTTCCTGTATTTTGTCACATTTTTGACCAAATCGAGTCGTTATTGCAGAAGAATGGTAAAATTGTATAATGAGATAGACTCAGCCGTTTACTTTGACACGCTTTCAATACAACTAAACGATTTTGCTAGCATTTGCGTTGAATTTTCATGAATTTTATCAAATTTTTGACAAAATCGAGCCGTTATTGCAGAAGAATGGTAAAATTGTATAATGAGATAGACTCAGCCGTTTATTTTGACACGCTTTCAATACAACTGAACGATTTTGCTAGCATTTGCGTTGAATTTGCATGAATTTTGTTACATTTTTGACAAAATTGAGTCGTTATTGCAGAAGAATGGTAAAATTGTATAATGAGATAGACTCAGCCGTTTATTTTAACACGCTTTCAATACAACTGAACGATTTTGCTAGCATTTGCGCTGAATTTTCATGAATTTTATCAAATTTTTGACAAAATCGAGCCGTTATTGCAGAAGAATGGTAAAATTGTATAATGAGATAGACTCAGCCGTTTATTTTGACACGCTTTCAATACAACTGAACGATTTTGCTAGCATTTGCGTTGAATTTGCATGAATTTTGTTACATTTTTGACAAAATTGAGTCGTTATTGCAGAAGAATGGTAAAATTGTATAATGAGATAGACTCAGCCGTTTATTTTAACACGCTTTCAATACAACTGAACGATTTTGCTAGCATTTGCGCTGAATTTTCATGAATTTTATCAAATTTTTGACAAAATCGAGCCGTTATTGCAGAAAAATGGTAAAATTGTATATTTAGATAGACTCAGCCGTTTATTTTGACACGCTTTCAATACAACTGAACGTTATAGCTAGCATTTGCGCTGAATTTTCATGAATTTTATCAAATTTTTGACAAAATCGAGCCGTTATTGCAGAAAAATGGTAAAATTGTATAATAAAATAGACTCAGCTGTTTAATTGACACGATTTTCAAAACAACTGAACGTTATGGGTAGCATTTGCGTTGTATTTTCCTGTATTTCGTAACATTCTTGACAAAATTGAGCCGCTATTGCAGAGGAATGGTAAAACTGTATAATAAAATAGACAATCGTTTATTTTGACACTATTTTCAAAGGAATTGAACATTATTGGTAGCTTTTGCGTTCTATTTTCCTGTATTTTGTCACATTCTTGACAAAATCGGGCCGTCATTGCAGAAGAATGGTGAAATTGTTTAATAAAATATACTCAGCCGTTTAGATTGACACGATTTTCAAAAGAACTGAACGTTATTGGTAGCATTTGCGTTGTATTTTCCTGTATTTTGTCACATTCTTGACAAAATCGAGCCGCTATTGCAGAAGAATGGTAAAATTGTATAATAAAATAGACTCAGCTGTTTAATTGACACGATTTTCAAAACAACTGAACGTTATGGGTAGCATTTGCGTTGTATTTTCCTGTATTTCGTAACATTCTTGACAAAATTGAGCCGCTATTGCAGAGGAATGGTAAAACTGTATAATAAAATAGACAATCGTTTATTTTGACACGATTTTCAAAGGAATTGAACGTTATTGCTAGCTTTTGCGTTCTATTTTCCTATACTTTGTCACATTCTTGACAAAATCAAGCCGCTATTGCAGAAGAATGGTAAAATTGTATAATAAAATAGACTCAGCTGTTTATATTGACACGATTTTCAAAACAACTGAACGTTATTGGTAGCATTTGCGTTGTATTTTCATGTATTTTGTAACATTCTTGACAAAATCGAACAGCTATTGCAGAAGAATGGTAAAATTGTATAATAAAATATACTCAGCCGTTTATATTGACAGGATTTTCAAAACAACTGAACGTTATTGGTAGCATTTGCGTTGTATTTTCCTGCATCGGTCTTGTGAATGCGAATAGACCCCCTTTCAGGTACAAAACCGGACCGTTGCACCGCGCGCGGCACTTGCCATTTTTTCTCCATCGGTTCAGGTCCGACAGTCCGATGCTCGGTGACGACCGCCGGCTGGCGCGATGCATCCGTCTTGTGAATGCGCAAGTCCAGCCCATCCCAGAGCAACTCAACCATAACTCATCCAACCCAACCGAACGTGATCTGACCCAACCCAACCCAACACAAACCAACCGAACTGAACGTTGTTGGTAGCATTTGCGTTGTATTTTCCTGTATTTTGTCACATACTTGACAAAATCAAGCCGCTATTGCAGAAGAATGGTAAAATTGTATAATAAAATAGACTCAGCTGTTTATTTTGACACGCTTTCAATACAACTGAACGTTATAGCTAGAATTTGCGCTGAATTTTCCTGTATTTTGTCACATTTTTGACAAAATCGAGTCGTTATTGCAGAAGAATGGTAAAATTGTATATTTAGATAGACTCAGCCGTTTATTTTGACACGCATTCAATACAACTGAACGATATTGCTAGCATTTGCGTTGAATTTGCATGAATCTTGCCACATTTTTGACAAAATTGAGTCGTTATTGCAGAAGAATGGTAAAATTGTATAATGAGATGGACTCAGCCGTTTATTTTGACACGCTTTCAATACAACTGAACGTTATAGCTAGCATTTGCGCTGAATTTTCCTGTATTTTGTCACATTTTTGACCAAATCGAGTCGTTATTGCAGAAGAATGGTAAAATTGTATAATGAGATAGACTCAGCCGTTTACTTTGACACGCTTTCAATACAACTAAACGATTTTGCTAGCATTTGCGTTGAATTTTCATGAATTTTATCAAATTTTTGACAAAATCGAGCCGTTATTGCAGAAGAATGGTAAAATTGTATAATGAGATAGACTCAGCCGTTTATTTTGACACGCTTTCAATACAACTGAACGATTTTGCTAGCATTTGCGTTGAATTTGCATGAATTTTGTTACATTTTTGACAAAATTGAGTCGTTATTGCAGAAGAATGGTAAAATTGTATAATGAGATAGACTCAGCCGTTTATTTTAACACGCTTTCAATACAACTGAACGATTTTGCTAGCATTTGCGCTGAATTTTCATGAATTTTATCAAATTTTTGACAAAATCGAGCCGTTATTGCAGAAAAATGGTAAAATTGTATATTTAGATAGACTCAGCCGTTTATTTTGACACGCTTTCAATACAACTGAACGTTATAGCTAGCATTTGCGCTGAATTTTCATGAATTTTATCAAATTTTTGACAAAATCGAGCCGTTATTGCAGAAAAATGGTAAAATTGTATATTTAGATAGACTCAGCCGTTTATTTTGACACGCTTTCAATACAACTGAACGTTATAGCTAGCATTTGCGCTGAATTTTCCTGTATTTTGTCACATTTTTGACAAATCGAGTCGTTATTACAGAAGAATGGTAAAATTGTATAATGAGATAGACTCAGCCGTTTATTTTGACACGCTTTCAATACAACTGAACGATTTTGCAAGCATTTGCGTTGAATTTGCATGAATCTTGCCACATTTTTGACAAAATTGAGTCGTTATTGCAGAAGAATGGTAAAATTGTATAATGAGATAGACTCAGCCGTTTATTTTGACACGCTTTCAATACAACTGAACGTTATAGCTAGCATTTGCGCTGAATTTTCCTGCATTTTGTCACATTTTTGACCAAATCGAGTCGTTATTGCAGAAGAATGGTAAAATTGTATAATGAGATAGACTCAGCCGTTTATTTTGACACGCTTTCAATACAACTGAACGATTTTGCTAGCATTTGCGTTGAATTTGCATGAATTTTGTCACATTTTTGACAAAATCGAGTCGTTATTGCAGAAGAATGGTAAAATTGTATAATGAGATAGACTCAGCCGTTTATTTTGACACGCATTCAATACAACTGAACGATATTGCTAACATTTGCGTTGAATTTTCATGAACTTTGTCACATTTTTGACAAAATCGAGCCGTTATTGCAGAAAAATGGTAAAATTGTATATTTAGATAGACTCAGGCGTTTATTTTGACACGCTTTCAATACAACTGAACGATTTTGCTAGCATTTGCGTTGAATTTTCATGAATTTTGTCACATTTTTGACAAAATCGAGCCGTTATTGCAGAAGAATGGTAAAATTGTATATTTAGATAGACTCAGCCGTTTATTTTGACACGCTTTCAATACAACTGAACGATTTTGCTAGCATTTGCGTTGAATTTGCATGAATTTTGTCACATTTTTGACAAAATCGAGTCGTTGTTGCAGAAGAATGGTAAAATTGTATAATGAGATAGACTCAGCCGTTTATTATGACACGCTTGCAAAACAACTGAACGTTATAGCTAGCATTTGCGCTGAATTTTCCTGTATTTTGTCACATTTTTGACAAAATCGAGTCGTTATGGCAAAAGAATGGTAAAATTGTATAATGAGATAGACTCAGCCGTTTATTTTGACACGCTTTCAATACAACTGAACGTTATAGCTAGCATTTGCGCTGAATTTTCCTGTATTTTGTCACATTTTTGACAAAATCGAGTCTTTATTGCAAAAGAATGGTAAAATTGTATAATAAAATAGACTCAGTCGTTCATTTTGACACGCTTTTCAATTCAACTGAACAATTTTGCTAGCATTTTCATGAATTTTGTCACATTTTTGACAAAATCGAGTCGTTATTGCAGAAGAATGGTAAAATTGTATATTTAGATAGACTCAGCCGTTTATTTTGACACGCATTCAATACAACTGAACGATATTGCTAGCATTTGCGTTGAATTTGCATGAATCTTGCCACATTTTTGACAAAATTGAGTCGTTATTGCAGAAGAATGGTAAAATTGTATAATGAGGTGGACTCAGCCGTTTATTTTGACACGCTTTCAATACAACTGAACGTTATAGCTAGCATTTGCGCTGAATTTTCCTGTATTTTGTCACATTTTTGACCAAATCGAGTCGTTATTGCAGAAGAATGGTAAAATTGTATAATGAGATAGACTCAGGCGTTTATTTTGACACGCTTTCAATACAACTGAACGTTATAGCTAGCATTTGCGCTGAATTTTCCTGTATTTTGTCACATTTTTGACAAAATCGAGTCGTTATTGCAAAAGAATGGTAAAATTGTATAATAAAATAGACTCAGTCGTTCATTTTGACACGCTTTTCAATTCAACTGAACAATTTTGCTAGCATTTTCATGAATTTTGTCACATTTTTGACAAAATCGAGTCGTTATTGCAGAAGAATGGTAAAATTCTATATTTAGATAGACTCAGCCGTTTATTTTGACACGCATTCAATACAACTGAACGATATTGCTAGCATTTGCGTTGAATTTGCATGAATCTTGCCACATTTTTGACAAAATTGAGTCGTTATTGCAGAAGAATGGTAAAATTGTATAATGAGGTGGACTCAGCCGTTTATTTTGACATGCTTTCAATACAACTGAACGTTATAGCTAGCATTTGCGCTGAATTTTCCTGTATTTTGTCACATTTTTGACCAAATCGAGTCGTTATTGCAGAAGAATGGTAAAATTGTATAATGAGATAGACTCAGCCGTTTATTTTGACACGCTTTCAATACAACTGAACGTTATAGCTAGCATTTGCGCTGAATTTTTCTGTATTTTGTCACATTTTTGACAAAATCGAGTCGTTATTACAGAAGAATGGTAAAATTGTATAATGAGATAGACTCAGCCGTTTATTTTGACACGCTTTCAATACAACTGAACGATTTTGCAAGCATTTGCGTTGAATTTGCATGAATCTTGCCACATTTTTGACAAAATTGAGTCGTTATTGCAGAAGAATGGTAAAATTGTATAATGAGATAGACTCAGCCGTTTATTTTGACACGCTTTCAATACAACTGAACGTTATAGCTAGCATTTGCGCTGAATTTTCCTGCATTTTGTCACATTTTTGACCAAATCGAGTCGTTATTGCAGAAGAATGGTAAAATTGTATAATGAGATAGACTCAGCCGTTTATTTTGACACGCTTTCAATACAACTGAACGATTTTGCTAGCATTTGCGTTGAATTTGCATGAATTTTGTCACATTTTTGACAAAATCGAGTCGTTATTGCAGAAGAATGGTAAAATTGTATAATGAGATAGACTCAGCCGTTTATTTTGACACGCATTCAATACAACTGAACGATATTGCTAACATTTGCGTTGAATTTTCATGAACTTTGTCACATTTTTGACAAAATCGAGCCGTTATTGCAGAAAAATGGTAAAATTGTATATTTAGATAGACTCAGGCGTTTATTTTGACACGCTTTCAATACAACTGAACGATTTTGCTAGCATTTGCGTTGAATTTTCATGAATTTTGTCACATTTTTGACAAAATCGAGCCGTTATTGCAGAAGAATGGTAAAATTGTATATTTAGATAGACTCAGCCGTTTATTTTGACACGCTTTCAATACAACTGAACGATTTTGCTAGCATTTGCGTTGAATTTGCATGAATTTTGTCACATTTTTGACAAAATCGAGTCGTTGTTGCAGAAGAATGGTAAAATTGTATAATGAGATAGACTCAGCCGTTTATTATGACACGCTTGCAATACAACTGAACGTTATAGCTAGCATTTGCGCTGAATTTTCCTGTATTTTGTCACATTTTTGACAAAATCGAGTCGTTATTGCAAAAGAATGGTAAAATTGTATATTTAGATAGACTCAGCCGTTTATTTTGACACGCTTTCAATACAACTGAACGTTATAGCTAGCATTTGTGCTGAATTTTCCTGTATTTTGTCACATTTTTGACCAAATCGAGTCGTTATTGCAGAAGAATGGTAAAATTGTATAATGAGATAGACTCAGCCGTTTATTTTGACACGCTTTCAATACAACTGAACGTTATAGCTAGCATTTGCGCTGAATTTTCCTGTATTTTGTCACATTTTTGACAAAATCGAGTCTTTATTGCAAAAGAATGGTAAAATTGTATAATAAAATAGACTCAGTCGTTCATTTTGACACGCTTTTCAATTCAACTGAACAATTTTGCTAGCATTTTCATGAATTTTGTCACATTTTTGACAAAATCGAGTCGTTATTGCAGAAGAATGGTAAAATTGTATATTTAGATAGACTCAGCCGTTTATTTTGACACGCATTCAATACAACTGAACGATATTGCTAGCATTTGCGTTGAATTTGCATGAATCTTGCCACATTTTTGACAAAATTGAGTCGTTATTGCAGAAGAATGGTAAAATTGTATAATGAGGTGGACTCAGCCGTTTATTTTGACACGCTTTCAATACAACTGAACGTTATAGCTAGCATTTGCGCTGAATTTTCCTGTATTTTGTCACATTTTTGACCAAATCGAGTCGTTATTGCAGAAGAATGGTAAAATTGTATAATGAGATAGACTCAGCCGTTTATTTTGACACGCTTTCAATACAACTGAACGTTATAGCTAGCATTTGCGCTGAATTTTCCTGTATTTTGTCACATTTTTGACAAAATCGAGTCGTTATTGCAAAAGAATGGTAAAATTGTATAATAAAATAGACTCAGTCGTTCATTTTGACACGCTTTTCAATTCAACTGAACAATTTTGCTAGCATTTTCATGAATTTTGTCACATTTTTGACAAAATCGAGTCGTTATTGCAGAAGAATGGTAAAATTCTATATTTAGATAGACTCAGCCGTTTATTTTGACACGCATTCAATACAACTGAACGATATTGCTAGCATTTGCGTTGAATTTGCATGAATCTTGCCACATTTTTGACAAAATTGAGTCGTTATTGCAGAAGAATGGTAAAATTGTATAATGAGGTGGACTCAGCCGTTTATTTTGACACGCTTTCAATACAACTGAACGTTATAGCTAGCATTTGCGCTGAATTTTCCTGTATTTTGTCACATTTTTGACCAAATCGAGTCGTTATTGCAGAAGAATGGTAAAATTGTATAATGAGATAGACTCAGCCGTTTATTTTGACACGCTTTCAATACAACTAAACGATTTTGCTAGCATTTGCGTTGAATTTGCATGAATTTTGTCACATTTTTGACAAAATCGAGTCGTTATTGCAGAAGAATGGTAAAATTGTATAATGAGATAGACTCAGCCGTTTATTTTGATACGCTTTCAATACAACTGAACGATTTTGCTAGCATTTGCGTTGAATTTGCATGAATCTTGCCACATTTTTGACAAAATTGAGTCGTTATTGCAGAAGAATGGTAAAATTGTATAATGAAATGGACTCAGCCGTTTATTTTGACACGCTTTCAATACAACTGAACGTTATAGCTAGCATTTGCGCTGAATTTTCCTGTATTTTGTCACATTTTTGACCAAATCGAGTCGTTATTGCAGAAGAATGGTAAAATTGTATAATGAGATAGACTCAGCCGTTTATTTTGACACGCTTTCAATACAACTAAACGATTTTGCTAGCATTTGCGTTGAATTTGCATGAATTTTGTCACATTTTTGACAAAATCGAGTCGTTATTGCAGAAGAATGGTAAAATTGTATAATGAGATAGACTCAGCCGTTTATTTTGATACGCTTTCAATACAACTGAACGATTTTGCTAGCATTTGCGTTGAATTTGCATGAATCTTGCCACATTTTTGACAAAATTGAGTCGTTATTGCAGAAGAATGGTAAAATTGTATAATGAAATGGACTCAGCCGTTTATTTTGACACGCTTTCAATACAACTGAACGTTATAGCTAGCATTTGCGCTGAATTTTCCTGTATTTTGTCACATTTTTGACCAAATCGAGTCGTTATTGCAGAAGAATGGTAAAATTGTATAATGAGATAGACTCAGCCGTTTATTTTGACACGCTTTCAATACAACTGAACGATTTTGCTAGCATTTGCGTTGAATTTGCATGAATTTTGTCACATTTTTGACAAAATCGAGTCGTTATTGCAGAAGAATGGTAAAATTGTATAATGAGACAGACTCAGCCGTTTATTTTGATACGCTTTCAATACAACTGAACGATTTTGCTAGCATTTGCGTTGAATTTGCATGAATCTTGCCACATTTTTGACAAAATTGAGTCGTTATTGCAGAAGAATGGTAAAATTGTATAATGAAATGGACTCAGCCGTTTATTTTGACACGCTTTCAATACAACTGAACGTTATAGCTAGCATTTGCGCTGAATTTTCCTGTATTTTGTCACATTTTTGACCAAATCGAGTCGTTATTGCAGAAGAATGGTAAAATTGTATAATGAGATAGACTCAGCCGTTTATTTTGACACGCTTTCAATACAACTGAACGATTTTGCTAGCATTTGCGTTGAATTTGCATGAATTTTGTCACATTTTTGACAAAATCGAGTCGTTATTGCAAAAGAATGGTAAAATTGTATAATAAAATAGACTCAGTCGTTCATTTTGACACGCTTTTCAATTCAACTGAACAATTTTGCTAGCAGTTTCATGAATTTTGTCACATTTTTGACAAAATCGAGTCGTTATTGCAGAAGAATGGTCAAATTGTATATTTAGATAGACTCAGCCGTTTATTTTGACACGCATTCAATACAACTGAACGATATTGCTAGCATTTGCGTTGAATTTGCATGAATCTTGCCACATTTTTGACAAAATTGAGTCGTTATTGCAGAAGAATGGTAAAATTGTATAATGAGGTGGACTCAGCCGTTTATTTTGACACGCTTTCAATACAACTGAACGTTATAGCTAGCATTTGCGCTGAATTTTCCTGTATTTTGTCACATTTTTGACCAAATCGAGTCGTTATTGCAGAAGAATGGTAAAATTGTATAATGAGATAGATTCAGCCGTTTATTTTGATACGCTTTCAATACAACTGAACGATTTTGCTAGCATTTGCGTTGAATTTGCATGAATCTTGCCACATTTTTGACAAAATTGAGTCGTTATTGCAGAAGAATGGTAAAATTGTATAATGAAATGGACTCAGCCGTTTATTTTGACACGCTTTCAATACAACTGAACGTTATAGCTAGCATTTGCGCTGAATTTTCCTGTATTTTGTCACATTTTTGACCAAATCGAGTCGTTATTGCAGAAGAATGGTAAAATTGTATAATGAGATAGACTCAGCCGTTTATTTTGACACGCTTTCAATACAACTGAACGATTTTGCTAGCATTTGCGTTGAATTTGCATGAATTTTGTCACATTTTTGACAAAATCGAGTCGTTATTGCAGAAGAATGGTAAAATTGTATAATGAGATAGACTCAGCCGTTTATTTTGATACGCTTTCAATACAACTGAACGATTTTGCTAGCATTTGCGTTGAATTTGCATGAATCTTGCCACATTTTTGACAAAATTGAGTCGTTATTGCAGAAGAATGGTAAAATTGTATAATGAAATGGACTCAGCCGTTTATTTTGACACGCTTTCAATACAACTGAACGTTATAGCTAGCATTTGCGCTGAATTTTCCTGTATTTTGTCACATTTTTGACCAAATCGAGTCGTTATTGCAGAAGAATGGTAAAATTGTATAATGAGATAGACTCAGCCGTTTATTTTGACACGCTTTCAATACAACTGAACGATTTTGCTAGCATTTGCGTTGAATTTGCATGAATTTTGTCACATTTTTGACAAAATCGAGTCGTTATTGCAGAAGAATGGTAAAATTGTATAATGAGATAGACTCAGCCGTTTATTTTGACACGCTTTCAATACAACTGAACGTTATAGCTAGAATTTGCGCTGAATTTTCCTGTATTTTGTCACATTTTTGACAAAATCGAGTCGTTATTGCAAAAGAATGGTAAAATTGCATAATAAAATAGACTCAGTCGTTCATTTTGACACGCTTTTCAATTCAACTGAACGATTTTGCTAGCATTTTCATGAATTTTGTCACATTTTTGACAAAATCGAGTCGTTATTGCAGAAGAATGGTAAAATTGTATATTTAGATAGACTCAGCCGTTTATTTTGACACGCATTCAATACAACTGAACGATATTGCTAGCATTTGCGTTGAATTTGCATGAATCTTGCCACATTTTTGACAAAATTGAGTCGTTATTGCAGAAGAATGGTAAAATTGTATAATGAAATGGACTCAGCCGTTTATTTTGACACGCTTTCAATACAACTGAACGTTATAGCTAGCATTTGCGCTGAATTTTCCTGTATTTTGTCACATTTTTGACCAAATCGAGTCGTTATTGCAGAAGAATGGTAAAATTGTATAATGAGATAGACTCAGCCGTTTATTTTGACACGCTTTCAATACAACTGAACGATTTTGCTAGCATTTGCGTTGAATTTGCATGAATTTTGTCACATTTTTGACAAAATCGAGTCGTTATTGCAGAAGAATGGTAAAATTGTATAATGAGATAGACTCAGCCGTTTATTTTGATACGCTTTCAATACAACTGAACGATTTTGCTAGCATTTGCGTTGAATTTGCATGAATCTTGCCACATTTTTGACAAAATTGAGTCGTTATTGCAGAAGAATGGTAAAATTGTATAATGAAATGGACTCAGCCGTTTATTTTGACACGCTTTCAATACAACTGAACGTTATAGCTAGCATTTGCGCTGAATTTTCCTGTATTTTGTCACATTTTTGACCAAATCGAGTCGTTATTGCAGAAGAATGGTAAAATTGTATAATGAGATAGACTCAGCCGTTTATTTTGACACGCTTTCAATACAACTGAACGATTTTGCTAGCATTTGCGTTGAATTTGCATGAATTTTGTCACATTTTTGACAAAATCGAGTCGTTATTGCAGAAGAATGGTAAAATTGTATAATGAGATAGACTCAGCCGTTTATTTTGACACGCTTTCAATACAACTGAACGTTATAGCTAGAATTTGCGCTGAATTTTCCTGTATTTTGTCACATTTTTGACAAAATCGAGTCGTTATTGCAAAAGAATGGTAAAATTGCATAATAAAATAGACTCAGTCGTTCATTTTGACACGCTTTTCAATTCAACTGAACGATTTTGCTAGCATTTTCATGAATTTTGTCACATTTTTGACAAAATCGAGTCGTTATTGCAGAAGAATGGTAAAATTGTATATTTAGATAGACTCAGCCGTTTATTTTGACACGCATTCAATACAACTGAACGATATTGCTAGCATTTGCGTTGAATTTGCATGAATCTTGCCACATTTTTGACAAAATTGAGTCGTTATTGCAGAAGAATGGTAAAATTGTATAATGAGATGGACTCAGCCGTTTATTTTGACACGCTTTCAATACAACTGAACGTTATAGCTAGCATTTGCGCTGAATTTTCCTGTATTTTGTCACATTTTTGACCAAATCGAGTCGTTATTGCAGAAGAATGGTAAAATTGTATAATGAGATAGACTCAGTTGTTTATTTTGACACGCTTTCAATACAACTAAACGATTTTGCTAGCATTTGCGTTGAATTTGCATGAATCTTGCCACATTTTTGACAAAATTGAGTCGTTATTGCAGAAGAATGGTAAAATTGTATAATGAGATGGACTCAGCCGTTTATTTTGACACGCTTTCAATACAACTGAACGTTATAGCTAGCATTTGCGTTGAATTTTCATGAACTTTGTCACATTTTTGACAAAATCGAGCCGTTATTGCAGAAAAATGGTAAAATTGTATATTTAGATAGACTCAGGCGTTTATTTTGACACGCTTTCAATACAACTGAACGATTTTGCTAGCATTTGCGTTGAATTTTCATGAATTTTGTCACATTTTTGACAAAATCGAGTCGTTGTTGCAGAAGAATGGTAAAATTGTATAATGAGATAGACTCAGCCGTTTATTTTAACACGCTTTCAATACAACTGAACGATTTTGCTAGCATTTGCGCTGAATTTTCATGAATTTTATCAAATTTTTGACAAAATCGAGCCGCTATTGCAGAAAAATGGTAAAATTGTATATTTAGATAGACTCAGCCGTTTATTTTGACACGCATTCAATACAACTGAACGTTATAGCTAGCATTTGCGCTGAATTTTCATGAATTTTATCAAATTTTTGACAAAATCGAGCCGTTATTGCAGAAGAATGGTAAAATTGTATAATGAGATAGACTCAGCCGTTTATTTTGACACGCATTCAATACAACTGAACGATATTGCTAGCATTTGCGTTGAATTTTCATGAACTTTGTCACATTTTTGACAAAATCGAGCCGTTATTGCAGAAAAATGGTAAAATTGTATATTTAGATAGACTCAGGCGTTTATTTTGACACGCTTTCAATACAACTGAACGATTTTGCTAGCATTTGCGTTGAATTTTCATGAATTTTGTCACATTTTTGACAAAATCGAGTCGTTATTGCAGAAGAATGGTAAAATTGTATATTTAGATAGACTCAGCCGTTTATTTTGACACGCTTTCAATACAACTGAACGATTTTGCTAGCATTTGCGTTGAATTTGCATGAATTTTGTCACATTTTTGACAAAATCGAGTCGTTGTTGCAGAAGAATGGTAAAATTGTATAATGAGATAGACTCAGCCGTTTATTTTGGCACGCTTTCAATACAACTTAACGTTATAGCTAGCATTTGCGCTGAATTTTCCTGTATTTTGTCACATTTTTGACAAAATCGAGTCGTTATTGCAAAAGAATGGTAAAATTGTATAATAAAATAGACTCAGTCGTTCATTTTGACACGCTTTTCAATTCAACTGAACAATTTTGCTAGCATTTTCATGAATTTTGTCACATTTTTGACAAAATCGAGTCGTTATTGCAGAAGAATGGTAAAATTGTATATTTAGATAGACTCAGCCGTTTATTTTGACACGTATTCAATACAACTGAACGATATTGCTAGCATTTGCGTTGAATTTGCATCAATCTTGCCACATTTTTGACAAAATTCAGTCGTTATTGCAGAAGAATGGTAAAATTGTATAATGAGATGGACTGAGCCGTTTATTTTGACACGCTTTCAATACAACTGAACGTTATAGCTAGCATTTGCGCTGAATTTTCCTGTATTTTGTCACATTTTTGACCAAATCGAGTCGTTATTGCAGAAGAATGGTAAAATTGTATAATGAGATAGACTCAGCCGTTTATTTTGACACGCTTTCAATACAACTGAACGATTTTGCTAGCATTTGCGTTGAATTTGCATGAATTTTGTCACATTTTTGACAAAATCGAGTCGTTATTGCAGAAGAATGGTAAAATTGTATAATGAGATAGACTCAGCCGTTTATTTTGATACGCTTTCAATACAACTGAACGATTTTGCTAGCATTTGCGTTGAATTTGCATGAATCTTGCCACATTTTTGACAAAATTGAGTCGTTATTGCAGAAGAATGGTAAAATTGTATAATGAAATGGACTCAGCCGTTTATTTTGACACGCTTTCAATACAACTGAACGTTATAGCTAGCATTTGCGCTGAATTTTCCTGTATTTTGTCACATTTTTGACCAAATCGAGTCGTTATTGCAGAAGAATGGTAAAATTGTATAATGAGATAGACTCAGCCGTTTATTTTGACACGCATTCAATACAACTGAACGATATTGCTAGCATTTGCGTTGAATTTTCATGAACTTTGTCACATTTTTGACAAAATCGAGCCGTTATTGCAGAAAAATGGTAAAATTGTATATTTAGATAGACTCAGGCGTTTATTTTGACACGCTTTCAATACAACTGAACGATTTTGCTAGCATTTGCGTTGAATTTTCATGAATTTTGTCACATTTTTGACAAAATCGAGTCGTTATTGCAGAAGAATGGTAAAATTGTATATTTAGATAGACTCAGCCGTTTATTTTGACACGCTTTCAATACAACTGAACGATTTTGCTAGCATTTGCGTTGAATTTGCATGAATTTTGTCACATTTTTGACAAAATCGAGTCGTTGTTGCAGAAGAATGGTAAAATTGTATAATGAGATAGACTCAGCCGTTTATTTTGACACGCTTTCAATACAACTGAACGTTATAGCTAGCATTTGCGCTGAATTTTCCTGTATTTTGTCACATTTTTGACAAAATCGAGTCGTTATTGCAAAAGAATGGTAAAATTGTATAATAAAATAGACTCAGTCGTTCATTTTGACACGCTTTTCAATTCAACTGAACAATTTTGCTAGCATTTTCATGAATTTTGTCACATTTTTGACAAAATCGAGTCGTTATTGCAGAAGAATGGTAAAATTGTATATTTAGATAGACTCAGCCGTTTATTTTGACACGCTTTCAATACAACTGAACGATTTTGCTAGCATTTGCGTTGAATTTGCACGAATCTTGCCACATTTTTGACAAAATTGAGTCGTTATTGCAGAAGAATGGTAAAATTGTATAATGAAATGGACTCAGCCGTTTATTTTGACACGCTTTCAATACAACTGAACGTTATAGCTAGCATTTGCGCTGAATTTTCCTGTATTTTGTCACATTTTTGACCAAATCGAGTCGTTATTGCAGAAGAATGGTAAAATTGTATAATGAGATAGACTCAGCCGTTTATTTTGACACGCTTTCAATACAACTGAACGATTTTGCTAGCATTTGCGTTGAATTTGCATGAATTTTGTCACATTTTTGACAAAATCGAGTCGTTATTGCAGAAGAATGGTAAAATTGTATAATGAGATAGACTCAGCCGTTTATTTTGACACGCTTTCAATACAACTGAACGTTATAGCTAGAATTTGCGCTGAATTTTCCTGTATTTTGTCACATTTTTGACAAAATCGAGTCGTTATTGCAAAAGAATGGTAAAATTGCATAATAAAATAGACTCAGTCGTTCATTTTGACACGCTTTTCAATTCAACTGAACGATTTTGCTAGCATTTTCATGAATTTTGTCACATTTTTGACAAAATCGAGTCGTTATTGCAGAAGAATGGTAAAATTGTATATTTAGATAGACTCAGCCGTTTATTTTGACACGCATTCAATACAACTGAACGATATTGCTAGCATTTGCGTTGAATTTGCATGAATCTTGCCACATTTTTGACAAAATTGAGTCGTTATTGCAGAAGAATGGTAAAATTGTATAATGAGATGGACTCAGCCGTTTATTTTGACACGCTTTCAATACAACTGAACGTTATAGCTAGCATTTGCGCTGAATTTTCCTGTATTTTGTCACATTTTTGACCAAATCGAGTCGTTATTGCAGAAGAATGGTAAAATTGTATAATGAGATAGACTCAGCCGTTTATTTTGACACGCTTTCAATACAACTAAACGATTTTGCTAGCATTTGCGTTGAATTTGGATGAATTTTGTCACATTTTTGACAAAATCGAGCCGTTATTGCAGAAAAATGGTAAAATTGTATATTTAGATAGACTCAGCCGTTTATTTTGACACGCTTTCAATACAACTGAACGATTTTGCTAGCATTTGCGTTGAATTTGCATGAATTTTGTCACATTTTTGACAAAATCGAGTCGTTATTGCAGAAGAATGGTAAAATTGTATAATGAGATAGACTCAGCCGTTTATTTTGACACGCATTCAATACAACTGAACGATATTGCTAGCATTTGCGTTGAATTTTCATGAACTTTGTCACATTTTTGACAAAATCGAGCCGTTATTGCAGAAAAATGGTAAAATTGTATATTTAGATAGACTCAGGCGTTTATTTTGACACGCTTTCAATACAACTGAACGATTTTGCTAGCATTTGCGTTGAATTTTCATGAATTTTGTCACATTTTTGACAAAATCGAGTCGTTGTTGCAGAAGAATGGTAAAACTGTATAATGAGATAGACTCAGCCGTTTATTTTAACTCGCTTTCAATACAACTGAACGATTTTGCTAGCATTTGCGCTGAATTTTCATGAATTTTATCAAATTTTTGACAAAATCGAGCCGCTATTGCAGAAAAATGGTAAAATTGTATATTTAGATAGACTCAGCCGTTTATTTTGACACGCTTTCAATACAACTGAACGTTATAGCTAGCATTTGCGCTGAATCTTCATGAATTTTATCAAATTTTTGACAAAATCGAGCCGTTATTGCAGAAAAATGGTAAAATTGTATATTTAGATAGACTCAGCCGTTTATTTTGACACGCTTTCAATACAACTGAACGTTATAGCTAGCATTTGCGCTGAATTTTCCTGTATTTTGTCACATTTTTGACCAAATCGAGTCGTTATTGCAGAAGAATGGTAAAATTGTATAATGAGATAGACTCAGCCGTTTATTTTGACACGCTTTCAATACAACTGAACGATTTTGCTAGCATTTGCGTTGAATTTGCATGAATTTTGTCACATTTTTGACAAAATCGAGTCGTTATTGCAGAAGAATGGTAAAATTGTATAATGAGATAGACTCAGCCGTTTATTTTGACACGCATTCAATACAACTGAACGATATTGCTAGCATTTGCGTTGAATTTTCATGAACTTTGTCACATTTTTGACAAAATCGAGCCGTTATTGCAGAAAAATGGTAAAATTGTATATTTAGATAGACTCAGGCGTTTATTTTGACACGCTTTCAATACAACTGAACGATATTGCTAGCATTTGCGTTGAATTTGCATGAATCTTGCCACATTTTTGACAAAATTGAGTCGTTATTGCAGAAGAATGGTAAAATTGTATAATGAGATGGACTCAGCCGTTTATTTTGACACGCTTTCAATACAACTGAACGTTATAGCTAGCATTTGCGCTGAATTTTCCTGTATTTTGTCACATTTTTGACCAAATCGAGTCGTTATTGCAGAAGAATGGTAAAATTGTATAATGAGATAGACTCAGCCGTTTATTTTGACACGCTTTCAATACAACTAAACGATTTTGCTAGCATTTGCGTTGAATTTGCATGAATTTTGTCACATTTTTGACAAAATCGAGCCGTTATTGCAGAAAAATGGTAAAATTGTATATTTAGATAGACTCAGCCGTTTATTTTGACACGCTTTCAATACAACTGAACGATTTTGCTAGCATTTGCGTTGAATTTGCATGAATTTTGTCACATTTTTGACAAAATCGAGTCGTTATTGCAGAAGAATGGTAAAATTGTATAATGAGATAGACTCAGCCGTTTATTTTGACACGCATTCAATACAACTGAACGATATTGCTAGCATTTGCGTTGAATTTTCATGAACTTTGTCACATTTTTGACAAAATCGAGCCGTTATTGCAGAAAAATGGTAAAATTGTATATTTAGATAGACTCAGGCGTTTATTTTGACACGCTTTCAATACAACTGAACGATTTTGCTAGCATTTGCGTTGAATTTTCATGAATTTTGTCACATTTTTGACAAAATCGAGTCGTTGTTGCAGAAGAATGGTAAAATTGTATAATGAGATAGACTCAGCCGTTTATTTTAACACGCTTTCAATACAACTGAACGATTTTGCTAGCATTTGCGCTGAATTTTCATGAATTTTATCAAATTTTTGACAAAATCGAGCCGCTATTGCAGAAAAATGGTAAAATTGTATATTTAGATAGACTCAGCCGTTTATTTTGACACGCTTTCAATACAACTGAACGTTATAGCTAGCATTTGCGCTGAATCTTCATGAATTTTATCAAATTTTTGACAAAATCGAGCCGTTATTGCAGAAAAATGGTAAAATTGTATATTTAGATAGACTCAGCCGTTTATTTTGACACGCTTTCAATACAACTGAACGTTATAGCTAGCATTTGCGCTGAATTTTCCTGTATTTTGTCACATTTTTGACCAAATCGAGTCGTTATTGCAGAAGAATGGTAAAATTGTATAATGAGATAGACTCAGCCGTTTATTTTGACACGCTTTCAATACAACTGAACGATTTTGCTAGCATTTGCGTTGAATTTGCATGAATTTTGTCACATTTTTGACAAAATCGAGTCGTTATTGCAGAAGAATGGTAAAATTGTATAATGAGATAGACTCAGCCGTTTATTTTGACACGCATTCAATACAACTGAACGATATTGCTAGCATTTGCGTTGAATTTTCATGAACTTTGTCACATTTTTGACAAAATCGAGCCGTTATTGCAGAAAAATGGTAAAATTGTATATTTAGATAGACTCAGGCGTTTATTTTGACACGCTTTCAATACAACTGAACGATTTTGCTAGCATTTGCGTTGAATTTGCATGAATTTTGTCACATTTTTGACAAAATCGAGTCGTTATTGCAGAAGAATGGTAAAATTGTATAATGAGATAGACTCAGCCGTTTATTTTGACACGCATTCAATACAACTGAACGATATTGCTAGCATTTGCGTTGAATTTTCATGAACTTTGTCACATTTTTGACAAAATCGAGCCGTTATTGCAGAAAAATGGTAAAATTGTATATTTAGATAGACTCAGGCGTTTATTTTGACACGCTTTCAATACAACTGAACGATTTTGCTAGCATTTGCGTTGAATTTGCATGAATCTTGCCACATTTTTGACAAAATTGAGTCGTTATTGCAGAAGAATGGTAAAATTGTATAATGAGGTGGACTCAGCCGTTTATTTTGACACGCTTTCAATACAACTGAACGTTATAGCTAGCATTTGCGCTAAATTTTCCTGTATTTTGTCACATTTTTGACCAAATCGAGTCGTTATTGCAGAAGAATGGTAAAATTGTATAATGAGATAGACTCAGCCGTTTATTTTGACACGCTTTCAATACAACTAAACGATTTTGCTAGCATTTGCGTTGAATTTGCATGAATTTTGTCACATTTTTGACAAAATCGAGTCGTTATTGCAGAAGAATGGTAAAATTGTATAATGAGATAGACTCAGCCGTTTATTTTGATACGCTTTCAATACAACTGAACGATTTTGCTAGCATTTGCGTTGAATTTGCATGAATCTTGCCACATTTTTGACAAAATTGAGTCGTTATTGCAGAAGAATGGTAAAATTGTATAATGAAATGGACTCAGCCGTTTATTTTGACACGCTTTCAATACAACTGAACGTTATAGCTAGCATTTGCGCTGAATTTTCCTGTATTTTGTCACATTTTTGACCAAATCGAGTCGTTATTGCAGAAGAATGGTAAAATTGTATAATGAGATAGACTCAGCCGTTTATTTTGACACGCTTTCAATACAACTAAACGATTTTGCTAGCATTTGCGTTGAATTTGCATGAATTTTGTCACATTTTTGACAAAATCGAGTCGTTATTGCAGAAGAATGGTAAAATTGTATAATGAGATAGACTCAGCCGTTTATTTTGATACGCTTTCAATACAACTGAACGATTTTGCTAGCATTTGCGTTGAATTTGCATGAATCTTGCCACATTTTTGACAAAATTGAGTCGTTATTGCAGAAGAATGGTAAAATTGTATAATGAAATGGACTCAGCCGTTTATTTTGACACGCTTTCAATACAACTGAACGTTATAGCTAGCATTTGCGCTGAATTTTCCTGTATTTTGTCACATTTTTGACCAAATCGAGTCGTTATTGCAGAAGAATGGTAAAATTGTATAATGAGATAGACTCAGCCGTTTATTTTGACACGCTTTCAATACAACTGAACGATTTTGCTAGCATTTGCGTTGAATTTGCATGAATTTTGTCACATTTTTGACAAAATCGAGTCGTTATTGCAGAAGAATGGTAAAATTGTATAATGAGACAGACTCAGCCGTTTATTTTGATACGCTTTCAATACAACTGAACGATTTTGCTAGCATTTGCGTTGAATTTGCATGAATCTTGCCACATTTTTGACAAAATTGAGTCGTTATTGCAGAAGAATGGTAAAATTGTATAATGAAATGGACTCAGCCGTTTATTTTGACACGCTTTCAATACAACTGAACGTTATAGCTAGCATTTGCGCTGAATTTTCCTGTATTTTGTCACATTTTTGACCAAATCGAGTCGTTATTGCAGAAGAATGGTAAAATTGTATAATGAGATAGACTCAGCCGTTGATTTTGACACGCTTTCAATACAACTGAACGATTTTGCTAGCATTTGCGTTGAATTTGCATGAATTTTGTCACATTTTTGACAAAATCGAGTCGTTATTGCAAAAGAATGGTAAAATTGTATAATAAAATAGACTCAGTCGTTCATTTTGACACGCTTTTCAATTCAACTGAACAATTTTGCTAGCAGTTTCATGAATTTTGTCACATTTTTGACAAAATCGAGTCGTTATTGCAGAAGAATGGTCAAATTGTATATTTAGATAGACTCAGCCGTTTATTTTGACACGCATTCAATACAACTGAACGATATTGCTAGCATTTGCGTTGAATTTGCATGAATCTTGCCACATTTTTGACAAAATTGAGTCGTTATTGCAGAAGAATGGTAAAATTGTATAATGAGGTGGACTCAGCCGTTTATTTTGACACGCTTTCAATACAACTGAACGTAATAGCTAGCATTTGCGCTGAATTTTCCTGTATTTTGTCACATTTTTGACCAAATCGAGTCGTTATTGCAGAAGAATGGTAAAATTGTATAATGAGATAGATTCAGCCGTTTATTTTGATACGCTTTCAATACAACTGAACGATTTTGCTAGCATTTGCGTTGAATTTGCATGAATCTTGCCACATTTTTGACAAAATTGAGTCGTTATTGCAGAAGAATGGTAAAATTGTATAATGAAATGGACTCAGCCGTTTATTTTGACACGCTTTCAATACAACTGAACGTTATAGCTAGCATTTGCGCTGAATTTTCCTGTATTTTGTCACATTTTTGACCAAATCGAGTCGTTATTGCAGAAGAATGGTAAAATTGTATAATGAGATAGACTCAGCCGTTTATTTTGACACGCTTTCAATACAACTGAACGATTTTGCTAGCATTTGCGTTGAATTTGCATGAATTTTGTCACATTTTTGACAAAATCGAGTCGTTATTGCAGAAGAATGGTAAAATTGTATAATGAGATAGACTCAGCCGTTTATTTTGATACGCTTTCAATACAACTGAACGATTTTGCTAGCATTTGCGTTGAATTTGCATGAATCTTGCCACATTTTTGACAAAATTGAGTCGTTATTGCAGAAGAATGGTAAAATTGTATAATGAAATGGACTCAGCCGTTTATTTTGACACGCTTTCAATACAACTGAACGTTATAGCTAGCATTTGCGCTGAATTTTCCTGTATTTTGTCACATTTTTGACCAAATCGAGTCGTTATTGCAGAAGAATGGTAAAATTGTATAATGAGATAGACTCAGCCGTTTATTTTGACACGCTTTCAATACAACTGAACGATTTTGCTAGCATTTGCGTTGAATTTGCATGAATTTTGTCACATTTTTGACAAAATCGAGTCGTTATTGCAGAAGAATGGTAAAATTGTATAATGAGATAGACTCAGCCGTTTATTTTGACACGCTTTCAATACAACTGAACGTTATAGCTAGAATTTGCGCTGAATTTTCCTGTATTTTGTCACATTTTTGACAAAATCGAGTCGTTATTGCAAAAGAATGGTAAAATTGCATAATAAAATAGACTCAGTCGTTCATTTTGACACGCTTTTCAATTCAACTGAACGATTTTGCTAGCATTTTCATGAATTTTGTCACATTTTTGACAAAATCGAGTCGTTATTGCAGAAGAATGGTAAAATTGTATATTTAGATAGACTCAGCCGTTTATTTTGACACGCATTCAATACAACTGAACGATATTGCTAGCATTTGCGTTGAATTTGCATGAATCTTGCCACATTTTTGACAAAATTGAGTCGTTATTGCAGAAGAATGGTAAAATTGTATAATGAGATGGACTCAGCCGTTCATTTTGACACGCTTTCAATACAACTGAACGTTATAGCTAGCATTTGCGCTGAATTTTCCTGTATTTTGTCACATTTTTGACCAAATCGAGTCGTTATTGCAGAAGAATGGTAAAATTGTATAATGAGATAGACTCAGCCGTTTATTTTGACACGCTTTCAATACAACTAAACGATTTTGCTAGCATTTGCGTTGAATTTGCATGAATTTTGTCACATTTTTGACAAAATCGAGCCGTTATTGCAGAAAAATGGTAAAATTGTATATTTAGATAGACTCAGCCGTTTATTTTGACACGCTTTCAATACAACTGAACGATTTTGCTAGCATTTGCGTTGAATTTGCATGAATTTTGTCACATTTTTGACAAAATCGAGTCGTTATTGCAGAAGAATGGTAAAATTGTATAGTGAGATAGACTCAGCCGTTTATTTTGACACGCATTCAATACAACTGAACGATATTGCTAGCATTTGCGTTGAATTTTCATGAACTTTGTCACATTTTTGACAAAATCGAGCCGTTATTGCAGAAAAATGGTAAAATTGTATATTTAGATAGACTCAGGCGTTTATTTTGACACGCTTTCAATACAACTGAACGATTTTGCTAGCATTTGCGTTGAATTTTCATGAATTTTGTCACATTTTTGACAAAATCGAGTCGTTGTTGCAGAAGAATGGTAAAATTGTATAATGAGATAGACTCAGCCGTTTATTTTAACACGCTTTCAATACAACTGAACGATTTTGCTAGCATTTGCGCTGAATTTTCATGAATTTTATCAAATTTTTGACAAAATCGAGCCGCTATTGCAGAAAAATGGTAAAATTGTATATTTAGATAGACTCAGCCGTTTATTTTGACACGCTTTCAATACAACTGAACGTTATAGCTAGCATTTGCGCTGAATTTTCATGAATTTTATCAAATTTTTGACAAAATCGAGCCGTTATTGCAGAAAAATGGTAAAATTGTATATTTAGATAGACTCAGCCGTTTATTTTGACACGCTTTCAATACAACTGAACGTTATAGCTAGCATTTGCGCTGAATTTTCCTGTATTTTGTCACATTTTTGACCAAATCGAGTCGTTATTGCAGAAGAATGGTAAAATTGTATAATGAGATAGACTCAGCCGTTTATTTTGACACGCTTTCAATACAACTGAACGATTTTGCTAGCATTTGCGTTGAATTTTCATGAACTTTGTCACATTTTTGACAAAATCGAGCCGTTATTGCAGAAAAATGGTAAAATTGTATATTTAGATAGACTCAGGCGTTTATTTTGACACGCTTTCAATACAACTGAACGATTTTGCTAGCATTTGCGTTGAATTTGCATGAATTTTGTCACATTTTTTGACAAAATCGAGTCGTTATTGCAGAAGAATGGTAAAATTGTATAATGAGATAGACTCAGCCGTTTATTTTGACACGCATTCAATACAACTGAACGATATTGCTAGCATTTGCGTTGAATTTTCATGAACTTTGTCACATTTTTGACAAAATCGAGCCGTTATTGCAGAAAAATGGTAAAATTGTATATTTAGATAGACTCAGGCGTTTATTTTGACACGCTTTCAATACAACTGAACGATTTTGCTAGCATTTGCGTTGAATTTTCATGAATTTTGTCACATTTTTGACAAAATCGAGTCGTTGTTGCAGAAGAATGGTAAAATTGTATAATGAGATAGACTCAGCCGTTTATTTTAACACGCTTTCAATACAACTGAACGATTTTGCTAGCATTTGCGCTGAATTTTCATGAATCTTATCAAATTTTTGACAAAATCGAGCCGCTATTGCAGAAAAATGGTAAAATTGTATATTTAGATAGACTCAGCCGTTTATTTTGACACGCTTTCAATACAACTGAACGATTTTGCTAGCATTTGCGTTGAATTTGCATGAATTTTGTCACATTTTTGACAAAATCGAGTCGTTGTTGCAGAAGAATGGTAAAATTGTATAATGAGATAGACTCAGTCGTTCATTTTGACACGCTTTTCAATTCAACTGAACAATTTTGCTAGCATTTTCATGAATTTTGTCACATTTTTGACAAAATCGAGTCGTTATTGCAGAAGAATGGTAAAATTGTATATTTAGATAGACTCAGCCGTTTATTTTGACACGTATTCAATACAACTGAACGATATTGCTAGCATTTGCGTTGAATTTGCATCAATCTTGCCACATTTTTGACAAAATTGAGTCGTTATTGCAGAAGAATGGTAAAATTGTATAATGAGATGGACTGAGCCGTTTATTTTGACACGCTTTCAATACAACTGAACGTTATAGCTAGCATTTGCGCTGAATTTTCCTGTATTTTGTCACATTTTTGACCAAATCGAGTCGTTATTGCAGAAGAATGGTAAAATTGTATAATGAGATAGACTCAGCCGTTTATTTTGACACGCTTTCAATACAACTGAACGATTTTGCTAGCATTTGCGTTGAATTTGCATGAATTTTGTCACATTTTTGACAAAATCGAGTCGTTATTGCAGAAGAATGGTAAAATTGTATAATGAGATAGACTCAGCCGTTTATTTTGATACGCTTTCAATACAACTGAACGATTTTGCTAGCATTTGCGTTGAATTTGCATGAATCTTGCCACATTTTTGACAAAATTGAGTCGTTATTGCAGAAGAATGGTAAAATTGTATAATGAAATGGACTCAGCCGTTTATTTTGACACGCTTTCAATACAACTGAACGTTATAGCTAGCATTTGCGCTGAATTTTCCTGTATTTTGTCACATTTTTGACCAAATCGAGTCGTTATTGCAGAAGAATGGTAAAATTGTATAATGAGATAGACTCAGCCGTTTATTTTGACACGCTTTCAATACAACTGAACGATTTTGCTAGCATTTGCGTTGAATTTGCATGAATTTTGTCACATTTTTGACAAAATCGAGTCGTTATTGCAGAAGAATGGTAAAATTGTATAATGAGATAGACTCAGCCGTTTATTTTGACACGCTTTCAATACAACTGAACGTTATAGCTAGAATTTGCGCTGAATTTTCCTGTATTTTGTCACATTTTTGACAAAATCGAGTCGTTATTGCAAAAGAATGGTAAAATTGCATAATAAAATAGACTCAGTCGTTCATTTTGACACGCTTTTCAATTCAACTGAACGATTTTGCTAGCATTTTCATGAATTTTGTCACATTTTTGACAAAATCGAGTCGTTATTGCAGAAGAATGGTAAAATTGTATATTTAGATAGACTCAGCCGTTTATTTTGACACGCATTCAATACAACTGAACGATATTGCTAGCATTTGCGTTGAATTTGCATGAATCTTGCCACATTTTTGACAAAATTGAGTCGTTATTGCAGAAGAATGGTAAAATTGTATAATGAGATGGACTCAGCCGTTTATTTTGACACGCTTTCAATACAACTGAACGTTATAGCTAGCATTTGCGCTGAATTTTCCTGTATTTTGTCACATTTTTGACCAAATCGAGTCGTTATTGCAGAAGAATGGTAAAATTGTATAATGAGATAGACTCAGCCGTTTATTTTGACACGCTTTCAATACAACTGAACGTTATAGCTAGAATTTGCGCTGAATTTTCCTGTATTTTGTCACATTTTTGACAAAATCGAGTCGTTATTGCAAAAGAATGGTAAAATTGCATAATGAGATAGACTCAGTCGTTCATTTTGACACGCTTTTCAATTCAACTGAACAATTTTGCTAGCATTTTCATGAATTTTGTCACATTTTTGACAAAATCGAGTCGTTATTGCAGAAGAATGGTAAAATTGTATATTTAGATAGACTCAGCCGTTTATTTTGACACGCATTCAATACAACTGAACGATATTGCTAGCATTTGCGTTGAATTTGCATGAATCTTGCCACATTTTTGACAAAATTGAGTCGTTATTGCAGAAGAATGGTAAAATTGTATAATGAGATGGACTCAGCCGTTTATTTTGACACGCTTTCAATACAACTGAACGTTATAGCTAGCATTTGCGCTGAATTTTCCTGTATTTTGTCACATTTTTGACCAAATCGAGTCGTTATTGCAGAAGAATGGTAAAATTGTATAATGAGATAGACTCAGCCGTTTATTTTGACACGCTTTCAATACAACTAAACGATTTTGCTAGCATTTGCGTTGAATTTGCATGAATTTTGTCACATTTTTGACAAAATCGAGCCGTTATTGCAGAAAAATGGTAAAATTGTATATTTAGATAGACTCAGCCGTTTATTTTGACACGCTTTCAATACAACTGAACGATTTTGCTAGCATTTGCGTTGAATTTGCATGAATTTTGTCACATTTTTGACAAAATCGAGTCGTTATTGCAGAAGAATGGTAAAATTGTATAATGAGATAGACTCAGCCGTTTATTTTGACACGCATTCAATACAACTGAACGATATTGCTAGCATTTGCGTTGAATTTTCATGAACTTTGTCACATTTTTGACAAAATCGAGCCGTTATTGCAGAAAAATGGTAAAATTGTATATTTAGATAGACTCAGGCGTTTATTTTGACACGCTTTCAATACAACTGAACGATTTTGCTAGCATTTGCGTTGAATTTTCATGAATTTTGTCACATTTTTGACAAAATCGAGTCGTTGTTGCAGAAGAATGGTAAAATTGTATAATGAGATAGACTCAGCCGTTTATTTTAACTCGCTTTCAATACAACTGAACGATTTTGCTAGCATTTGCGCTGAATTTTCATGAATTTTATCAAATTTTTGACAAAATCGAGCCGCTATTGCAGAAAAATGGTAAAATTGTATATTTAGATAGACTCAGCCGTTTATTTTGACACGCTTTCAATACAACTGAACGTTATAGCTAGCATTTGCGCTGAATCTTCATGAATTTTATCAAATTTTTGACAAAATCGAGCCGTTATTGCAGAAAAATGGTAAAATTGTATATTTAGATAGACTCAGCCGTTTATTTTGACACGCTTTCAATACAACTGAACGTTATAGCTAGCATTTGCGCTGAATTTTCCTGTATTTTGTCACATTTTTGACCAAATCGAGTCGTTATTGCAGAAGAATGGTAAAATTGTATAATGAGATAGACTCAGCCGTTTATTTTGACACGCTTTCAATACAACTGAACGATTTTGCTAGCATTTGCGTTGAATTTGCATGAATTTTGTCACATTTTTGACAAAATCGAGTCGTTATTGCAGAAGAATGGTAAAATTGTATAATGAGATAGACTCAGCCGTTTATTTTGACACGCATTCAATACAACTGAACGATATTGCTAGCATTTGCGTTGAATTTTCATGAACTTTGTCACATTTTTGACAAAATCGAGCCGTTATTGCAGAAAAATGGTAAAATTGTATATTTAGATAGACTCAGGCGTTTATTTTGACACGCTTTCAATACAACTGAACGATATTGCTAGCATTTGCGTTGAATTTGCATGAATCTTGCCACATTTTTGACAAAATTGAGTCGTTATTGCAGAAGAATGGTAAAATTGTATAATGAGATGGACTCAGCCGTTTATTTTGACACGCTTTCAATACAACTGAACGTTATAGCTAGCATTTGCGCTGAATTTTCCTGTATTTTGTCACATTTTTGACCAAATCGAGTCGTTATTGCAGAAGAATGGTAAAATTGTATATTTAGATAGACTCAGGCGTTTATTTTGACACGCTTTCAATACAACTGAACGATTTTGCTAGCATTTGCGTTGAATTTTCATGAATTTTGTCACATTTTTGACAAAATCGAGTCGTTATTGCAGAAGAATGGTAAAATTGTATATTTAGATAGACTCAGCCGTTTATTTTGACACGCTTTCAATACAACTGAACGATTTTGCTAGCATTTGCGTTGAATTTGCATGAATTTTGTCACATTTTTGACAAAATCGAGTCGTTGTTGCAGAAGAATGGTAAAATTGTATAATGAGATAGACTCAGCCGTTTATTTTGACACGCTTTCAATACAACTGAACGTTATAGCTAGCATTTGCGCTGAATTTTCCTGTATTTTGTCACATTTTTGACAAAATCGAGTCGTTATTGCAAAAGAATGGTAAAATTGTATAATAAAATAGACTCAGTCGTTCATTTTGACACGCTTTTCAATTCAACTGAACAATTTTGCTATCATTTTCATGAATTTTGTCACATTTTTGACAAAATCGAGTCGTTATTGCAGAAGAATGGTAAAATTGTATATTTAGATAGACTCAGCCGTTTATTTTGACACGTATTCAATACAACTGAACGATATTGCTAGCATTTGCGTTGAATTTGCATCAATCTTGCCACATTTTTGACAAAATTGAGTCGTTATTGCAGAAGAATGGTAAAATTGTATAATGAGATGGACTGAGCCGTTTATTTTGACACGCTTTCAATACAACTGAACGTTATAGCTAGCATTTGCGCTGAATTTTCCTGTATTTTGTCACATTTTTGACCAAATCGAGTCGTTATTGCAGAAGAATGGTAAAATTGTATAATGAGATAGACTCAGTCGTTTATTTTGACACGCTTTCAATACAACTAAACGATTTTGCTAGCATTTGCGTTGAATTTGAATGAATTTTGTCACATTTTTGACAAAATCGAGTCATTATTGCAGAAGAATGGTAAAATTGAACAATGAGATAGACTCAGCCGTTTATTTTGACACGCTTTCAATACAACTGAACGATTTTGCTAGCATTTGCGTTGAATTTGCATGAATCTTGCCACATTTTTGACAAAATTGAGTCGTTATTGCAGAAGAATGGTAAAATTGTATAATGAAATGGACTCAGCCGTTTATTTTGACACGCATTCAATACAACTGAACGATTTTGCTAGCATTTGCGTTGAATTTTCATGAATTTTGTCACATTTTTGACAAAATCGAGTCGTTGTTGCAGAAGAATGGTAAAATTGTATAATGAGATAGACTCAGCCGTTTATTTTAACTCGCTTTCAATACAACTGAACGATTTTGCTAGCATTTGCGCTGAATTTTCATGAATTTTATCAAATTTTTGACAAAATCGAGCCGCTATTGCAGAAAAATGGTAAAATTGTATATTTAGATAGACTCAGGCGTTTATTTTGACACGCTTTCAATACAACTGAACGATTTTGCTAGCATTTGCGTTGAATTTTCATGAATTTTGTCACATTTTTGACAAAATCGAGTCGTTGTTGCAGAAGAATGGTAAAATTGTATAATGAGATAGACTCAGCCGTTTATTTTAACTCGCTTTCAATACAACTGAACGATTTTGCTAGCATTTGCGCTGAATTTTCATGAATTTTATCAAATTTTTGACAAAATCGAGCCGCTATTGCAGAAAAATGGTAAAATTGTATATTTAGATAGACTCAGCCGTTTATTTTGACACGCTTTCAATACAACTGAACGTTATAGCTAGCATTTGCGCTGAATCTTCATGAATTTTATCAAATTTTTGACAAAATCGAGCCGTTATTGCAGAAAAATGGTAAAATTGTATATTTAGATAGACTCAGCCGTTTATTTTGACACGCTTTCAATACAACTGAACGTTATAGCTAGCATTTGCGCTGAATTTTCCTGTATTTTGTCACATTTTTGACCAAATCGAGTCGTTATTGCAGAAGAATGGTAAAATTGTATAATGAGATAGACTCAGCCGTTTATTTTGACACGCTTTCAATACAACTGAACGATTTTGCTAGCATTTGCGTTGAATTTGCATGAATTTTGTCACATTTTTGACAAAATCGAGTCGTTATTGCAGAAGAATGGTAAAATTGTATAATGAGATAGACTCAGCCGTTTATTTTGACACGCATTCAATACAACTGAACGATATTGCTAGCATTTGCGTTGAATTTTCATGAACTTTGTCACATTTTTGACAAAATCGAGCCGTTATTGCAGAAAAATGGTAAAATTGTATATTTAGATAGACTCAGGCGTTTATTTTGACACGCTTTCAATACAACTGAACGATATTGCTAGCATTTGCGTTGAATTTGCATGAATCTTGCCACATTTTTGACAAAATTGAGTCGTTATTGCAGAAGAATGGTAAAATTGTATAATGAGATGGACTCAGCCGTTTATTTTGACACGCTTTCAATACAACTGAACGTTATAGCTAGCATTTGCGCTGAATTTTCCTGTATTTTGTCACATTTTTGACCAAATCGAGTCGTTATTGCAGAAGAATGGTAAAATTGTATATTTAGATAGACTCAGGCGTTTATTTTGACACGCTTTCAATACAACTGAACGATTTTGCTAGCATTTGCGTTGAATTTTCATGAATTTTGTCACATTTTTGACAAAATCGAGTCGTTATTGCAGAAGAATGGTAAAATTGTATATTTAGATAGACTCAGCCGTTTATTTTGACACGCTTTCAATACAACTGAACGATTTTGCTAGCATTTGCGTTGAATTTGCATGAATTTTGTCACATTTTTGACAAAATCGAGTCGTTGTTGCAGAAGAATGGTAAAATTGTATAATGAGATAGACTCAGCCGTTTATTTTGACACGCTTTCAATACAACTGAACGTTATAGCTAGCATTTGCGCTGAATTTTCCTGTATTTTGTCACATTTTTGACAAAATCGAGTCGTTATTGCAAAAGAATGGTAAAATTGTATAATAAAATAGACTCAGTCGTTCATTTTGACACGCTTTTCAATTCAACTGAACAATTTTGCTATCATTTTCATGAATTTTGTCACATTTTTGACAAAATCGAGTCGTTATTGCAGAAGAATGGTAAAATTGTATATTTAGATAGACTCAGCCGTTTATTTTGACACGTATTCAATACAACTGAACGATATTGCTAGCATTTGCGTTGAATTTGCATCAATCTTGCCACATTTTTGACAAAATTGAGTCGTTATTGCAGAAGAATGGTAAAATTGTATAATGAGATGGACTGAGCCGTTTATTTTGACACGCTTTCAATACAACTGAACGTTATAGCTAGCATTTGCGCTGAATTTTCCTGTATTTTGTCACATTTTTGACCAAATCGAGTCGTTATTGCAGAAGAATGGTAAAATTGTATAATGAGATAGACTCAGTCGTTTATTTTGACACGCTTTCAATACAACTAAACGATTTTGCTAGCATTTGCGTTGAATTTGAATGAATTTTGTCACATTTTTGACAAAATCGAGTCATTATTGCAGAAGAATGGTAAAATTGAACAATGAGATAGACTCAGCCGTTTATTTTGACACGCTTTCAATACAACTGAACGATTTTGCTAGCATTTGCGTTGAATTTGCATGAATCTTGCCACATTTTTGACAAAATTGAGTCGTTATTGCAGAAGAATGGTAAAATTGTATAATGAAATGGACTCAGCCGTTTATTTTGACACGCATTCAATACAACTGAACGATTTTGCTAGCATTTGCGTTGAATTTTCATGAATTTTGTCACATTTTTGACAAAATCGAGTCGTTGTTGCAGAAGAATGGTAAAATTGTATAATGAGATAGACTCAGCCGTTTATTTTAACACGCTTTCAATACAACTGAACGATTTTGCTAGCATTTGCGCTGAATTTTCATGAATTTTATCAAATTTTTGACAAAATCGAGCCGCTATTGCAGAAAAATGGTAAAATTGTATATTTAGATAGACTCAGCCGTTTATTTTGACACGCTTTCAATACAACTGAACGTTATAGCTAGCATTTGCGCTGAATCTTCATGAATTTTATCAAATTTTTGACAAAATCGAGCCGTTATTGCAGAAAAATGGTAAAATTGTATATTTAGATAGACTCAGCCGTTTATTTTGACACGCTTTCAATACAACTGAACGTTATAGCTAGCACTTGCGCTGAATTTTCCTGTATTTTGTCACATTTTTGACCAAATCGAGTCGTTATTGCAGAAGAATGGTAAAATTGTATAATGAGATAGACTCAGCCGTTTATTTTGACACGCTTTCAATACAACTGAACGATTTTGCTAGCATTTGCGTTGAATTTGCATGAATTTTGTCACATTTTTGACAAAATCGAGTCGTTATTGCAGAAGAATGGTAAAATTGTATAATGAGATAGACTCAGCCGTTTATTTTGACACGCATTCAATACAACTGAACGATATTGCTAGCATTTGCGTTGAATTTTCATGAACTTTGTCACATTTTTGACAAAATCGAGCCGTTATTGCAGAAAAATGGTAAAATTGTATATTTAGATAGACTCAGGCGTTTATTTTGACACGCTTTCAATACAACTGAACGATTTTGCTAGCATTTGCGTTGAATTTGCATGAATTTTGTCACATTTTTGACAAAATCGAGTCGTTATTGCAGAAGAATGGTAAAATTGTATAATGAGATAGACTCAGCCGTTTATTTTGACACGCATTCAATACAACTGAACGATATTGCTAGCATTTGCGTTGAATTTTCATGAACTTTGTCACATTTTTGACAAAATCGAGCCGTTATTGCAGAAAAATGGTAAAATTGTATATTTAGATAGACTCAGGCGTTTATTTTGACACGCTTTCAATACAACTGAACGATTTTGCTAGCATTTGCGTTGAATTATCATGAATTTTGTCACATTTTTGACAAAATCGAGTCGTTGTTGCAGAAGAATGGTAAAATTGTATAATGAGATAGACTCAGCCGTTTATTTTAACACGCTTTCAATACAACTGAACGATTTTGCTAGCATTTGCGCTGAATTTTCATGAATTTTATCAAATTTTTGACAAAATCGAGCCGCTATTGCAGAAAAATGGTAAAATTGTATATTTAGATAGACTCAGCCGTTTATTTTGACACGCATTCAATACAACTGAACGTTATAGCTAGCATTTGCGCTGAATTTTCATGAATTTTATCAAATTTTTGACAAAATCGAGCCGTTATTGCAGAAGAATGGTAAAATTGTATAATGAGATAGACTCAGCCGTTTATTTTGACACGCATTCAATACAACTGAACGATATTGCTAGCATTTGCGTTGAATTTTCATGAACTTTGTCACATTTTTGACAAAATCGAGCCGTTATTGCAGAAAAATGGTAAAATTGTATATTTAGATAGACTCAGGCGTTTATTTTGACACGCTTTCAATACAACTGAACGATTTTGCTAGCATTTGCGTTGAATTTTCATGAATTTTGTCACATTTTTGACAAAATCGAGTCGTTATTGCAGAAGAATGGTAAAATTGTATATTTAGATAGACTCAGCCGTTTATTTTGACACGCTTTCAATACAACTGAACGATTTTGCTAGCATTTGCGTTGAATTTGCATGAATTTTGTCACATTTTTGACAAAATCGAGTCGTTGTTGCAGAAGAATGGTAAAATTGTATAATGAGATAGACTCAGCCGTTTATTTTGACACGCTTTCAATACAACTGAACGTTATAGCTAGCATTTGCGCTGAATTTTCCTGTATTTTGTCACATTTTTGACAAAATCGAGTCGTTATTGCAAAAGAATGGTAAAATTGTATAATAAAATAGACTCAGTCGTTCATTTTGACACGCTTTTCAATTCAACTGAACAATTTTGCTAGCATTTTCATGAATTTTGTCACATTTTTGACAAAATCGAGTCGTTATTGCAGAAGAATGGTAAAATTGTATATTTAGATAGACTCAGCCGTTTATTTTGACACGTATTCAATACAACTGAACGATATTGCTAGCATTTGCGTTGAATTTGCATCAATCTTGCCACATTTTTGACAAAATTGAGTCGTTATTGCAGAAGAATGGTAAAATTGTATAATGAGATGGACTGAGCCGTTTATTTTGACACGCTTTCAATACAACTGAACGTTATAGCTAGCATTTGCGCTGAATTTTCCTGTATTTTGTCACATTTTTGACCAAATCGAGTCGTTATTGCAGAAGAATGGTAAAATTGTATAATGAGATAGACTCAGCCGTTTATTTTGACACGCTTTCAATACAACTAAACGATTTTGCTAGCATTTGCGTTGAATTTGAATGAATTTTGTCACATTTTTGACAAAATCGAGTCGTTATTGCAGAAGAATGGTAAAATTGTACAATGAGATAGACTCAGCCGTTTATTTTAACACGCTTTCAATACAACTGAACGATTTTGCTAGCATTTGCGTTGAATTTGCATGAATCTTGCCACATTTTTGACAAAATTGAGTCGTTATTGCAGAAGAATGGTAAAATTGTATAATGAAATGGACTCAGCCGTTTATTTTGACACGCTTTCAATACAACTGAACGATATTGCTAGCATTTGCGTTGAATTTGCATCAATCTTGCCACATTTTTGACAAAATTGAGTCGTTATTGCAGAAGAATGGTAAAATTGTATAATGAGATGGACTGAGCCGTTTATTTTGACACGCTTTCAATACAACTGAACGATTTTGCTAGCATTTGCGTTGAATTTGCATGAATCTTGCCACATTTTTGACAAAATTGAGTCGTTATTGCAGAAGAATGGTAAAATTGTATAATGAAATGGACTCAGCCGTTTATTTTGACACGCTTTCAATACAACTGAACGTTATAGCTAGCATTTGCGCTGAATTTTCATGAATTTTGTCACATTTTTGACAAAATCGAGTCGTTATTGCAGAAGAATGGTAAAATTGTATATTTAGATAGACTCAGCCGTTTATTTTGACACGCTTTCAATACAACTGAACGATTTTGCTAGCATTTGCGTTGAATTTGCATGAATTTTGTCACATTTTTGACAAAATCGAGTCGTTGTTGCAGAAGAATGGTAAAATTGTATAATGAGATAGACTCAGCCGTTTATTTTGACACGCTTTCAATACAACTGAACGTTATAGCTAGCATTTGCGCTGAATTTTCCTGTATTTTGTCACATTTTTGACAAAATCGAGTCGTTATTGCAAAAGAATGGTAAAATTGTATAATAAAATAGACTCAGTCGTTCATTTTGACACGCTTTTCAATTCAACTGAACAATTTTGCTAGCATTTTCATGAATTTTGTCACATTTTTGACAAAATCGAGTCGTTATTGCAGAAGAATGGTAAAATTGTATATTTAGATAGACTCAGCCGTTTATTTTGACACGTATTCAATACAACTGAACGATATTGCTAGCATTTGCGTTGAATTTGCATCAATCTTGCCACATTTTTGACAAAATTGAGTCGTTATTGCAGAAGAATGGTAAAATTGTATAATGAGATGGACTGAGCCGTTTATTTTGACACGCTTTCAATACAACTGAACGTTATAGCTAGCATTTGCGCTGAATTTTCCTGTATTTTGTCACATTTTTGACCAAATCGAGTCGTTATTGCAGAAGAATGGTAAAATTGTATAATGAGATAGACTCAGCCGTTTATTTTGACACGCTTTCAATACAACTAAACGATTTTGCTAGCATTTGCGTTGAATTTGAATGAATTTTGTCACATTTTTGACAAAATCGAGTCGTTATTGCAGAAGAATGGTAAAATTGTACAATGAGATAGACTCAGCCGTTTATTTTAACACGCTTTCAATACAACTGAACGATTTTGCTAGCATTTGCGTTGAATTTGCATGAATCTTGCCACATTTTTGACAAAATTGAGTCGTTATTGCAGAAGAATGGTAAAATTGTATAATGAAATGGACTCAGCCGTTTATTTTGACACGCATTCAATACAACTGAACGATATTGCTAGCATTTGCGTTGAATTTGCATCAATCTTGCCACATTTTTGACAAAATTGAGTCGTTATTGCAGAAGAATGGTAAAATTGTATAATGAGATGGACTGAGCCGTTTATTTTGACACGTTTTCAATACAACTGAACGTTATAGCTAGCATTTGCGCTGAATTTTCCTGTATTTTGTCACATTTTTGACCAAATCGAGTCGTTATTGCAGAAGAATGGTAAAATTGTATAATGAGATAGACTCAGCCGTTTATTTTGACACGCTTTCAATACAACTAAACGATTTTGCTAGCATTTGCGTTGAATTTGAATGAATTTTGTCACATTTTTGACAAAATCGAGTCGTTATTGCAGAAGAATGGTAAAATTGTACAATGAGATAGACTCAGCCGTTTATTTTAACACGCTTTCAATACAACTGAACGATTTTGCTAGCATTTGCGTTGAATTTGCATGAATCTTGCCACATTTTTGACAAAATTGAGTCGTTATTGCAGAAGAATGGTAAAATTGTATAATGAAATGGACTCAGCCGTTTATTTTGACACGCTTTCAATACAACTGAACGTTATAGCTAGCATTTGCGCTGAATTTTCCTGTATTTTGTCACATTTTTGACCAAATCGAGTCGTTATTGCAGAAGAATGGTAAAATTGTATAATGAGATAGACTCAGCCGTTTATTTTGACACGCTTTCAATACAACTGAACGATTTTGCTAGCATTTGCGTTGAATTTGCATGAATTTTGTCACATTTTTGACAAAATCGAGTCGTTATTGCAGAAGAATGGTAAAATTGTATAATGAGATAGACTCAGCCGTTTATTTTGACACGCTTTCAATACAACTGAACGTTATAGCTAGAATTTGCGCTGAATTTTCCTGTATTTTGTCACATTTTTGACAAAATCGAGTCGTTATTGCAAAAGAATGGTAAAATTGTATAATAAAATAGACTCAGTCGTTCATTTTGACACGCTTTTCAATTCAACTAAACGATTTTGCTAGCATTTTCATGAATTTTGTCACATTTTTGACAAAATCGAGTCGTTATTGCAGAAGAATGGTAAAATTGTATATTTAGATAGACTCAGCCGTTTATTTTGACACGCATTCAGTACAACTGAACGATACTGCTAGCATTCATGCAAATTCAACGCAAATGCTAGCAAAATCGTTCAGTTGTATTGAAAGCGTGTCAAAATAAACGGCTGAGTCTATCTCATTATACAATTTTACCATTCTTCTGCAATAACGACTCGATTTGGTCAAAAATGTGACAAAATACAGGAAAATTCAGCGCAAATGCTAGCTATAACGTTCAGTTGTATTGAAAGCGTGTCAAAATAAACGGCTGAGTCCATCTCATTATACAATTTTACCATTCTTCTGCAATAACGACTCAATTTTGTCAAAAATGTGGCAAGATTCATGCAAATTCAACGCAAATGCTAGCAATATCGTTCAGTTGTACTGAATGCGTCTCAAAATAAACGGCTGAGTCTATCTAAATATACAATTTTACCATTCTTCTGCAATAACGACTCGATTTTGTCAAAAATGTGACAAAATTCATGAAAATGCTAGCAAAATCGTTCAGTTGAATTGAAAAGCGTGTCAAAATGAACGACTGAGTCTATTTTATTATACAATTTTACCATTCTTTTGCAATAACGACTCGATTTTGTCAAAAATGTGACAAAATACAGGAAAATTCAGCGCAAATTCTAGCTATAACGTTCAGTTGTATTGAAAGCGTGTCAAAATAAACGGCTGAGTCTATCTCATTATACAATTTTACCATTCTTCTGCAATAACGACTCGATTTTGTCAAAAATGTGACAAAATTCATGCAAATTCAACGCAAATGCTAGCAATATCGTTCAGTTGTATTGAAAGCGTGTCAAAATAAACGGCTGAGTCTATCTCATTATACAATTTTACCATTCTTCTGCAATAACGACTCGATTTGGTCAAAAATGTGACAAAATACAGGAAAATTCAGCGCAAATGCTAGCTATAACGTTCAGTTGTATTGAAAGCGTGTCAAAATAAACGGCTGAGTCCATTTCATTATACAATTTTACCATTCTTCTGCAATAACGACTCAATTTTGTCAAAAATGTGGCAAGATTCATGCAAATTCAACGCAAATGCTAGCAAAATCGTTCAGTTGTATTGAAAGCGTGTTAAAATAAACGGCTGAGTCTATCTCATTGTACAATTTTACCATTCTTCTGCAATAACGACTCGATTTTGTCAAAAATGTGACAAAATTCATGCAAATTCAACGCAAATGCTAGCAAAATCGTTTAGTTGTATTGAAAGCGTGTCAAAATAAACGGCTGAGTCTATCTCATTATACAATTTTACCATTCTTCTGCAATAACGACTCGATTTGGTCAAAAATGTGACAAAATACAGGAAAATTCAGCGCAAATGCTAGCTATAACGTTCAGTTGTATTGAAAGCGTGTCAAAATAAACGGCTGAGTCCATCTCATTATACAATTTTACCATTCTTCTGCAATAACGACTCAATTTTGTCAAAAATGTGGCAAGATTCATGCAAATTCAACGCAAATGCTAGCAATATCGTTCAGTTGTACTGAATGCGTCTCAAAATAAACGGCTGAGTCTATCTAAATATACAATTTTACCATTCTTCTGCAATAACGACTCGATTTTGTCAAAAATGTGACAAAATTCATGAAAATGCTAGCAAAATCGTTCAGTTGAATTGAAAAGCGTGTCAAAATGAACGACTGAGTCTATTTTATTATACAATTTTACCATTCTTTTGCAATAACGACTCGATTTTGTCAAAAATGTGACAAAATACAGGAAAATTCAGCGCAAATTCTAGCTATAACGTTCAGTTGTATTGAAAGCGTGTCAAAATAAACGGCTGAGTCTATCTCATTATACAATTTTACCATTCTTCTGCAATAACGACTCGATTTTGTCAAAAATGTGACAAAATTCATGCAAATTCAACGCAAATGCTAGCAAAATCGTTCAGTTGTATTGAAAGCGTGTCAAAATAAACGGCTGAGTCTATCTCATTATACAATTTTACCATTCTTCTGCAATAACGACTCGATTTGGTCAAAAATGTGACAAAATACAGGAAAATTCAGCGCAAATGCTAGCTATAACGTTCAGTTGTATTGAAAGCGTGTCAAAATAAACGGCTGAGTCCATTTCATTATACAATTTTACCATTCTTCTGCAATAACGACTCAATTTTGTCAAAAATGTGGCAAGATTCATGCAAATTCAACGCAAATGCTAGCAAAATCGTTCAGTTGTATTGAAAGCGTGTTAAAATAAACGGCTGAGTCTATCTCATTGTACAATTTTACCATTCTTCTGCAATAACGACTCGATTTTGTCAAAAATGTGACAAAATTCATGCAAATTCAACGCAAATGCTAGCAAAATCGTTTAGTTGTATTGAAAGCGTGTCAAAATAAACGGCTGAGTCTATCTCATTATACAATTTTACCATTCTTCTGCAATAACGACTCGATTTGGTCAAAAATGTGACAAAATACAGGAAAATTCAGCGCAAATGCTAGCTATAACGTTCAGTTGTATTGAAAGCGTGTCAAAATAAACGGCTGAGTCCATCTCATTATACAATTTTACCATTCTTCTGCAATAACGACTCAATTTTGTCAAAAATGTGGCAAGATTCATGCAAATTCAACGCAAATGCTAGCAAAATCGTTCAGTTGTATTGAATGCGTGTCAAAATAAACGGCTGAGTCTATCTAAATATACAATTTTACCATTCTTCTGCAATAACGACTCGATTTTGTCAAAAATGTGACAAAATTCATGAAAATGCTAGCAAAATTGTTCAGTTGAATTGAAAAGCGTGTCAAAATGAACGACTGAGTCTATTTTATTATACAATTTTACCATTCTTTTGCAATAAAGACTCGATTTTGTCAAAAATGTGACAAAATACAGGAAAATTCAGCGCAAATGCTAGCTATAACGTTCAGTTGTATTGAAAGCGTGTCAAAATAAACGGCTGAGTCTATCTCATTATACAATTTTACCATTCTTCTGCAATAACGACTCGATTTGGTCAAAAATGTGACAAAATACAGGAAAATTCAGCACAAATGCTATCTATAACGTTCAGTTGTATTGATAGCGTGTCAAAATAAACGGCTGAGTCTATCTAAATATACAATTTTACCATTCTTTTGCAATAACGACCCGATATTGTCAAAAATGTGACAAAATACAGGAAAATTCAGCGCAAATGCTAGCTATAACGTTCAGTTGTATTGAAAGCGTGTCAAAATAAACGGCTGAGTCTATCTCATTATACAATTTTACCATTCTTCTGCAATAACGACTCGATTTGGTCAAAAATGTGACAAAATGCAGGAAAATTCAGCGCAAATGCTAGCTATAACGTTCAGTTGTATTGAAAGCGTGTCATAATAAACGGCTGAGTCTATCTCATTATACAATTTTACCATTCTTCTGCAATAACGACTCAATTTTGTCAAAAATGTGGCAAGATTCATGCAAATTCAACGCAAATGCTAGCAAAATCGTTCAGTTGTATTGAAAGCGTGTCAAAATAAACGGCTGAGTCTATCTAAATATACAATTTTACCATTTTTCTGCAATAACGGCTCGATTTTGTCAAAAATGTGACAAAGTTCATGAAAATTCAACGCAAATGCTAGCAATATCGTTCAGTTGTATTGAATGCGTGTCAAAATAAACGGCTGAGTCTATCTCATTATACAATTTTACCATTCTTCTGCAATAACGACTCGATTTTGTCAAAAATGTGACAAAATTCATGCAAATTCAACGCAAATGCTAGCAAAATCGTTCAGTTGTATTGAAAGCGTGTCAAAATAAACGGCTGAGTCTATCTCATTATACAATTTTACCATTCTTCTGCAATAACGACTCGATTTGGTCAAAAATGTGACAAAATGCAGGAAAATTCAGCGCAAATGCTAGCCATAACGTTCAGTTGTATTGAAAGCGTGTCATAATAAACGGCTGAGTCTATCTCATCATACAATTTTACCATTCTTCTGCAATAACGACTCAATTTTGTCAAAAATGTGGCAAGATTCATGCAAATTCAACGCAAATGCTAGCAAAATCGTTCAGTTGTATTGAAAGCGTGTCAAAATAAACGGCTGAGTCTATCTCATTATACAATTTTACCATTCTTCTGCAATAACGACTCGATTTGGTCAAAAATGTGACAAAATACAGGAAAATTCAGCGCAAATGCTAGCTATAACGTTCAGTTGTATTGAAAGCGTGTCATAATAAACGGCTGAGTCTATCTCATTATACAATTTTACCATTCTTCTGCAATAACGACTCAATTTTGTCAAAAATGTGGCAAGATTCATGCAAATTCAACGCAAATGCTAGCAAAATCGTTCAGTTGTATTGAAAGCGTGTCAAAATAAACGGCTGAGTCTATCTAAATATACAATTTTACCATTTTTCTGCAATAACGGCTCGATTTTGTCAAAAATTTGATAAAATTCATGAAAATTCAGCGCAAATGCTAGCAAAATCGTTCAGTTGTATTGAAAGCGTGTTAAAATAAACGGCTGAGTCTATCTCATTATACAATTTTACCATTCTTCTGCAATAACGACTCAATTTTGTCAAAAATGTGACAAAATTCATGCAAATTCAACGCAAATGCTAGCAAAATCGTTCAGTTGTATTGAAAGCGTGTCAAAATAAACGCCTGAGTCTATCTAAATATACAATTTTACCATTTTTCTGCAATAACGGCTCGATTTTGTCAAAAATGTGACAAAGTTCATGAAAATTCAACGCAAATGCTAGCAATATCGTTCAGTTGTATTGAATGCGTGTCAAAATAAACGGCTGAGTCTATCTCATTATACAATTTTACCATTCTTCTGCAATAACGACTCAATTTTGTCAAAAATGTGGCAAGATTCATGCAAATTCAACGCAAATGCTAGCAAAATCGTTCAGTTGTATTGAAAGCGTGTCAAAATAAACGGCTGAGTCTATCTCATTATACAATTTTACCATTCTTCTGCAATAACGACTCGATTTGGTCAAAAATGTGACAAAATGCAGGAAAATTCAGCGCAAATGCTAGCTATAACGTTCAGTTGTATTGAAAGCGTGTCATAATAAACGGCTGAGTCTATCTCATTATACAATTTTACCATTCTTCTGCAATAACGACTCAATTTTGTCAAAAATGTGGCAAGATTCATGCAAATTCAACGCAAATGCTAGCAAAATCGTTCAGTTGTATTGAAAGCGTGTCAAAATAAACGGCTGAGTCTATCTAAATATACAATTTTACCATTCTTTTGCAATAACGACCCGATATTGTCAAAAATGTGACAAAATACAGGAAAATTCAGCGCAAATGCTAGCTATAACGTTCAGTTGTATTGCAAGCGTGTCACAATAAACGGCTGAGTCTATCTTATTTTACAATTTTACCATTCTTCTGCAATAACGACTCGATTTGGTCAAAAATGTGACAAAATACAGGAAAATTCAGCGCAAATGCTAGCTATAACGTTCAGTTGTATTGAAAGCGTGTCAAAATAAACGGCAGAGTCCATCTCATTATACAATTTTACCATTCTTCTGCAATAACGACTCAATTTTGTCAAAAATGTGGCAAGATTCATGCAAATTCAACGCAAATGCTAGCAATATCGTTCAGTTGTATTGAATGCGTGTCAAAATAAACGGCTGAGTCTATCTCATTATACAATTTTACCATTCTTCTGCAATAACGACTCAATTTTGTCAAAAATGTGGCAAGATTCATGCAAATTCAACGCAAATGCTAGCAAAATCGTTCAGTTGTATTGAAAGCGTGTCAAAATAAACGGCTGAGTCTATCTCATTATACAATTTTACCATTCTTCTGCAATAACGACTCGATTTGGTCAAAAATGTGACAAAATACAGGAAAATTCAGCGCAAATGCTAGCTATAACGTTCAGTTGTATTGAAAGCGTGTCAAAATAAACGGCTGAGTCTATCTAAATATACAATTTTACCATTTTTCTGCAATAACGGCTCGATTTTGTCAAAAATTTGATAAAATTCATGAAAATTCAGCGCAAATGCTAGCTATAACGTTCAGTTGTATTGAAAGCGTGTCAAAATAAACGGCTGAGTCTATCTAAATATACAATTTTACCATTTTTCTGCAATAACGGCTCGATTTTGTCAAAAATTTGATAAAATTCATGAAAATTCAGCGCAAATGCTAGCAAAATCGTTCAGTTGTATTGAAAGCGTGTTAAAATAAACGGCTGAGTCTATCTCATTATACAATTTTACCATTCTTCTGCAATAACGACTCAATTTTGTCAAAAATGTGACAAAATTCATGCAAATTCAACGCAAATGCTAGCAAAATCGTTCAGTTGTATTGAAAGCGTGTCAAAATAAACGCCTGAGTCTATCTAAATATACAATTTTACCATTCTTCTGCAATAACGACTCAATTTTGTCAAAAATGTGGCAAGATTCATGCAAATTCAACGCAAATGCTAGCAAAATCGTTCAGTTGTATTGAAAGCGTGTCAAAATAAACGGCTGAGTCTATCTAAATATACAATTTTACCATTTTTCTGCAATAACGGCTCGATTTTGTCAAAAATGTGACAAAGTTCATGAAAATTCAACGCAAATGCTAGCAATATCGTTCAGTTGTATTGAATGCGTGTCAAAATAAACGGCTGAGTCTATCTCATTATACAATTTTACCATTCTTCTGCAATAACGACTCGATTTTGTCAAAAATGTGACAAAATTCATGCAAATTCAACGCAAATGCTAGCAAAATCGTTCAGTTGTATTGAAAGCGTGTCAAAATAAACGGCTGAGTCTATCTCATTATACAATTTTACCATTCTTCTGCAATAACGACTCGATTTGGTCAAAAATGTGACAAAATGCAGGAAAATTCAGCGCAAATGCTAGCCATAACGTTCAGTTGTATTGAAAGCGTGTCATAATAAACGGCTGAGTCTATCTCATTATACAATTTTACCATTCTTCTGCAATAACGACTCAATTTTGTCAAAAATGTGGCAAGATTCATGCAAATTCAACGCAAATGCTAGCAAAATCGTTCAGTTGTATTGAAAGCGTGTCAAAATAAACGGCTGAGTCTATCTCATTATACAATTTTACCATTCTTCTGCAATAACGACTCGATTTGGTCAAAAATGTGACAAAATACAGGAAAATTCAGCGCAAATGCTAGCTATAACGTTCAGTTGTATTGAAAGCGTGTCAAAATAAACGGCTGAGTCTATCTAAATATACAATTTTACCATTCTTTTGCAATAACGACTCGATTTTGTCAAAAATTTGATAAAATTCATGAAAATTCAGCGCAAATGCTAGCTATAACGTTCAGTTGTATTGAAAGCGTGTCAAAATAAACGGCTGAGTCTATCTAAATATACAATTTTACCATTTTTCTGCAATAACGGCTCGATTTTGTCAAAAATTTGATAAAATTCATGAAAATTCAGCGCAAATGCTAGCAAAATCGTTCAGTTGTATTGAAAGCGTGTTAAAATAAACGGCTGAGTCTATCTCATTATACAATTTTACCATTCTTCTGCAATAACGACTCAATTTTGTCAAAAATGTGACAAAATTCATGCAAATTCAACGCAAATGCTAGCAAAATCGTTCAGTTGTATTGAAAGCGTGTCAAAATAAACGCCTGAGTCTATCTAAATATACAATTTTACCATTTTTCTGCAATAACGGCTCGATTTTGTCAAAAATGTGACAAAGTTCATGAAAATTCAACGCAAATGCTAGCAATATCGTTCAGTTGTATTGAATGCGTGTCAAAATAAACGGCTGAGTCTATCTCATTATACAATTTTACCATTCTTCTGCAATAACGACTCGATTTTGTCAAAAATGTGACAAAATTCATGCAAATTCAACGCAAATGCTAGCAAAATCGTTCAGTTGTATTGAAAGCGTGTCAAAATAAACGGCTGAGTCTATCTCATTATACAATTTTACCATTCTTCTGCAATAACGACTCGATTTGGTCAAAAATGTGACAAAATGCAGGAAAATTCAGCGCAAATGCTAGCTATAACGTTCAGTTGTATTGAAAGCGTGTCATAATAAACGGCTGAGTCTGTCTCATTATACAATTTTACCATTCTTCTGCAATAACGACTCAATTTTGTCAAAAATGTGGCAAAGTTCATGCAAATTCAACGCAAATGCTAGCAAAATCGTTCAGTTGTATTGAAAGCGTGTCAAAATAAACGGCTGAGTCTATCTCATTATACAATTTTACCATTCTTCTGCAATAACGACTCGATTTGGTCAAAAATGTGACAAAATACAGGAAAATTCAGCGCAAATGCTAGCTATAACGTTCAGTTGTATTGAAAGCGTGTCAAAATAAACGGCTGAGTCTATCTAAATATACAATTTTACCATTTTTCTGCAATAACGGCTCGATTTTGTCAAAAATTTGATAAAATTCATGAAAATTCAGCGCAAATGCTAGCTATAACGTTCAGTTGTATTGAAAGCGTGTCAAAATAAACGGCTGAGTCTATCTAAATATACAATTTTACCATTTTTCTGCAATAACGGCTCGATTTTGTCAAAAATTTGATAAAATTCATGAAAATTCAGCGCAAATGCTAGCAAAATCGTTCAGTTGTATTGAAAGCGTGTTAAAATAAACGGCTGAGTCTATCTCATTATACAATTTTACCATTCTTCTGCAATAACGACTCAATTTTGTCAAAAATGTGACAAAATTCATGCAAATTCAACGCAAATGCTAGCAAAATCGTTCAGTTGTATTGAAAGCGTGTCAAAATAAACGCCTGAGTCTATCTAAATATACAATTTTACCATTCTTCTGCAATAACGACTCAATTTTGTCAAAAATGTGGCAAGATTCATGCAAATTCAACGCAAATGCTAGCAAAATCGTTCAGTTGTATTGAAAGCGTGTCAAAATAAACGGCTGAGTCTATCTAAATATACAATTTTACCATTTTTCTGCAATAACGGCTCGATTTTGTCAAAAATGTGACAAAGTTCATGAAAATTCAACGCAAATGCTAGCAATATCGTTCAGTTGTATTGAATGCGTGTCAAAATAAACGGCTGAGTCTATCTCATTATACAATTTTACCATTCTTCTGCAATAACGACTCGATTTTGTCAAAAATGTGACAAAATTCATGCAAATTCAACGCAAATGCTAGCAAAATCGTTCAGTTGTATTGAAAGCGTGTCAAAATAAACGGCTGAGTCTATCTCATTATACAATTTTACCATTCTTCTGCAATAACGACTCGATTTGGTCAAAAATGTGACAAAATGCAGGAAAATTCAGCGCAAATGCTAGCCATAACGTTCAGTTGTATTGAAAGCGTGTCATAATAAACGGCTGAGTCTATCTCATTATACAATTTTACCATTCTTCTGCAATAACGACTCAATTTTGTCAAAAATGTGGCAAGATTCATGCAAATTCAACGCAAATGCTAGCAAAATCGTTCAGTTGTATTGAAAGCGTGTCAAAATAAACGGCTGAGTCTATCTCATTATACAATTTTACCATTCTTCTGCAATAACGACTCGATTTGGTCAAAAATGTGACAAAATACAGGAAAATTCAGCGCAAATGCTAGCTATAACGTTCAGTTGTATTGAAAGCGTGTCAAAATAAACGGCTGAGTCTATCTAAATATACAATTTTACCATTCTTTTGCAATAACGACTCGATTTTGTCAAAAATTTGATAAAATTCATGAAAATTCAGCGCAAATGCTAGCTATAACGTTCAGTTGTATTGAAAGCGTGTCAAAATAAACGGCTGAGTCTATCTAAATATACAATTTTACCATTTTTCTGCAATAACGGCTCGATTTTGTCAAAAATTTGATAAAATTCATGAAAATTCAGCGCAAATGCTAGCAAAATCGTTCAGTTGTATTGAAAGCGTGTTAAAATAAACGGCTGAGTCTATCTCATTATACAATTTTACCATTCTTCTGCAATAACGACTCAATTTTGTCAAAAATGTGACAAAATTCATGCAAATTCAACGCAAATGCTAGCAAAATCGTTCAGTTGTATTGAAAGCGTGTCAAAATAAACGCCTGAGTCTATCTAAATATACAATTTTACCATTTTTCTGCAATAACGGCTCGATTTTGTCAAAAATGTGACAAAGTTCATGAAAATTCAACGCAAATGCTAGCAATATCGTTCAGTTGTATTGAATGCGTGTCAAAATAAACGGCTGAGTCTATCTCATTATACAATTTTACCATTCTTCTGCAATAACGACTCGATTTTGTCAAAAATGTGACAAAATTCATGCAAATTCAACGCAAATGCTAGCAAAATCGTTCAGTTGTATTGAAAGCGTGTCAAAATAAACGGCTGAGTCTATCTCATTATACAATTTTACCATTCTTCTGCAATAACGACTCGATTTGGTCAAAAATGTGACAAAATGCAGGAAAATTCAGCGCAAATGCTAGCTATAACGTTCAGTTGTATTGAAAGCGTGTCATAATAAACGGCTGAGTCTGTCTCATTATACAATTTTACCATTCTTCTGCAATAACGACTCAATTTTGTCAAAAATGTGGCAAAGTTCATGCAAATTCAACGCAAATGCTAGCAAAATCGTTCAGTTGTATTGAAAGCGTGTCAAAATAAACGGCTGAGTCTATCTAAATATACAATTTTACCATTCTTTTGCAATAACGACCCGATATTGTCAAAAATGTGACAAAATACAGGAAAATTCAGCGCAAATGCTAGCTATAACGTTCAGTTGTATTGCAAGCGTGTCATAATAAACGGCTGAGTCTATCTTATTATACAATTTTACCATTCTTCTGCAATAACGACTCGATTTGGTCAAAAATGTGACAAAATACAGGAAAATTCAGCGCAAATGCTAGCTATAACGTTCAGTTGTATTGAAAGCGTGTCAAAATAAACGGCTGAGTCCATCTCATTATACAATTTTACCATTCTTCTGCAATAACGACTCAATTTTGTCAAAAATGTGGCAAGATTCATGCAAATTCAACGCAAATGCTAGCAATATCGTTCAGTTGTATTGAATGCGTGTCAAAATAAACGGCTGAGTCTATCTCATTATACAATTTTACCATTCTTCTGCAATAACGACTCAATTTTGTCAAAAATGTGGCAAGATTCATGCAAATTCAACGCAAATGCTAGCAAAATCGTTCAGTTGTATTGAAAGCGTGTCAAAATAAACGGCTGAGTCTATCTCATTATACAATTTTACCACTCTTCTGCAATAACGACTCGATTTGGTCAAAAATGTGACAAAATGCAGGAAAATTCAGCGCAGATGCTAGCTATAACGTTCAGTTGTATTGAAAGCGTGTCAAAATAAACGGCTGAGTCTATCTAAATATACAATTTTACCATTTTTCTGCAATAACGGCTCGATTTTGTCAAAAATTTGATAAAATTCATGAAAATTCAGCGCAAATGCTAGCTATAACGTTCAGTTGTATTGAAAGCGTGTCAAAATAAACGGCTGAGTCTATCTAAATATACAATTTTACCATTCTTCTGCAATAACGACTCAATTTTGTCAAAAATGTGACAAAATTCATGCAAATTCAACGCAAATGCTAGCAAAATCGTTCAGTTGTATTGAAAGCGTGTCAAAATAAACGCCTGAGTCTATCTAAATATACAATTTTACCATTCTTCTGCAATAACGACTCAATTTTGTCAAAAATGTGGCAAGATTCATGCAAATTCAACGCAAATGCTAGCAAAATCGTTCAGTTGTATTGAAAGCGTGTCAAAATAAACGGCTGAGTCTATCTAAATATACAATTTTACCATTTTTCTGCAATAACGGCTCGATTTTGTCAAAAATGTGACAAAGTTCATGAAAATTCAACGCAAATGCTAGCAATATCGTTCAGTTGTATTGAATGCGTGTCAAAATAAACGGCTGAGTCTATCTCATTATACAATTTTACCATTCTTCTGCAATAACGACTCGATTTTGTCAAAAATGTGACAAAATTCATGCAAATTCAACGCAAATGCTAGCAAAATCGTTCAGTTGTATTGAAAGCGTGTCAAAATAAACGGCTGAGTCTATCTCATTATACAATTTTACCATTCTTCTGCAATAACGACTCGATTTGGTCAAAAATGTGACAAAATGCAGGAAAATTCAGCGCAAATGCTAGCTATAACGTTCAGTTGTATTGAAAGCGTGTCATAATAAACGGCTGAGTCTATCTCATTATACAATTTTACCATTCTTCTGCAACAACGACTCGATTTTGTCAAAAATGTGACAAAATTCATGCAAATTCAACGCAAATGCTAGCAAAATCGTTCAGTTGTATTGAAAGCGTGTCAAAATAAACGGCTGAGTCTATCTAAATATACAATTTTACCATTCTTCTGCAATAACGGCTCGATTTTGTCAAAAATGTGGCAAGATTCATGCAAATTCAACGCAAATGCTAGCAAAATCGTTCAGTTGTATTGAAAGCGTGTCAAAATAAACGGCTGAGTCTATCTCATTATACAATTTTACCATTCTTCTGCAATAACGACTCGATTTGGTCAAAAATGTGACAAAATGCAGGAAAATTCAGCGCAGATGCTAGCTATAACGTTCAGTTGTATTGAAAGCGTGTCAAAATAAACGGCTGAGTCTATCTAAATATACAATTTTACCATTTTTCTGCAATAACGGCTCGATTTTGTCAAAAATTTGATAAAATTCATGAAAATTCAGCGCAAATGCTAGCTATAACGTTCAGTTGTATTGAAAGCGTGTCAAAATAAACGGCTGAGTCTATCTAAATATACAATTTTACCATTTTTCTGCAATAACGGCTCGATTTTGTCAAAAATGTGGCAAGATTCATGCAAATTCAACGCAAATGCTAGCAATATCGTTCAGTTGTATTGAATGCGTGTCAAAATAAACGGCTGAGTCTATCTCATTATACAATTTTACCATTCTTCTGCAATAACGACTCAATTTTGTCAAAAATGTGGCAAGATTCATGCAAATTCAACGCAAATGCTAGCAAAATCGTTCAGTTGTATTGAAAGCGTGTCAAAATAAACGGCTGAGTCTATCTCATTATACAATTTTACCATTCTTCTGCAATAACGACTCGATTTGGTCAAAAATGTGACAAAATGCAGGAAAATTCAGCGCAGATGCTAGCTATAACGTTCAGTTGTATTGAAAGCGTGTCAAAATAAACGGCTGAGTCTATCTAAATATACAATTTTACCATTTTTCTGCAATAACGGCTCGATTTTGTCAAAAATTTGATAAAATTCATGAAAATTCAGCGCAAATGCTAGCTATAACGTTCAGTTGTATTGAAAGCGTGTCAAAATAAACGGCTGAGTCTATCTCATTATACAATTTTACCATTCTTCTGCAATAACGACTCGATTTGGTCAAAAATGTGACAAAATACAGGAAAATTCAGCGCAAATGCTAGCTATAACGTTCAGTTGTATTGAAAGCGTGTCAAAATAAACGGCTGAGTCTATCTAAATATACAATTTTACCATTTTTCTGCAATAACGGCTCGATTTTGTCAAAAATTTGATAAAATTCATGAAAATTCAGCGCAAATGCTAGCTATAACGTTCAGTTGTATTGAAAGCGTGTCAAAATAAACGGCTGAGTCTATCTAAATATACAATTTTACCATTTTTCTGCAATAACGGCTCGATTTTGTCAAAAATTTGATAAAATTCATGAAAATTCAGCGCAAATGCTAGCAAAATCGTTCAGTTGTATTGAAAGCGTGTTAAAATAAACGGCTGAGTCTATCTCATTATACAATTTTACCATTCTTCTGCAATAACGACTCAATTTTGTCAAAAATGTGACAAAATTCATGCAAATTCAACGCAAATGCTAGCAAAATCGTTCAGTTGTATTGAAAGCGTGTCAAAATAAACGCCTGAGTCTATCTAAATATACAATTTTACCATTCTTCTGCAATAACGACTCAATTTTGTCAAAAATGTGGCAAGATTCATGCAAATTCAACGCAAATGCTAGCAAAATCGTTCAGTTGTATTGAAAGCGTGTCAAAATAAACGGCTGAGTCTATCTAAATATACAATTTTACCATTTTTCTGCAATAACGGCTCGATTTTGTCAAAAATGTGACAAAGTTCATGAAAATTCAACGCAAATGCTAGCAATATCGTTCAGTTGTATTGAATGCGTGTCAAAATAAACGGCTGAGTCTATCTCATTATACAATTTTACCATTCTTCTGCAATAACGACTCGATTTTGTCAAAAATGTGACAAAATTCATGCAAATTCAACGCAAATGCTAGCAAAATCGTTCAGTTGTATTGAAAGCGTGTCAAAATAAACGGCTGAGTCTATCTCATTATACAATTTTACCATTCTTCTGCAATAACGACTCGATTTGGTCAAAAATGTGACAAAATGCAGGAAAATTCAGCGCAAATGCTAGCCATAACGTTCAGTTGTATTGAAAGCGTGTCATAATAAACGGCTGAGTCTATCTCATTATACAATTTTACCATTCTTCTGCAATAACGACTCAATTTTGTCAAAAATGTGGCAAGATTCATGCAAATTCAACGCAAATGCTAGCAAAATCGTTCAGTTGTATTGAAAGCGTGTCAAAATAAACGGCTGAGTCTATCTCATTATACAATTTTACCATTCTTCTGCAATAACGACTCAATTTTGTCAAAAATGTGGCAAGATTCATGCAAATTCAACGCAAATGCTAGCAAAATCGTTCAGTTGTATTGAAAGCGTGTCAAAATAAACGGCTGAGTCTATCTAAATATACAATTTTACCATTTTTCTGCAATAACGGCTCGATTTTGTCAAAAATGTGACAAAGTTCATGAAAATTCAACGCAAATGCTAGCAATATCGTTCAGTTGTATTGAATGCGTGTCAAAATAAACGGCTGAGTCTATCTCATTATACAATTTTACCATTCTTCTGCAATAACGACTCGATTTTGTCAAAAATGTGACAAAATTCATGCAAATTCAACGCAAATGCTAGCAAAATCGTTCAGTTGTATTGAAAGCGTGTCAAAATAAACGGCTGAGTCTATCTCATTATACAATTTTACCATTCTTCTGCAATAACGACTCGATTTGGTCAAAAATGTGACAAAATGCAGGAAAATTCAGCGCAAATGCTAGCTATAACGTTCAGTTGTATTGAAAGCGTGTCATAATAAACGGCTGAGTCTATCTCATTATACAATTTTACCATTCTTCTGCAACAACGACTCGATTTTGTCAAAAATGTGACAAAATTCATGCAAATTCAACGCAAATGCTAGCAAAATCGTTCAGTTGTATTGAAAGCGTGTCAAAATAAACGGCTGAGTCTATCTAAATATACAATTTTACCATTCTTCTGCAATAACGGCTCGATTTTGTCAAAAATGTGGCAAGATTCATGCAAATTCAACGCAAATGCTAGCAAAATCGTTCAGTTGTATTGAAAGCGTGTCAAAATAAACGGCTGAGTCTATCTCATTATACAATTTTACCATTCTTCTGCAATAACGACTCGATTTGGTCAAAAATGTGACAAAATGCAGGAAAATTCAGCGCAGATGCTAGCTATAACGTTCAGTTGTATTGAAAGCGTGTCAAAATAAACGGCTGAGTCTATCTAAATATACAATTTTACCATTTTTCTGCAATAACGGCTCGATTTTGTCAAAAATTTGATAAAATTCATGAAAATTCAGCGCAAATGCTAGCTATAACGTTCAGTTGTATTGAAAGCGTGTCAAAATAAACGGCTGAGTCTATCTAAATATACAATTTTACCATTTTTCTGCAATAACGGCTCGATTTTGTCAAAAATGTGGCAAGATTCATGCAAATTCAACGCAAATGCTAGCAATATCGTTCAGTTGTATTGAATGCGTGTCAAAATAAACGGCTGAGTCTATCTCATTATACAATTTTACCATTCTTCTGCAATAACGACTCAATTTTGTCAAAAATGTGGCAAGATTCATGCAAATTCAACGCAAATGCTAGCAAAATCGTTCAGTTGTATTGAAAGCGTGTCAAAATAAACGGCTGAGTCTATCTCATTATACAATTTTACCATTCTTCTGCAATAACGACTCGATTTGGTCAAAAATGTGACAAAATGCAGGAAAATTCAGCGCAGATGCTAGCTATAACGTTCAGTTGTATTGAAAGCGTGTCAAAATAAACGGCTGAGTCTATCTAAATATACAATTTTACCATTTTTCTGCAATAACGGCTCGATTTTGTCAAAAATTTGATAAAATTCATGAAAATTCAGCGCAAATGCTAGCTATAACGTTCAGTTGTATTGAAAGCGTGTCAAAATAAACGGCTGAGTCTATCTCATTATACAATTTTACCATTCTTCTGCAATAACGACTCGATTTGGTCAAAAATGTGACAAAATACAGGAAAATTCAGCGCAAATGCTAGCTATAACGTTCAGTTGTATTGAAAGCGTGTCAAAATAAACGGCTGAGTCTATCTAAATATACAATTTTACCATTTTTCTGCAATAACGGCTCGATTTTGTCAAAAATTTGATAAAATTCATGAAAATTCAGCGCAAATGCTAGCTATAACGTTCAGTTGTATTGAAAGCGTGTCAAAATAAACGGCTGAGTCTATCTAAATATACAATTTTACCATTTTTCTGCAATAACGGCTCGATTTTGTCAAAAATTTGATAAAATTCATGAAAATTCAGCGCAAATGCTAGCAAAATCGTTCAGTTGTATTGAAAGCGTGTTAAAATAAACGGCTGAGTCTATCTCATTATACAATTTTACCATTCTTCTGCAATAACGACTCAATTTTGTCAAAAATGTGACAAAATTCATGCAAATTCAACGCAAATGCTAGCAAAATCGTTCAGTTGTATTGAAAGCGTGTCAAAATAAACGCCTGAGTCTATCTAAATATACAATTTTACCATTCTTCTGCAATAACGACTCAATTTTGTCAAAAATGTGGCAAGATTCATGCAAATTCAACGCAAATGCTAGCAAAATCGTTCAGTTGTATTGAAAGCGTGTCAAAATAAACGGCTGAGTCTATCTAAATATACAATTTTACCATTTTTCTGCAATAACGGCTCGATTTTGTCAAAAATGTGACAAAGTTCATGAAAATTCAACGCAAATGCTAGCAATATCGTTCAGTTGTATTGAATGCGTGTCAAAATAAACGGCTGAGTCTATCTCATTATACAATTTTACCATTCTTCTGCAATAACGACTCGATTTTGTCAAAAATGTGACAAAATTCATGCAAATTCAACGCAAATGCTAGCAAAATCGTTCAGTTGTATTGAAAGCGTGTCAAAATAAACGGCTGAGTCTATCTCATTATACAATTTTACCATTCTTCTGCAATAACGACTCGATTTGGTCAAAAATGTGACAAAATGCAGGAAAATTCAGCGCAAATGCTAGCCATAACGTTCAGTTGTATTGAAAGCGTGTCATAATAAACGGCTGAGTCTATCTCATTATACAATTTTACCATTCTTCTGCAATAACGACTCAATTTTGTCAAAAATGTGGCAAGATTCATGCAAATTCAACGCAAATGCTAGCAAAATCGTTCAGTTGTATTGAAAGCGTGTCAAAATAAACGGCTGAGTCTATCTCATTATACAATTTTACCATTCTTCTGCAATAACGACTCGATTTGGTCAAAAATGTGACAAAATACAGGAAAATTCAGCGCAAATGCTAGCTATAACGTTCAGTTGTATTGAAAGCGTGTCAAAATAAACGGCTGAGTCTATCTAAATATACAATTTTACCATTCTTTTGCAATAACGACTCGATTTTGTCAAAAATTTGATAAAATTCATGAAAATTCAGCGCAAATGCTAGCTATAACGTTCAGTTGTATTGAAAGCGTGTCAAAATAAACGGCTGAGTCTATCTAAATATACAATTTTACCATTTTTCTGCAATAACGGCTCGATTTTGTCAAAAATTTGATAAAATTCATGAAAATTCAGCGCAAATGCTAGCAAAATCGTTCAGTTGTATTGAAAGCGTGTTAAAATAAACGGCTGAGTCTATCTCATTATACAATTTTACCATTCTTCTGCAATAACGACTCAATTTTGTCAAAAATGTGACAAAATTCATGCAAATTCAACGCAAATGCTAGCAAAATCGTTCAGTTGTATTGAAAGCGTGTCAAAATAAACGCCTGAGTCTATCTAAATATACAATTTTACCATTTTTCTGCAATAACGGCTCGATTTTGTCAAAAATGTGACAAAGTTCATGAAAATTCAACGCAAATGCTAGCAATATCGTTCAGTTGTATTGAATGCGTGTCAAAATAAACGGCTGAGTCTATCTCATTATACAATTTTACCATTCTTCTGCAATAACGACTCGATTTTGTCAAAAATGTGACAAAATTCATGCAAATTCAACGCAAATGCTAGCAAAATCGTTCAGTTGTATTGAAAGCGTGTCAAAATAAACGGCTGAGTCTATCTCATTATACAATTTTACCATTCTTCTGCAATAACGACTCGATTTGGTCAAAAATGTGACAAAATGCAGGAAAATTCAGCGCAAATGCTAGCTATAACGTTCAGTTGTATTGAAAGCGTGTCATAATAAACGGCTGAGTCTGTCTCATTATACAATTTTACCATTCTTCTGCAATAACGACTCAATTTTGTCAAAAATGTGGCAAAGTTCATGCAAATTCAACGCAAATGCTAGCAAAATCGTTCAGTTGTATTGAAAGCGTGTCAAAATAAACGGCTGAGTCTATCTAAATATACAATTTTACCATTCTTTTGCAATAACGACCCGATATTGTCAAAAATGTGACAAAATACAGGAAAATTCAGCGCAAATGCTAGCTATAACGTTCAGTTGTATTGCAAGCGTGTCATAATAAACGGCTGAGTCTATCTTATTATACAATTTTACCATTCTTCTGCAATAACGACTCGATTTGGTCAAAAATGTGACAAAATACAGGAAAATTCAGCGCAAATGCTAGCTATAACGTTCAGTTGTATTGAAAGCGTGTCAAAATAAACGGCTGAGTCCATCTCATTATACAATTTTACCATTCTTCTGCAATAACGACTCAATTTTGTCAAAAATGTGGCAAGATTCATGCAAATTCAACGCAAATGCTAGCAATATCGTTCAGTTGTATTGAATGCGTGTCAAAATAAACGGCTGAGTCTATCTCATTATACAATTTTACCATTCTTCTGCAATAACGACTCAATTTTGTCAAAAATGTGGCAAGATTCATGCAAATTCAACGCAAATGCTAGCAAAATCGTTCAGTTGTATTGAAAGCGTGTCAAAATAAACGGCTGAGTCTATCTCATTATACAATTTTACCACTCTTCTGCAATAACGACTCGATTTGGTCAAAAATGTGACAAAATGCAGGAAAATTCAGCGCAGATGCTAGCTATAACGTTCAGTTGTATTGAAAGCGTGTCAAAATAAACGGCTGAGTCTATCTAAATATACAATTTTACCATTTTTCTGCAATAACGGCTCGATTTTGTCAAAAATTTGATAAAATTCATGAAAATTCAGCGCAAATGCTAGCTATAACGTTCAGTTGTATTGAAAGCGTGTCAAAATAAACGGCTGAGTCTATCTAAATATACAATTTTACCATTCTTCTGCAATAACGACTCAATTTTGTCAAAAATGTGACAAAATTCATGCAAATTCAACGCAAATGCTAGCAAAATCGTTCAGTTGTATTGAAAGCGTGTCAAAATAAACGCCTGAGTCTATCTAAATATACAATTTTACCATTCTTCTGCAATAACGACTCAATTTTGTCAAAAATGTGGCAAGATTCATGCAAATTCAACGCAAATGCTAGCAAAATCGTTCAGTTGTATTGAAAGCGTGTCAAAATAAACGGCTGAGTCTATCTAAATATACAATTTTACCATTTTTCTGCAATAACGGCTCGATTTTGTCAAAAATGTGACAAAGTTCATGAAAATTCAACGCAAATGCTAGCAATATCGTTCAGTTGTATTGAATGCGTGTCAAAATAAACGGCTGAGTCTATCTCATTATACAATTTTACCATTCTTCTGCAATAACGACTCGATTTTGTCAAAAATGTGACAAAATTCATGCAAATTCAACGCAAATGCTAGCAAAATCGTTCAGTTGTATTGAAAGCGTGTCAAAATAAACGGCTGAGTCTATCTCATTATACAATTTTACCATTCTTCTGCAATAACGACTCGATTTGGTCAAAAATGTGACAAAATGCAGGAAAATTCAGCGCAAATGCTAGCTATAACGTTCAGTTGTATTGAAAGCGTGTCATAATAAACGGCTGAGTCTATCTCATTATACAATTTTACCATTCTTCTGCAACAACGACTCGATTTTGTCAAAAATGTGACAAAATTCATGCAAATTCAACGCAAATGCTAGCAAAATCGTTCAGTTGTATTGAAAGCGTGTCAAAATAAACGGCTGAGTCTATCTAAATATACAATTTTACCATTCTTCTGCAATAACGGCTCGATTTTGTCAAAAATGTGGCAAGATTCATGCAAATTCAACGCAAATGCTAGCAAAATCGTTCAGTTGTATTGAAAGCGTGTCAAAATAAACGGCTGAGTCTATCTCATTATACAATTTTACCATTCTTCTGCAATAACGACTCGATTTGGTCAAAAATGTGACAAAATGCAGGAAAATTCAGCGCAGATGCTAGCTATAACGTTCAGTTGTATTGAAAGCGTGTCAAAATAAACGGCTGAGTCTATCTAAATATACAATTTTACCATTTTTCTGCAATAACGGCTCGATTTTGTCAAAAATTTGATAAAATTCATGAAAATTCAGCGCAAATGCTAGCTATAACGTTCAGTTGTATTGAAAGCGTGTCAAAATAAACGGCTGAGTCTATCTAAATATACAATTTTACCATTTTTCTGCAATAACGGCTCGATTTTGTCAAAAATGTGGCAAGATTCATGCAAATTCAACGCAAATGCTAGCAATATCGTTCAGTTGTATTGAATGCGTGTCAAAATAAACGGCTGAGTCTATCTCATTATACAATTTTACCATTCTTCTGCAATAACGACTCAATTTTGTCAAAAATGTGGCAAGATTCATGCAAATTCAACGCAAATGCTAGCAAAATCGTTCAGTTGTATTGAAAGCGTGTCAAAATAAACGGCTGAGTCTATCTCATTATACAATTTTACCATTCTTCTGCAATAACGACTCGATTTGGTCAAAAATGTGACAAAATGCAGGAAAATTCAGCGCAGATGCTAGCTATAACGTTCAGTTGTATTGAAAGCGTGTCAAAATAAACGGCTGAGTCTATCTAAATATACAATTTTACCATTTTTCTGCAATAACGGCTCGATTTTGTCAAAAATTTGATAAAATTCATGAAAATTCAGCGCAAATGCTAGCTATAACGTTCAGTTGTATTGAAAGCGTGTCAAAATAAACGGCTGAGTCTATCTAAATATACAATTTTACCATTCTTCTGCAATAACGACTCAATTTTGTCAAAAATGTGACAAAATTCATGCAAATTCAACGCAAATGCTAGCAAAATCGTTCAGTTGTATTGAAAGCGTGTCAAAATAAACGCCTGAGTCTATCTAAATATACAATTTTACCATTCTTCTGCAATAACGACTCAATTTTGTCAAAAATGTGGCAAGATTCATGCAAATTCAACGCAAATGCTAGCAAAATCGTTCAGTTGTATTGAAAGCGTGTCAAAATAAACGGCTGAGTCTATCTAAATATACAATTTTACCATTTTTCTGCAATAACGGCTCGATTTTGTCAAAAATGTGACAAAGTTCATGAAAATTCAACGCAAATGCTAGCAATATCGTTCAGTTGTATTGAATGCGTGTCAAAATAAACGGCTGAGTCTATCTCATTATACAATTTTACCATTCTTCTGCAATAACGACTCGATTTTGTCAAAAATGTGACAAAATTCATGCAAATTCAACGCAAATGCTAGCAAAATCGTTCAGTTGTATTGAAAGCGTGTCAAAATAAACGGCTGAGTCTATCTCATTATACAATTTTACCATTCTTCTGCAATAACGACTCGATTTGGTCAAAAATGTGACAAAATGCAGGAAAATTCAGCGCAAATGCTAGCTATAACGTTCAGTTGTATTGAAAGCGTGTCATAATAAACGGCTGAGTCTATCTCATTATACAATTTTACCATTCTTCTGCAACAACGACTCGATTTTGTCAAAAATGTGACAAAATTCATGCAAATTCAACGCAAATGCTAGCAAAATCGTTCAGTTGTATTGAAAGCGTGTCAAAATAAACGGCTGAGTCTATCTAAATATACAATTTTACCATTCTTCTGCAATAACGGCTCGATTTTGTCAAAAATGTGACAAAATTCATGAAAATTCAACGCAAATGCTAGCAAAATCGTTCAGTTGTATTGAAAGCGTGTCAAAATAAACGCCTGAGTCTATCTAAATATACAATTTTACCATTTTTCTGCAATAACGGCTCGATTTTGTCAAAATTGTGACAAAGTTCATGAAAATTCAACGCAAATGCTAGCAATATCGTTCAGTTGTATTGAATGCGTGTCAAAATAAACGGCTGAGTCTATCTCATTATACAATTTTACCATTCTTCTGCAATAACGACTCGATTTTGTCAAAAATGTGACAAAATTCATGCAAATTCAACGCAAATGCTAGCAAAATCGTTTAGTTGTATTGAAAGCGTGTCAAAATAAACGGCTGAGTCTATCTAAATATACAATTTTACCATTTTTCTGCAATAACGGCTCGATTTTGTCAAAAATGTGACAAAATTCATGCAAATTCAACGCAAATGCTAGCAAAATCGTTTAGTTGTATTGAAAGCGTGTCAATTTGTCACATTTTTGACAAAATCGAGTCGTTGTTGCAGAAGAATGGTAAAATTGTATAATGAGATAGACTCAGCCGTTTATTATGACACGCTTTCAATACAACTGAACGTTATAGCTAGCATTTGCGCTGAATTTTCCTTCATTTTGTCACATTTTGGACCAAATCGAGTCGTTATTGCAGAAGAATGGTAAAATTGTATAATGAGATAGACTCAGCCGTTTATTTTGACACGCTTTCAATACAACTGAACGATTTTGCTAGCATTTGCGTTGAATTTGCATGAATTTTGTCACATTTTTGACAAAATTGAGTCGTTATTGCAGAAGAATGGTAAAATTGTATAATGAGATAGACTCAGCCGTTTATTTTAACACGCTTTCAATACAACTGAACGATTTTTCTAGCATTTGCGCTGAATTTTCATGAATTTTATCAAATTTTTGACAAAATCGAGCCGTTATTGCAGAAAAATTGTATATTTAGATAGACTCAGCCGTTTATTTTGACACGCTTTCAATACAACTGAACGCTATAGCTAGCATTTGCGCTGAATTTTCATGAATTTTATCAAATTTTTGACAAAATCGAGCCGTTATTGCAGAAAAATGGTAAAATTGTATATTTAGATAGACTCAGCCGTTTATTTTGACACGCTTTCAATACAACTGAACGTTATAGCTAGCATTTGCGCTGAATTTTCCTGTATTTTGTCACATTTTTGACCAAATCGAGTCGTTATTGCAGAAGAATGGTAAAATTGTATAATGAGATAGACTCAGCCGTTTATTGTGACACGCTTTCAATACAACTGAACGATTTTGCTAGCATTTGCGTTGAATTTGCATGAATCTTGCCACATTTTTGACAAAATTGAGTCGTTATTGCAGAAGAATGGTAAAATTGTATAATGAGATAGACTCAGCCGTTTATTATGACACGCTTTCAATACAACTGAACGTTATAGCTAGCATTTGCGCTGAATTTTCCTGCATTTTGTCACATTTTTGACCAAATCGAGTCGTTATTGCAGAAGAATGGTAAAATTGTATATTTAGATAGACTCAGCCGTTTATTTTTACACGCATTCAATACAACTGAACGATATTGCTAGCATTTGCGTTGAATTTGCATCAATCTTGCCACATTTTTGACAAAATTGAGTCGTTATTGCAGAAGAATGGTAAAATTGTATAATGAGATGGACTGAGCCGTTTATTTTGACACGCTTTCAATACAACTGAACGTTATAGCTAGCATTTGCGCTGAATTTTCCTGTATTTTGTCACATTTTTGACAAAATTGAGTCGTTATTGCAGAAGAATGGTAAAATTGTATAATGAGATAGACTCAGCCGTTTATTATGACACGCTTTCAATACAACTGAACGTTATAGCTAGCATTTGCGCTGAATTTTCCTGCATTTTGTCACATTTTTGACCAAATCGAGTCGTTATTGCAGAAGAATGGTAAAATTGTATAATGAGATAGACTCAGCCGTTTATTTTGACACGCTTTCAATACAACTGAACGATTTTGCTAGCATTTGCGTTGAATTTGCATGAATTTTGTCACATTTTTGACAAAATCGAGTCGTTATTGCAGAAGAATGGTAAAATTGTATAATGAGATAGACTCAGCCGTTTATTTTGACACGCTTTCAATACAACTGAACGTTATAGCTAGCATTTGCGCTGAATTTTCCTGTATTTTGTCACATTTTTGACCAAATCGAGTCGTTATTGCAGAAGAATGGTAAAATTGTATAATGAGATAGACTCAGCCGTTTATTTTGACACGCTTTCAATACAACTGAACGATTTTGCTAGCATTTGCGTTGAATTTGCATGAATTTTGTCACATTTTTGACAAAATCGAGTCGTTATTGCAGAAGAATGGTAAAATTGTATAATGAGATAGACTCAGCCGTTTATTTTGACACGCTTTCAATACAACTGAACGATTTTGCTAGCATTTGCGTTGAATTTGCATGAATTTTGTCACATTTTTGACAAAATCGAGTCGTTATTGCAGAAGAATGGTAAAATTGTATAATGAGATAGACTCAGCCGTTTATTTTGACACGCTTGCAATACAACTGAACGTTATAGCTAGCATTTGCGCTTAATTTTCCTGTATTTTGTCACATTTTTGACAAAATCGAGTCGTTATTGCAAAAGAATGGTAAAATTGTATATTTAGATAGACTCAGCCGTTTATTTTGACACGCTTTCAATACAACTGAACGTTATAGCTAGCATTTGTGCTGAATTTTCCTGTATTTTGTCACATTTTTAACCAAATCGAGTCGTTATTGCAGAAGAATGGTAAAATTGTATAATGAGATAGACTCAGCCGTTTATTTTGACACGCTTTCAATACAACTGAACGTTATAGCTAGCATTTGCGCTGAATTTTCCTGTATTTTGTCACATTTTTGACAAAATCGAGTCGTTATTGCAAAAGAATGGTAAAATTGTATAATAAAATAGACTCAGTCGTTCATTTTGACACGCTTTTCAATTCAACTGAACAATTTTGCTAGCATTTTCATGAATTTTGTCACATTTTTGACAAAATCGAGTCGTTATTGCAGAAGAATGGTAAAATTGTATATTTAGATAGACTCAGCCGTTTATTTTGACACGCATTCAATACAACTGAACGATATTGCTAGCATTTGCGTTGAATTTGCATCAATCTTGCCACATTTTTGACAAAATTGAGTCGTTATTGCAGAAGAATGGTAAAATTGTATAATGAGATGGACTGAGCCGTTTATTTTGACACGCTTTCAATACAACTGAACGTTATAGCTAGCATTTGCGCTGAATTTTCCTGTATTTTGTCACATTTTTGACCAAATCGAGTCGTTATTGCAGAAGAATGGTAAAATTGTATAATGAGATAGACTCAGCCGTTTATTTTGACACGCTTTCAATACAACTAAACGATTTTGCTAGCATTTGCGTTGAATTTGAATGAATTTTGTCACATTTTTGACAAAATCGAGTCGTTATTGCAGAAGAATGGTAAAATTGTACAATGAGATAGACTCAGCCGTTTATTTTAACACGCTTTCAATACAACTGAACGATTTTGCTAGCATTTGCGTTGAATTTGCATGAATCTTGCCACATTTTTGACAAAATTGAGTCGTTATTGCAGAAGAATGGTAAAATTGTATAATGAAATGGACTCAGCCGTTTATTTTGACACGCTTTCAATACAACTGAACGTTATAGCTAGCATTTGCGCTGAATTTTCCTGTATTTTGTCACATTTTTGACCAAATCGAGTCGTTATTGCAGAAGAATGGTAAAATTGTATAATGAGATAGACTCAGCCGTTTATTTTGACACGCTTTCAATACAACTGAACGATTTTGCTAGCATTTGCGTTGAATTTGCATGAATTTTGTCACATTTTTGACAAAATCGAGTCGTTATTGCAGAAGAATGGTAAAATTGTATAATGAGATAGACTCAGCCGTTTATTTTGACACGCTTTCAATACAACTGAACGTTATAGCTAGAATTTGCGCTGAATTTTCCTGTATTTTGTCACATTTTTGACAAAATCGAGTCGTTATTGCAAAAGAATGGTAAAATTGTATAATAAAATAGACTCAGTCGTTCATTTTGACACGCTTTTCAATTCAACTAAACGATTTTGCTAGCATTTTCATGAATTTTGTCACATTTTTGACAAAATCGAGTCGTTATTGCAGAAGAATGGTAAAATTGTATATTTAGATAGACTCAGCCGTTTATTTTGACACGCATTCAGTACAACTGAACGATATTGCTAGCATTCATGCAAATTCAACGCAAATGCTAGCAAAATCGTTCAGTTGTATTGAAAGCGTGTCAAAATAAACGGCTGAGTCTATCTCATTATACAATTTTACCATTCTTCTGCAATAACGACTCGATTTGGTCAAAAATGTGACAAAATACAGGAAAATTCAGCGCAAATGCTAGCTATAACGTTCAGTTGTATTGAAAGCGTGTCAAAATAAACGGCTGAGTCCATCTCATTATACAATTTTACCATTCTTCTGCAATAACGACTCAATTTTGTCAAAAATGTGGCAAGATTCATGCAAATTCAACGCAAATGCTAGCAATATCGTTCAGTTGTACTGAATGCGTCTCAAAATAAACGGCTGAGTCTATCTAAATATACAATTTTACCATTCTTCTGCAATAACGACTCGATTTTGTCAAAAATGTGACAAAATTCATGAAAATGCTAGCAAAATCGTTCAGTTGAATTGAAAAGCGTGTCAAAATGAACGACTGAGTCTATTTTATTATACAATTTTACCATTCTTTTGCAATAACGACTCGATTTTGTCAAAAATGTGACAAAATACAGGAAAATTCAGCGCAAATTCTAGCTATAACGTTCAGTTGTATTGAAAGCGTGTCAAAATAAACGGCTGAGTCTATCTCATTATACAATTTTACCATTCTTCTGCAATAACGACTCGATTTTGTCAAAAATGTGACAAAATTCATGCAAATTCAACGCAAATGCTAGCAAAATCGTTCAGTTGTATTGAAAGCGTGTCAAGATAAACGGCTGAGTCTATCTCATTATACAATTTTACCATTCTTCTGCAATAACGACTCGATTTGGTCAAAAATGTGACAAAATACAGGAAAATTCAGCGCAAATGCTAGCTATAACGTTCAGTTGTATTGAAAGCGTGTCAAAATAAACGGCTGAGTCTATCTCATTATACAATTTTACAATTCTTCTGCAATAACGACTCAATTTTGTCAAAAATGTGACAAAATTCATGCAAATTCAACGCAAATGCTAGCAAAATCGTTTAGTTGTATTGAAAGCGTGTCAAAATAAACGGCTGAGTCTATCTCATTATACAATTTTACCATTCTTCTGCAATAACGACTCGATTTGGTCAAAAATGTGACAAAATACAGGAAAATTCAGCGCAAATGCTAGCTATAACGTTCAGTTGTATTGAAAGCGTGTCAAAATAAACGGCTGAGTCCATCTCATTATACAATTTTACCATTCTTCTGCAATAACGACTCAATTTTGTCAAAAATGTGGCAAGATTCATGCAAATTCAACGCAAATGCTAGCAATATCGTTCAGTTGTACTGAATGCGTCTCAAAATAAACGGCTGAGTCTATCTAAATATACAATTTTACCATTCTTCTGCAATAACGACTCGATTTTGTCAAAAATGTGACAAAATTCATGAAAATGCTAGCAAAATCGTTCAGTTGAATTGAAAAGCGTGTCAAAATGAACGACTGAGTCTATTTTATTATACAATTTTACCATTCCTTTGCAATAACGACTCGATTTTGTCAAAAATGTGACAAAATACAGGAAAATTCAGCGCAAATTCTAGCCATAACGTTCAGTTGTATTGAAAGCGTGTCAAAATAAACGGCTGAGTCTATCTCATTATACAATTTTACCATTCTTCTGCAATAACGACTCGATTTGGTCAAAAATGTGACAAAATACAGGAAAATTCAGCGCAAATGCTAGCTATAACGTTCAGTTGTATTGAAAGCGTGTCAAAATAAACGGCTGAGTCCATCTCATTATACAATTTTACCATTCTTCTGCAATAACGACTCAATTTTGTCAAAAATGTGGCAAGATTCATGCAAATTCAACGCAAATGCTAGCAATATCGTTCAGTTGTACTGAATGCGTCTCAAAATAAACGGCTGAGTCTATCTAAATATACAATTTTACCATTCTTCTGCAATAACGACTCGATTTTGTCAAAAATGTGACAAAATTCATGAAAATGCTAGCAAAATCGTTCAGTTGAATTGAAAAGCGTGTCAAAATGAACGACTGAGTCTATTTTATTATACAATTTTACCATTCCTTTGCAATAACGACTCGATTTTGTCAAAAATGTGACAAAATACAGGAAAATTCAGCGCAAATTCTAGCCATAACGTTCAGTTGTATTGAAAGCGTGTCAAAATAAACGGCTGAGTCTATCTCATTATACAATTTTACCATTCTTCTGCAATAACGACTCGATTTGGTCAAAAATGTGACAAAATACAGGAAAATTCAGCGCAAATGCTAGCTATAACGTTCAGTTGTATTGAAAGCGTGTCAAAATAAACGGCTGAGTCCATTTCATTATACAATTTTACCATTCTTCTGCAATAACGACTCAATTTTGTCAAAAATGTGGCAAGATTCATGCAAGTTCAACGCAAATGCTAGCAAAATCGTTCAGTTGTATTGAAAGCGTGTTAAAATAAACGGCTGAGTCTATCTCATTGTACAATTTTACCATTCTTCTGCAATAACGACTCGATTTTGTCAAAAATGTGACAAAATTCATGCAAATTCAACGCAAATGCTAGCAAAATCGTTTAGTTGTATTGAAAGCGTGTCAAAATAAACGGCTGAGTCTATCTCATTATACAATTTTACCATTCTTCTGCAATAACGACTCGATTTGGTCAAAAATGTGACAAAATACAGGAAAATTCAGCGCAAATGCTAGCTATAACGTTCAGTTGTATTGAAAGCGTGTCAAAATAAACGGCTGAGTCCATCTCATTATACAATTTTACCATTCTTCTGCAATAACGACTCAATTTTGTCAAAAATGTGGCAAGATTCATGCAAATTCAACGCAAATGCTAGCAATATCGTTCAGTTGTACTGAATGCGTCTCAAAATAAACGGCTGAGTCTATCTAAATATACAATTTTACCATTCTTCTGCAATAACGACTCGATTTTGTCAAAAATGTGACAAAATTCATGAAAATGCTAGCAAAATCGTTCAGTTGAATTGAAAAGCGTGTCAAAATGAACGACTGAGTCTATTTTATTATACAATTTTACCATTCCTTTGCAATAACGACTCGATTTTGTCAAAAATGTGACAAAATACAGGAAAATTCAGCGCAAATTCTAGCCATAACGTTCAGTTGTATTGAAAGCGTGTCAAAATAAACGGCTGAGTCTATCTCATTATACAATTTTACCATTCTTCTGCAATAACGACTCGATTTGGTCAAAAATGTGACAAAATACAGGAAAATTCAGCGCAAATGCTAGCTATAACGTTCAGTTGTATTGAAAGCGTGTCAAAATAAACGGCTGAGTCCATTTCATTATACAATTTTACCATTCTTCTGCAATAACGACTCAATTTTGTCAAAAATGTGGCAAGATTCATGCAAGTTCAACGCAAATGCTAGCAAAATCGTTCAGTTGTATTGAAAGCGTGTTAAAATAAACGGCTGAGTCTATCTCATTGTACAATTTTACCATTCTTCTGCAATAACGACTCGATTTTGTCAAAAATGTGACAAAATTCATGCAAATTCAACGCAAATGCTAGCAAAATCGTTTAGTTGTATTGAAAGCGTGTCAAAATAAACGGCTGAGTCTATCTCATTATACAATTTTACCATTCTTCTGCAATAACGACTCGATATGGTCAAAAATGTGACAAAATACAGGAAAATTCAGCGCAAATGCTAGCTATAACGTTCAGTTGTATTGAAAGCGTGTCAAAATAAACGGCTGAGTCCATTTCATTATACAATTTTACCATTCTTCTGCAATAACGACTCAATTTTGTCAAAAATGTGGCAAGATTCATGCAAATTCAACGCAAATGCTAGCAATATCGTTCAGTTGTATTGAATGCGTGTCAAAATAAACGGCTGAGTCTATCTAAATATACAATTTTACCATTCTTCTGCAATAACGACTCGATTTTGTCAAAAATGTGACAAAATTCATGAAAATGCTAGCAAAATTGTTCAGTTGAATTGAAAAGCGTGTCAAAATGAACGGCTGAGTCTATCTAAATATACAATTTTACCATTTTTCTGCAATAACGGCTCGATTTTGTCAAAAATGTGACAAAGTTCATGAAAATTCAACGCAAATGCTAGCAATATCGTTCAGTTGTATTGAATGCGTGTCAAAATAAACGGCTGAGTCTATCTCATTATACAATTTTACCATTCTTCTGCAATAACGACTCGATTTTGTCAAAAATGTGACAAAATTCATGCAAATTCAACGCAAATGCTAGCAAAATCGTTCAGTTGTATTGAAAGCGTGTCAAAATAAACGGCTGAGTCTATCTAAATATACAATTTTACCATTCTTTTGCAATAACGACCCGATATTGTCAAAAATGTGACAAAATACAGGAAAATTCAGCGCAAATGCTAGCTATAACGTTCAGTTGTATTGAAAGCGTGTCAAAATAAACGGCTGAGTCTATCTCATTATACAATTTTACCATTCTTCTGCAATAACGACTCGATTTGGTCAAAAATGTGACAAAATGCAGGAAAATTCAGCGCAAATGCTAGCTATAACGTTCAGTTGTATTGAAAGCGTGTCATAATAAACGGCTGAGTCTATCTCATTATACAATTTTACCATTCTTCTGCAATAACGACTCAATTTTGTCAAAAATGTGGCAAGATTCATGCAAATTCAACGCAAATGCTAGCAAAATCGTTCAGTTGTATTGAAAGCGTGTCAAAATAAACGGCTGAGTCTATCTAAATATACAATTTTACCATTTTTCTGCAATAACGGCTCGATTTTGTCAAAAATGTGACAAAGTTCATGAAAATTCAACGCAAATGCTAGCAATATCGTTCAGTTGTATTGAATGCGTGTCAAAATAAACGGCTGAGTCTATCTCATTATACAATTTTACCATTCTTCTGCAATAACGACTCGATTTTGTCAAAAATGTGACAAAATTCATGCAAATTCAACGCAAATGCTAGCAAAATCGTTCAGTTGTATTGAAAGCGTGTCAAAATAAACGGCTGAGTCTATCTCATTATACAATTTTACCATTCTTCTGCAATAACGACTCGATTTGGTCAAAAATGTGACAAAATGCAGGAAAATTCAGCGCAAATGCTAGCCATAACGTTCAGTTGTATTGAAAGCGTGTCATAATAAACGGCTGAGTCTATCTCATTATACAATTTTACCATTCTTCTGCAATAACGACTCAATTTTGTCAAAAATGTGGCAAGATTCATGCAAATTCAACGCAAATGCTAGCAAAATCGTTCAGTTGTATTGAAAGCGTGTCAAAATAAACGGCTGAGTCTATCTCATTATACAATTTTACCATTCTTCTGCAATAACGACTCGATTTGGTCAAAAATGTGACAAAATACAGGAAAATTCAGCGCAAATGCTAGCTATAACGTTCAGTTGTATTGAAAGCGTGTCAAAATAAACGGCTGAGTCTATCTAAATATACAATTTTACCATTCTTTTGCAATAACGACTCGATTTTGTCAAAAATTTGATAAAATTCATGAAAATTCAGCGCAAATGCTAGCTATAACGTTCAGTTGTATTGAAAGCGTGTCAAAATAAACGGCTGAGTCTATCTAAATATACAATTTTACCATTTTTCTGCAATAACGGCTCGATTTTGTCAAAAATTTGATAAAATTCATGAAAATTCAGCGCAAATGCTAGCAAAATCGTTCAGTTGTATTGAAAGCGTGTTAAAATAAACGGCTGAGTCTATCTCATTATACAATTTTACCATTCTTCTGCAATAACGACTCAATTTTGTCAAAAATGTGACAAAATTCATGCAAATTCAACGCAAATGCTAGCAAAATCGTTCAGTTGTATTGAAAGCGTGTCAAAATAAACGCCTGAGTCTATCTAAATATACAATTTTACCATTTTTCTGCAATAACGGCTCGATTTTGTCAAAAATGTGACAAAGTTCATGAAAATTCAACGCAAATGCTAGCAATATCGTTCAGTTGTATTGAATGCGTGTCAAAATAAACGGCTGAGTCTATCTCATTATACAATTTTACCATTCTTCTGCAATAACGACTCGATTTTGTCAAAAATGTGACAAAATTCATGCAAATTCAACGCAAATGCTAGCAAAATCGTTCAGTTGTATTGAAAGCGTGTCAAAATAAACGCCTGAGTCTATCTAAATATACAATTTTACCATTCTTCTGCAATAACGACTCGATTTGGTCAAAAATGTGACAAAATGCAGGAAAATTCAGCGCAAATGCTAGCTATAACGTTCAGTTGTATTGAAAGCGTGTCATAATAAACGGCTGAGTCTATCTCATTATACAATTTTACCATTCTTCTGCAATAACGACTCAATTTTGTCAAAAATGTGGCAAGATTCATGCAAATTCAACGCAAATGCTAGCAAAATCGTTCAGTTGTATTGAAAGCGTGTCAAAATAAACGGCTGAGTCTATCTAAATATACAATTTTACCATTCTTTTGCAATAACGACCCGATATTGTCAAAAATGTGACAAAATACAGGAAAATTCAGCGCAAATGCTAGCTATAACGTTCAGTTGTATTGCAAGCGTGTCATAATAAACGGCTGAGTCTATCTTATTATACAATTTTACCATTCTTCTGCAATAACGACTCGATTTGGTCAAAAATGTGACAAAATACAGGAAAATTCAGCGCAAATGCTAGCTATAACGTTCAGTTGTATTGAAAGCGTGTCAAAATAAACGGCTGAGTCCATCTCATTATACAATTTTACCATTCTTCTGCAATAACGACTCAATTTTGTCAAAAATGTGGCAAGATTCATGCAAATTCAACGCAAATGCTAGCAATATCGTTCAGTTGTATTGAATGCGTGTCAAAATAAACGGCTGAGTCTATCTCATTATACAATTTTACCATTCTTCTGCAATAACGACTCAATTTTGTCAAAAATGTGGCAAGATTCATGCAAATTCAACGCAAATGCTAGCAATATCGTTCAGTTGTATTGAATGCGTGTCAAAATAAACGGCTGAGTCTATCTCATTATACAATTTTACCATTCTTCTGCAATAACGACTCGATTTTGTCAAAAATGTGACAAAATTCATGCAAATTCAACGCAAATGCTAGCAAAATCGTTCAGTTGTATTGAAAGCGTGTCAAAATAAACGCCTGAGTCTATCTAAATATACAATTTTACCATTCTTCTGCAATAACGACTCGATTTGGTCAAAAATGTGACAAAATGCAGGAAAATTCAGCGCAAATGCTAGCTATAACGTTCAGTTGTATTGAAAGCGTGTCATAATAAACGGCTGAGTCTATCTCATTATACAATTTTACCATTCTTCTGCAATAACGACTCAATTTTGTCAAAAATGTGGCAAGATTCATGCAAATTCAACGCAAATGCTAGCAAAATCGTTCAGTTGTATTGAAAGCGTGTCAAAATAAACGGCTGAGTCTATCTAAATATACAATTTTACCATTCTTTTGCAATAACGACCCGATATTGTCAAAAATGTGACAAAATACAGGAAAATTCAGCGCAAATGCTAGCTATAACGTTCAGTTGTATTGCAAGCGTGTCATAATAAACGGCTGAGTCCATCTCATTATACAATTTTACCATTCTTCTGCAATAACGACTCAATTTTGTCAAAAATGTGGCAAGATTCATGCAAATTCAACGCAAATGCTAGCAATATCGTTCAGTTGTATTGAATGCGTGTCAAAATAAACGGCTGAGTCTATCTCATTATACAATTTTACCATTCTTCTGCAATAACGACTCAATTTTGTCAAAAATGTGGCAAGATTCATGCAAATTCAACGCAAATGCTAGCAAAATCGTTCAGTTGTATTGAAAGCGTGTCAAAATAAACGGCTGAGTCTATCTCATTATACAATTTTACCATTCTTCTGCAATAACGACTCGATTTGGTCAAAAATGTGACAAAATACAGGAAAATTCAGCGCAAATGCTAGCTATAACGTTCAGTTGTATTGAAAGCGTGTCAAAATAAACGGCTGAGTCTATCTAAATATACAATTTTACCATTTTTCTGCAATAACGGCTCGATTTTGTCAAAAATTTGATAAAATTCATGAAAATTCAGCGCAAATGCTAGCTATAACGTTCAGTTGTATTGAAAGCGTGTCAAAATAAACGGCTGAGTCTATCTAAATATACAATTTTACCATTTTTCTGCAATAACGGCTCGATTTTGTCAAAAATTTGATAAAATTCATGAAAATTCAGCGCAAATGCTAGCAAAATCGTTCAGTTGTATTGAAAGCGTGTCAAAATAAACGGCTGAGTCTATCTCATTATACAATTTTACCATTCTTCTGCAATAACGACTCAATTTTGTCAAAAATGTGGCAAGATTCATGCAAATTCAACGCAAATGCTAGCAAAATCGTTCAGTTGTATTGAAAGCGTGTCAAAATAAACGGCTGAGTCTATCTAAATATACAATTTTACCATTCTTTTGCAATAACGACCCGATATTGTCAAAAATGTGACAAAATACAGGAAAATTCAGCGCAAATGCTAGCTATAACGTTCAGTTGTATTGCAAGCGTGTCATAATAAACGGCTGAGTCTATCTTATTATACAATTTTACCATTCTTCTGCAATAACGACTCGATTTGGTCAAAAATGTGACAAAATACAGGAAAATTCAGCGCAAATGCTAGCTATAACGTTCAGTTGTATTGAAAGCGTGTCAAATTAAACGGCTGAGTCCATCTCATTATACAATTTTACCATTCTTCTGCAATAACGACTCAATTTTGTCAAAAATGTGGCAAGATTCATGCAAATTCAACGCAAATGCTAGCAATATCGTTCAGTTGTATTGAATGCGTGTCAAAATAAACGGCTGAGTCTATCTCATTATACAATTTTACCATTCTTCTGCAATAACGACTCAATTTTGTCAAAAATGTGGCAAGATTCATGCAAATTCAACGCAAATGCTAGCAAAATCGTTCAGTTGTATTGAAAGCGTGTCAAAATAAACGGCTGAGTCTATCTCATTATACAATTTTACCATTCTTCTGCAATAACGACTCGATTTGGTCAAAAATGTGACAAAATGCAGGAAAATTCAGCGCAAATGCTAGCTATAACGTTCAGTTGTATTGAAAGCGTGTCATAATAAACGGCTGAGTCTATCTCATTATACAATTTTACCATTCTTCTGCAATAACGACTCAATTTTGTCAAAAATGTGGCAAGATTCATGCAAATTCAACGCAAATGCTAGCAAAATCGTTCAGTTGTATTGAAAGCGTGTCAAAATAAACGGCTGAGTCTATCTAAATATACAATTTTACCATTCTTTTGCAATAACGACCCGATATTGTCAAAAATGTGACAAAATACAGGAAAATTCAGCGCAAATGCTAGCTATAACGTTCAGTTGTATTGCAAGCGTGTCATAATAAACGGCTGAGTCTATCTTATTATACAATTTTACCATTCTTCTGCAATAACGACTCGATTTGGTCAAAAATGTGACAAAATACAGGAAAATTCAGCGCAAATGCTAGCTATAACGTTCAGTTGTATTGAAAGCGTGTCAAATTAAACGGCTGAGTCCATCTCATTATACAATTTTACCATTCTTCTGCAATAACGACTCAATTTTGTCAAAAATGTGGCAAGATTCATGCAAATTCAACGCAAATGCTAGCAATATCGTTCAGTTGTATTGAATGCGTGTCAAAATAAACGGCTGAGTCTATCTCATTATACAATTTTACCATTCTTCTGCAATAACGACTCAATTTTGTCAAAAATGTGGCAAGATTCATGCAAATTCAACGCAAATGCTAGCAAAATCGTTCAGTTGTATTGAAAGCGTGTCAAAATAAACGGCTGAGTCTATCTCATTATACAATTTTACCATTCTTCTGCAATAACGACTCGATTTGGTCAAAAATGTGACAAAATACAGGAAAATTCAGCGCAAATGCTAGCTATAACGTTCAGTTGTATTGAAAGCGTGTCAAAATAAACGGCTGAGTCTATCTAAATATACAATTTTACCATTTTTCTGCAATAACGGCTCGATTTTGTCAAAAATTTGATAAAATTCATGAAAATTCAGCGCAAATGCTAGCTATAACGTTCAGTTGTATTGAAAGCGTGTCAAAATAAACGGCTGAGTCTATCTAAATATACAATTTTACCATTTTTCTGCAATAACGGCTCGATTTTGTCAAAAATTTGATAAAATTCATGAAAATTCAGCGCAAATGCTAGCAAAATCGTTCAGTTGTATTGAAAGCGTGTCAAAATAAACGGCTGAGTCTATCTCATTATACAAGTTTACCATTCTTCTGCAATAACGACTCAATTTTGTCAAAAATGTGACAAAATTCATGCAAATTCAACGCAAATGCTAGCAAAATCGTTCAGTTGTATTGAAAGCGTGTCAAAATAAACGCCTGAGTCTATCTAAATATACAATTTTACCATTCTTCTGCAATAACGACTCAATTTTGTCAAAAATGTGGCAAGATTCATGCAAATTCAACGCAAATGCTAGCAAAATCGTTCAGTTGTATTGAAAGCGTGTCAAAATAAACGGCTGAGTCTATCTAAATATACAATTTTACCATTTTTCTGCAATAACGGCTCGATTTTGTCAAAAATGTGACAAAGTTCATGAAAATTCAACGCAAATGCTAGCAATATCGTTCAGTTGTATTGAATGCGTGTCAAAATAAACGGCTGAGTCTATCTCATTATACAATTTTACCATTCTTCTGCAATAACGACTCGATTTTGTCAAAAATGTGACAAAATTCATGCAAATTCAACGCAAATGCTAGCAAAATCGTTCAGTTGTATTGAAAGCGTGTCAAAATAAACGGCTGAGTCTATCTCATTATACAATTTTACCATTCTTCTGCAATAACGACTCGATTTGGTCAAAAATGTGACAAAATGCAGGAAAATTCAGCGCAAATGCTAGCCATAACGTTCAGTTGTATTGAAAGCGTGTCATAATAAACGGCTGAGTCTATCTCATTATACAATTTTACCATTCTTCTGCAATAACGACTCAATTTTGTCAAAAATGTGGCAAGATTCATGCAAATTCAACGCAAATGCTAGCAAAATCGTTCAGTTGTATTGAAAGCGTGTCAAAATAAACGGCTGAGTCTATCTCATTATACAATTTTACCATTCTTCTGCAATAACGACTCGATTTGGTCAAAAATGTGACAAAATACAGGAAAATTCAGCGCAAATGCTAGCTATAACGTTCAGTTGTATTGAAAGCGTGTCAAAATAAACGGCTGAGTCTATCTAAATATACAATTTTACCATTCTTTTGCAATAACGACTCGATTTTGTCAAAAATTTGATAAAATTCATGAAAATTCAGCGCAAATGCTAGCTATAACGTTCAGTTGTATTGAAAGCGTGTCAAAATAAACGGCTGAGTCTATCTAAATATACAATTTTACCATTTTTCTGCAATAACGGCTCGATTTTGTCAAAAATTTGATAAAATTCATGAAAATTCAGCGCAAATGCTAGCAAAATCGTTCAGTTGTATTGAAAGCGTGTTAAAATAAACGGCTGAGTCTATCTCATTATACAATTTTACCATTCTTCTGCAATAACGACTCAATTTTGTCAAAAATGTGACAAAATTCATGCAAATTCAACGCAAATGCTAGCAAAATCGTTCAGTTGTATTGAAAGCGTGTCAAAATAAACGCCTGAGTCTATCTAAATATACAATTTTACCATTTTTCTGCAATAACGGCTCGATTTTGTCAAAAATGTGACAAAGTTCATGAAAATTCAACGCAAATGCTAGCAATATCGTTCAGTTGTATTGAATGCGTGTCAAAATAAACGGCTGAGTCTATCTCATTATACAATTTTACCATTCTTCTGCAATAACGACTCGATTTTGTCAAAAATGTGACAAAATTCATGCAAATTCAACGCAAATGCTAGCAAAATCGTTCAGTTGTATTGAAAGCGTGTCAAAATAAACGGCTGAGTCTATCTCATTATACAATTTTACCATTCTTCTGCAATAACGACTCGATTTGGTCAAAAATGTGACAAAATGCAGGAAAATTCAGCGCAAATGCTAGCTATAACGTTCAGTTGTATTGAAAGCGTGTCATAATAAACGGCTGAGTCTATCTCATTATACAATTTTACCATTCTTCTGCAATAACGACTCAATTTTGTCAAAAATGTGGCAAGATTCATGCAAATTCAACGCAAATGCTAGCAAAATCGTTCAGTTGTATTGAAAGCGTGTCAAAATAAACGGCTGAGTCTATCTAAATATACAATTTTACCATTCTTTTGCAATAACGACCCGATATTGTCAAAAATGTGACAAAATACAGGAAAATTCAGCGCAAATGCTAGCTATAACGTTCAGTTGTATTGCAAGCGTGTCATAATAAACGGCTGAGTCTATCTTATCATACAATTTTACCATTCTTCTGCAATAACGACTCGATTTGGTCAAAAATGTGACAAAATACAGGAAAATTCAGCGCAAATGCTAGCTATAACGTTCAGTTGTATTGAAAGCGTGTCAAAATAAACGGCTGAGTCCATCTCATTATACAATTTTACCATTCTTCTGGAATAACGACTCAATTTTGTCAAAAATGTGGCAAGATTCATGCAAATTCAACGCAAATGCTAGCAATATCGTTCAGTTGTATTGAATGCGTGTCAAAATAAACGGCTGAGTCTATCTCATTATACAATTTTACCATTCTTCTGCAATAACGACTCAATTTTGTCAAAAATGTGGCAAGATTCATGCAAATTCAACGCAAATGCTAGCAAAATCGTTCAGTTGTATTGAAAGCGTGTCAAAATAAACGGCTGAGTCTATCTCATTATACAATTTTACCATTCTTCTGCAATAACGACTCGATTTGGTCAAAAATGTGACAAAATACAGGAAAATTCAGCGCAAATGCTAGCTATAACGTTCAGTTGTATTGAAAGCGTGTCAAAATAAACGGCTGAGTCTATCTAAATATACAATTTTACCATTTTTCTGCAATAACGGCTCGATTTTGTCAAAAATTTGATAAAATTCATGAAAATTCAGCGCAAATGCTAGCTATAACGTTCAGTTGTATTGAAAGCGTGTCAAAATAAACGGCTGAGTCTATCTAAATATACAATTTTACCATTTTTCTGCAATAACGGCTCGATTTTGTCAAAAATTTGATAAAATTCATGAAAATTCAGCGCAAATGCTAGCAAAATCGTTCAGTTGTATTGAAAGCGTGTCAAAATAAACGGCTGAGTCTATCTCATTACACAATTTTACCATTCTTCTGCAATAACGACTCAATTTTGTCAAAAATGTGACAAAATTCATGCAAATTCAACGCAAATGCTAGCAAAATCGTTCAGTTGTATTGAAAGCGTGTCAAAATAAACGGCTGAGTCTATCTAAATATACAATTTTACCATCCTTCTGCAATAACGGCTCGATTTTGTCAAAAATGTGACAAAGTTCATGAAAATTCAACGCAAATGCTAGCAATATCGTTCAGTTGTATTGAATGCGTGTCAAAATAAACGGCTGAGTCTATCTCATTATACAATTTTACCATTCTTCTGCAATAACGACTCGATTTTGTCAAAAATGTGACAAAATTCATGCAAATTCAACGCAAATGCTAGCAAAATCGTTCAGTTGTATTGAAAGCGTGTCAAAATAAACGGCTGAGTCTATCTCATTATACAATTTTACCATTCTTCTGCAATAACGACTCGATTTGGTCAAAAATGTGACAAAATGCAGGAAAATTCAGCGCAAATGCTAGCTATAACGTTCAGTTGTATTGAAAGCGTGTCATAATAAACGGCTGAGTCTATCTCATTATACAATTTTACCATTCTTCTGCAACAACGACTCGATTTTGTCAAAAATGTGACAAAATTCATGCAAATTCAACGCAAATGCTAGCAAAATCGTTCAGTTGTATTGAAAGCGTGTCAAAATAAACGGCTGAGTCTATCTAAATATACAATTTTACCATTCTTCTGCAATAACGGCTCGATTTTGTCAAAAATGTGACAAAATTCATGAAAATTCAACGCAAATGCTAGCAAAATCGTTCAGTTGTATTGAAAGCGTGTCAAAATAAACGCCTGAGTCTATCTAAATATACAATTTTACCATTTTTCTGCAATAACGGCTCGATTTTGTCAAAAATGTGACAAAATTCATGAAAATTCAACGCAAATGCTAGCAATATCGTTCAGTTGTATTGAATGCGTGTCAAAATAAACGGCTGAGTCTATCTCATTATACAATTTTACCATTCATCTGCAATAACGACTCGATTTTGTCAAAAATGTGACAAAATTCATGCAAATTCAACGCAAATGCTAGCAAAATCGTTTAGTTGTATTGAAAGCGTGTCAAAATAAACGGCTGAGTCTATCTAAATATACAATTTTACCATTTTTCTGCAATAACGGCTCGATTTTGTCAAAAATGTGACAAAATTCATGCAAATTCAACGCAAATGCTAGCAAAATCGTTTAGTTGTATTGAAAGCGTGTCAATTTGTCACATTTTTGACAAAATCGAGTCGTTGTTGCAGAAGAATGGTAAAATTGTATAATGAGATAGACTCAGCCGTTTATTTTGACACGCTTTCAATACAACTGAACGATTTTGCTAGCATTTGCGTTGAATTTGCATGAATTTTGTCACATTTTTGACAAAATTGAGTCGTTTTTGCAGAAGAATGGTAAAATTGTATAATGAGATAGACTCAGCCGTTTATTTTAACACGCTTTCAATACAACTGAACGATTTTTCTAGCATTTGCGCTGAATTTTCATGAATTTTATCAAATTTTTGACAAAATCGAGCCGTTATTGCAGAAAAATGGTAAAATTGTATATTTAGATAGACTCAGCCGTTTATTTTGACACGCTTTCAATACAACTGAACGTTATAGCTAGCATTTGCGCTGAATTTTCATGAATTTTATCAAATTTTTGACAAAATCGAGCCGTTATTGCAGAAAAATGGTAAAATTGTATATTTAGATAGACTCAGCCGTTTATTTTGACACGCTTTCAATACAACTGAACGTTATAGCTAGCATTTGCGCTGAATTTTCCTGTATTTTGTCACATTTTTGACCAAATCGAGTCGTTATTGCAGAAGAATGGTAAAATTGTATAATGAGATAGACTCAGCCGTTTATTGTGACACGCTTTCAATACAACTGAACGATTTTGCTAGCATTTGCGTTGAATTTGCATGAATCTTGCCACATTTTTGACAAAATTGAGTCGTTATTGCAGAAGAATGGTAAAATTGTATAATGAGATAGACTCAGCCGTTTATTATGACACGCTTTCAATACAACTGAACGTTATAGCTAGCATTTGCGCTGAATTTTCCTGCATTTTGTCACATTTTTGACCAAATCGAGTCGTTATTGCAGAAGAATGGTAAAATTGTATAATGAGATAGACTCAGCCGTTTATTTTGACACGCTTTCAATACAACTGAACGTTATAGCTAGCATTTGCGCTGAATTTTCCTGTATTTTGTCACATTTTTGACCAAATCGAGTCGTTATTGCAGAAGAATGGTAAAATTGTATAATGAGATAGACTCAGCCGTTTATTTTGACACGCTTTCAATACAACTGAACGATTTTGCTAGCATTTGCGTTGAATTTGCATGAATTTTGTCACATTTTTGACAAAATCGAGTCGTTATTGCAGAAGAATGGTAAAATTGTATAATGAGATAGACTCAGCCGTTTATTTTGACACGCATTCAATACAACTGAACGATATTGCTAGCATTTGCGTTGAATTTTCATGAACTTTGTCACATTTTTGGCAAAATCGAGCCGTTATTGCAGAAAAATGGTAAAATTGTATATTTAGATAGACTCAGCCGTTTATTTTGACACGCTTTCAATACAACTGAACGTTATAGCTAGCATTTGCGCTGAATTTTCCTGTATTTTGTCACATTTTTGACCAAATCGAGTCGTTATTGCAGAAGAATGGTAAAATTGTATAATGAGATAGACTCAGCCGTTTATTTTGACACGCTTTCAATACAACTGAACGTTATAGCTAGCATTTGCGCTGAATTTTCCTGTATTTTGTCACATTTTTGACAAAATCGAGTCGTTATTGCAAAAGAATGGTAAAATTGTATAATAAAATAGACTCAGTCGTTCATTTTGACACGCTTTTCAATTCAACTGAACAATTTTGCTAGCATTTTCATGAATTTTGTCACATTTTTGACAAAATCGAGTCGTTATTGCAGAAGAATGGTAAAATTGTATATTTAGATAGACTCAGCCGTTTATTTTGACACGCATTCAATACAACTGAACGATATTGCTAGCATTTGCGTTGAATTTGCATGAATCTTGCCACATTTTTGACAAAATTGAGTCGTTATTGCAGAAGAATGGTAAAATTGTATAATGAGATGGACTCAGCCGTTTATTTTGACACGCTTTCAATACAACTGAACGTTATAGCTAGCATTTGCGCTGAATTTTCCTGTATTTTGTCACATTTTTGACCAAATCGAGTCGTTATTGCAGAAGAATGGTAAAAGTGTATAATGAGATAGACTCAGCCGTTTATTTTGACACGCTTTCAATACAACTAAACGATTTTGCTAGCATTTGCGTTGAATTTGCATGAATTTTGTCACATTTTTGACAAAATCGAGTCGTTATTGCAGAAGAATGGTAAAATTGTACAATGAGATAGACTCAGCCGTTTATTTTAACACGCTTTCAATACAACTGAACGATTTTGCTAGCATTTGCGTTGAATTTGCATGAATCTTGCCACATTTTTGACCAAATCGAGTCGTTGTTGCAGAAGAATGGTAAAATTGTATAATGAGATGGACTCAGCCGTTTATTTTGACACGCTTTCAATACAACTGAACGTTATAGCTAGCATTTGCGCTGAATTTTCCTGTATTTTGTCACATTTTTGACCAAATCGAGTCGTTATTGCAGAAGAATGGTAAAATTGTATAATGAGATAGACTCAGCCGTTTATTTTGACACGCTTTCAATACAACTGAACGTTATAGCTAGCATTTGCGCTGAATTTTCCTGTATTTTGTCACATTTTTGACAAAATCGAGTCGTTATTGCAAAAGAATGGTAAAATTGTATAATAAAATAGACTCAGTCGTTCATTTTGACACGCTTTTCAATTCAACTGAACAATTTTGCTAGCATTTTCATGAATTTTGTCACATTTTTGACAAAATCGAGTCGTTATTGCAGAAGAATGGTAAAATTGTATATTTAGATAGACTCAGCCGTTTATTTTGACACGCTTTCAATACAACTGAACGATTTTGCTAGAATTTGCGTTGAATTTGCATGAATTTTGTCACATTTTTGACAAAATCGAGTCGTTATTGCAGAAGAATGGTAAAATTGTATAATGAGATAGACTCAGCCGTTTATTTTGACACGCATTCAATACAACTGAACGATATTGCTAGCATTTGCGTTGAATTTTCATGAACTTTGTCACATTTTTGACAAAATCGAGCCGTTATTGCAGAAAAATGGTAAAATTGCATATCTAGATAGACTCAGGCGTTTATTTTGACACGCTTTCAATACAACTGAACGATGTTGCTAGCATTTGCGTTGAATTTTCATGAATTTTGTCACATTTTTGACAAAATCGAGCCGTTATTGCAGAAGAATGGTAAAATTGTATATTTAGATAGACTCAGCCGTTTATTTTGACACGCTTTCTATACAACTGAACGATTTTGCTAGCATTTGCGTTGAATTTGCATGAATTTTGTCACATTTTTGACAAAATCGAGTCGTTGTTGCAGAAGAATGGTAAAATTGTATAATGAGATAGACTCAGCCGTTTATTATGACACGCTTGCAATACAACTGAACGTTATAGCTAGCATTTGCGCTGAATTTTCCTGTATTTGGTCACATTTTTGACCAAATCGAGTCGTTATTGCAGAAGAATGGTAAAATTGTATAATGAGATAGACTCAGCCGTTTATTTTGACACGCTTTCAATACAACTGAACGTTATAGCTAGCATTTGCGCTGAATTTTCCTGTATTTTGTCACATTTTTGACAAAATCGAGTCGTTATTGCAAAAGAATGGTAAAATTGTATAATAAAATAGACTCAGTCGTTCATTTTGACACGCTTTTCAATTCAACTGAACAATTTTGCTAGCATTTTCATGAATTTTGTCACATTTTTGACAAAATCGAGTCGTTATTGCAGAAGAATGGTAAAATTGTATATTTAGATAGACTCAGCCGTTTATTTTGACACGCATTCAATACAACTGAACGATATTGCTAGCATTTGCGTTGAATTTGCATGAATCTTGCCACATTTTTGACAAAATTGAGTCGTTATTGCAGAAGAATGGTAAAATTGTATAATGAGATGGACTCAGCCGTTTATTTTGACACGCTTTCAATACAACTGAACGTTATAGCTAGCATTTGCGCTGAATTTTCCTGTATTTTGTCACATTTTTGACCAAATCGAGTCGTTATTGCAGAAGAATGGTAAAATTGTATAATGAGATAGACTCAGCCGTTTATTTTGACACGCTTTCAATACAACTAAACGATTTTGCTAGCATTTGCGTTGAATTTGCATGAATTTTGTCACATTTTTGACAAAATCGAGTCGTTATTGCAGAAGAATGGTAAAATTGTACAATGAGATAGACTCAGCCGTTTATTTTAACACGCTTTCAATACAACTGAACGATTTTGCTAGCATTTGCGTTGAATTTGCATGAATCTTGCCACATTTTTGACCAAATCGAGTCGTTATTGCAGAAGAATGGTAAAATTGTATAATGAGATGGACTCAGCCGTTTATTTTGACACGCATTCAATACAACTAAACGATTTTGCTAGCATTTGCGTTGAATTTGCATGAATTTTGTCACATTTTTGACAAAATCGAGCCGTTATTGCAGAAAAATGGTAAAATTGTATATTTAGATAGACTCAGCCGTTTATTTTGACACGCTTTCAATACAACTGACCGATTTTGCTAGAATTTGCGTTGAATTTGCATGAATTTTGTCACATTTTTGACAAAATCGAGTCGTTATTGCAGAAGAATGGTAAAATTGTATAATGAGATAGACTCAGCCGTTTATTTTGACACGCATTCAATACAACTGAACGATATTGCTAGCATTTGCGTTGAATTTTCATGAACTTTGTCACATTTTTGACAAAATCGAGCCGTTATTGCAGAAAAATGGTAAAATTGTATATTTAGATAGACTCAGGCGTTTATTTTGACACGCTTTCAATACAACTGAACGATGTTGCTAGCATTTGCGTTGAATTTTCATGAATTTTGTCACATTTTTGACAAAATCGAGCCGTTATTGCAGAAGAATGGTAAAATTGTATATTTAGATAGACTCAGGCGTTTATTTTGACACGCTTTCAATACAACTGAACGATTTTGCTAGCATTTGCGTTGAATTTGCATGAATTTTGTCACATTTTTGACAAAATCGAGTCGTTGTTGCAGAAGAATGGTAAAATTGTATAATGAGATAGACTCAGCCGTTTATTATGACACGCTTGCAATACAACTGAACGTTATAGCTAGCATTTGCGCTGAATTTTCCTGTATTTTGTCACATTTTTGACAAAATCGAGTCGTTATTGCAAAAGAATGGTAAAATTGTATATTTAGATAGACTCAGCCGTTTATTTTGACACGCTTTCAATACAACTGAACGATTTTGCTAGCATTTGCGTTGAATTTGCATGAATCTTGCCACATTTTTGACAAAATTGAGTCGTTATTGCAGAAGAATGGTAAAATTGTATAATGAGATAGACTCAGCCGTTTACTATGACACGCTTTCAATACAACTGAACGTTATAGCTAGCATTTGCGCTGAATTTTCCTGTATTTTGTCACATTTTTGTCAAAATCGAGTCATTATTGCAAAAGAATGGTAAAATTGTATAATGAGATAGACTCAGCCGTTTATTTTGACACGCTTTCAATACAACTGAACGATTTTGCTAGCATTTGCGTTGAATTTGCATGAATCTTGCCACATTTTTGACAAAATTGAGTCGTTATTGCAGAAGAATGGTAAAATTGTATAATGAGATAGACTCAGCCGTTTATTATGACACGCTTTCAATACAACTGAACGATTTTGCTAGAATTTGCGTTGAATTTGCATGAATTTTGTCACATTTTTGACAAAATCGAGTCGTTATTGCAGAAGAATGGTAAAATTGTATAATGAGATAGACTCAGCCGTTTATTTTGACACGCATTCAATACAACTGAACGATATTGCTAGCATTTGCGTTGAATTTTCATGAACTTTGTCACATTTTTGACAAAATCGAGCCGTTATTGCAGAAAAATGGTAAAATTGTATATTTAGATAGACTCAGGCGTTTATTTTGACACGCTTTCAATACAACTGAACGATGTTGCTAGCATTTGCGTTGAATTTTCATGAATTTTGTCACATTTTTGACAAAATCGAGCCGTTATTGCAGAAGAATGGTAAAATTGTATATTTAGATAGACTCAGCCGTTTATTTTGACACGGTTTCAATACAACTGAACGATTTTGCTAGCATCTGCGTTGAATTTGCATGAATTTTGTCACATTTTTGACAAAATCGAGTCGTTATTGCAGAAGAATGGTAAAATTGTACAATGAGATAGACTCAGCCGTTTATTTTAACACGCTTTCAATACAACTGAACGATTTTGCTAGCATTTGCGTTGAATTTGCATGAATCTTGCCACATTTTTGACCAAATCGAGTCGTTGTTGCAGAAGAATGGTAAAATTGTATAATGAGATGGACTCAGCCGTTTATTTTGACACGCTTTCAATACAACTGAACGTTATAGCTAGCATTTGCGCTGAATTTTCCTGTATTTTGTCACATTTTTGACCAAATCGAGTCGTTATTGCAGAAGAATGGTAAAATTGTATAATGAGATAGACTCAGCCGTTTATTTTGACACGCTTTCAATACAACTGAACGTTATAGCTAGCATTTGCGCTGAATTTTCCTGTATTTTGTCACATTTTTGACAAAATCGAGTCGTTATTGCAAAAGAATGGTAAAATTGTATAATAAAATAGACTCAGTCGTTCATTTTGACACGCTTTTCAATTCAACTGAACAATTTTGCTAGCATTTTCATGAATTTTGTCACATTTTTGACAAAATCGAGTCGTTATTGCAGAAGAATGGTAAAATTGTATATTTAGATAGACTCAGCCGTTTATTTTGACACGCTTTCAATACAACTGAACGATTTTGCTAGAATTTGCGTTGAATTTGCATGAATTTTGTCACATTTTTGACAAAATCGAGTCGTTATTGCAGAAGAATGGTAAAATTGTATAATGAGATAGACTCAGCCGTTTATTTTGACACGCATTCAATACAACTGAACGATATTGCTAGCATTTGCGTTGAATTTTCATGAACTTTGTCACATTTTTGACAAAATCGAGCCGTTATTGCAGAAAAATGGTAAAATTGCATATCTAGATAGACTCAGGCGTTTATTTTGACACGCTTTCAATACAACTGAACGATGTTGCTAGCATTTGCGTTGAATTTTCATGAATTTTGTCACATTTTTGACAAAATCGAGCCGTTATTGCAGAAGAATGGTAAAATTGTATATTTAGATAGACTCAGCCGTTTATTTTGACACGCTTTCTATACAACTGAACGATTTTGCTAGCATTTGCGTTGAATTTGCATGAATTTTGTCACATTTTTGACAAAATCGAGTCGTTGTTGCAGAAGAATGGTAAAATTGTATAATGAGATAGACTCAGCCGTTTATTATGACACGCTTGCAATACAACTGAACGTTATAGCTAGCATTTGCGCTGAATTTTCCTGTATTTGGTCACATTTTTGACCAAATCGAGTCGTTATTGCAGAAGAATGGTAAAATTGTATAATGAGATAGACTCAGCCGTTTATTTTGACACGCTTTCAATACAACTGAACGTTATAGCTAGCATTTGCGCTGAATTTTCCTGTATTTTGTCACATTTTTGACAAAATCGAGTCGTTATTGCAAAAGAATGGTAAAATTGTATAATAAAATAGACTCAGTCGTTCATTTTGACACGCTTTTCAATTCAACTGAACAATTTTGCTAGCATTTTCATGAATTTTGTCACATTTTTGACAAAATCGAGTCGTTATTGCAGAAGAATGGTAAAATTGTATATTTAGATAGACTCAGCCGTTTATTTTGACACGCATTCAATACAACTGAACGATATTGCTAGCATTTGCGTTGAATTTGCATGAATCTTGCCACATTTTTGACAAAATTGAGTCGTTATTGCAGAAGAATGGTAAAATTGTATAATGAGATGGACTCAGCCGTTTATTTTGACACGCTTTCAATACAACTGAACGTTATAGCTAGCATTTGCGCTGAATTTTCCTGTATTTTGTCACATTTTTGACCAAATCGAGTCGTTATTGCAGAAGAATGGTAAAATTGTATAATGAGATAGACTCAGCCGTTTATTTTGACACGCTTTCAATACAACTAAACGATTTTGCTAGCATTTGCGTTGAATTTGCATGAATTTTGTCACATTTTTGACAAAATCGAGTCGTTATTGCAGAAGAATGGTAAAATTGTACAATGAGATAGACTCAGCCGTTTATTTTAACACGCTTTCAATACAACTGAACGATTTTGCTAGCATTTGCGTTGAATTTGCATGAATCTTGCCACATTTTTGACCAAATCGAGTCGTTATTGCAGAAGAATGGTAAAATTGTATAATGAGATGGACTCAGCCGTTTATTTTGACACGCATTCAATACAACTGAACGATATTGCTAGCATTTGCGTTGAATTTTCATGAACTTTGTCACATTTTTGACAAAATCGAGCCGTTATTGCAGAAAAATGGTAAAATTGTATATTTAGATAGACTCAGGCGTTTATTTTGACACGCTTTCAATACAACTGAACGATGTTGCTAGCATTTGCGTTGAATTTTCATGAATTTTGTCACATTTTTGACAAAATCGAGCCGTTATTGCAGAAGAATGGTAAAATTGTATATTTAGATAGACTCAGCCGTTTATTTTGACACGGTTTCAATACAACTGAACGATTTTGCTAGCATTTGCGTTGAATTTGCATGAATTTTGTCACATTTTTGACAAAATCGAGTCGTTATTGCAGAAGAATGGTAAAATTGTACAATGAGATAGACTCAGCCGTTTATTTTAACACGCTTTCAATACAACTGAACGATTTTGCTAGCATTTGCGTTGAATTTGCATGAATCTTGCCACATTTTTGACCAAATCGAGTCGTTGTTGCAGAAGAATGGTAAAATTGTATAATGAGATGGACTCAGCCGTTTATTTTGACACGCTTTCAATACAACTGAACGTTATAGCTAGCATTTGCGCTGAATTTTCCTGTATTTTGTCACATTTTTGACCAAATCGAGTCGTTATTGCAGAAGAATGGTAAAATTGTATAATGAGATAGACTCAGCCGTTTATTTTGACACGCTTTCAATACAACTGAACGTTATAGCTAGCATTTGCGCTGAATTTTCCTGTATTTTGTCACATTTTTGACAAAATCGAGTCGTTATTGCAAAAGAATGGTAAAATTGTATAATAAAATAGACTCAGTCGTTCATTTTGACACGCTTTTCAATTCAACTGAACAATTTTGCTAGCATTTTCATGAATTTTGTCACATTTTTGACAAAATCGAGTCGTTATTGCAGAAGAATGGTAAAATTGTATATTTAGATAGACTCAGCCGTTTATTTTGACACGCTTTCAATACAACTGAACGATTTTGCTAGAATTTGCGTTGAATTTGCATGAATTTTGTCACATTTTTGACAAAATCGAGTCGTTATTGCAGAAGAATGGTAAAATTGTATAATGAGATAGACTCAGCCGTTTATTTTGACACGCATTCAATACAACTGAACGATATTGCTAGCATTTGCGTTGAATTTTCATGAACTTTGTCACATTTTTGACAAAATCGAGCCGTTATTGCAGAAAAATGGTAAAATTGCATATCTAGATAGACTCAGGCGTTTATTTTGACACGCTTTCAATACAACTGAACGATGTTGCTAGCATTTGCGTTGAATTTTCATGAATTTTGTCACATTTTTGACAAAATCGAGCCGTTATTGCAGAAGAATGGTAAAATTGTATATTTAGATAGACTCAGCCGTTTATTTTGACACGCTTTCTATACAACTGAACGATTTTGCTAGCATTTGCGTTGAATTTGCATGAATTTTGTCACATTTTTGACAAAATCGAGTCGTTGTTGCAGAAGAATGGTAAAATTGTATAATGAGATAGACTCAGCCGTTTATTATGACACGCTTGCAATACAACTGAACGTTATAGCTAGCATTTGCGCTGAATTTTCCTGTATTTGGTCACATTTTTGACCAAATCGAGTCGTTATTGCAGAAGAATGGTAAAATTGTATAATGAGATAGACTCAGCCGTTTATTTTGACACGCTTTCAATACAACTGAACGTTATAGCTAGCATTTGCGCTGAATTTTCCTGTATTTTGTCACATTTTTGACAAAATCGAGTCGTTATTGCAAAAGAATGGTAAAATTGTATAATAAAATAGACTCAGTCGTTCATTTTGACACGCTTTTCAATTCAACTGAACAATTTTGCTAGCATTTTCATGAATTTTGTCACATTTTTGACAAAATCGAGTCGTTATTGCAGAAGAATGGTAAAATTGTATATTTAGATAGACTCAGCCGTTTATTTTGACACGCATTCAATACAACTGAACGATATTGCTAGCATTTGCGTTGAATTTGCATGAATCTTGCCACATTTTTGACAAAATTGAGTCGTTATTGCAGAAGAATGGTAAAATTGTATAATGAGATGGACTCAGCCGTTTATTTTGACACGCTTTCAATACAACTGAACGTTATAGCTAGCATTTGCGCTGAATTTTCCTGTATTTTGTCACATTTTTGACCAAATCGAGTCGTTATTGCAGAAGAATGGTAAAATTGTATAATGAGATAGACTCAGCCGTTTATTTTGACACGCTTTCAATACAACTAAACGATTTTGCTAGCATTTGCGTTGAATTTGCATGAATTTTGTCACATTTTTGACAAAATCGAGTCGTTATTGCAGAAGAATGGTAAAATTGTACAATGAGATAGACTCAGCCGTTTATTTTAACACGCTTTCAATACAACTGAACGATTTTGCTAGCATTTGCGTTGAATTTGCATGAATCTTGCCACATTTTTGACCAAATCGAGTCGTTATTGCAGAAGAATGGTAAAATTGTATAATGAGATGGACTCAGCCGTTTATTTTGACACGCATTCAATACAACTAAACGATTTTGCTAGCATTTGCGTTGAATTTGCATGAATTTTGTCACATTTTTGACAAAATCGAGCCGTTATTGCAGAAAAATGGTAAAATTGTATATTTAGATAGACTCAGCCGTTTATTTTGACACGCTTTCAATACAACTGACCGATTTTGCTAGAATTTGCGTTGAATTTGCATGAATTTTGTCACATTTTTGACAAAATCGAGTCGTTATTGCAGAAGAATGGTAAAATTGTATAATGAGATAGACTCAGCCGTTTATTTTGACACGCATTCAATACAACTGAACGATATTGCTAGCATTTGCGTTGAATTTTCATGAACTTTGTCACATTTTTGACAAAATCGAGCCGTTATTGCAGAAAAATGGTAAAATTGTATATTTAGATAGACTCAGGCGTTTATTTTGACACGCTTTCAATACAACTGAACGATGTTGCTAGCATTTGCGTTGAATTTTCATGAATTTTGTCACATTTTTGACAAAATCGAGCCGTTATTGCAGAAGAATGGTAAAATTGTATATTTAGATAGACTCAGCCGTTTATTTTGACACGCTTTCAATACAACTGAACGATTTTGCTAGCATTTGCGTTGAATTTGCATGAATTTTGTCACATTTTTGACAAAATCGAGTCGTTGTTGCAGAAGAATGGTAAAATTGTATAATGAGATAGACTCAGCCGTTTATTATGACACGCTTGCAATACAACTGAACGTTATAGCTAGCATTTGCGCTGAATTTTCCTGTATTTTGTCACATTTTTGACAAAATCGAGTCGTTATTGCAAAAGAATGGTAAAATTGTATATTTAGATAGACTCAGCCGTTTATTTTGACACGCTTTCAATACAACTGAACGATTTTGCTAGCATTTGCGTTGAATTTGCATGAATCTTGCCACATTTTTGACAAAATTGAGTCGTTATTGCAGAAGAATGGTAAAATTGTATAATGAGATAGACTCAGCCGTTTATTATGACACGCTTTCAATACAACTGAACGTTATAGCTAGCATTTGCGCTGAATTTTCCTGTATTTTGTCACATTTTTGTCAAAATCGAGTCATTATTGCAAAAGAATGGTAAAATTGTATAATGAGATAGACTCAGCCGTTTATTTTGACACGCTTTCAATACAACTGAACGATTTTGCTAGCATTTGCGTTGAATTTGCATGAATCTTGCCACATTTTTGACAAAATTGAGTCGTTATTGCAGAAGAATGGTAAAATTGTATAATGAGATAGACTCAGCCGTTTATTATGACACGCTTTCAATACAACTGAACGATTTTGCTAGAATTTGCGTTGAATTTGCATGAATTTTGTCACATTTTTGACAAAATCGAGTCGTTATTGCAGAAGAATGGTAAAATTGTATAATGAGATAGACTCAGCCGTTTATTTTGACACGCATTCAATACAACTGAACGATATTGCTAGCATTTGCGTTGAATTTTCATGAACTTTGTCACATTTTTGACAAAATCGAGCCGTTATTGCAGAAAAATGGTAAAATTGTATATTTAGATAGACTCAGGCGTTTATTTTGACACGCTTTCAATACAACTGAACGATGTTGCTAGCATTTGCGTTGAATTTTCATGAATTTTGTCACATTTTTGACAAAATCGAGCCGTTATTGCAGAAGAATGGTAAAATTGTATATTTAGATAGACTCAGCCGTTTATTTTGACACGGTTTCAATACAACTGAACGATTTTGCTAGCATTTGCGTTGAATTTGCATGAATTTTGTCACATTTTTGACAAAATCGAGTCGTTGTTGCAGAAGAATGGTAAAATTGTATAATGAGATAGACTCAGCCGTTTATTATGACACGCTTGCAATACAACTGAACGTTATAGCTAGCATTTGCGCTGAATTTTCCTGTATTTTGTCACATTTTTGACAAAATCGAGTCGTTATTGCAAAAGAATGGTAAAATTGTATATTTAGATAGACTCAGCCGTTTATTTTGACACGCTTTCAATACAACTAAACGATTTTGCTAGCATTTGCGTTGAATTTGCATGAATTTTGTCACATTTTTGACAAAATCGAGTCGTTATTGCAGAAGAATGGTAAAATTGTACAATGAGATAGACTCAGCCGTTTATTTTAACACGCTTTCAATACAACTGAACGATTTTGCTAGCATTTGCGTTGAATTTGCATGAATCTTGCCACATTTTTGACCAAATCGAGTCGTTATTGCAGAAGAATGGTAAGATTGTATAATGAAATGGACTCAGCCGTTTATTTTGACACGCTTTCAATACAACTGAACGATTTTGCTAGCATTTGCGTTGAATTTGCATTAATTTTGTCACATTTTTGACAAAATCGAGTCGTTATTGCAGAAGAATGGTAAAATTGTATAATGAGATGGACTCAGCCGTTTATTTTGACACGCATTCAATACAACTAAACGATTTTGCTAGCATTTGCGTTGAATTTGCATGAATTTTGTCACATTTTTGACAAAATCGAGCCGTTATTGCAGAAAAATGGTAAAATTGTATATTTGGATAGACTCAGCCGTTTATTTTGACACGCTTTCAATACAACTGAACGATTTTGCTAGAATTTGCGTTGAATTTGCATGAATTTTGTCACATTTTTGACAAAATCGAGTCGTTATTGCAGAGGAATGGTAAAATTGTATAATGAGATAGACTCAGCCGTTTATTTTGACACGCATTCAATACAACTGAACGATATTGCTAGCATTTGCGTTGAATTTTCATGAACTTTGTCACATTTTTGACAAAATCGAGCCGTTATTGCAGAAAAATGGTAAAATTGTATATTTAGATAGACTCAGGCGTTTATTTTGACACGCTTTCAATACAACTGAACGATGTTGCTAGCATTTGCGTTGAATTTTCATGAATTTTGTCACATTTTTGACAAAATCGAGCCGTTATTGCAGAAGAATGGTAAAATTGTATATTTAGATAGACTCAGCCGTTTATTTTGACACGCTTTCAATACAACTGAACGATTTTGCTAGCATTTGCGTTGAATTTGCATGAATTTTGTCACATTTTTGACAAAATCGAGTCGTTGTTGCAGAAGAATGGTAAAATTGTATAATGAGATAGACTCAGCCGTTTATTATGACACGCTTGCAATACAACTGAACGTTATAGCTAGCATTTGCGCTGAATTTTCCTGTATTTTGTCACATTTTTGACAAAATCGAGTCGTTGTTGCAGAAGAATGGTAAAATTGTATAATGAGATAGACTCAGCCGTTTATTATGACACGCTTGCAATACAACTGAACGTTATAGCTAGCATTTGCGCTGAATTTTCCTGTATTTTGTCACATTTTTGACAAAATCGAGTCGTTATTGCAAAAGAATGGTAAAATTGTATATTTAGATAGACTCAGCCGTTTATTTTGACACGCTTTCAATACAACTAAACGATTTTGCTAGCATTTGCGTTGAATTTGCATGAATTTTGTCACATTTTTGACAAAATCGAGTCGTTATTGCAGAAGAATGGTAAAATTGTACAATGAGATAGACTCAGCCGTTTATTTTAACACGCTTTCAATACAACTGAACGATTTTGCTAGCATTTGCGTTGAATTTGCATGAATCTTGCCACATTTTTGACCAAATCGAGTCGTTATTGCAGAAGAATGGTAAGATTGTATAATGAAATGGACTCAGCCGTTTATTTTGACACGCTTTCAATACAACTGAACGATTTTGCTAGCATTTGCGTTGAATTTGCATTAATTTTGTCACATTTTTGACAAAATCGAGTCGTTATTGCAGAAGAATGGTAAAATTGTATAATGAGATGGACTCAGCCGTTTATTTTGACACGCATTCAATACAACTAAACGATTTTGCTAGCATTTGCGTTGAATTTGCATGAATTTTGTCACATTTTTGACAAAATCGAGCCGTTATTGCAGAAAAATGGTAAAATTGTATATTTAGATAGACTCAGCCGTTTATTTTGACACGCTTTCAATACAACTGAACGATTTTGCTAGAATTTGCGTTGAATTTGCATGAATTTTGTCACATTTTTGACAAAATCGAGTCGTTATTGCAGAAGAATGGTAAAATTGTATAATGAGATAGACTCAGCCGTTTATTTTGACACGCATTCAATACAACTGAACGATATTGCTAGCATTTGCGTTGAATTTTCATGAACTTTGTCACATTTTTGACAAAATCGAGCCGTTATTGCAGAAAAATGGTAAAATTGTATATTTAGATAGACTCAGGCGTTTATTTTGACACGCTTTCAATACAACTGAACGATGTTGCTAGCATTTGCGTTGAATTTTCATGAATTTTGTCACATTTTTGACAAAATCGAGCCGTTATTGCAGAAGAATGGTAAAATTGTATATTTAGATAGACTCAGCCGTTTATTTTGACACGCTTTCAATACAACTGAACGATTTTGCTAGCATTTGCGTTGAATTTGCATGAATTTTGTCACATTTTTGACAAAATCGAGTCGTTGTTGCAGAAGAATGGTAAAATTGTATAATGAGATAGACTCAGCCGTTTATTATGACACGCTTGCAATACAACTGAACGTTATAGCTAGCATTTGCGCTGAATTTTCCTGTATTTTGTCACATTTTTGACAAAATCGAGTCGTTATTGCAAAAGAATGGTAAAATTGTATATTTAGATAGACTCAGCCGTTTATTTTGACACGCTTTCAATACAACTGAACGATTTTGCTAGCATTTGCGTTGAATTTGCATGAATCTTGCCACATTTTTGACAAAATTGAGTCGTTGTTGCAGAAGAATGGTAAAATTGTATAATGAGATAGACTCAGCCGTTTATTATGACACGCTTTCAATACAACTGAACGTTATGGCTAGCATTTGCGCTGAATTTTCCTGTATTTTGTCACATTTTTGTCAAAATCGAGTCGTTATTGCAAAAGAATGGTAAAATTGTATAATGAGATAGACTCAGCCGTTTATTTTGACACGCATTCAATACAACTGAACGATATTGCTAGCATTTGCGTTGAAGTTTCATGAACTTTGTCACATTTTTGACAAAATCGAGCCGTTATTGCAGAAAAATGGTAAAATTGTATATTTAGATAGACTCAGCCGTTTATTTTGACACGCTTTCAATACAACTGAACGATTTTGCTAGAATTTGCGTTGAATTTGCATGAATCTTGCCACATTTTTGACAAAATTGAGTCGTTATTGCAGAAGAATGGTAAAATTGTATAATGAGATAGACTCAGCCGTTTATTATGACACGCTTTCAATACAACTGAACGATTTTGCTAGAATTTGCGTTGAATTTGCATGAATCTTGCCACATTTTTGACAAAATTGAGTCGTTATTGCAGAAGAATGGTAAAATTGTATAATGAGATAGACTCAGCCGTTTATTTTGACACGCATTCAATACAACTGAACGATATTGCTAGCATTTGCGTTGAATTTGCATGAATTTTGTCACATTTTTGACAAAATCGAGCCGTTATTGCAGAAGAATGGTAAAATTGTATATTTAGATAGACTCAGCCGTTTATTTTGACACGCTTTCAATACAACTGAACGATTTTGCTAGCATTTGCGTTGAATTTGCATGAATCTTGCCACATTTTTGACAAAATTGAGTCGTTATTGCAGAAGAATGGTAAAATTGTATAATGAGATAGACTCAGCCGTTTATTTTGACACGCATTCAATACAACTGAACGATATTGCTAGCATTTGCGTTGAATTTGCATGAATTTTGTCACATTTTTGACAAAATCGAGCCGTTATTGCAGAAGAATGGTAAAATTGTATATTTAGATAGACTCAGCCGTTTATTTTGACACGCTTTCAATACAACTGAACGATTTTGCTAGCATTTGCGTTGAATTTGCATGAATCTTGCCACATTTTTGACAAAATTGAGTCGTTATTGCAGAAGAATGGTAAAATTGTATAATGAGATAGACTCAGCCGTTTATTTTGACACGCATTCAATACAACTGAACGATTTTGCTAGCATTTGCGTTGAATTTGCATGAATTTTGTCACATTTTTGACAAAATCGAGCCGTTATTGCAGAAGAATGGTAAAATTGTATATTTAGATAGACTCAGCCGTTTATTTTGACACGCTTTCAATACAACTGAACGATTTTGCTAGCATTTGCGTTGAATTTGCATGAATCTTGCCACATTTTTGACAAAATTGAGTCGTTATTGCAGAAGAATGGTAAAATTGTATAATGAGATAGACTCAGCCGTTTATTATGACACGCTTTCAATACAACTGAACGATTTTGCTAGAATTTGCGTTGAATTTGCATGAATTTTGTCACATTTTTGACAAAATCGAGTCGTTATTGCAGAAGAATGGTAAAATTGTATAATGAGATAGACTCAGCCGTTTATTTTGACACGCATTCAATACAACTGAACGATATTGCTAGCATTTGCGTTGAATTTTCATGAACTTTGTCACATTTTTGACAAAATCGAGCCGTTATTGCAGAAAAATGGTAAAATTGTATATTTAGATAGACTCAGGCGTTTATTTTGACACGCTTTCAATACAACTGAACGATGTTGCTAGCATTTGCGTTGAATTTTCATGAATTTTGTCACATTTTTGACAAAATCGAGCCGTTATTGCAGAAGAATGGTAAAATTGTATATTTAGATAGACTCAGCCGTTTATTTTGACACGCTTTCAATACAACTGAACGATTTTGCTAGCATTTGCGTTGAATTTGCATGAATTTTGTCACATTTTTGACAAAATCGAGTCGTTGTTGCAGAAGAATGGTAAAATTGTATAATGAGATAGACTCAGCCGTTTATTATGACACGCTTGCAATACAACTGAACGTTATAGCTAGCATTTGCGCTGAATTTTCCTGTATTTTGTCACATTTTTGACAAAATCGAGTCGTTATTGCAAAAGAATGGTAAAATTGTATATTTAGATAGACTCAGCCGTTTATTTTGACACGCTTTCAATACAACTGAACGTTATAGCTAGCATTTGCGCTGAATTTTCATGAATTTTATCAAATTTTTGACAAAATCGAGCCGTTATTGCAGAAAAATGGTAAAATTGTATATTTAGATAGACTCAGCCGTTTATTTTGACACGCTTTCAATACAACTGAACGTTATAGCTAGCATTTGCGCTGAATTTTCCTGTATTTTGTCACATTTTTGACAAAATCGAGTCGTTATTGCAGAAGAATGGTAAAATTGTATAATGAGATAGACTCAGCCGTTTATTTTGACACGCATTCAATACAACTGAACGATATTGCTAGCATTTGCGTTGAATTTTCATGAACTTTGTCACATTTTTGACAAAATCGAGCCGTTATTGCAGAAAAATGGTAAAATTGTATATTTAGATAGACTCAGCCGTTTATTTTGACACGCTTTCAATACAACTGAACGTTATAGCTAGCATTTGCGCTGAATTTTCCTGTATTTTGTCACATTTTTGACCAAATCGAGTCGTTATTGCAGAAGAATGGTAAAATTGTATAATGAGATAGACTCAGCCGTTTATTTTGACACGCATTCAATACAACTGAACGATATTGCTAGCATTTGCGTTGAATTTTCATGAACTTTGTCACATTTTTGACAAAATCGAGCCGTTATTGCAGAAGAATGGTAAAATTGTATATTTAGATAGACTCAGCCGTTTATTTTGACACGCTTTCAATACAACTGAACGATTTTGCTAGCATTTGCGTTGAATTTGCATGAATTTTGTCACATTTTTGACAAAATCGAGTCGTTGTTGCAGAAGAATGGTAAAATTGTATAATGAGATAGACTCAGCCGTTTATTATGACACGCTTGCAATACAACTGAACGTTATAGCTAGCATTTGCGCTGAATTTTCCTGTATTTTGTCACATTTTTGACAAAATCGAGTCGTTATTGCAAAAGAATGGTAAAATTGTATATTTAGATAGACTCAGCCGTTTATTTTGACACGCTTTCAATACAACTGAACGATTTTGCTAGCATTTGCGTTGAATTTGCATGAATCTTGCCACATTTTTGACAAAATTGAGTCGTTATTGCAGAAGAATGGTAAAATTGTATAATGAGATAGACTCAGCCGTTTATTATGACACGCTTTCAATACAACTGAACGTTATAGCTAGCATTTGCGCTGAATTTTCCTGTATTTTGTCACATTTTTGACAAAATCGAGTCGTTATTGCAAAAGAATGGTAAAATTGTATATTTAGATAGACTCAGCCGTTTATTTTGACACGCTTTCAATACAACTGAACGATTTTGCTAGCATTTGCGTTGAATTTGCATGAATCTTGCCACATTTTTGACAAAATTGAGTCGTTATTGCAGAAGAATGGTAAAATTGTATAATGAGATAGACTCAGCCGTTTATTATGACACGCTTTCAATACAACTGAACGATTTTGCTAGAATTTGCGTTGAATTTGCATGAATTTTGTCACATTTTTGACAAAATCGAGTCGTTATTGCAGAAGAATGGTAAAATTGTATAATGAGATAGACTCAGCCGTTTATTTTGACACGCATTCAATACAACTGAACGATATTGCTAGCATTTGCGTTGAATTTTCATGAACTTTGTCACATTTTTGACTAAATCGAGCCGTTATTGCAGAAAAATGGTAAAATTGTATATTTAGATAGACTCAGGCGTTTATTTTGACACGCTTTCAATACAACTGAACGATGTTGCTAGCATTTGCGTTGAATTTTCATGAATTTTGTCACATTTTTGACAAAATCGAGCCGTTATTGCAGAAGGATGGTAAAATTGTATATTTAGATAGACTCAGCCGTTTATTTTGACACGCTTTCAATACAACTGAACGATTTTGCTAGCATTTGCGTTGAATTTGCATGAATTTTGTCACATTTTTGACAAAATCGAGTCGTTGTTGCAGAAGAATGGTAAAATTGTATAATGAGATAGACTCAGCCGTTTATTATGACACGCTTGCAATACAACTGAACGTTATAGCTAGCATTTGCGCTGAATTTTCCTGTATTTTGTCACATTTTTGACAAAATCGAGTCGTTATTGCAAAAGAATGGTAAAATTGTATATTTAGATAGACTCAGCCGTTTATTTTGACACGCTTTCAATACAACTGAACGTTATAGCTAGCATTTGCGCTGAATTTTCATGAATTTTATCAAATTTTTGACAAAATCGAGCCATTATTGCAGAAAAATGGTAAAATTGTATATTTAGATAGACTCAGCCGTTTATTTTGACACGCTTTCAATACAACTGAACGTTATAGCTAGCATTTGCGCTGAATTTTCCTGTATTTTGTCACATTTTTGACCAAATCGAGTCGTTATTGCAGAAGAATGGTAAAATTGTATATTTAGATAGACTCAGGCGTTTATTTTGACACGCTTTCAATACAACTGAACGATGTTGCTAGCATTTGCGTTGAATTTTCATGAATTTTGTCACATTTTTGACAAAATCGAGCCGTTATTGCAGAAGAATGGTAAAATTGTATATTTAGATAGACTCAGCCGTTTATTTTGACACGCTTTCAATACAACTGAACGATTTTGCTAGCATTTGCGTTGAATTTGCATGAATCTTGCCACATTTTTGACAAAATTGAGTCGTTATTGCAGAAGAATGGTAAAATTGTATAATGAGATAGACTCAGCCGTTTATTATGACACGCTTTCAATACAACTGAACGATTTTGCTAGAATTTGCGTTGAATTTGCATGAATTTTGTCACATTTTTGACAAAATCGAGTCGTTATTGCAGAAGAATGGTAAAATTGTATAATGAGATAGACTCAGCCGTTTATTTTGACACGCATTCAATACAACTGAACGATATTGCTAGCATTTGCGTTGAATTTTCATGAACTTTGTCACATTTTTGACAAAATCGAGCCGTTATTGCAGAAGGATGGTAAAATTGTATATTTAGATAGACTCAGCCGTTTATTTTGACACGCTTTCAATACAACTGAACGATTTTGCTAGCATTTGCGTTGAATTTGCATGAATTTTGTCACATTTTTGACAAAATCGAGTCGTTGTTGCAGAAGAATGGTAAAATTGTATAATGAGATAGACTCAGCCGTTTATTATGACACGCTTGCAATACAACTGAACGTTATAGCTAGCATTTGCGCTGAATTTTCCTGTATTTTGTCACATTTTTGACAAAATCGAGTCGTTATTGCAAAAGAATGGTAAAATTGTATATTTAGATAGACTCAGCCGTTTATTTTGACACGCTTTCAATACAACTGAACGTTATAGCTAGCATTTGCGCTGAATTTTCATGAATTTTATCAAATTTTTGACAAAATCGAGCCGTTATTGCAGAAAAATGGTAAAATTGTATATTTAGATAGACTCAGCCGTTTATTTTGACACGCTTTCAATACAACTGAACGTTATAGCTAGCATTTGCGCTGAATTTTCCTGTATTTTGTCACATTTTTGACCAAATCGAGTCGTTATTGCAGAAGAATGGTAAAATTGTATATTTAGATAGACTCAGGCGTTTATTTTGACACGCTTTCAATACAACTGAACGATGTTGCTAGCATTTGCGTTGAATTTTCATGAATTTTGTCACATTTTTGACAAAATCGAGCCGTTATTGCAGAAGAATGGTAAAATTGTATATTTAGATAGACTCAGCCGTTTATTTTGACACGCTTTCAATACAACTGAACGATTTTGCTAGCATTTGCGTTGAATTTGCATGAATCTTGCCACATTTTTGACAAAATTGAGTCGTTATTGCAGAAGAATGGTAAAATTGTATAATGAGATAGACTCAGCCGTTTATTATGACACGCTTTCAATACAACTGAACGTTATAGCTAGCATTTGCGCTGAATTTTCCTGCATTTTGTCACATTTTTGACCAAATCGAGTCGTTATTGCAGAAGAATGGTAAAATTGTATAATGAGATAGACTCAGCCGTTTATTTTGACACGCTTTCAATACAACTGAACGATTTTGCTAGCATTTGCGTTGAATTTGCATGAATTTTGTCACATTTTTGACAAAATCGAGTCGTTATTGCAGAAGAATGGTAAAATTGTATAATGAGATAGACTCACCCGTTTATTTTGACACGCATTCAATACAACTGAACGATATTGCTAGCATTTGCGTTGAATTTTCATGAACTTTGTCACATTTTTGACAAAATCGAGCCGTTATTGCAGAAAAATGGTAAAATTGTATATTTAGATAGACTCAGGCGTTTATTTTGACACGCTTTCAATACAACTGAACGATTTTGCTAGCATTTGCGTTGAATTTTCATGAATTTTGTCACATTTTTGACAAAATCGAGTCGTTTTTGCAGAAGAATGGTAAAATTGTATAATGAGATAGACTCAGCCGTTTATTATGACACGCTTGCAATACAACTGAACGTTATAGCTAGCATTTGCGCTGAATTTTCCTGTATTTTGTTACATTTTTGACAAAATCGAGTCGTTATTGCAAAAGAATGGTAAAATTGTATATTTAGATAGACTCAGCCGTTTATTTTGACACGCTTTCAATACAACTGAACGTTATAGCTAGCATTTGCGCTGAATTTTCCTGTATTTTGTCACATTTTTGACCAAATCGAGTCGTTATTGCAGAAGAATGGTAAAATTGTATAATGAGATACACTCAGCCGTTTATTTTGACACGCTTTCAATACAACTGAACGATATTGCTAGCATTTGCGTTGAATTTTCATGAACTTTGTCACATTTTTGACAAAATCGAGCCGTTATTGCAGAAGGATGGTAAAATTGTATATTTAGATAGACTCAGCCGTTTATTTTGACACGCTTTCAATACAACTGAACGATTTTGCTAGCATTTGCGTTGAATTTGCATGAATTTTGTCACATTTTTGACAAAATCGAGTCGTTGTTGCAGAAGAATGGTAAAATTGTATAATGAGATAGACTCAGCCGTTTATTATGACACGCTTGCAATACAACTGAACGTTATAGCTAGCATTTGCGCTGAATTTTCCTGTATTTTGTCACATTTTTGACAAAATCGAGTCGTTATTGCAAAAGAATGGTAAAATTGTATATTTAGATAGACTCAGCCGTTTATTTTGACACGCTTTCAATACAACTGAACGTTATAGCTAGCATTTGCGCTGAATTTTCATGAATTTTATCAAATTTTTGACAAAATCGAGCCGTTATTGCAGAAAAATGGTAAAATTGTATATTTAGATAGACTCAGCCGTTTATTTTGACACGCTTTCAATACAACTGAACGTTATAGCTAGCATTTGCGCTGAATTTTCCTGTATTTTGTCACATTTTTGACCAAATCGAGTCGTTATTGCAGAAGAATGGTAAAATTGTATATTTAGATAGACTCAGCCGTTTATTTTGACACGCTTTCAATACAACTGAACGATTTTGCTAGCATTTGCGTTGAATTTGCATGAATCTTGCCACATTTTTGACAAAATTGAGTCGTTATTGCAGAAGAATGGTAAAATTGTATAATGAGATAGACTCAGCCGTTTATTATGACACGCTTTCAATACAACTGAACGTTATAGCTAGCATTTGCGCTGAATTTTCCTGCATTTTGTCACATTTTTGACCAAATCGAGTCGTTATTGCAGAAGAATGGTAAAATTGTATAATGAGATAGACTCAGCCGTTTATTTTGACACGCTTTCAATACAACTGAACGATTTTGCTAGCATTTGCGTTGAATTTGCATGAATTTTGTCACATTTTTGACAAAATCGAGTCGTTATTGCAGAAGAATGGTAAAATTGTATAATGAGATAGACTCAGCCGTTTATTTTGACACGCATTCAATACAACTGAACGATATTGCTAGCATTTGCGTTGAATTTTCATGAACTTTGTCACATTTTTGACAAAATCGAGCCGTTATTGCAGAAAAATGGTAAAATTGTATATTTAGATAGACTCAGGCGTTTATTTTGACACGCTTTCAATACAACTGAACGATTTTGCTAGCATTTGCGTTGAATTTTCATGAATTTTGTCACATTTTTGACAAAATCGAGTCGTTTTTGCAGAAGAATGGTAAAATTGTATAATGAGATAGACTCAGCCGTTTATTATGACACGCTTGCAATACAACTGAACGTTATAGCTAGCATTTGCGCTGAATTTTCCTGTATTTTGTTACATTTTTGACAAAATCGAGTCGTTATTGCAAAAGAATGGTAAAATTGTATATTTAGATAGACTCAGCCGTTTATTTTGACACGCTTTCAATACAACTGAACGTTATAGCTAGCATTTGCGCTGAATTTTCCTGTATTTTGTCACATTTTTGACCAAATCGAGTCGTTATTGCAGAAGAATGGTAAAATTGTATAATGAGATAGACTCAGCCGTTTATTTTGACACGCTTTCAATACAACTGAACGTTATAGCTAGCATTTGCGCTGAATTTTCCTGTATTTTGTCACATTTTTGACAAAATCGAGTCGTTATTGCAAAAGAATGGTAAAATTGTATAATAAAATAGACTCAGTCGTTCATTTTGACACGCTTTTCAATTCAACTGAACAATTTTGCTAGCATTTTCATGAATTTTGTCTCATTTTTGACAAAATCGAGTCGTTATTGCAGAAGAATGGTAAAATTGTATATTTAGATAGACTCAGCCGTTTATTTTGACACGCATTCAATACAACTGAACGATATTGCTAGCATTTGCGTTGAATTTGCATTAATCTTGCCACATTTTTGACAAAATTGAGTCGTTATTGCAGAAGAATGGTAAAATTGTATAATGAGATGGACTCAGCCGTTTATTTTGACACGCTTTCAATACAACTGAACGTTATAGCTAGCATTTGCGCTGAATTTTCCTGTATTTTGTCCAATTTTTGACCAAATCGAGTCGTTATTGCAGAAGAATGGTAAAATTGTATAATGAGATAGACTCAGCCGTTTATTTTGACACGCTTTCAATACAACTAAACGATTTTGCTAGCATTTGCGTTGAATTTGCATGAATTTTGTCACATTTTTGACAAAATCGAGTCGTTATTGCAGAAGAATGGTAAAATTGTAGAATGAAATGGACTCAGCCGTTTATTTTGACACGCTTTCAATACAACTGAACGTTATAGCTAGCATTTGCGCTGAATTTTCCTGTATTTTGTCACATTTTTGACCAAATCGAGTCGTTATTGCAGAAGAATGGTAAAATTGTATAATGAGATGGACTCAGCCGTTTATTTTGACACGCTTTCAATACAACTGAACGATTTTGCTAGCATTTGCGTTGAATTTGCATGAATTTTGTCACATTTTTGACAAAATCGAGTCGTTATTGCAGAAGAATGGTAAAATTGTATAATGAGATGGACTCAGCCGTTTATTTTGACACGCATTCAATACAACTAAACGATTTTGCTAGCATTTGCGTTGAATTTGCATGAATTTTGTCACATTTTTGACAAAATCGAGCCGTTATTGCAGAAAAATGGTAAAATTGTATATTTAGATAGACTCAGCCGTTTATTTTGACACGCTTTCAATACAACTGAACGATTTTGCTAGAATTTGCGTTGAATTTGCATGAATTTTGTCACATTTTTGACAAAATCGAGTCGTTATTGCAGAAGAATGGTAAAATTGTATAATGAGATAGACTCAGCCGTTTATTTTGACACGCATTCAATACAACTGAACGATATTGCTAGCATTTGCGTTGAATTTTCACGAACTTTGTCACATTTTTGACAAAATCGAGCCGTTATTGCAGAAAAATGGTAAAATTGTATATTTAGATAGACTCAGGCGTTTATTTTGACACGCTTTCAATACAACTGAACGATGTTGCTAGCATTTGCGTTGAATTTTCATGAATTTTGTCACATTTTTGACAAAATCGAGCCGTTATCGCAGAAGAATGGTAAAATTGTATATTTAGATAGACTCAGCCGTTTATTTTGACACGCTTTCAATACAACTGAACGATTTTGCTAGCATTTGCGTTGAATTTGCATGAATTTTGTCACATTTTTGACAAAATCGAGTCGTTGTTGCAGAAGAATGGTAAAATTGTATAATGAGATAGACTCAGCCGTTTATTATGACACGCTTGCAATACAACTGAACGTTATAGCTAGCATTTGCGCTGAATTTTCCTGCATTTTGTCACATTTTTGACAAAATCGAGTCGTTATTGCAAAAGAATGGTAAAATTGTATATTTAGATAGACTCAGCCGTTTATTTTGACACGCTTTCAATACAACTGAACGATTTTGCTAGCATTTGCGTTGAATTTGCATGAATCTTGCCACATTTTTGACAAAATTGAGTCGTTATTGCAGAAGAATGGTAAAATTGTATAATGAGATAGACTCAGCCGTTTATTATGACACGCTTTCAATACAACTGAACGTTATAGCTAGCATTTGCGCTGAATTTTCCTGCATTTTGTCACATTTTTGACCAAATCGAGTCGTTATTGCAGAAGAATGGTAAAATTTTATAATGAGATAGACTCAGCCGTTTATTTTGACACGCTTTCAATACAACTGAACGATTTTGCTAGCATTTGCGTTGAATTTGCATGAATTTTGTCACATTTTTGACAAAATCGAGTCGTTATTGCAGAAGAATGGTAAAATTGTTTAATGAGATAGACTCAGCCGTTTATTTTGACACGCATTCAATACAACTGAACGATATTGCTAGCATTTGCGTTGAATTTTCATGAACTTTGTCACATTTTTGAGAAAATCGAGCCGTTATTGCAGAAAAATGGTAAAATTTATATATTTAGATAGACTCAGGCGTTTATTTTGACACGCTTTCAATACAACTGAACGATTTTGCTAGCATTTGCGTTGAATTTTCATGAATTTTGTCACATTTTTGACAAAATCGAGCCGTTATTGCAGAAGAATGGTAAAATTGTATATTTAGATAGACTCAGCCGTTTATTTTGACACGCTTTCAATACAACTGAATGATTTTGCTAGCATTTGCGTTGAATTTGCATGAATTTTGTCACATTTTTGACAAAATCGAGTCGTTGTTGCAGAAGAATGGTAAAATTGTATAATGAGATAGACTCAGCCGTTTATTATGACACGCTTTCAATACAACTGAACGTTATAGCTAGCATTTGCGCTGAATTTTCCTGTATTTTGTCACATTTTTGTCAAAATCGAGTCGTTATTGCAAAAGAATGGTAAAATTGTATAATGAGATAGACTCAGCCGTTTATTTTGACACGCATTCAATACAACTGAACGATATTGCTAGCATTTGCGTTGAAGTTTCATGAACTTTGTCACATTTTTGACAAAATCGAGCCGTTATTGCAGAAAAATGGTAAAATTGTATTTTTAGATAGACTCAGCCGTTTATTTTGACACGCTTTCAATACAACTGAACGATTTTGCTAGCATTTGCGTTGAATTTGCATGAATCTTGCCACATTTTTGACAAAATTGAGTCGTTATTGCAGAAGAATGGTAAAATTGTATAATGAGATAGACTCAGCCGTTTATTATGACACGCTTTCAATACAACTGAACGATTTTGCTAGAATTTGCGTTGAATTTGCATGAATCTTGCCACATTTTTGACAAAATTGAGTCGTTATTGCAGAAGAATGGTAAAATTGTATAATGAGATAGACTCAGCCGTTTATTTTGACACGCATTCAATACAACTGAACGATATTGCTAGCATTTGCGTTGAATTTGCAGGAATTTTGTCACATTTTTGACAAAATCGAGCCGTTATTGCAGAAGAATGGTAAAATTGTATATTTAGATAGACTCAGCCGTTTATTTTGACACGCTTTCAATACAACTGAACGATTTTGCTAGCATTTGCGTTGAATTTGCATGAATCTTGCCACATTTTTGACAAAATTGAGTCGTTATTGCAGAAGAATGGTAAAATTGTATAATGAGATAGACTCAGCCGTTTATTTTGACACGCATTCAATACAACTGAACGATTTTGCTAGCATTTGCGTTGAATTTGCATGAATTTTGTCACATTTTTGACAAAATCGAGCCGTTATTGCAGAAGAATGGTAAAATTGTATATTTAGATAGACTCAGCCGTTTATTTTGACACGCTTTCAATACAACTGAACGATTTTGCTAGCATTTGCGTTGAATTTGCATGAATCTTGCCACATTTTTGACAAAATTGAGTCGTTATTGCAGAAGAATGGTAAAATTGTATAATGAGATAGACTCAGCCGTTTATTATGACACGCTTTCAATACAACTGAACGATTTTGCTAGAATTTGCGTTGAATTTGCATGAATTTTGTCACATTTTTGACAAAATCGAGTCGTTATTGCAGAAGAATGGTAAAATTGTATAATGAGATAGACTCAGCCGTTTATTTTGACACGCATTCAATACAACTGAACGATATTGCTAGCATTTGCGTTGAATTTTCATGAACTTTGTCACATTTTTGACAAAATCGAGCCGTTATTGCAGAAAAATGGTAAAATTGTATATTTAGATAGACTCAGGCGTTTATTTTGACACGCTTTCAATACAACTGAACGATGTTGCTAGCATTTGCGTTGAATTTTCATGAATTTTGTCACATTTTTGACAAAATCGAGCCGTTATTGCAGAAGAATGGTAAAATTGTATATTTAGATAGACTCAGCCGTTTATTTTGACACGCTTTCAATACAACTGAACGATTTTGCTAGCATTTGCGTTGAATTTGCATGAATTTTGTCACATTTTTGACAAAATCGAGTCGTTGTTGCAGAAGAATGGTAAAATTGTATAATGAGATAGACTCAGCCGTTTATTATGACACGCTTGCAATACAACTGAACGTTATAGCTAGCATTTGCGCTGAATTTTCCTGTATTTTGTCACATTTTTGACAAAATCGAGTCGTTATTGCAAAAGAATGGTAAAATTGTATATTTAGATAGACTCAGCCGTTTATTTTGACACGCTTTCAATACAACTGAACGTTATAGCTAGCATTTGCGCTGAATTTTCATGAATTTTATCAAATTTTTGACAAAATCGAGCCGTTATTGCAGAAAAATGGTAAAATTGTATATTTAGATAGACTCAGCCGTTTATTTTGACACGCTTTCAATACAACTGAACGTTATAGCTAGCATTTGCGCTGAATTTTCCTGTATTTTGTCACATTTTTGACAAAATCGAGTCGTTATTGCAGAAGAATGGTAAAATTGTATAATGAGATAGACTCAGCCGTTTATTTTGACACGCATTCAATACAACTGAACGATATTGCTAGCATTTGCGTTGAATTTTCATGAACTTTGTCACATTTTTGACAAAATCGAGCCGTTATTGCAGAAAAATGGTAAAATTGTATATTTAGATAGACTCAGCCGTTTATTTTGACACGCTTTCAATACAACTGAACGTTATAGCTAGCATTTGCGCTGAATTTTCCTGTATTTTGTCACATTTTTGACCAAATCGAGTCGTTATTGCAGAAGAATGGTAAAATTGTATAATGAGATAGACTCAGCCGTTTATTTTGACACGCATTCAATACAACTGAACGATATTGCTAGCATTTGCGTTGAATTTTCATGAACTTTGTCACATTTTTGACAAAATCGAGCCGTTATTGCAGAAAAATGGTAAAATTGTATATTTAGATAGACTCAGGCGTTTATTTTGACACGCTTTCAATACAACTGAACGATGTTGCTAGCATTTGCGTTGAATTTTCATGAATTTTGTCACATTTTTGACAAAATCGAGCCGTTATTGCAGAAGAATGGTAAAATTGTATATTTAGATAGACTCAGCCGTTTATTTTGACACGCTTTCAATACAACTGAACGATTTTGCTAGCATTTGCGTTGAATTTGCATGAATTTTGTCACATTTTTGACAAAATCGAGTCGTTGTTGCAGAAGAATGGTAAAATTGTATAATGAGATAGACTCAGCCGTTTATTATGACACGCTTGCAATACAACTGAACGTTATAGCTAGCATTTGCGCTGAATTTTCCTGTATTTTGTCACATTTTTGACAAAATCGAGTCGTTATTGCAAAAGAATGGTAAAATTGTATATTTAGATAGACTCAGCCGTTTATTTTGACACGCTTTCAATACAACTGAACGATTTTGCTAGCATTTGCGTTGAATTTGCATGAATCTTGCCACATTTTTGACAAAATTGAGTCGTTATTGCAGAAGAATGGTAAAATTGTATAATGAGATAGACTCAGCCGTTTATTATGACACGCTTTCAATACAACTGAACGTTATAGCTAGCATTTGCGCTGAATTTTCCTGTATTTTGTCACATTTTTGACAAAATCGAGTCGTTATTGCAAAAGAATGGTAAAATTGTATATTTAGATAGACTCAGCCGTTTATTTTGACACGCTTTCAATACAACTGAACGATTTTGCTAGCATTTGCGTTGAATTTGCATGAATCTTGCCACATTTTTGACAAAATTGAGTCGTTATTGCAGAAGAATGGTAAAATTGTATAATGAGATAGACTCAGCCGTTTATTATGACACGCTTTCAATACAACTGAACGATTTTGCTAGAATTTGCGTTGAATTTGCATGAATTTTGTCACATTTTTGACAAAATCGAGTCGTTATTGCAGAAGAATGGTAAAATTGTATAATGAGATAGACTCAGCCGTTTATTTTGACACGCATTCAATACAACTGAACGATATTGCTAGCATTTGCGTTGAATTTTCATGAACTTTGTCACATTTTTGACTAAATCGAGCCGTTATTGCAGAAAAATGGTAAAATTGTATATTTAGATAGACTCAGGCGTTTATTTTGACACGCTTTCAATACAACTGAACGATGTTGCTAGCATTTGCGTTGAATTTTCATGAATTTTGTCACATTTTTGACAAAATCGAGCCGTTATTGCAGAAGGATGGTAAAATTGTATATTTAGATAGACTCAGCCGTTTATTTTGACACGCTTTCAATACAACTGAACGATTTTGCTAGCATTTGCGTTGAATTTGCATGAATTTTGTCACATTTTTGACAAAATCGAGTCGTTGTTGCAGAAGAATGGTAAAATTGTATAATGAGATAGACTCAGCCGTTTATTATGACACGCTTGCAATACAACTGAACGTTATAGCTAGCATTTGCGCTGAATTTTCCTGTATTTTGTCACATTTTTGACAAAATCGAGTCGTTATTGCAAAAGAATGGTAAAATTGTATATTTAGATAGACTCAGCCGTTTATTTTGACACGCTTTCAATACAACTGAACGTTATAGCTAGCATTTGCGCTGAATTTTCATGAATTTTATCAAATTTTTGACAAAATCGAGCCATTATTGCAGAAAAATGGTAAAATTGTATATTTAGATAGACTCAGCCGTTTATTTTGACACGCTTTCAATACAACTGAACGTTATAGCTAGCATTTGCGCTGAATTTTCCTGTATTTTGTCACATTTTTGACCAAATCGAGTCGTTATTGCAGAAGAATGGTAAAATTGTATATTTAGATAGACTCAGGCGTTTATTTTGACACGCTTTCAATACAACTGAACGATGTTGCTAGCATTTGCGTTGAATTTTCATGAATTTTGTCACATTTTTGACAAAATCGAGCCGTTATTGCAGAAGAATGGTAAAATTGTATATTTAGATAGACTCAGCCGTTTATTTTGACACGCTTTCAATACAACTGAACGATTTTGCTAGCATTTGCGTTGAATTTGCATGAATCTTGCCACATTTTTGACAAAATTGAGTCGTTATTGCAGAAGAATGGTAAAATTGTATAATGAGATAGACTCAGCCGTTTATTATGACACGCTTTCAATACAACTGAACGATTTTGCTAGAATTTGCGTTGAATTTGCATGAATTTTGTCACATTTTTGACAAAATCGAGTCGTTATTGCAGAAGAATGGTAAAATTGTATAATGAGATAGACTCAGCCGTTTATTTTGACACGCATTCAATACAACTGAACGATATTGCTAGCATTTGCGTTGAATTTTCATGAACTTTGTCACATTTTTGACAAAATCGAGCCGTTATTGCAGAAGGATGGTAAAATTGTATATTTAGATAGACTCAGCCGTTTATTTTGACACGCTTTCAATACAACTGAACGATTTTGCTAGCATTTGCGTTGAATTTGCATGAATTTTGTCACATTTTTGACAAAATCGAGTCGTTGTTGCAGAAGAATGGTAAAATTGTATAATGAGATAGACTCAGCCGTTTATTATGACACGCTTGCAATACAACTGAACGTTATAGCTAGCATTTGCGCTGAATTTTCCTGTATTTTGTCACATTTTTGACAAAATCGAGTCGTTATTGCAAAAGAATGGTAAAATTGTATATTTAGATAGACTCAGCCGTTTATTTTGACACGCTTTCAATACAACTGAACGTTATAGCTAGCATTTGCGCTGAATTTTCATGAATTTTATCAAATTTTTGACAAAATCGAGCCGTTATTGCAGAAAAATGGTAAAATTGTATATTTAGATAGACTCAGCCGTTTATTTTGACACGCTTTCAATACAACTGAACGTTATAGCTAGCATTTGCGCTGAATTTTCCTGTATTTTGTCACATTTTTGACCAAATCGAGTCGTTATTGCAGAAGAATGGTAAAATTGTATATTTAGATAGACTCAGGCGTTTATTTTGACACGCTTTCAATACAACTGAACGATGTTGCTAGCATTTGCGTTGAATTTTCATGAATTTTGTCACATTTTTGACAAAATCGAGCCGTTATTGCAGAAGAATGGTAAAATTGTATATTTAGATAGACTCAGCCGTTTATTTTGACACGCTTTCAATACAACTGAACGATTTTGCTAGCATTTGCGTTGAATTTGCATGAATCTTGCCACATTTTTGACAAAATTGAGTCGTTATTGCAGAAGAATGGTAAAATTGTATAATGAGATAGACTCAGCCGTTTATTATGACACGCTTTCAATACAACTGAACGTTATAGCTAGCATTTGCGCTGAATTTTCCTGCATTTTGTCACATTTTTGACCAAATCGAGTCGTTATTGCAGAAGAATGGTAAAATTGTATAATGAGATAGACTCAGCCGTTTATTTTGACACGCTTTCAATACAACTGAACGATTTTGCTAGCATTTGCGTTGAATTTGCATGAATTTTGTCACATTTTTGACAAAATCGAGTCGTTATTGCAGAAGAATGGTAAAATTGTATAATGAGATAGACTCAGCCGTTTATTTTGACACGCATTCAATACAACTGAACGATATTGCTAGCATTTGCGTTGAATTTTCATGAACTTTGTCACATTTTTGACAAAATCGAGCCGTTATTGCAGAAAAATGGTAAAATTGTATATTTAGATAGACTCAGGCGTTTATTTTGACACGCTTTCAATACAACTGAACGATTTTGCTAGCATTTGCGTTGAATTTTCATGAATTTTGTCACATTTTTGACAAAATCGAGTCGTTTTTGCAGAAGAATGGTAAAATTGTATAATGAGATAGACTCAGCCGTTTATTATGACACGCTTGCAATACAACTGAACGTTATAGCTAGCATTTGCGCTGAATTTTCCTGTATTTTGTTACATTTTTGACAAAATCGAGTCGTTATTGCAAAAGAATGGTAAAATTGTATATTTAGATAGACTCAGCCGTTTATTTTGACACGCTTTCAATACAACTGAACGTTATAGCTAGCATTTGCGCTGAATTTTCCTGTATTTTGTCACATTTTTGACCAAATCGAGTCGTTATTGCAGAAGAATGGTAAAATTGTATAATGAGATAGACTCAGCCGTTTATTTTGACACGCTTTCAATACAACTGAACGTTATAGCTAGCATTTGCGCTGAATTTTCCTGTATTTTGTCACATTTTTGACAAAATCGAGTCGTTATTGCAAAAGAATGGTAAAATTGTATAATAAAATAGACTCAGTCGTTCATTTTGACACGCTTTTCAATTCAACTGAACAATTTTGCTAGCATTTTCATGAATTTTGTCTCATTTTTGACAAAATCGAGTCGTTATTGCAGAAGAATGGTAAAATTGTATATTTAGATAGACTCAGCCGTTTATTTTGACACGCATTCAATACAACTGAACGATATTGCTAGCATTTGCGTTGAATTTGCATTAATCTTGCCACATTTTTGACAAAATTGAGTCGTTATTGCAGAAGAATGGTAAAATTGTATAATGAGATGGACTCAGCCGTTTATTTTGACACGCTTTCAATACAACTGAACGTTATAGCTAGCATTTGCGCTGAATTTTCCTGTATTTTGTCCAATTTTTGACCAAATCGAGTCGTTATTGCAGAAGAATGGTAAAATTGTATAATGAGATAGACTCAGCCGTTTATTTTGACACGCTTTCAATACAACTAAACGATTTTGCTAGCATTTGCGTTGAATTTGCATGAATTTTGTCACATTTTTGACAAAATCGAGTCGTTATTGCAGAAGAATGGTAAAATTGTAGAATGAAATGGACTCAGCCGTTTATTTTGACACGCTTTCAATACAACTGAACGTTATAGCTAGCATTTGCGCTGAATTTTCCTGTATTTTGTCACATTTTTGACCAAATCGAGTCGTTATTGCAGAAGAATGGTAAAATTGTATAATGAGATGGACTCAGCCGTTTATTTTGACACGCTTTCAATACAACTGAACGATTTTGCTAGCATTTGCGTTGAATTTGCATGAATTTTGTCACATTTTTGACAAAATCGAGTCGTTATTGCAGAAGAATGGTAAAATTGTATAATGAGATGGACTCAGCCGTTTATTTTGACACGCATTCAATACAACTAAACGATTTTGCTAGCATTTGCGTTGAATTTGCATGAATTTTGTCACATTTTTGACAAAATCGAGCCGTTATTGCAGAAAAATGGTAAAATTGTATATTTAGATAGACTCAGCCGTTTATTTTGACACGCTTTCAATACAACTGAACGATTTTGCTAGAATTTGCGTTGAATTTGCATGAATTTTGTCACATTTTTGACAAAATCGAGTCGTTATTGCAGAAGAATGGTAAAATTGTATAATGAGATAGACTCAGCCGTTTATTTTGACACGCATTCAATACAACTGAACGATATTGCTAGCATTTGCGTTGAATTTTCACGAACTTTGTCACATTTTTGACAAAATCGAGCCGTTATTGCAGAAAAATGGTAAAATTGTATATTTAGATAGACTCAGGCGTTTATTTTGACACGCTTTCAATACAACTGAACGATGTTGCTAGCATTTGCGTTGAATTTTCATGAATTTTGTCACATTTTTGACAAAATCGAGCCGTTATCGCAGAAGAATGGTAAAATTGTATATTTAGATAGACTCAGCCGTTTATTTTGACACGCTTTCAATACAACTGAACGATTTTGCTAGCATTTGCGTTGAATTTGCATGAATTTTGTCACATTTTTGACAAAATCGAGTCGTTGTTGCAGAAGAATGGTAAAATTGTATAATGAGATAGACTCAGCCGTTTATTATGACACGCTTGCAATACAACTGAACGTTATAGCTAGCATTTGCGCTGAATTTTCCTGCATTTTGTCACATTTTTGACAAAATCGAGTCGTTATTGCAAAAGAATGGTAAAATTGTATATTTAGATAGACTCAGCCGTTTATTTTGACACGCTTTCAATACAACTGAACGATTTTGCTAGCATTTGCGTTGAATTTGCATGAATCTTGCCACATTTTTGACAAAATTGAGTCGTTATTGCAGAAGAATGGTAAAATTGTATAATGAGATAGACTCAGCCGTTTATTATGACACGCTTTCAATACAACTGAACGTTATAGCTAGCATTTGCGCTGAATTTTCCTGCATTTTGTCACATTTTTGACCAAATCGAGTCGTTATTGCAGAAGAATGGTAAAATTGTATAATGAGATAGACTCAGCCGTTTATTTTGACACGCTTTCAATACAACTGAACGATTTTGCTAGCATTTGCGTTGAATTTGCATGAATTTTGTCACATTTTTGACAAAATCGAGTCGTTATTGCAGAAGAATGGTAAAATTGTATAATGAGATAGACTCAGCCGTTTATTTTGACACGCATTCAATACAACTGAACGATATTGCTAGCATTTGCGTTGAATTTTCATGAACTTTGTCACATTTTTGAGAAAATCGAGCCGTTATTGCAGAAAAATGGTAAAATTTATATATTTAGATAGACTCAGGCGTTTATTTTGACACGCTTTCAATACAACTGAACGATTTTGCTAGCATTTGCGTTGAATTTTCATGAATTTTGTCACATTTTTGACAAAATCGAGCCGTTATTGCAGAAGAATGGTAAAATTGTATATTTAGATAGACTCAGCCGTTTATTTTGACACGCTTTCAATACAACTGAATGATTTTGCTAGCATTTGCGTTGAATTTGCATGAATTTTGTCACATTTTTGACAAAATCGAGTCGTTGTTGCAGAAGAATGGTAAAATTGTATAATGAGATAGACTCAGCCGTTTATTATGACACGCTTTCAATACAACTGAACGTTATAGCTAGCATTTGCGCTGAATTTTCCTGTATTTTGTCACATTTTTGTCAAAATCGAGTCGTTATTGCAAAAGAATGGTAAAATTGTATAATGAGATAGACTCAGCCGTTTATTTTGACACGCATTCAATACAACTGAACGATATTGCTAGCATTTGCGTTGAAGTTTCATGAACTTTGTCACATTTTTGACAAAATCGAGCCGTTATTGCAGAAAAATGGTAAAATTGTATTTTTAGATAGACTCAGCCGTTTATTTTGACACGCTTTCAATACAACTGAACGATTTTGCTAGCATTTGCGTTGAATTTGCATGAATCTTGCCACATTTTTGACAAAATTGAGTCGTTATTGCAGAAGAATGGTAAAATTGTATAATGAGATAGACTCAGCCGTTTATTATGACACGCTTTCAATACAACTGAACGATTTTGCTAGAATTTGCGTTGAATTTGCATGAATCTTGCCACATTTTTGACAAAATTGAGTCGTTATTGCAGAAGAATGGTAAAATTGTATAATGAGATAGACTCAGCCGTTTATTTTGACACGCATTCAATACAACTGAACGATATTGCTAGCATTTGCGTTGAATTTGCAGGAATTTTGTCACATTTTTGACAAAATCGAGCCGTTATTGCAGAAGAATGGTAAAATTGTATAATGAGATAGACTCAGCCGTTTATTATGACACGCTTGCAATACAACTGAACGTTATAGCTAGCATTTGCGCTGAATTTTCCTGCATTTTGTCACATTTTTGACAAAATCGAGTCGTTATTGCAAAAGAATGGTAAAATTGTATATTTAGATAGACTCAGCCGTTTATTTTGACACGCTTTCAATACAACTGAACGATTTTGCTAGCATTTGCGTTGAATTTGCATGAATCTTGCCACATTTTTGACAAAATTGAGTCGTTATTGCAGAAGAATGGTAAAATTGTATAATGAGATAGACTCAGCCGTTTATTATGACACGCTTTCAATACAACTGAACGTTATAGCTAGCATTTGCGCTGAATTTTCCTGCATTTTGTCACATTTTTGACCAAATCGAGTCGTTATTGCAGAAGAATGGTAAAATTGTATAATGAGATAGACTCAGCCGTTTATTTTGACACGCTTTCAATACAACTGAACGATTTTGCTAGCATTTGCGTTGAATTTGCATGAATTTTGTCACATTTTTGACAAAATCGAGTCGTTATTGCAGAAGAATGGTAAAATTGTATAATGAGATAGACTCAGCCGTTTATTTTGACACGCATTCAATACAACTGAACGATATTGCTAGCATTTGCGTTGAATTTTCATGAACTTTGTCACATTTTTGAGAAAATCGAGCCGTTATTGCAGAAAAATGGTAAAATTTATATATTTAGATAGACTCAGGCGTTTATTTTGACACGCTTTCAATACAACTGAACGATTTTGCTAGCATTTGCGTTGAATTTTCATGAATTTTGTCACATTTTTGACAAAATCGAGCCGTTATTGCAGAAGAATGGTAAAATTGTATATTTAGATAGACTCAGCCGTTTATTTTGACACGCTTTCAATACAACTGAATGATTTTGCTAGCATTTGCGTTGAATTTGCATGAATTTTGTCACATTTTTGACAAAATCGAGTCGTTGTTGCAGAAGAATGGTAAAATTGTATAATGAGATAGACTCAGCCGTTTATTATGACACGCTTTCAATACAACTGAACGTTATAGCTAGCATTTGCGCTGAATTTTCCTGTATTTTGTCACATTTTTGTCAAAATCGAGTCGTTATTGCAAAAGAATGGTAAAATTGTATAATGAGATAGACTCAGCCGTTTATTTTGACACGCATTCAATACAACTGAACGATATTGCTAGCATTTGCGTTGAAGTTTCATGAACTTTGTCACATTTTTGACAAAATCGAGCCGTTATTGCAGAAAAATGGTAAAATTGTATTTTTAGATAGACTCAGCCGTTTATTTTGACACGCTTTCAATACAACTGAACGATTTTGCTAGCATTTGCGTTGAATTTGCATGAATCTTGCCACATTTTTGACAAAATTGAGTCGTTATTGCAGAAGAATGGTAAAATTGTATAATGAGATAGACTCAGCCGTTTATTATGACACGCTTTCAATACAACTGAACGATTTTGCTAGAATTTGCGTTGAATTTGCATGAATCTTGCCACATTTTTGACAAAATTGAGTCGTTATTGCAGAAGAATGGTAAAATTGTATAATGAGATAGACTCAGCCGTTTATTTTGACACGCATTCAATACAACTGAACGATATTGCTAGCATTTGCGTTGAATTTGCAGGAATTTTGTCACATTTTTGACAAAATCGAGCCGTTATTGCAGAAGAATGGTAAAATTGTATATTTAGATAGACTCAGCCGTTTATTTTGACACGCTTTCAATACAACTGAACGATTTTGCTAGCATTTGCGTTGAATTTGCATGAATCTTGCCACATTTTTGACAAAATTGAGTCGTTATTGCAGAAGAATGGTAAAATTGTATAATGAGATAGACTCAGCCGTTTATTTTGACACGCATTCAATACAACTGAACGATTTTGCTAGCATTTGCGTTGAATTTGCATGAATTTTGTCACATTTTTGACAAAATCGAGCCGTTATTGCAGAAGAATGGTAAAATTGTATATTTAGATAGACTCAGCCGTTTATTTTGACACGCTTTCAATACAACTGAACGATTTTGCTAGCATTTGCGTTGAATTTGCATGAATCTTGCCACATTTTTGACAAAATTGAGTCGTTATTGCAGAAGAATGGTAAAATTGTATAATGAGATAGACTCAGCCGTTTATTATGACACGCTTTCAATACAACTGAACGATTTTGCTAGAATTTGCGTTGAATTTGCATGAATTTTGTCACATTTTTGACAAAATCGAGTCGTTATTGCAGAAGAATGGTAAAATTGTATAATGAGATAGACTCAGCCGTTTATTTTGACACGCATTCAATACAACTGAACGATATTGCTAGCATTTGCGTTGAATTTTCATGAACTTTGTCACATTTTTGACAAAATCGAGCCGTTATTGCAGAAAAATGGTAAAATTGTATATTTAGATAGACTCAGGCGTTTATTTTGACACGCTTTCAATACAACTGAACGATGTTGCTAGCATTTGCGTTGAATTTTCATGAATTTTGTCACATTTTTGACAAAATCGAGCCGTTATTGCAGAAGAATGGTAAAATTGTATATTTAGATAGACTCAGCCGTTTATTTTGACACGCTTTCAATACAACTGAACGATTTTGCTAGCATTTGCGTTGAATTTGCATGAATTTTGTCACATTTTTGACAAAATCGAGTCGTTGTTGCAGAAGAATGGTAAAATTGTATAATGAGATAGACTCAGCCGTTTATTATGACACGCTTGCAATACAACTGAACGTTATAGCTAGCATTTGCGCTGAATTTTCCTGTATTTTGTCACATTTTTGACAAAATCGAGTCGTTATTGCAAAAGAATGGTAAAATTGTATATTTAGATAGACTCAGCCGTTTATTTTGACACGCTTTCAATACAACTGAACGTTATAGCTAGCATTTGCGCTGAATTTTCATGAATTTTATCAAATTTTTGACAAAATCGAGCCGTTATTGCAGAAAAATGATAAAATTGTATATTTAGATAGACTCAGCCGTTTATTTTGACAAGCTTTCAATACAACTGAACGTTATAGCTAGCATTTGCGCTGAATTTTCCTGTATTTTGTCACATTTTTGACCAAATCGAGTCGTTATTGCAGAAGAATGGTAAAATTGTATAATGAGATAGACTCAGCCGTTTATTTTGACACGCATTCAATACAACTGAACGATATTGCTAGCATTTGCGTTGAATTTTCATGAACTTTGTCACATTTTTGACAAAATCGAGCCGTTATTGCAGAAGAATGGTAAAATTGTATATTTAGATAGACTCAGCCGTTTATTTTGACACGCTTTCAATACAACTGAACGATTTTGCTAGCATTTGCGTTGAATTTGCATGAATTTTGTCACATTTTTGACAAAATCGAGTCGTTGTTGCAGAAGAATGGTAAAATTGTATAATGAGATAGACTCAGCCGTTTATTTTGACACGCTTTCAATACAACTGAACGATTTTGCTAGCATTTGCGTTGAATTTGCATGAATTTTGTCACATTTTTGACAAAATCGAGTCGTTGTTGCAGAAGAATGGTAAAATTGTATAATGAGATAGACTCAGCCGTTTATTATGACACGCTTGCAATACAACTGAACGTTATAGCTAGCATTTGCGCTGAATTTTCCTGTATTTTGTCACATTTTTGACAAAATCGAGTCGTTATTGCAAAAGAATGGTAAAATTGTATATTTAGATAGACTCAGCCGTTTATTTTGACACGCTTTCAATACAACTGAACGATTTTGCTAGCATTTGCGTTGAATTTGCATGAATCTTGCCACATTTTTGACAAAATTGAGTCGTTATTGCAGAAGAATGGTAAAATTGTATAATGAGATAGACTCAGCCGTTTATTATGACACGCTTTCAATACAACTGAACGTTATAGCTAGCATTTGCGCTGAATTTTCCTGTATTTTGTCACATTTTTGACAAAATCGAGTCGTTATTGCAAAAGAATGGTAAAATTGTATATTTAGATAGACTCAGCCGTTTATTTTGACACGCTTTCAATACAACTGAACGATTTTGCTAGCATTTGCGTTGAATTTGCATGAATCTTGCCACATTTTTGACAAAATTGAGTCGTTATTGCAGAAGAATGGTAAAATTGTATAATGAGATAGACTCAGCCGTTTATTATGACACGCTTTCAATACAACTGAACGATTTTGCTAGAATTTGCGTTGAATTTGCATGAATTTTGTCACATTTTTGACAAAATCGAGTCGTTATTGCAGAAGAATGGTAAAATTGTATAATGAGATAGACTAAGCCGTTTATTTTGACACGCATTCAATACAACTGAACGATATTGCTAGCATTTGCGTTGAATTTTCATGAACTTTGTCACATTTTTGACAAAATCGAGCCGTTATTGCAGAAAAATGGTAAAATTGTATATTTAGATAGACTCAGGCGTTTATTTTGACACGCTTTCAATACAACTGAACGATGTTGCTAGCATTTGCGTTGAATTTTCATGAATTTTGTCACATTTTTGACAAAATCGAGCCGTTATTGCAGAAGAATGGTAAAATTGTATATTTAGATAGACTCAGCCGTTTATTTTGACACGCTTTCAATACAACTGAACGATTTTGCTAGCATTTGCGTTGAATTTGCATGAATTTTGTCAAATTTTTGACAAAATCGAGTCGTTGTTGCAGAAGAATGGTAAAATTGTATAATGAGATAGACTCAGCCGTTTATTATGACACGCTTGCAATACAACTGAACGTTATAGCTAGCATTTGCGCTGAATTTTCCTGTATTTTGTCACATTTTTGACAAAATCGAGTCGTTATTGCAAAAGAATGGTAAAATTGTATATTTAGATAGACTCAGCCGTTTATTTTGACACGCTTTCAATACAACTGAACGTTATAGCTAGCATTTGCGCTGAATTTTCCTGTATTTTGTCACATTTTTGACAAAATCGAGTCGTTATTGCAAAAGAATGGTAAAATTGTATATTTAGATAGACTCAGCCGTTTATTTTGACACGCTTTCAATACAACTGAACGATTTTGCTAGCATTTGCGTTGAATTTGCATGAATCTTGCCACATTTTTGACAAAATTGAGTCGTTATTGCAGAAGAATGGTAAAATTGTATAATGAGATAGACTCAGCCGTTTATTATGACACGCTTTCAATACAACTGAACGTTATAGCTAGCATTTGCGCTGAATTTTCCTGTATTTTGTCACATTTTTGACAAAATCGAGTCGTTATTGCAAAAGAATGGTAAAATTGTATATTTAGATAGACTCAGCCGTTTATTTTGACACGCTTTCAATACAACTGAACGATTTTGCTAGCATTTGCGTTGAATTTGCATGAATCTTGCCACATTTTTGACAAAATTGAGTCGTTATTGCAGAAGAATGGTAAAATTGTATAATGAGATAGACTCAGCCGTTTATTATGACACGCTTTCAATACAACTGAACGATTTTGCTAGAATTTGCGTTGAATTTGCATGAATTTTGTCACATTTTTGACAAAATCGAGTCGTTATTGCAGAAGAATGGTAAAATTGTATAATGAGATAGACTAAGCCGTTTATTTTGACACGCATTCAATACAACTGAACGATATTGCTAGCATTTGCGTTGAATTTTCATGAACTTTGTCACATTTTTGACAAAATCGAGCCGTTATTGCAGAAAAATGGTAAAATTGTATATTTAGATAGACTCAGGCGTTTATTTTGACACGCTTTCAATACAACTGAACGATGTTGCTAGCATTTGCGTTGAATTTTCATGAATTTTGTCACATTTTTGACAAAATCGAGCCGTTATTGCAGAAGAATGGTAAAATTGTATATTTAGATAGACTCAGCCGTTTATTTTGACACGCTTTCAATACAACTGAACGATTTTGCTAGCATTTGCGTTGAATTTGCATGAATTTTGTCAAATTTTTGACAAAATCGAGTCGTTGTTGCAGAAGAATGGTAAAATTGTATAATGAGATAGACTCAGCCGTTTATTATGACACGCTTGCAATACAACTGAACGTTATAGCTAGCATTTGCGCTGAATTTTCCTGTATTTTGTCACATTTTTGACAAAATCGAGTCGTTATTGCAAAAGAATGGTAAAATTGTATATTTAGATAGACTCAGCCGTTTATTTTGACACGCTTTCAATACAACTGAACGTTATAGCTAGCATTTGCGCTGAATTTTCATGAATTTTATCAAATTTTTGACAAAATCGAGCCGTTATTGCAGAAAAATGGTAAAATTGTATATTTAGATAGACTCAGCCGTTTATTTTGACACGCTTTCAATACAACTGAACGTTATAGCTAGCATTTGCGCTGAATTTTCCTGTATTTTGTCACATTTTTGACCAAATCGAGTCGTTATTGCAGAAGAATGGTAAAATTGTATATTTAGATAGACTCAGGCGTTTATTTTGACACGCTTTCAATACAACTGAACGATGTTGCTAGCATTTGCGTTGAATTTTCATGAATTTTGTCACATTTTTGACAAAATCGAGCCGTTATTGCAGAAGAATGGTAAAATTGTATATTTAGATAGACTCAGCCGTTTATTTTGACACGCTTTCAATACAACTGAACGATTTTGCTAGCATTTGCGTTGAATTTGCATGAATCTTGCCACATTTTTGACAAAATTGAGTCGTTATTGCAGAAGAATGGTAAAATTGTATAATGAGATAGACTCAGCCGTTTATTATGACACGCTTTCAATACAACTGAACGTTATAGCTAGCATTTGCGCTGAATTTTCTTGCATTTTGTCACATTTTTGACCAAATCGAGTCGTTATTGCAGAAGAATGGTAAAATTGTATAATGAGATAGACTCAGCCGTTTATTTTGACACGCATTCAATACAACTGAACGATATTGCTAGCATTTGCGTTGAATTTTCATGAACTTTGTCACATTTTTGACAAAATCGAGCCGTTATTGCAGAAAAATGGTAAAATTGTATATTTAGATAGACTCAGGCGTTTATTTTGACACGCTTTCAATACAACTGAACGATTTTGCTAGCATTTGCGTTGAATTTTCATGAATTTTGTCACATTTTTGACAAAATCGAGTCGTTTTTGCAGAAGAATGGTAAAATTGTATAATGAGATAGACTCAGCCGTTTATTATGACACGCTTGCAATACAACTGAACGTTATAGCTAGCATTTGCGCTGAATTTTCCTGTATTTTGTTACATTTTTGACAAAATCGAGTCGTTATTGCAATAGAATGGTAAAATTGTATATTTAGATAGACTCAGCCGTTTATTTTGACACGCTTTCAATACAACTCAACGTTATAGCTAGCATTTGCGCTGAATTTTCCTGTATTTTGTCACATTTTTGACCAAATCGAGTCGTTATTGCAGAAGAATGGTAAAATTGTATAATGAGATAGACTCAGCCGTTTATTTTGACACGCTTTCAATACAACTGAACGTTATAGCTAGCATTTGCGCTGAATTTTCCTGTATTTTGTCACATTTTTGACAAAATCGAGTCGTTATTGCAAAAGAATGGTAAAATTGTATATTTAGATAGACTCAGCCGTTTATTTTGACACGCTTTCAATACAACTGAACGATTTTGCTAGCATTTGCGTTGAATTTGCATGAATCTTGCCATATTTTTGACAAAATTGAGTCGTTATTGCAGAAGAATGGTAAAATTGTATAATGAGATAGACTCAGCCGTTTATTATGACACGCTTTCAATACAACTGAACGTTATAGCTAGCATTTGCGCTGAATTTTCCTGCATTTTGTCACATTTTTGACCAAATCGAGTCGTTATTGCAGAAGAATGGTAAAATTGTATAATGAGATAGACTCAGCCGTTTATTTTGACACGCTTTCAATACAACTGAACGATTTTGCTAGCATTTGCGTTGAATTTGCATGAATTTTGTCACATTTTTGACAAAATCGAGCCGTTATTGCAGAAAAATGGTAAAATTGTATATTTAGATAGACTCAGGCGTTTATTTTGACACGCTTTCAATACAACTGAACGATTTTGCTAGCATTTGCGTTGAATTTTCATGAATTTTGTCACATTTTTGACAAAATCGAGTCGTTTTTGCAGAAGAATGGTAAAATTGTATAATGAGATGGACTCAGCCGTTTATTTTGACACGCTTTCAATACAACTGAACGTTATAGCTAGCATTTGCGCTGAATTTTCCTGTATTTTGTCCAATTTTTGACCAAATCGAGTCGTTATTGCAGAAGAATGGTAAAATTGTATAATGAGATAGACTCAGCCGTTTATTTTGACACGCTTTCAATACAACTAAACGATTTTGCTAGCATTTGCGTTGAATTTGCATGAATTTTGTCACATTTTTGACAAAATCGAGTCGTTATTGCAGAAGAATGGTAAAATTGTAGAATGAAATGGACTCAGCCGTTTATTTTGACACGCTTTCAATACAACTGAACGTTATAGCTAGCATTTGCGCTGAATTTTCCTGTATTTTGTCACATTTTTGACCAAATCGAGTCGTTATTGCAGAAGAATGGTAAAATTGTATAATGAGATAGACTCAGCCGTTTATTTTGACACGCTTTCAATACAACTGAACGATTTTGCTAGCATTTGCGTTGAATTTGCATGAATTTTGTCACATTTTTGACAAAATCGAGTCGTTATTGCAGAAGAATGGTAAAATTGTATAATGAGATGGACTCAGCCGTTTATTTTGACACGCATTCAATACAACTAAACGATTTTGCTAGCATTTGCGTTGAATTTGCATGAATTTTGTCACATTTTTGACAAAATCGAGCCGTTATTGCAGAAAAATGGTAAAATTGTATATTTAGATAGACTCAGCCGTTTATTTTGACACGCTTTCAATACAACTGAACGATTTTGCTAGAATTTGCGTTGAATTTGCATGAATTTTGTCACATTTTTGACAAAATCGAGTCGTTATTGCAGAAGAATGGTAAAATTGTATAATGAGATAGACTCAGCCGTTTATTTTGACACGCATTCAATACAACTGAACGATATTGCTAGCATTTGCGTTGAATTTTCATGAACTTTGTCACATTTTTGACAAAATCGTGCCGTTATTGCAGAAAAATGGTAAAATTGTATATTTAGATAGACTCAGGCGTTTATTTTGACACGCTTTCAATACAACTGAACGATGTTGCTAGCATTTGCGTTGAATTTTCATGAATTTTGTCACATTTTTGACAAAATCGAGCCGTTATCGCAGAAGAATGGTAAAATTGGATATTTAGATAGACTCAGCCGTTTATTTTGACACGCTTTCAATACAACTGAACGATTTTGCTAGCATTTGCGTTGAATTTGCATGAATTTTGTCACATTTTTGACAAAATCGAGTCGTTGTTGCAGAAGAATGGTAAAATTGTATAATGAGATAGACTCAGCCGTTTATTATGACACGCTTGCAATACAACTGAACGTTATAGCTAGCATTTGCGCTGAATTTTCCTGTATTTTGTCACATTTTTGACAAAATCGAGTCGTTATTGCAAAAGAATGGTAAAATTGTATATTTAGATAGACTCAGCCGTTTATTTTGACACGCTTTCAATACAACTGAACGATTTTGCTAGCATTTGCGTTGAATTTGCATGAATCTTGCCACATTTTTGACAAAATTGAGTCGTTATTGCAGAAGAATGGTAAAATTGTATAATGAGATAGACTCAGCCGTTTATTATGACACGCTTTCAATACAACTGAACGTTATAGCTAGCATTTGCGCTGAATTTTCCTGCATTTTGTCACATTTTTGACCAAATCGAGTCGTTATTGCAGAAGAATGGTAAAATTGTATAATGAGATAGACTCAGCCGTTTATTTTGACACGCTTTCAATACAACTGAACGATTTTGCTAGCATTTGCGTTGAATTTGCATGAATTTTGTCACATTTTTGACAAAATCGAGTCGTTATTGCAGAAGAATGGTAAAATTGTATAATGAGATAGACTCAGCCGTTTATTTTGACACGCATTCAATACAACTGAACGATATTGCTAGCATTTGCGTTGAATTTTCATGAACTTTGTCACATTTTTGAGAAAATCGAGCCGTTATTGCAGAAAAATGGTAAAATTTATATATTTAGATAGACTCAGGCGTTTATTTTGACACGCTTTCAATACAACTGAACGATTTTGCTAGCATTTGCGTTGAATTTTCATGAATTTTGTCACATTTTTGACAAAATCGAGCCGTTATTGCAGAAGAATGGTAAAATTGTATATTTAGATAGACTCAGCCGTTTATTTTGACACGCTTTCAATACAACTGAATGATTTTGCTAGCATTTGCGTTGAATTTGCATGAATTTTGTCACATTTTTGACAAAATCGAGTCGTTGTTGCAGAAGAATGGTAAAATTGTATAATGAGATAGACTCAGCCGTTTATTATGACACGCTTTCAATACAACTGAACGTTATAGCTAGCATTTGCGCTGAATTCTCCTGCATTTTGTCACATTTTTGACCAAATCGAGTCGTTATTGCAGAAGAATGGTAAAATTGTATAATGAGATAGACTCAGTCGTTCATTTTGACACGCTTTTCAATTCAACTGAACGATTTTGCTAGCATTTTCATGAATTTTGTCACATTTTTGACAAAATCGAGTCGTTATTGCAGAAGAATGGTAAAATTGTATATTTAGATAGACTCAGCCGTTTATTTTGACACGCATTCAATACAACTGAACGATATTGCTAGCATTTGCGTTGAATTTGCATGAATCTTGCCACATTTTTGACAAAATTGAGTCGTTATTGCAGAAGAATGGTAAAACTGTATAATGAGATGGACAGCCGTTTATTTTGACACGCTTTCAATACAACTGAACGTTATAGCTAGCATTTGCGCTGAATTTTCCTGTATTTTGTCACATTTTTGACCAAATCGAGTCGTTATTGCAGAAGAATGGTAAAATTGTATAATGAGATAGACTCAGCCGTTTATTTTGACACGCTTTCAATACAACTAAACGATTTTGCTAGCATTTGCGTTGAATTTGCATGAATTTTGTCACATTTTTGACAAAATCGAGCCGTTATTGCAGAAGAATGGTAAAATTGTATATTTAGATAGACTCAGGCGTTTATTTTGACACGCTTTCAATACAACTGAACGATTTTGCTAGCATTTGCGTTGAATTTTCATGAATTTTGTCACATTTTTGACAAAATCGAGCCGTTATTGCAGAAGAATGGTAAAATTGTATATTTAGATAGACTCAGGCGTTTATTTTGACACGCTTTCAATACAACTGAACGATTTTGCTAGCATTTGCGTTGAATTTTCATGAATTTTGTCACATTTTTGACAAAATCGAGCCGTTATTGCAGAAGAATGGTAAAATTGTATATTTAGATAGACTCAGCCGTTTATTTTGACACGCTTTCAATACAACTGAACGATTTTGCTAGCATTTGCGTTGAATTTGCATGAATTTTGTCACATTTTTGACAAAATCGAGTCGTTGTTGCAGAAGAATGGTAAAATTGTATAATGAGATAGACTCAGCCGTTTATTATGACACGCTTGCAATACAACTGAACGTTATAGCTAGCATTTGCGCTGAATTTTCCTGTATTTTGTCACATTTTTGACAAAATCGAATCGTTATTGCAAAAGAATGGTAAAATTGTATATTTAGATAGACTCAGCCGTTTATTTTGACACGCTTTCAATACAACTGAACGTTATAGCTAGCATTTGTGCTGAATTTTCCTGTATTTTGTCACATTTTTGACCAAATCGAGTCGTTATTGCAGAAGAATGATAAAATTGTATAATGAGATAGACTCAGCCGTTTATTTTGACACGCTTTCAATACAACTGAACGTTATAGCTAGCATTTGCGCTGAATTTTCCTGTATTTTGTCACATTTTTGACAAAATCGAGTCGTTATTGCAAAAGAATGGTAAAATTGTATAATAAAATAGACTCAGTCGTTCATTTTGACACGCTTTTCAATTCAACTGAACAATTTTGCTAGCATTTTCATGAATTTTGTCACATTTTTGACAAAATCGAGTCGTTATTGCAGAAGAATGGTAAAATTGTATATTTAGATAGACTCAGCCGTTTATTTTGACACGCATTCAATAGAACTGAACGATATTGCTAGCATTTGCGTTGAATTTGCATGAATCTTGCCACATTTTTGACAAAATTGAGTCGTTATTGCAGAAGAATGGTAAAATTGTATAATGAGATGGACTCAGCCGTTTATTTTGACACGCTTTCAATACAACTGAACGTTATAGCTAGCATTTGCGCTGAATTTTCCTGTATTTTGTCACATTTTTGACCAAATCGAGTCGTTATTGCAGAAGAATGGTAAAATTGTATAATGAGATAGACTCAGCCGTTTATTTTGACACGCTTTCAATACAACTAAACGATTTTGCTAGCATTTGCGTTGAATTTGCATGAATTTTGTCACATTTTTGACAAAATTGAGTCGTTATTGCAGAAGAATGGTAAAATTGTATAATGAAATGGACTCAGCCGTTTATTTTGACACGCTTTCAATACAACTGAACGTTATAGCTAGCATTTGCGCTGAATTTTCCTGTATTTTGTCACATTTTTGACCAAATCGAGTCGTTATTGCAGAAGAATGGTAAAATTGTATAATGAGATAGACTCAGCCGTTTATTTTGACACGCTTTCAATACAACTGAACGATTTTGCTAGCATTTGCGTTAAATTTGCATGAATTTTGTCACATTTTTGACAAAATCGAGTCGTTATTGCAGAAGAATGGTAAAATTGTATAATGAGATAGACTCAGCCGTTTATTTTGACACGCTTTCAATACAACTGAACGTTATAGCTAGAATTTGCGCTGAATTTTCCTGTATTTTGTCACATTTTTGACAAAATCGAGTCATTGCAGAAGAATGGTAAAATTGTATATTTAGATAGACTCAGCCGTTTATTTTGACACGCATTCAATACAACTGAACGATATTGCTAGCATTTGCGTTGAATTTGCATGAATCTTGCCACATTTTTGACAAAATTGAGTCGTTATTGCAGAAGAATGGTAAAACTGTATAATGAGATGGACAGCCGTTTATTTTGACACGCTTTCAATACAACTGAACGTTATAGCTAGCATTTGCGCTGAATTTTCCTGTATTTTGTCACATTTTTGACCAAATCGAGTCGTTATTGCAGAAGAATGGTAAAATTGTATAATGAGATAGACTCAGCCGTTTATTTTGACACGCTTTCAATACAACTAAACGATTTTGCTAGCATTTGCGTTGAATTTGCATGAATTTTGTCACATTTTTGACAAAATCGAGCCGTTATTGCAGAAAAATGGTAAAATTGTATATTTAGATAGACTCAGCCGTTTATTTTGACACGCTTTCAATACAACTGAACGATTTTGCTAGCATTTGCGTTGAATTTTCATGAACTTTGTCACATTTTTGACAAAATCGAGCCGTTATTGCAGAAAAATGGTAAAATTGTATATTTAGATAGACTCAGGCGTTTATTTTGACACGCTTTCAATACAACTGAACGATTTTGCTAGCATTTGCGTTGAATTTTCATGAATTTTGTCACATTTTTGACAAAATCGAGCCGTTATTGCAGAAGAATGGTAAAATTGTATATTTAGATAGACTCAGGCGTTTATTTTGACACGCTTTCAATACAACTGAACGATTTTGCTAGCATTTGCGTTGAATTTTCATGAATTTTGTCACATTTTTGACAAAATCGAGCCGTTATTGCAGAAGAATGGTAAAATTGTATATTTAGATAGACTCAGCCGTTTATTTTGACACGCTTTCAATACAACTGAACGATTTTGCTAGCATTTGCGTTGAATTTGCATGAATTTTGTCACATTTTTGACAAAATCGAGTCGTTGTTGCAGAAGAATGGTAAAATTGTATAATGAGATAGACTCAGCCGTTTATTATGACACGCTTGCAATACAACTGAACGTTATAGCTAGCATTTGCGCTGAATTTTCCTGTATTTTGTCACATTTTTGACAAAATCGAGTCGTTATTGCAAAAGAATGGTAAAATTGTATAATGAGATAGACTCAGCCGTTTATTTTGACACGCTTTCAATACAACTGAACGTTATAGCTAGCATTTGTGCTGAATTTTCCTGTATTTTGTCACATTTTTGACCAAATCGAGTCGTTATTGCAGAAGAATGATAAAATTGTATAATGAGATAGACTCAGCCGTTTATTTTGACACGCTTTCAATACAACTGAACGTTACAGATAGCATTTGCGCTGAATTTTCCTGTATTTTGTCACATTTTTGACAAAATCGAGTCGTTATTGCAAAAGAATGGTAAAATTGTATAATAAAATAGACTCAGTCGTTCATTTTGACACGCTTTTCAATTCAACTGAACAATTTTGCTAGCATTTTCATGAATTTTGTCACATTTTTGACAAAATCGAGTCGTTATTGCAGAAGAATGGTAAAATTGTATATTTAGATAGACTCATCCGTTTATTTTGACACGCATTCAATACAACTGAACGATATTGCTAGCATTTGCGTTGAATTTGCATGAATCTTGCCACATTTTTGACAAAATTGAGTCGTTATTGCAGAAGAAAGGTAAAATTGTATAATGAGATGGACTCAGCCGTTTATTTTGACACGCTTTCAATACAACTGAACGTTATAGCTAGCATTTGCGCTGAATTTTCCTGTATTTTGTCACATTTTTGACCAAATCGAGTCGTTATTGCAGAAGAATGGTAAAATTGTATAATGAGATAGACTCAGCCGTTTATTTTGACACGCTTTCAATACAACTGAACGATTTTGCTAGCATTTGCGTTAAATTTGCATGAATTTTGTCACATTTTTGACAAAATCGAGTCGTTATTGCAGAAGAATGGTAAAATTGTATAATGAGATAGACTCAGCCGTTTATTTTGACACGCTTTCAATACAACTGAACGTTATAGCTAGAATTTGCGCTGAATTTTCCTGTATTTTGTCACATTTTTGACAAAATCGAGTCATTGCAGAAGAATGGTAAAATTGTATATTTAGATAGACTCAGCCGTTTATTTTGACACGCATTCAATACAACTGAACGATATTGCTAGCATTTGCGTTGAATTTGCATGAATCTTGCCACATTTTTGACAAAATTGAGTCGTTATTGCAGAAGAATGGTAAAACTGTATAATGAGATGGACAGCCGTTTATTTTGACACGCTTTCAATACAACTGAACGTTATAGCTAGCATTTGCGCTGAATTTTCCTGTATTTTGTCACATTTTTGACCAAATCGAGTCGTTATTGCAGAAGAATGGTAAAATTGTATAATGAGATAGACTCAGCCGTTTATTTTGACACGCTTTCAATACAACTAAACGATTTTGCTAGCATTTGCGTTGAATTTGCATGAATTTTGTCACATTTTTGACAAAATCGAGCCGTTATTGCAGAAAAATGGTAAAATTGTATATTTAGATAGACTCAGCCGTTTATTTTGACACGCTTTCAATACAACTGAACGATTTTGCTAGCATTTGCGTTGAATTTTCATGAACTTTGTCACATTTTTGACAAAATCGAGCCGTTATTGCAGAAAAATGGTAAAATTGTATATTTAGATAGACTCAGGCGTTTATTTTGACACGCTTTCAATACAACTGAACGATTTTGCTAGCATTTGCGTTGAATTTTCATGAATTTTGTCACATTTTTGACAAAATCGAGCCGTTATTGCAGAAGAATGGTAAAATTGTATATTTAGATAGACTCAGGCGTTTATTTTGACACGCTTTCAATACAACTGAACGATTTTGCTAGCATTTGCGTTGAATTTTCATGAATTTTGTCACATTTTTGACAAAATCGAGCCGTTATTGCAGAAGAATGGTAAAATTGTATATTTAGATAGACTCAGCCGTTTATTTTGACACGCTTTCAATACAACTGAACGATTTTGCTAGCATTTGCGTTGAATTTGCATGAATTTTGTCACATTTTTGACAAAATCGAGTCGTTGTTGCAGAAGAATGGTAAAATTGTATAATGAGATAGACTCAGCCGTTTATTATGACACGCTTGCAATACAACTGAACGTTATAGCTAGCATTTGCGCTGAATTTTCCTGTATTTTGTCACATTTTTGACAAAATCGAGTCGTTATTGCAAAAGAATGGTAAAATTGTATAATGAGATAGACTCAGCCGTTTATTTTGACACGCTTTCAATACAACTGAACGTTATAGCTAGCATTTGTGCTGAATTTTCCTGTATTTTGTCACATTTTTGACCAAATCGAGTCGTTATTGCAGAAGAATGATAAAATTGTATAATGAGATAGACTCAGCCGTTTATTTTGACACGCTTTCAATACAACTGAACGTTACAGATAGCATTTGCGCTGAATTTTCCTGTATTTTGTCACATTTTTGACAAAATCGAGTCGTTATTGCAAAAGAATGGTAAAATTGTATAATAAAATAGACTCAGTCGTTCATTTTGACACGCTTTTCAATTCAACTGAACAATTTTGCTAGCATTTTCATGAATTTTGTCACATTTTTGACAAAATCGAGTCGTTATTGCAGAAGAATGGTAAAATTGTATATTTAGATAGACTCATCCGTTTATTTTGACACGCATTCAATACAACTGAACGATATTGCTAGCATTTGCGTTGAATTTGCATGAATCTTGCCACATTTTTGACAAAATTGAGTCGTTATTGCAGAAGAAAGGTAAAATTGTATAATGAGATGGACTCAGCCGTTTATTTTGACACGCTTTCAATACAACTGAACGTTATAGCTAGCATTTGCGCTGAATTTTCCTGTATTTTGTCACATTTTTGACCAAATCGAGTCGTTATTGCAGAAGAATGGTAAAATTGTATAATGAGATAGACTCAGCCGTTTATTTTAACACGCTTTCAATACAACTAAACGATTTTGCTAGCATTTGCGTTGAATTTGCATGAATTTTGTCACATTTTTGACAAAATCGAGTCGTTATTGCAGAAGAATGGTAAAATTGTACAATGAGATAGACTCAGCCGTTTATTTTAACACGCTTTCAATACAACTGAACGATTTTGCTAGCATTTGCGTTGAATTTGCATGAATCTTGCCACATTTTTGACAAAATTGAGTCGTTATTGCAGAAGAATGGTAAAATTGTATAATGAAATGGACTCAGCCGTTTATTTTGACACGCTTTCAATACAACTGAACGTTATGGCTAGCATTTGCGCTGAATTTTCCTGTATTTTGTCACATTTTTGACCAAATCGAGTCGTTATTGCAGAAGAATGGTAAAATTGTATAATGAGATAGACTCAGCCGTTTATTTTGACACGCTTTCAATACAACTGAACGATTTTGCTAGCATTTGCGTTGAATTTGCATGAATTTTGTCACATTTTTGACAAAATCGAGTCGTTATTGCAGAAGAATGGTAAAATTGTATAATGAGATAGACTCAGCCGTTTATTTTGACACGCTTTCAATACAACTGAACGTTATAGCTAGAATTTGCGCTGAATTTTCCTGTATTTTGTCACATTTTTGACAAAATCGAGTCATTGCAGAAGAATGGTAAAATTGTATATTTAGATAGACTCAGCCGTTTATTTTGACACGCATTCAATACAACTGAACGATATTGCTAGCATTTGCGTTGAATTTGCATGAATCTTGCCACATTTTTGACAAAATTGAGTAGTTATTGCAGAAGAATGGTAAAATTGTATAATGAGATGGACTCAGCCGTTTATTTTGACACGCTTTCAATACAACTGAACGTTATAGCTAGATTTGCGCTGAATTTTCCTGTATTTTGTCACATTTTTGACCAAATCGAGTCGTTATTGCAGAAGAATGGTAAAATTGTATAATGAGATAGACTCAGCCGTTTATTTTGACACGCTTTCAATACAACTAAACGATTTTGCTAGCATTTGCGTTGAATTTGCATGAATTTTGTCACATTTTTGACAAAATCGAGTCGTTATTGCAGAAGAATGGTAAAATTGTATAATGAGATAGACTCAGCCGTTTATTTTGATACGCTTTCAATACAACTGAACGATTTTGCTAGCATTTGCGTTGAATTTGCATGAATCTTGCCACATTTTTGACAAAATTGAGTCGTTATTGCAGAAGAATGGTAAAATTGTATAATGAGATGGACTCAGCCGTTTATTTTGACACGCTTTCAATACAACTGAACGTTATGGCTAGCATTTGCGCTGAATTTTCCTGTATATTGTCACATTTTTGACCAAATCGAGTCGTTATTGCAGAAGAATGGTAAAATTGTATAATGAGATAGACTCAGCCGTTTATTTTGACACGCTTTCAATACAACTAAACGATTTTGCTAGCATTTGCGTTGAATTTGCATGAATTTTGTCACATTTTTGACAAAATCGAGCCGTTATTGCAGAAAAATGGTAAAATTGTATATTTAGATAGACTCAGCCGTTTATTTTGACACGCTTTCAATACAACTGAACGATTTTGCTAGCATTTGCGTTGAATTTGCATGAATTTTGTTACATTTTTGACAAAATCGAGTCGTTATTACAGAAGAATGGTAAAATTGTATAATGAGATAGACTCAGCCGTTTATTTTGACACGCTTTCAATACAACTGAACGATATTGCTAGCATTTGCGTTGAATTTGCATGAACTTTGTCACATTTTTGACAAAATCGAGCCGTTATTGCAGAAAAATGGTAAAATTGTATATTTAGATAGACTCAGGCGTTTATTTTGACACGCTTTCAATACAACTGAACCATTTTGCTAGCATTTGCGTTGAATTTTCATGAATTTTGTCACATTTTTGACAAAATCGAGTCGTTGTTGCAGAAGAATGGTAAAATTGTATAATGAGATAGACTCAGCCGTTTATTATGACACGCTTTCAATACAACTGAACGTTATAGCTAGCATTTGCGCTGAATTCTCCTGTATTGTGTCACATGTTTGAGAAAATCGAGTCGTTATTCCTGAAGAATGGTAAAATTGTATAATGAGATAGACTCAGCCGTTTATTTTGACACGCTTTCAATACAACTGAACGATTTTGCTAGCATTTGCGTTGAATTTTCATGAATTTTGTCACATTTTTGAGAAAATCGAGTCGTTATTGCAGAAGAATGGTAAAATTGTATAATGAGATAGATTCAGCCGTTTAGTTTGACACGCTTTCAATACAACTGAACGATTTTGCTAGCATTTGCGTTGAATTTGCATGAATTTTGTCACATTTTTGACAAAATCGAGTCGTTATTGCAGAAGAATGGTAAAATTGTATAATGAGATAGACTCAGCCGTTTATTTTGACACGCTTTCAATACAACTGAACGTTATAGCTAGAATTTGCGCTGAATTTTCCTGTATTTTGTCACATTTTTGACAAAATCGAGTCATTGCAGAAGAATGGTAAAATTGTATATTTAGATAGACTCAGCCGTTTATTTTGACACGCATTCAATACAACTGAACGATATTGCTAGCATTTGCGTTGAATTTGCATGAATCTTGCCACATTTTTGACAAAATTGAGTCGTTATTGCAGAAGAATGGTAAAACTGTATAATGAGATGGACAGCCGTTTATTTTGACACGCTTTCAATACAACTGAACGTTATAGCTAGCATTTGCGCTGAATTTTCCTGTATTTTGTCACATTTTTGACCAAATCGAGTCGTTATTGCAGAAGAATGGTAAAATTGTATAATGAGATAGACTCAGCCGTTTATTTTGACACGCTTTCAATACAACTAAACGATTTTGCTAGCATTTGCGTTTAATTTGCATGAATTTTGTCACATTTTTGACAAAATCGAGACGTTATTGCAGAAAAATGGTAAAATTGTATATTTAGATAGACTCAGCCGTTTATTTTGACACGCTTTCAATACAACTGAACGATTTTGCTAGCATTTGCGTTGAATTTTCATGAATTTTGTCACATTTTTGACAAAATCGAGCCGTTATTGCAGAAGAATGGTAAAATTGTATATTTAGATAGACTCAGGCGTTTATTTTGACACGCTTTCAATACAACTGAACGATTTTGCTAGCATTTGCGTTGAATTTTCATGAATTTTGTCACATTTTTGACAAAATCGAGCCGTTATTGCAGAAGAATGGTAAAATTGTTTATTTAGATAGACTCAGCCGTTTATTTTGACACGCTTTCAATACAACTGAACGATTTTGCTAGCATTTGCGTTGAATTTGCATGAATTTTGTCACATTTTTGACAAAATCGAGTCGTTGTTGCAGAAGAATGGTAAAATTGTATAATAAGATAGACTCAGCCGTTTATTATGACACGCTTGCAATACAACTGAACGTTATAGCTAGCATTTGCGCTGAATTTTCCTGTATTTTGTCACATTTTTGACAAAATCGAGTCGTTATTGCAAAAGAATGGTAAAATTGTATAATGAGATAGACTCAGCCGTTTATTTTGACACGCTTTCAATACAACTGAACGTTATAGCTAGCATTTGTGCTGAATTTTCCTGTATTTTGTCACATTTTTGACCAAATCGAGTCGTTATTGCAGAAGAATGATAAAATTGTATAATGAGATAGACTCAGCCGTTTATTTTGACACGCTTTCAATACAACTGAACGTTATAGCTAGCATTTGCGCTGAATTTTCCTGTATTTTGTCACATTTTTGACAAAATCGAGTCGTTATTGCAAAAGAATGGTAAAATTGTATAATAAAATAGACTCAGTCGTTCATTTTGACACGCTTTTCAATTCAACTGAACAATTTTGCTAGCATTTTCATGAATTTTGTCACATTTTTGACAAAATCGAGTCGTTATTGCAGAAGAATGGTAAAATTGTATATTTAGATAGACTCAGCCGTTTATTTTGACACGCATTCAATACAACTGAACGATATTGCTAGCATTTGCGTTGAATTTGCATGAATCTTGCCACATTTTTGACAAAATTGAGTCGTTATTGCAGAAGAATGGTAAAATTGTATAATGAGATGGACTCAGCCGTTTATTTTGACACGCTTTCAATACAACTGAACGTTATAGCCAGCATTTGCGCTGAATTTTCCTGTATTTTGTCACATTTTTGACCAAATCGAGTCGTTATTGCAGAAGAATGGTAAAATTGTATAATGAGATAGACTCAGCCGTTTATTTTGACACGCTTTCAATACAACTAAACGATTTTGCTAGCATTTGCGTTGAATTTGCATGAATTTTGCCACATTTTTGACAAAATTGAGTCGTTATTGCAGAAGAATGGTAAAATTGTATAATGAAATGGACTCAGCCGTTTATTTTGACACGCTTTCAATACAACTGAACGATTTTGCTAGCATTTGCGTTGAATTTGCATGAATTTTGTTACATTTTTGACAAAATCGAGTCGTTATTACAGAAGAATGGTAAAATTGTATAATGAGATAGACTCAGCCGTTTATTTTGACACGCTTTCAATACAACTGAACGATATTGCTAGCATTTGCGTTGAATTTGCATGAACTTTGTCACATTTTTGACAAAATCGAGCCGTTATTGCAGAAAAATGGTAAAATTGTATATTTAGATAGACTCAGGCGTTTATTTTGACACGCTTTCAATACAACTGAACCATTTTGCTAGCATTTGCGTTGAATTTGCATGAATTTTGTTACATTTTTGACAAAATCGAGTCGTTATTACAGAAGAATGGTAAAATTGTATAATGAGATAGACTCAGCCGTTTATTTTGACACGCTTTCAATACAACTGAACGATATTGCTAGCATTTGCGTTGAATTTGCATGAACTTTGTCACATTTTTGACAAAATCGAGCCGTTATTGCAGAAAAATGGTAAAATTGTATATTTAGATAGACTCAGGCGTTTATTTTGACACGCTTTCAATACAACTGAACCATTTTGCTAGCATTTGCGTTGAATTTTCATGAATTTTGTCACATTTTTGACAAAATCGAGTCGTTGTTGCAGAAGAATGGTAAAATTGTATAATGAGATAGACTCAGCCGTTTATTATGACACGCTTTCAATACAACTGAACGTTATAGCTAGCATTTGCGCTGAATTCTCCTGTATTGTGTCACATGTTTGAGAAAATCGAGTCGTTATTGCTGAAGAATGGTAAAATTGTATAATGAGATAGACTCAGCCGTTTATTTTGACACGCTTTCAATACAACTGAACGATTTTGCTAGCATTTGCGTTGAATTTTCATGAATTTTGTCACATTTTTGAGAAAATCGAGTCGTTATTGCAGAAGAATGGTAAAATTGTATAATGAGATAGATTCAGCCGTTTAGTTTGACACGCTTTCAATACAACTGAACGATTTTGCTAGCATTTGCGTTGAATTTGCATGAATTTTGTCACATTTTTGACAAAATCGAGTCGTTATTGCAGAAGAATGGTAAAATTGTATAATGAGATAGACTCAGCCGTTTATTTTGACACGCTTTCAATACAACTGAACGTTATAGCTAGAATTTGCGCTGAATTTTCCTGTATTTTGTCACATTTTTGACAAAATCGAGTCATTGCAGAAGAATGGTAAAATTGTATATTTAGATAGACTCAGCCGTTTATTTTGACACGCATTCAATACAACTGAACGATATTGCTAGCATTTGCGTTGAATTTGCATGAATCTTGCCACATTTTTGACAAAATTGAGTCGTTATTGCAGAAGAATGGTAAAACTGTATAATGAGATGGACAGCCGTTTATTTTGACACGCTTTCAATACAACTGAACGTTATAGCTAGCATTTGCGCTGAATTTTCCTGTATTTTGTCACATTTTTGACCAAATCGAGTCGTTATTGCAGAAGAATGGTAAAATTGTATAATGAGATAGACTCAGCCGTTTATTTTGACACGCTTTCAATACAACTAAACGATTTTGCTAGCATTTGCGTTTAATTTGCATGAATTTTGTCACATTTTTGACAAAATCGAGACGTTATTGCAGAAAAATGGTAAAATTGTATATTTAGATAGACTCAGCCGTTTATTTTGACACGCTTTCAATACAACTGAACGATTTTGCTAGCATTTGCGTTGAATTTTCATGAATTTTGTCACATTTTTGACAAAATCGAGCCGTTATTGCAGAAGAATGGTAAAATTGTATATTTAGATAGACTCAGGCGTTTATTTTGACACGCTTTCAATACAACTGAACGATTTTGCTAGCATTTGCGTTGAATTTTCATGAATTTTGTCACATTTTTGACAAAATCGAGCCGTTATTGCAGAAGAATGGTAAAATTGTATATTTAGATAGACTCAGCCGTTTATTTTGACACGCTTTCAATACAACTGAACGATTTTGCTAGCATTTGCGTTGAATTTGCATGAATTTTGTCACATTTTTGACAAAATCGAGTCGTTGTTGCAGAAGAATGGTAAAATTGTATAATAAGATAGACTCAGCCGTTTATTATGACACGCTTGCAATACAACTGAACGTTATAGCTAGCATTTGCGCTGAATTTTCCTGTATTTTGTCACATTTTTGACAAAATCGAGTCGTTATTGCAAAAGAATGGTAAAATTGTATAATGAGATAGACTCAGCCGTTTATTTTGACACGCTTTCAATACAACTGAACGTTATAGCTAGCATTTGTGCTGAATTTTCCTGTATTTTGTCACATTTTTGACCAAATCGAGTCGTTATTGCAGAAGAATGATAAAATTGTATAATGAGATAGACTCAGCCGTTTATTTTGACACGCTTTCAATACAACTGAACGTTATAGCTAGCATTTGCGCTGAATTTTCCTGTATTTTGTCACATTTTTGACAAAATCGAGTCGTTATTGCAAAAGAATGGTAAAATTGTATAATAAAATAGACTCAGTCGTTCATTTTGACACGCTTTTCAATTCAACTGAACAATTTTGCTAGCATTTTCATGAATTTTGTCACATTTTTGACAAAATCGAGTCGTTATTGCAGAAGAATGGTAAAATTGTATATTTAGATAGACTCAGCCGTTTATTTTGACACGCATTCAATACAACTGAACGATATTGCTAGCATTTGCGTTGAATTTGCATGAATCTTGCCACATTTTTGACAAAATTGAGTCGTTATTGCAGAAGAATGGTAAAATTGTATAATGAGATGGACTCAGCCGTTTATTTTGACACGCTTTCAATACAACTGAACGTTATAGCCAGCATTTGCGCTGAATTTTCCTGTATTTTGTCACATTTTTGACCAAATCGAGTCGTTATTGCAGAAGAATGGTAAAATTGTATAATGAGATAGACTCAGCCGTTTATTTTGACACGCTTTCAATACAACTAAACGATTTTGCTAGCATTTGCGTTGAATTTGCATGAATTTTGCCACATTTTTGACAAAATTGAGTCGTTATTGCAGAAGAATGGTAAAATTGTATAATGAAATGGACTCAGCCGTTTATTTTGACACGCTTTCAATACAACTGAACGTTATAGCTAGCATTTGCGCTGAATTTTCCTGTATTTTGTCACATTTTTGACCAAATCGAGTCGTTATTGCAGAAGAATGGTAAAATTGTATAATGAGATAGACTCAGCCGTTTATTTTGACACGCTTTCAATACAACTGAACGATTTTGCTAGCATTTGCGTTGAATTTGCATGAATTTTGTCACATTTTTGACAAAATCGAGTCGTTATTGCAGAAGAATGGTAAAATTGTATAATGAGATAGACTCAGCCGTTTCTTTTGACACGCTTTCAATACAACTGAACGTTATAGCTAGAATTTGCGCTGAATTTTCCTGTATTTTGTCACATTTTTGACAAAATCGAGTCATTGCAGAAGAATGGTAAAATTGTATATTTAGATAGACTCAGCCGTTTATTTTGACACGCATTCAATACAACTGAACGATATTGCTAGCATTTGCGTTGAATTTGCATGAATCTTGCCACATTTTTGACAAAATTGAGTCGTTATTGCAGAAGAATGGTAAAATTGTATAATGAGATGGACTCAGCCGTTTATTTTGACACGCTTTCAATACAACTGAACGTTATAGCTAGCATTTGCGCTGAATTTTCCTGTATTTTGTCACATTTTTGACCAAATCGAGTCGTTATTGCAGAAGAATGGTAAAATTGTATAATGAGATAGACTCAGCCGTTTATTTTGACACGCTTTCAATACAACTAAACGATTTTGCTAGCATTTGCGTTGAATTTGCATGAATTTTGTCACATTTTTGACAAAATCGAGTCGTTATTGCAGAAGAATGGTAAAATTGTACAATGAGATAGACTCAGCCGTTTATTTTAACACGCTTTCAATACAACTGAACGATTTTGCTAGCATTTGCGTTGAATTTGCATGAATCTTGCCACATTTTTGACAAAATTGAGTCGTTATTGCAGAAGAATGGTAAAATTGTATAATGAAATGGACTCAGCCGTTTATTTTGACACGCTTTCAATACAACTGAACGTTATAGCTAGCATTTGCGCTGAATTTTCCTGTATTTTGTCACATTTTTGACCAAATCGAGTCGTTATTGCAGAAGAATGGTAAAATTGTATAATGAGATAGACTCAGCCGTTTATTTTGACACGCTTTCAATACAACTGAACGATTTTGCTAGCATTTGCGTTGAATTTGCATGAATTTTGTCACATTTTTGACAAAATCGAGTCGTTATTGCAGAAGAATGGTAAAATTGTATAATGAGATAGACTCAGCCGTTTATTTTGACACGCTTTCAATACAACTGAACGTTATAGCTAGAATTTGCGCTGAATTTTCCTGTATTTTATCACATTTTTGACAAAATCGAGTCATTGCAGAAGAATGGTAAAATTGTATATTTAGATAGACTCAGCCGTTTATTTTGACACGCATTCAATACAACTGAACGATATTGCTAGCATTTGCGTTGAATTTGCATGAATCTTGCCACATTTTTGACAAAATTGAGTCGTTATTGCAGAAGAATGGTAAAATTGTATAATGAGATGGACTCAGCCGTTTATTTTGACACGCTTTCAATACAACTGAACGTTATAGCTAGCATTTGCGCTGAATTTTCCTGTATTTTGTCACATTTTTGACCAAATCGAGTCGTTATTGCAGAAGAATGGTAAAATTGTATAATGAGATAGACTCAGCCGTTTATTTTGACACGCTTTCAATACAACTAAACGATTTTGCTAGCATTTGCGTTGAATTTGCATGAATTTTGTCACATTTTTGACAAAATCGAGTCGTTATTGCAGAAGAATGGTAAAATTGTATATTTAGATAGACTCAGCCGTTTATTTTGACACGCATTCAATACAACTGAACGATATTGCTAGCATTTGCGTTGAATTTGCATGAATCTTGCCACATTTTTGACAAAATTGAGTCGTTATTGCAGAAGAATGGTAAAATTGTATAATGAGATGGACTCAGCCGTTTATTTTGACACGCTTTCAATACAACTAAACGATTTTGCTAGCATTTGCGTTTAATTTGCATGAATTTTGTCACATTTTTGACAAAATCGAGACGTTATTGCAGAAAAATGGTAAAATTGTATATTTAGATAGACTCAGCCGTTTATTTTGACACGCTTTCAATACAACTGAACGATTTTGCTAGCATTTGCGTTGAATTTTCATGAATTTTGTCACATTTTTGACAAAATCGAGCCGTTATTGCAGAAGAATGGTAAAATTGTATATTTAGATAGACTCAGGCGTTTATTTTGACACGCTTTCAATACAACTGAACGATTTTGCTAGCATTTGCGTTGAATTTTCATGAATTTTGTCACATTTTTGACAAAATCGAGCCGTTATTGCAGAAGAATGGTAAAATTGTATATTTAGATAGACTCAGCCGTTTATTTTGACACGCTTTCAATACAACTGAACGATTTTGCTAGCATTTGCGTTGAATTTGCATGAATTTTGTCACATTTTTGACAAAATCGAGTCGTTGTTGCAGAAGAATGGTAAAATTGTATAATAAGATAGACTCAGCCGTTTATTATGACACGCTTGCAATACAACTGAACGTTATAGCTAGCATTTGCGCTGAATTTTCCTGTATTTTGTCACATTTTTGACAAAATCGAGTCGTTATTGCAAAAGAATGGTAAAATTGTATAATGAGATAGACTCAGCCGTTTATTTTGACACGCTTTCAATACAACTGAACGTTATAGCTAGCATTTGTGCTGAATTTTCCTGTATTTTGTCACATTTTTGACCAAATCGAGTCGTTATTGCAGAAGAATGATAAAATTGTATAATGAGATAGACTCAGCCGTTTATTTTGACACGCTTTCAATACAACTGAACGTTATAGCTAGCATTTGCGCTGAATTTTCCTGTATTTTGTCACATTTTTGACAAAATCGAGTCGTTATTGCAAAAGAATGGTAAAATTGTATAATAAAATAGACTCAGTCGTTCATTTTGACACGCTTTTCAATTCAACTGAACAATTTTGCTAGCATTTTCATGAATTTTGTCACATTTTTGACAAAATCGAGTCGTTATTGCAGAAGAATGGTAAAATTGTATATTTAGATAGACTCAGCCGTTTATTTTGACACGCATTCAATACAACTGAACGATATTGCTAGCATTTGCGTTGAATTTGCATGAATCTTGCCACATTTTTGACAAAATTGAGTCGTTATTGCAGAAGAATGGTAAAATTGTATAATGAGATGGACTCAGCCGTTTATTTTGACACGCTTTCAATACAACTGAACGTTATAGCCAGCATTTGCGCTGAATTTTCCTGTATTTTGTCACATTTTTGACCAAATCGAGTCGTTATTGCAGAAGAATGGTAAAATTGTATAATGAGATAGACTCAGCCGTTTATTTTGACACGCTTTCAATACAACTAAACGATTTTGCTAGCATTTGCGTTGAATTTGCATGAATTTTGCCACATTTTTGACAAAATTGAGTCGTTATTGCAGAAGAATGGTAAAATTGTATAATGAAATGGACTCAGCCGTTTATTTTGACACGCTTTCAATACAACTGAACGTTATAGCTAGCATTTGCGCTGAATTTTCCTGTATTTTGTCACATTTTTGACCAAATCGAGTCGTTATTGCAGAAGAATGGTAAAATTGTATAATGAGATAGACTCAGCCGTTTATTTTGACACGCTTTCAATACAACTGAACGATTTTGCTAGCATTTGCGTTGAATTTGCATGAATTTTGTCACATTTTTGACAAAATCGAGTCGTTATTGCAGAAGAATGGTAAAATTGTATAATGAGATAGACTCAGCCGTTTCTTTTGACACGCTTTCAATACAACTGAACGTTATAGCTAGAATTTGCGCTGAATTTTCCTGTATTTTGTCACATTTTTGACAAAATCGAGTCATTGCAGAAGAATGGTAAAATTGTATATTTAGATAGACTCAGCCGTTTATTTTGACACGCATTCAATACAACTGAACGATATTGCTAGCATTTGCGTTGAATTTGCATGAATCTTGCCACATTTTTGACAAAATTGAGTCGTTATTGCAGAAGAATGGTAAAATTGTATAATGAGATGGACTCAGCCGTTTATTTTGACACGCTTTCAATACAACTGAACGTTATAGCTAGCATTTGCGCTGAATTTTCCTGTATTTTGTCACATTTTTGACCAAATCGAGTCGTTATTGCAGAAGAATGGTAAAATTGTATAATGAGATAGACTCAGCCGTTTATTTTGACACGCTTTCAATACAACTAAACGATTTTGCTAGCATTTGCGTTGAATTTGCATGAATTTTGTCACATTTTTGACAAAATCGAGTCGTTATTGCAGAAGAATGGTAAAATTGTACAATGAGATAGACTCAGCCGTTTATTTTAACACGCTTTCAATACAACTGAACGATTTTGCTAGCATTTGCGTTGAATTTGCATGAATCTTGCCACATTTTTGACAAAATTGAGTCGTTATTGCAGAAGAATGGTAAAATTGTATAATGAAATGGACTCAGCCGTTTATTTTGACACGCTTTCAATACAACTGAACGTTATAGCTAGCATTTGCGCTGAATTTTCCTGTATTTTGTCACATTTTTGACCAAATCGAGTCGTTATTGCAGAAGAATGGTAAAATTGTATAATGAGATAGACTCAGCCGTTTATTTTGACACGCTTTCAATACAACTGAACGATTTTGCTAGCATTTGCGTTGAATTTGCATGAATTTTGTCACATTTTTGACAAAATCGAGTCGTTATTGCAGAAGAATGGTAAAATTGTATAATGAGATAGACTCAGCCGTTTATTTTGACACGCTTTCAATACAACTGAACGTTATAGCTAGAATTTGCGCTGAATTTTCCTGTATTTTATCACATTTTTGACAAAATCGAGTCATTGCAGAAGAATGGTAAAATTGTATATTTAGATAGACTCAGCCGTTTATTTTGACACGCATTCAATACAACTGAACGATATTGCTAGCATTTGCGTTGAATTTGCATGAATCTTGCCACATTTTTGACAAAATTGAGTCGTTATTGCAGAAGAATGGTAAAATTGTATAATGAGATGGACTCAGCCGTTTATTTTGACACGCTTTCAATACAACTGAACGTTATAGCTAGCATTTGCGCTGAATTTTCCTGTATTTTGTCACATTTTTGACCAAATCGAGTCGTTATTGCAGAAGAATGGTAAAATTGTATAATGAGATAGACTCAGCCGTTTATTTTGACACGCTTTCAATACAACTAAACGATTTTGCTAGCATTTGCGTTGAATTTGCATGAATTTTGTCACATTTTTGACAAAATCGAGTCGTTATTGCAGAAGAATGGTAAAATTGTATATTTAGATAGACTCAGCCGTTTATTTTGACACGCATTCAATACAACTGAACGATATTGCTAGCATTTGCGTTGAATTTGCATGAATCTTGCCACATTTTTGACAAAATTGAGTCGTTATTGCAGAAGAATGGTAAAATTGTATAATGAGATGGACTCAGCCGTTTATTTTGACACGCTTTCAATACAACTGAACGTTATAGCTAGCATTTGCGCTGAATTTTCCTGTATATTGTCACATTTTTGACCAAATCGAGTCGTTATTGCAGAAGAATGGTAAAATTGTATAATGAGATAGACTCAGCCGTTTATTTTGACACGCTTTCAATACAACTAAACGATTTTGCTAGCATTTGCGTTGAATTTGCATGAATTTTGTCACATTTTTGACAAAATCGAGCCGTTATTGCAGAAAAATGGTAAAATTGTATATTTAGATAGACTCAGCCGTTTATTTTGACACGCTTTCAATACAACTGAACGATTTTGCTAGCATTTGCGTTGAATTTGCATGAATTTTGTTACATTTTTGACAAAATCGAGTCGTTATTACAGAAGAATGGTAAAATTGTATAATGAGATAGACTCAGCCGTTTATTTTGACACGCTTTCAATACAACTGAACGATATTGCTAGCATTTGCGTTGAATTTGCATGAACTTTGTCACATTTTTGACAAAATCGAGCCGTTATTGCAGAAAAATGGTAAAATTGTATATTTAGATAGACTCAGGCGTTTATTTTGACACGCTTTCAATACAACTGAACCATTTTGCTAGCATTTGCGTTGAATTTTCATGAATTTTGTCACATTTTTGACAAAATCGAGTCGTTGTTGCAGAAGAATGGTAAAATTGTATAATGAGATAGACTCAGCCGTTTATTATGACACGCTTTCAATACAACTGAACGTTATAGCTAGCATTTGCGCTGAATTTTCCTGTATTGTGTCACATGTTTGAGAAAATCGAGTCGTTATTGCTGAAGAATGGTAAAATTGTATAATGAGATAGACTCAGCCGTTTATTTTGACACGCTTTCAATACAACTGAACGATTTTGCTAGCATTTGCGTTGAATTTTCATGAATTTTGTCACATTTTTGAGAAAATCGAGTCGTTATTGCAGAAGAATGGTAAAATTGTATAATGAGATGGACTCAGCCGTTTATTTTGACACGCTTTCAATACAACTGAACGTTATAGCTAGCATTTGCGCTGAATTTTCCTGTATATTGTCACATTTTTGACCAAATCGAGTCGTTATTGCAGAAGAATGGTAAAATTGTATAATGAGATAGACTCAGCCGTTTATTTTGACACGCTTTCAATACAACTAAACGATTTTGCTAGCATTTGCGTTGAATTTGCATGAATTTTGTCACATTTTTGACAAAATCGAGCCGTTATTGCAGAAAAATGGTAAAATTGTATATTTAGATAGACTCAGCCGTTTATTTTGACACGCTTTCAATACAACTGAACGATTTTGCTAGCATTTGCGTTGAATTTGCATGAATTTTGTTACATTTTTGACAAAATCGAGTCGTTATTACAGAAGAATGGTAAAATTGTATAATGAGATAGACTCAGCCGTTTATTTTGACACGCTTTCAATACAACTGAACGATATTGCTAGCATTTGCGTTGAATTTGCATGAACTTTGTCACATTTTTGACAAAATCGAGCCGTTATTGCAGAAAAATGGTAAAATTGTATATTTAGATAGACTCAGGCGTTTATTTTGACACGCTTTCAATACAACTGAACCATTTTGCTAGCATTTGCGTTGAATTTTCATGAATTTTGTCACATTTTTGACAAAATCGAGTCGTTGTTGCAGAAGAATGGTAAAATTGTATAATGAGATAGACTCAGCCGTTTATTATGACACGCTTTCAATACAACTGAACGTTATAGCTAGCATTTGCGCTGAATTTTCCTGTATTGTGTCACATGTTTGAGAAAATCGAGTCGTTATTGCTGAAGAATGGTAAAATTGTATAATGAGATAGACTCAGCCGTTTATTTTGACACGCTTTCAATACAACTGAACGATTTTGCTAGCATTTGCGTTGAATTTTCATGAATTTTGTCACATTTTTGAGAAAATCGAGTCGTTATTGCAGAAGAATGGTAAAATTGTATAATGAGATAGATTCAGCCGTTTAGTTTGACACGCTTTCAATACAACTGAACGATTTTGCTAGCATTTGCGTTGAATTTGCATGAATTTTGTCACATTTTTGACAAAATCGAGTCGTTATTGCAGAAGAATGGTAAAATTGTATAATGAGATAGACTCAGCCGTTTATTTTGACACGCTTTCAATACAACTGAACGTTATAGCTAGAATTTGCGCTGAATTTTCCTGTATTTTGTCACATTTTTGACAAAATCGAGTCATTGCAGAAGAATGGTAAAATTGTATATTTAGATAGACTCAGCCGTTTATTTTGACACGCATTCAATACAACTGAACGATATTGCTAGCATTTGCGTTGAATTTGCATGAATCTTGCCACATTTTTGACAAAATTGAGTCGTTATTGCAGAAGAATGGTAAAACTGTATAATGAGATGGACAGCCGTTTATTTTGACACGCTTTCAATACAACTGAACGTTATAGCTAGCATTTGCGCTGAATTTTCCTGTATTTTGTCACATTTTTGACCAAATCGAGTCGTTATTGCAGAAGAATGGTAAAATTGTATAATGAGATAGACTCAGCCGTTTATTTTGACACGCTTTCAATACAACTAAACGATTTTGCTAGCATTTGCGTTTAATTTGCATGAATTTTGTCACATTTTTGACAAAATCGAGCCGTTATTGCAGAAAAATGGTAAAATTGTATATTCAGATAGACTCAGCCGTTTATTTTGACACGCTTTCAATACAACTGAACGATTTTGCTAGCATTTGCGTTGAATTTTCATGAATTTTGTCACATTTTTGACAAAATCGAGCCGTTATTGCAGAAGAATGGTAAAATTGTATATTTAGATAGACTCAGGCGTTTATTTTGACACGCTTTCAATACAACTGAACGATTTTGCTAGCATTTGCGTTGAATTTTCATGAATTTTGTCACATTTTTGACAAAATCGAGCCGTTATTGCAGAAGAATGGTAAAATTGTATATTTAGATAGACTCAGCCGTTTATTTTGACACGCTCTCAATACAACTGAACGATTTTGCTAGCATTTGCGTTGAATTTGCATGAATTTTGTCACATTTTTGACAAAATCGAGTCGTTGTTGCAGAAGAATGGTAAAATTGTATAATAAGATAGACTCAGCCGTTTATTATGACACGCTTGCAATACAACTGAACGTTATAGCTAGCATTTGCGCTGAATTTTCCTGTATTTTGTCACATTTTTGACAAAATCGAGTCGTTATTGCAAAAGAATGGTAAAATTGTATAATGAGATAGACTCAGCCGTTTATTTTGACACGCTTTCAATACAACTGAACGTTATAGCTAGCATTTGTGCTGAATTTTCCTGTATTTTGTCACATTTTTGACCAAATCGAGTCGTTATTGCAGAAGAATGATAAAATTGTATAATGAGATAGACTCAGCCGTTTATTTTGACACGCTTTCAATACAACTGAACGATTTTGCTAGCATTTGCGTTGAATTTGCATGAATCTTGCCACATTTTTGACAAAATTGAGTCGTTATTGCAGAAGAATGGTAAAATTGTATAATGAAATGGACTCAGCCGTTTATTTTGACACGCTTTCAATACAACTGAACGTTATAGCTAGCATTTGCGCTGAATTTTCCTGTATTTTGTCACATTTTTGACCAAATCGAGTCGTTATTGCAGAAGAATGGTAAAATTGTATAATGAGATAGACTCAGCCGTTTATTTTGACACGCTTTCAATACAACTGAACGATTTTGCTAGCATTTGCGTTGAATTTGCATGAATTTTGTCACATTTTTGACAAAATCGAGTCGTTATTGCAGAAGAATGGTAAAATTGTATAATGAGATAGACTCAGCCGTTTATTTTGACACGCTTTCAATACAACTGAACGTTATAGCTAGAATTTGCGCTGAATTTTCCTGTATTTTATCACATTTTTGACAAAATCGAGTCATTGCAGAAGAATGGTAAAATTGTATATTTAGATAGACTCAGCCGTTTATTTTGACACGCATTCAATACAACTGAACGATATTGCTAGCATTTGCGTTGAATTTGCATGAATCTTGCCACATTTTTGACAAAATTGAGTCGTTATTGCAGAAGAATGGTAAAATTGTATAATGAGATGGACTCAGCCGTTTATTTTGACACGCTTTCAATACAACTGAACGTTATAGCTAGCATTTGCGCTGAATTTTCCTGTATTTTGTCACATTTTTGACCAAATCGAGTCGTTATTGCAGAAGAATGGTAAAATTGTATAATGAGATAGACTCAGCCGTTTATTTTGACACGCTTTCAATACAACTAAACGATTTTGCTAGCATTTGCGTTGAATTTGCATGAATTTTGTCACATTTTTGACAAAATCGAGTCGTTATTGCAGAAGAATGGTAAAATTGTATATTTAGATAGACTCAGCCGTTTATTTTGACACGCATTCAATACAACTGAACGATATTGCTAGCATTTGCGTTGAATTTGCATGAATCTTGCCACATTTTTGACAAAATTGAGTCGTTATTGCAGAAGAATGGTAAAATTGTATAATGAGATGGACTCAGCCGTTTATTTTGACACGCTTTCAATACAACTGAACGTTATAGCTAGCATTTGCGCTGAATTTTCCTGTATATTGTCACATTTTTGACCAAATCGAGTCGTTATTGCAGAAGAATGGTAAAATTGTATAATGAGATAGACTCAGCCGTTTATTTTGACACGCTTTCAATACAACTAAACGATTTTGCTAGCATTTGCGTTGAATTTGCATGAATTTTGTCACATTTTTGACAAAATCGAGCCGTTATTGCAGAAAAATGGTAAAATTGTATATTTAGATAGACTCAGCCGTTTATTTTGACACGCTTTCAATACAACTGAACGATTTTGCTAGCATTTGCGTTGAATTTGCATGAATTTTGTTACATTTTTGACAAAATCGAGTCGTTATTACAGAAGAATGGTAAAATTGTATAATGAGATAGACTCAGCCGTTTATTTTGACACGCTTTCAATACAACTGAACGATATTGCTAGCATTTGCGTTGAATTTGCATGAACTTTGTCACATTTTTGACAAAATCGAGCCGTTATTGCAGAAAAATGGTAAAATTGTATATTTAGATAGACTCAGGCGTTTATTTTGACACGCTTTCAATACAACTGAACCATTTTGCTAGCATTTGCGTTGAATTTTCATGAATTTTGTCACATTTTTGACAAAATCGAGTCGTTGTTGCAGAAGAATGGTAAAATTGTATAATGAGATAGACTCAGCCGTTTATTATGACACGCTTTCAATACAACTGAACGTTATAGCTAGCATTTGCGCTGAATTTTCCTGTATTGTGTCACATGTTTGAGAAAATCGAGTCGTTATTGCTGAAGAATGGTAAAATTGTATAATGAGATAGACTCAGCCGTTTATTTTGACACGCTTTCAATACAACTGAACGATTTTGCTAGCATTTGCGTTGAATTTTCATGAATTTTGTCACATTTTTGAGAAAATCGAGTCGTTATTGCAGAAGAATGGTAAAATTGTATAATGAGATGGACTCAGCCGTTTATTTTGACACGCTTTCAATACAACTGAACGTTATAGCTAGCATTTGCGCTGAATTTTCCTGTATATTGTCACATTTTTGACCAAATCGAGTCGTTATTGCAGAAGAATGGTAAAATTGTATAATGAGATAGACTCAGCCGTTTATTTTGACACGCTTTCAATACAACTAAACGATTTTGCTAGCATTTGCGTTGAATTTGCATGAATTTTGTCACATTTTTGACAAAATCGAGCCGTTATTGCAGAAAAATGGTAAAATTGTATATTTAGATAGACTCAGCCGTTTATTTTGACACGCTTTCAATACAACTGAACGATTTTGCTAGCATTTGCGTTGAATTTGCATGAATTTTGTTACATTTTTGACAAAATCGAGTCGTTATTACAGAAGAATGGTAAAATTGTATAATGAGATAGACTCAGCCGTTTATTTTGACACGCTTTCAATACAACTGAACGATATTGCTAGCATTTGCGTTGAATTTGCATGAACTTTGTCACATTTTTGACAAAATCGAGCCGTTATTGCAGAAAAATGGTAAAATTGTATATTTAGATAGACTCAGGCGTTTATTTTGACACGCTTTCAATACAACTGAACCATTTTGCTAGCATTTGCGTTGAATTTTCATGAATTTTGTCACATTTTTGACAAAATCGAGTCGTTGTTGCAGAAGAATGGTAAAATTGTATAATGAGATAGACTCAGCCGTTTATTATGACACGCTTTCAATACAACTGAACGTTATAGCTAGCATTTGCGCTGAATTTTCCTGTATTGTGTCACATGTTTGAGAAAATCGAGTCGTTATTGCTGAAGAATGGTAAAATTGTATAATGAGATAGACTCAGCCGTTTATTTTGACACGCTTTCAATACAACTGAACGATTTTGCTAGCATTTGCGTTGAATTTTCATGAATTTTGTCACATTTTTGAGAAAATCGAGTCGTTATTGCAGAAGAATGGTAAAATTGTATAATGAGATAGATTCAGCCGTTTAGTTTGACACGCTTTCAATACAACTGAACGATTTTGCTAGCATTTGCGTTGAATTTGCATGAATTTTGTCACATTTTTGACAAAATCGAGTCGTTATTGCAGAAGAATGGTAAAATTGTATAATGAGATAGACTCAGCCGTTTATTTTGACACGCTTTCAATACAACTGAACGTTATAGCTAGAATTTGCGCTGAATTTTCCTGTATTTTGTCACATTTTTGACCAAATCGAGTCGTTATTGCAGAAGAATGGTAAAATTGTATAATGAGATAGACTCAGCCGTTTATTTTGACACGCTTTCAATACAACTAAACGATTTTGCTAGCATTTGCGTTGAATTTGCATGAATTTTGTCACATTTTTGACAAAATCGAGCCGTTATTGCAGAAAAATGGTAAAATTGTATATTTAGATAGACTCAGCCGTTTATTTTGACACGCTTTCAATACAACTGAACGATTTTGCTAGCATTTGCGTTGAATTTGCATGAATTTTGTTACATTTTTGACAAAATCGAGTCGTTATTACAGAAGAATGGTAAAATTGTATAATGAGATAGACTCAGCCGTTTATTTTGACACGCTTTCAATACAACTGAACGATATTGCTAGCATTTGCGTTGAATTTGCATGAACTTTGTCACATTTTTGACAAAATCGAGCCGTTATTGCAGAAAAATGGTAAAATTGTATATTTAGATAGACTCAGGCGTTTATTTTGACACGCTTTCAATACAACTGAACCATTTTGCTAGCATTTGCGTTGAATTTTCATGAATTTTGTCACATTTTTGACAAAATCGAGTCGTTGTTGCAGAAGAATGGTAAAATTGTATAATGAGATAGACTCAGCCGTTTATTATGACACGCTTTCAATACAACTGAACGTTATAGCTAGCATTTGCGCTGAATTTTCCTGTATTGTGTCACATGTTTGAGAAAATCGAGTCGTTATTGCTGAAGAATGGTAAAATTGTATAATGAGATAGACTCAGCCGTTTATTTTGACACGCTTTCAATACAACTGAACGATTTTGCTAGCATTTGCGTTGAATTTTCATGAATTTTGTCACATTTTTGAGAAAATCGAGTCGTTATTGCAGAAGAATGGTAAAATTGTATAATGAGATGGACTCAGCCGTTTATTTTGACACGCTTTCAATACAACTGAACGTTATAGCTAGCATTTGCGCTGAATTTTCCTGTATATTGTCACATTTTTGACCAAATCGAGTCGTTATTGCAGAAGAATGGTAAAATTGTATAATGAGATAGACTCAGCCGTTTATTTTGACACGCTTTCAATACAACTAAACGATTTTGCTAGCATTTGCGTTGAATTTGCATGAATTTTGTCACATTTTTGACAAAATCGAGCCGTTATTGCAGAAAAATGGTAAAATTGTATATTTAGATAGACTCAGCCGTTTATTTTGACACGCTTTCAATACAACTGAACGATTTTGCTAGCATTTGCGTTGAATTTGCATGAATTTTGTTACATTTTTGACAAAATCGAGTCGTTATTACAGAAGAATGGTAAAATTGTATAATGAGATAGACTCAGCCGTTTATTTTGACACGCTTTCAATACAACTGAACGATATTGCTAGCATTTGCGTTGAATTTGCATGAACTTTGTCACATTTTTGACAAAATCGAGCCGTTATTGCAGAAAAATGGTAAAATTGTATATTTAGATAGACTCAGGCGTTTATTTTGACACGCTTTCAATACAACTGAACCATTTTGCTAGCATTTGCGTTGAATTTTCATGAATTTTGTCACATTTTTGACAAAATCGAGTCGTTGTTGCAGAAGAATGGTAAAATTGTATAATGAGATAGACTCAGCCGTTTATTATGACACGCTTTCAATACAACTGAACGTTATAGCTAGCATTTGCGCTGAATTTTCCTGTATTGTGTCACATGTTTGAGAAAATCGAGTCGTTATTGCTGAAGAATGGTAAAATTGTATAATGAGATAGACTCAGCCGTTTATTTTGACACGCTTTCAATACAACTGAACGATTTTGCTAGCATTTGCGTTGAATTTTCATGAATTTTGTCACATTTTTGAGAAAATCGAGTCGTTATTGCAGAAGAATGGTAAAATTGTATAATGAGATAGATTCAGCCGTTTAGTTTGACACGCTTTCAATACAACTGAACGATTTTGCTAGCATTTGCGTTGAATTTGCATGAATTTTGTCACATTTTTGACAAAATCGAGTCGTTATTGCAGAAGAATGGTAAAATTGTATAATGAGATAGACTCAGCCGTTTATTTTGACACGCTTTCAATACAACTGAACGTTATAGCTAGAATTTGCGCTGAATTTTCCTGTATTTTGTCACATTTTTGACAAAATCGAGTCATTGCAGAAGAATGGTAAAATTGTATATTTAGATAGACTCAGCCGTTTATTTTGACACGCATTCAATACAACTGAACGATATTGCTAGCATTTGCGTTGAATTTGCATGAATCTTGCCACATTTTTGACAAAATTGAGTCGTTATTGCAGAAGAATGGTAAAACTGTATAATGAGATGGACAGCCGTTTATTTTGACACGCTTTCAATACAACTGAACGTTATAGCTAGCATTTGCGCTGAATTTTCCTGTATTTTGTCACATTTTTGACCAAATCGAGTCGTTATTGCAGAAGAATGGTAAAATTGTATAATGAGATAGACTCAGCCGTTTATTTTGACACGCTTTCAATACAACTAAACGATTTTGCTAGCATTTGCGTTTAATTTGCATGAATTTTGTCACATTTTTGACAAAATCGAGCCGTTATTGCAGAAAAATGGTAAAATTGTATATTCAGATAGACTCAGCCGTTTATTTTGACACGCTTTCAATACAACTGAACGATTTTGCTAGCATTTGCGTTGAATTTTCATGAATTTTGTCACATTTTTGACAAAATCGAGCCGTTATTGCAGAAGAATGGTAAAATTGTATATTTAGATAGACTCAGGCGTTTATTTTGACACGCTTTCAATACAACTGAACGATTTTGCTAGCATTTGCGTTGAATTTTCATGAATTTTGTCACATTTTTGACAAAATCGAGCCGTTATTGCAGAAGAATGGTAAAATTGTATATTTAGATAGACTCAGCCGTTTATTTTGACACGCTCTCAATACAACTGAACGATTTTGCTAGCATTTGCGTTGAATTTGCATGAATTTTGTCACATTTTTGACAAAATCGAGTCGTTGTTGCAGAAGAATGGTAAAATTGTATAATAAGATAGACTCAGCCGTTTATTATGACACGCTTGCAATACAACTGAACGTTATAGCTAGCATTTGCGCTGAATTTTCCTGTATTTTGTCACATTTTTGACAAAATCGAGTCGTTATTGCAAAAGAATGGTAAAATTGTATAATGAGATAGACTCAGCCGTTTATTTTGACACGCTTTCAATACAACTGAACGTTATAGCTAGCATTTGTGCTGAATTTTCCTGTATTTTGTCACATTTTTGACCAAATCGAGTCGTTATTGCAGAAGAATGATAAAATTGTATAATGAGATAGACTCAGCCGTTTATTTTGACACGCTTTCAATACAACTGAACGTTATAGCTAGCATTTGCGCTGAATTTTCCTGTATTTTGTCACATTTTTGACAAAATCGAGTCGTTATTGCAAAAGAATGGTAAAATTGTATAATAAAATAGACTCAGTCGTTCATTTTGACACGCTTTTCAATTCAACTGAACAATTTTGCTAGCATTTTCATGAATTTTGTCACATTTTTGACAAAATCGAGTCGTTATTGCAGAAGAATGGTAAAATTGTATATTTAGATAGACTCAGCCGTTTATTTTGACACGCATTCAATACAACTGAACGATATTGCTAGCATTTGCGTTGAATTTGCATGAATCTTGCCACATTTTTGACAAAATTGAGTCGTTATTGCAGAAGAATGGTAAAATTGTATAATGAGATGGACTCAGCCGTTTATTTTGACACGCTTTCAATACAACTGAACGTTATAGCTAGCATTTGCGCTGAATTTTCCTGTATTTTGTCACATTTTTGACCAAATCGAGTCGTTATTGCAGAAGAATGGTAAAATTGTATAATGAGATAGACTCAGCCGTTTATTTTGACACGCTTTCAATACAACTAAACGATTTTGCTAGCATTTGCGTTGAATTTGCATGAATTTTGCCACATTTTTGACAAAATTGAGTCGTTATTGCAGAAGAATGGTAAAATTGTATAATGAAATGGACTCAGCCGTTTATTTTGACACGCTTTCAATACAACTGAACGTTATAGCTAGCATTTGCGCTGAATTTTCCTGTATTTTGTCACATTTTTGACCAAATCGAGTCGTTATTGCAGAAGAATGGTAAAATTGTATGATGAGATAGACTCAGCCGTTTATTTTGACACGCTTTCAATACAACTGAACGATTTTGCTAGCATTTGCGTTGAATTTGCATGAATTTTGTCACATTTTTGACAAAATCGAGTCGTTATTGCAGAAGAATGGTAAAATTGTATAATGAGATAGACTCAGCCGTTTCTTTTGACACGCTTTCAATACAACTGAACGTTATAGCTAGAATTTGCGCTGAATTTTCCTGTAATTTTGTCACATTTTTGACAAAATCGAGTCATTGCAGAAGAATGGTAAAATTGTATATTTAGATAGACTCAGCCGTTTATTTTGACACGCATTCAATACAACTGAACGATATTGCTAGCATTTGCGTTGAATTTGCATGAATCTTGCCACATTTTTGACAAAATTGAGTCGTTATTGCAGAAGAATGGTAAAATTGTATAATGAGATGGACTCAGCCGTTTATTTTGACACGCTTTCAATACAACTGAACGTTATAGCTAGCATTTGCGCTGAATTTTCCTGTATTTTGTCACATTTTTGACCAAATCGAGTCGTTATTGCAGAAGAATGGTAAAATTGTATAATGAGATAGACTCAGCCGTTTATTTTGACACGCTTTCAATACAACTAAACGATTTTGCTAGCATTTGCGTTGAATTTGCATGAATTTTATCACATTTTTGACAAAATCGAGTCGTTATTGCAGAAGAATGGTAAAATTGTACAATGAGATAGACTCAGCCGTTTATTTTAACACGCTTTCAATACAACTGAACGATTTTGCTAGCATTTGCGTTGAATTTGCATGAATCTTGCCACATTTTTGACAAAATTGAGTCGTTATTGCAGAAGAATGGTAAAATTGTATAATGAAATGGACTCAGCCGTTTATTTTGACACGCTTTCAATACAACTGAACGTTATAGCTAGCATTTGCGCTGAATTTTCCTGTATTTTGTCACATTTTTGACCAAATCGAGTCGTTATTGCAGAAGAATGGTAAAATTGTATAATGAGATAGACTCAGCCGTTTATTTTGACACGCTTTCAATACAACTGAACGATTTTGCTAGCATTTGCGTTGAATTTGCATGAATTTTGTCACATTTTTGACAAAATCGAGTCGTTATTGCAGAAGAATGGTAAAATTGTATAATGAGATAGACTCAGCCGTTTATTTTGACACGCTTTCAATACAACTGAACGTTATAGCTAGAATTTGCGCTGAATTTTCCTGTATTTTATCACATTTTTGACAAAATCGAGTCATTGCAGAAGAATGGTAAAATTGTATATTTAGATAGACTCAGCCGTTTATTTTGACACGCATTCAATACAACTGAACGATATTGCTAGCATTTGCGTTGAATTTGCATGAATCTTGCCACATTTTTGACAAAATTGAGTCGTTATTGCAGAAGAATGGTAAAATTGTATAATGAGATGGACTCAGCCGTTTATTTTGACACGCTTTCAATACAACTGAACGTTATAGCTAGCATTTGCGCTGAATTTTCCTGTATTTTGTCACATTTTTGACCAAATCGAGTCGTTATTGCAGAAGAATGGTAAAATTGTATAATGAGATAGACTCAGCCGTTTATTTTGACACGCTTTCAATACAACTAAACGATTTTGCTAGCATTTGCGTTGAATTTGCATGAATTTTGTCACATTTTTGACAAAATCGAGTCGTTATTGCAGAAGAATGGTAAAATTGTATATTTAGATAGACTCAGCCGTTTATTTTGACACGCATTCAATACAACTGAACGATATTGCTAGCATTTGCGTTGAATTTGCATGAATCTTGCCACATTTTTGACAAAATCGAGTCGTTATTGCAAAAGAATGGTAAAATTGTATATTTAGATAGACTCAGCCGTTTATTTTGACACGCTTTCAATACAACTGAACGTTATAGCTAGCATTTGCGCTGAATTTTCCTGTATATTGTCACATTTTTGACCAAATCGAGTCGTTACTGCAGAAGAATGGTAAAATTGTATAATGAGATAGACTCAGCCGTTTATTTTGACACGCTTTCAATACAACTAAACGATTTTGCTAGCATTTGCGTTGAATTTGCATGAATTTTGTCACATTTTTGACAAAATCGAGCCGTTATTGCAGAAAAATGGTAAAATTGTATATTTAGATAGACTCAGCCGTTTATTTTGACACGCTTTCAATACAACTGAACGATTTTGCTAGCATTTGCGTTGAATTTGCATGAATTTTGTCACATTTTTGACAAAATCGAGTCGTTATTACAGAAGAATGGTAAAATTGTATAATGAGATAGACTCAGCCGTTTATTTTGACACGCTTTCAATACAACTGAACGATTTTGCTAGCATTTGCGTTGAATTTGCATGAACTTTGTCACATTTTTGACAAAATCGAGTCGTTATTGCAGAAGAATGGTAAAATTGTATAATGAGATACACTCAGCCGTTTATTTTGACACGCTTTCAATACAACTGAACGATTTTGCTAGCATTTGCGTTGAATTTGCATGAATCTTGCCACATTTTTGACAAAATTGAGTCGTTATTGCAGAAGAATGGTAAAATTGTATAATGAGATAGACTCAGCCGTTTATTATGACACGCTTTCAATACAACTGAACGTTATAGCTAGCATTTGCGCTGAATTTTCCTGTATTTTGTCACATTTTTGACCAAATCGAGTCGTTATTGCAGAAGAATGGTAAAATTGTATGATGAGATAGTTTCAGCCGTTTATTTTAACACGCTTTCAATACAACTGAACGATTTTGCTAGCATTTGCGCTGAATTTTCATGAATTTTATCAAATTTTTGACAAAATCGAGCCGTTATTGCAGAAAAATGGTAAAATTGTATATTTAGATAGACTCAGCCGTTTATTTTGACACGCTTTCAATACAACTGAACGTTATAGCTAGCATTTGCGCTGAATTTTCATGAATTTTATCAAATTTTTGACAAAATCGAGCCGTTATTGCAGAAGAATGGTAAAATTGTATATTTAGATAGACTCAGCCGTTTATTTTGACACGCTTTCAATACAACTGAACGATTTTGCTAGCATTTGCGTTGAATTTGCATGAATTTTGTCACATTTTTGACAAAATCGAGTCGTTGTTGCAGAAGAATGGTAAAATTGTATATTGAGATAGACTCAGCCGTTTATTTTGACACGCATTCAATACAACTGAACGATATTGCTAGCATTTGCGTTGAATTTTCATGAACTTTGTCACATTTTTGACACAATCGAGCCGTTATTGCAGAAAAATGGTAAAATTGTATATTTAGATAGACTCAGGCGTTTATTTTGACACGCTTTCAATACAACTGAACGATTTTGCTAGCATTTGCGTTGAATTTTCATGAATTTTGTCACATTTTTGACAAAATCGAGCCGTTATTGCAGAAGAATGGTAAAATTGTATATTTAGATAGACTCAGCCGTTTATTTTGACACGCTTTCAATACAACTGAACGATTTTGCTAGCATTTGCGTTGAATTTGCATGAATTTTGTCACATTTTTGACAAAATCGAGTCGTTGTTGCAGAAGAATGGTAAAATTGTATAATGAGATAGACTCAGCCGTTTATTATGACACGCTTGAAATACAACTGAACGTTATAGCTAGCATTTGCGCTGAATTTTCCTGTATTTTGTCACATTTTTGACAAAATCGAGTCGTTATTGCAAAAGAATGGTAAAATTGTATATTTAGATAGACTCAGCCGTTTATTTTGACACGCTTTCAATACAACTGAACGTTATAGCTAGCATTTGTGCTGAATTTTCCTGTATTTTGTCACATTTTTGACCAAATCGAGTCGTTATTGCAGAAGAATGGTAAAATTGTATAATGAAATAGACTCAGCCGTTTATTTTGACACGCTTTCAATACAACTGAACGTTATAGCTAGCATTTGCGCTGAATTTTCCTGTATTTTGTCACATTTTTGACAAAATCGAGTCGTTATTGCAAAAGAATGGTAAAATTGTATAATAAAATAGACTCAGTCGTTCATTTTGACACGCTTTTCAATTCAACTGAACAATTTTGCTAGCATTTTCATGAATTTTGTCACATTTTTGACAAAATCGAGTCGTTATTGCAGAAGAATGGTAAAATTGTATATTTAGATAGACTCAGCCGTTTATTTTGACACGCATTCAATACAACTGAACGATATTGCTAGCATTTGCGTTGAATTTGCATGAATCTTGCCACATTTTTGACAAAATTGAGTCGTTATTGCAGAAGAATGGTAAAATTGTATAATGAGATGGACTCAGCCGTTTATTTTGACACGCTTTCAATACAACTGAACGTTATAGCTAGCATTTGCGCTGAATTTTCCTGTATTTTGTCATATTTTTGACCAAATCGAGTCGTTATTGCAGAAGAATGGTAAAATTGTATAATGAGATAGACTCAGCCGTTTATTTTGACACGCTTTCAATACAACTAAACGATTTTGCTAGCATTTGCGTTGAATTTGCATGAAGTTTGTCACATTTTTGACAAAATCGAGTCGTTATTGCAGAAGAATGGTAAAATTGTATAATGAGATAGACTCAGCCGTTTATTTTGATACGCTTTCAATACAACTGAACGATTTTGCTAGCATTTGCGTTGAATTTGCATGAATCTTGCCACATTTTTGACAAAATTGAGTCGTTATTGCAGAAGAATGGTAAAATTGTATAATGAAATGGACTCAGCCGTTTATTTTGACACGCTTTCAATACAACTGAACGTTATAGCTAGCATTTGCGCTGAATTTTCCTGTATTTTGTCACATTTTTGACCAAATCGAGTCGTTATTGCAGAAGAATGGTAAAATCGTATAATGAGATAGACTCAGCCGTTTATTTTGACACGCTTTCAATACAACTGAACGATTTTGCTAGCATTTGCGTTGAATTTGCATGAATTTTGTCACATTTTTGACAAAATCGAGTCGTTATTGCAGAAGAATGGTAAAATTGTATAATGAGATAGACTCAGCCGTTTATTTTGACACGCTTTCAATACAACTGAACGTTATAGCTAGAATTTGGGCTGACTTTTCCTGTATTTTGTCACATTTTTGACAAAATCGAGTCGTTATTGCAAAAGAATGGTAAAATTGTATAATAAAATAGACTCAGTCGTTCATTTTGAAACGCTTTTCAATTCAACTGAACGATTTTGCTAGCATTTTCATGAATTTTGTCACATTTTTGACAAAATCGAGTCGTTATTGCAGAAGAATGGTAAAATTGTATAATGAGATACACTCAGCCGTTTATATTGACACGCTTTCAATACAACTGAACGATTTTGCTAGCATTTGCGTTGAATTTGCATGAATCTTGCCACATTTTTGACAAAATTGAGTCGTTATTGCAGAAGAATGGTAAAATTGTATAATGAGATGGACTCAGCCGTTTATTTTGACACGCTTTCAATACAACTGAACGTTATAGCTAGCATTTGCGCTGAATTTTCCTGTATTTTGTCACATTTTTGACCAAATCGAGTCGTTATTGCAGAAGAATGGTAAAATTGTATAATGAGATAGACTCAGCCGTTTATTTTGACACGCTTTCAATACAACTAAACGATTTTGCTAGCATTTGCGTTGAATTTGCATGAATTTTGTCACATTTTTGACAAAATCGAGCCGTTATTGCAGAAAAATGGTAAAATTGTATATTTAGATAGACTCAGCCGTTTATTTTGACACGCTTTCAATACAACTGAACGATTTTGCTAGCATTTGCGTTGAATTTGCATGAATTTTGTCACATTTTTGACAAAATCGAGTCGTTATTGCAGAAGAATGGTAAAATTGTATAATGAGATAGACTCAGCCGTTTATTTTGACACGCTTTCAATACAACTGAACGTTATAGCTAGCATTTGCGCTGAATTTTCCTGTATTTTGTCACATTTTTGACCAAATCGAGTCGTTATTGCAGAAGAATGGTAAAATTGTATAATGAGATAGACTCAGCCGTTTATTTTGACACGCTTTCAATACAACTGAACGATTTTGCTAGCATTTGCGTTGAATTTGCATGAATTTTGTCACATTTTTGACAAAATTGAGTCGTTATTGCAGAAGAATGGTAAAATTGTATAATGAGATAGACTTAGCCGTTTATTTTAACACGCTTTCAATACAACTGAACGATTTTGCTAGCATTTGCGCTGAATTTTCATGAATTTTATCAAATTTTTGACAAAATCGAGCCGTTATTGCAGAAAAATGGTAAAATTGTATATTTAGATAGACTCAGCCGTTTATTTTGACACGCTTTCAATACAACTGAACGTTATAGCTAGCATTTGCGCTGAATTTTCCTGTATTTTGTCACATTTTTGACAAAATCGAGTCGTTATTACAGAAGAATGGTAAAATTGTATAATGAGATAGACTCAGCCGTTTATTTTGACACGCTTTCAATACAACTGAACGATTTTGCTAGCATTTGCGTTGAATTTGCATGAATCTTGCCACATTTTTGACAAAATTGAGTCGTTATTGCAGAAGAATGGTAAAATTGTATAATGAGATAGACTCAGCCGTTTATTTTGACACGCTTTCAATACAACTGAACGTTATAGCTAGCATTTGCGCTGAATTTTCCTGCATTTTGTCACATTTTTGACCAAATCGAGTCGTTATTGCAGAAGAATGGTAAAATTGCATATTTAGATAGACTCAGCCGTTTATTTTGACACGCATTCAATACAACTGAACGATATTGCTAGCATTTGCGTTGAATTTGCATGAATCTTGCCACATTTTTGACAAAATTGAGTCGTTATTGCAGAAGAATGGTAAAATTGTATAATGAGATGGACTCAGCCGTTTATTTTGACACGCTTTCAATACAACTGAACGTTATAGCTAGCATTTGCGCTGAATTTTCCTGTATTTTGTCACATTTTTGACCAAATCGAGTCGTTATTGCAGAAGAATGGTAAAATTGTATAATGAGATAGACTCAGCCGTTTATTTTGACACGCTTTCAATACAACTAAACGATTTTGCTAGCATTTGCGTTGAATTTGCATGAATTTTGTCACATTTTTGACAAAATCGAGTCGTTATTGCAGAAGAATGGTAAAATTGTATAATGAGATAGACTCAGCCGTTTATTTTGATACGCTTTCAATACAACTGAACGATTTTGCTAGCATTTGCGTTGAATTTGCATGAATCTTGCCACATTTTTGACAAAATTGAGTCGTTATTGCAGAAGAATGGTAAAATTGTATAATGAAATGGACTCAGCCGTTTATTTTGACACGCTTTCAATACAACTGAACGTTATAGCTAGCATTTGCGTTGAATTTGCATGAACTTTGTCACATTTTTGACAAAATCGAGCCGTTATTGCAGAAAAATGGTAAAATTGCATATTTAGATAGACTCAGGCGTTTATTTTGACACGCTTTCAATACAACTGAACCATTTTGCTAGCATTTGCGTTGAATTTTCATGAATTTTGTCACATTTTTGACAAAATCGAGTCGTTGTTGCAGAAGAATGGTAAAATTGTATAATGAGATAGACTCAGCCGTTTATTATGACACGCTTTCAATACAACTGAACGTTATAGCTAGCATTTGCGCTGAATTTTCCTGTATTTTGTCACATTTTTGACCAAATCGAGTCGTTATTGCAGAAGAATGGTAAAATTGTATGATGAGATAGTTTCAGCCGTTTATTTTAACACGCTTTCAATACAACTGAACGATTTTGCTAGCATTTGCGCTGAATTTTCATGAATTTTATCAAATTTTTGACAAAATCGAGCCGTTATTGCAGAAAAATGGTAAAATTGTATATTTAGATAGACTCAGCCGTTTATTTTGACACGCTTTCAATACAACTGAACGTTATAGCTAGCATTTGCGCTGAATTTTCATGAATTTTATCAAATTTTTGACAAAATCGAGCCGTTATTGCAGAAGAATGGTAAAATTGTATATTTAGATAGACTCAGCCGTTTATTTTGACACGCTTTCAATACAACTGAACGATTTTGCTAGCATTTGCGTTGAATTTGCATGAATTTTGTCACATTTTTGACAAAATCGAGTCGTTGTTGCAGAAGAATGGTAAAATTGTATAATGAAATGGACTCAGCCGTTTATTTTGACACGCTTTCAATACAACTGAACGTTATAGCTAGCATTTGCGCTGAATTTTCCTGTATTTTGTCACATTTTTGACCAAATCGAGTCGTTATTGCAGAAGAATGGTAAAATCGTATAATGAGATAGACTCAGCCGTTTATTTTGACACGCTTTCAATACAACTGAACGATTTTGCTAGCATTTGCGTTGAATTTGCATGAATTTTGTCACATTTTTGACAAAATCGAGTCGTTATTGCAGAAGAATGGTAAAATTGTATAATGAGATAGACTCAGCCGTTTATTTTGACACGCTTTCAATACAACTGAACGTTATAGCTAGAATTTGCGCTGAATTTTCCTGTATTTTGTCACATTTTTGACAAAATCGAGTCGTTATTGCAAAAGAATGGTAAAATTGTATAATAAAATAGACTCAGTCGTTCATTTTGAAACGCTTTTCAATTCAACTGAACGATTTTGCTAGCATTTTCATGAATTTTGTCACATTTTTGACAAAATCGAGTCGTTATTGCAGAAGAATGGTAAAATTGTATATTTAGATAGACTCAGCCGTTTATTTTGACACGCATTCAATACAACTGAACGATATTGCTAGCATTTGCGTTGAATTTGCATGAATCTTGCCACATTTTTGACAAAATTGAGTCGTTATTGCAGAAGAATGGTAAAATTGTATAATGAGATAGACTCAGCCGTTTATTTTGACACGCTTTCAATACAACTGAACGTTATAGCTAGCATTTGCGCTGAATTTTCCTGCATTTTGTCACATTTTTGACCAAATCGAGTCGTTATTGCAGAAGAATGGTAAAATTGCATATTTAGATAGACTCAGCCGTTTATTTTGACACGCATTCAATACAACTGAACGATATTGCTAGCATTTGCGTTGAATTTGCATGAATCTTGCCACATTTTTGACAAAATTGAGTCGTTATTGCAGAAGAATGGTAAAATTGTATAATGAGATGGACTCAGCCGTTTATTTTGACACGCTTTCAATACAACTGAACGTTATAGCTAGCATTTGCGCTGAATTTTCCTGTATTTTGTCACATTTTTGACCAAATCGAGTCGTTATTGCAGAAGAATGGTAAAATTGTATAATGAGATAGACTCAGCCGTTTATTTTGACACGCTTTCAATACAACTAAACGATTTTGCTAGCATTTGCGTTGAATTTGCATGAATTTTGTCACATTTTTGACAAAATCGAGTCGTTATTGCAGAAGAATGGTAAAATTGTATAATGAGATAGACTCAGCCGTTTATTTTGATACGCTTTCAATACAACTGAACGATTTTGCTAGCATTTGCGTTGAATTTGCATGAATCTTGCCACATTTTTGACAAAATTGAGTCGTTATTGCAGAAGAATGGTAAAATTGTATAATGAAATGGACTCAGCCGTTTATTTTGACACGCTTTCAATACAACTGAACGTTATAGCTAGCATTTGCGCTGAATTTTCCTGTATTTTGTCACATTTTTGACCAAATCGAGTCGTTATTGCAGAAGAATGGTAAAATCGTATAATGAGATAGACTCAGCCGTTTATTTTGACACGCTTTCAATACAACTGAACGATTTTGCTAGCATTTGCGTTGAATTTGCATGAATTTTGTCACATTTTTGACAAAATCGAGTCGTTATTGCAGAAGAATGGTAAAATTGTATAATGAGATAGACTCAGCCGTTTATTTTGACACGCTTTCAATACAACTGAACGTTATAGCTAGAATTTGCGCTGAATTTTCCTGTATTTTGTCACATTTTTGACAAAATCGAGTCGTTATTGCAAAAGAATGGTAAAATTGTATAATAAAATAGACTCAGTCGTTCATTTTGAAACGCTTTTCAATTCAACTGAACGATTTTGCTAGCATTTTCATGAATTTTGTCACATTTTTGACAAAATCGAGTCGTTATTGCAGAAGAATGGTAAAATTGTATATTTAGATAGACTCAGCCGTTTATTTTGACACGCATTCAATACAACTGAACGATATTGCTAGCATTTGCGTTGAATTTGCATGAATCTTGCCACATTTTTGACAAAATTGAGTCGTTATTGCAGAAGAATGGTAAAATTGTATAATGAGATGGACTCAGCCATTTATTTTGACACGCTTTCAATACAACTGAACGTTATAGCTAGCATTTGCGCTGAATTTTCCTGTATTTTGTCACATTTTTGACCAAATCGAGTCGTTATTGCAGAAGAATGGTAAAATTGTATAATGAGATAGACTCAGCCGTTTATTTTGACACGCTTTCAATACAACTAAACGATTTTGCTAGCATTTGCGTTGAATTTGCATGAATTTTGTCACATTTTTGACAAAATCGAGCCGTTATTGCAGAAAAATGGTAAAATTGTATATTTAGATAGACTCAGCCGTTTATTTTGACACGCTTTCAATACAACTGAACGATTTTGCTAGCATTTGCGTTGAATTTGCATGAATTTTGTCACATTTTTGACAAAATCGAGTCGTTATTGCAGAAGAATGGTAAAATTGTATAATGAGATAGACTTAGCCGTTTATTTTAACACGCTTTCAATACAACTGAACGATTTTGCTAGCATTTGCGCTGAATTTTCATGAATTTTATCAAATTTTTGACAAAATCGAGCCGTTATTGCAGAAAAATGGTAAAATTGTATATTTAGATAGACTCAGCCGTTTATTTTGACACGCTTTCAATACAACTGAACGTTATAGCTAGCATTTGCGCTGAATTTTCCTGCATTTTGTCACATTTTTGACCAAATCGAGTCGTTATTGCAGAAGAATGGTAAAATTGTATAATGAGATAGACTCAGCCGTTTATTTTGACACGCTTTCAATACAACTGAACGATTTTGCTAGCATTTGCGTTGAATTTGCATGAATTTTGTCACATTTTTGACAAAATCGAGTCGTTATTGCAGAAGAATGGTAAAATTGTATAATGAGATAGACTCAGCCGTTTATTTTGACACGCATTCAATACAACTGAACGATATTGCTAGCATTTGCGTTGAATTTTCATGAACTTTGTCACATTTTTGACAAAATCGAGCCGTTATTGCAGAAAAATGGTAAAATTGTATAATGAGATAGACTCAGCCGTTTATTTTGACACGCTTTCAATACAACTGAACGATTTTGCTAGCATTTGTGTTGAATTTTCATGAATTTTGTCACATTTTTGACAAAATCGAGCCGTTATTGCAGAAGAATGGTAAAATTGTATATTTAGATAGACTCAGCCGTTTATTTTGACACGCTTTCAATACAACTGAACGATTTTGCAAGCATTTGCGTTGAATTTGCATGAATTTTGTCACATTTTTGACAAAATCGAGTCGTTGTTGCAGAAGAATGGTAAAATTGTATAATGAGATAGACTCAGCCGTTTATTATGACACGCTTGCAATACAACTGAACGTTATAGCTAGCATTTGCGCTGAATTTTCCTGTATTTTGTCACATTTTTGACAAAATCGAGTCGTTATTGCAAAAGAATGGTAAAATTGTATATTTAGATAGACTCAGCCGTTTATTTTGACACGCTTTCAATACAACTGAACGTTATAGCTAGCATTTGTGCTGAATTTTCCTGTATTTTGTCACATTTTTGACCAAATCGAGTCGTTATTGCAGAAGAATGGTAAAATTGTATAATGAGATAGACTCAGCCGTTTATTTTGACACGCTTTCAATACAACTAAACGATTTTGCTAGCATTTGCGTTGAATTTGCATGAATTTTGTCACATTTTTGACAAAATCGAGTCGTTATTGCAGAAGAATGGTAAAATTGTATAATGAGATAGACTCAGCCGTTTATTTTGATACGCTTTCAATACAACTGAACGATTTTGCTAGCATTTGCGTTGAATTTGCATGAATCTTGCCACATTTTTGACAAAATTGAGTCGTTATTGCAGAAGAATGGTAAAATTGTATAATGAAATGGAGTCAGCCGTTTATTTTGACACGCTTTCAATACAACTGAACGTTATAGCTAGCATTTGCGCTGAATTTTCCTGTATTTTGTCACATTTTTGACCAAATCGAGTCGTTATTGCAGAAGAATGGTAAAATCGTATAATGAGATAGACTCAGCCGTTTATTTTGACACGCTTTCAATACAACTGAACGATTTTGCTAGCATTTGCGTTGAATTTGCATGAATTTTGTCACATTTTTGACAAAATCGAGTCGTTATTGCAGAAGAATGGTAAAATTGTATAATGAGATAGACTTAGCCGTTTATTTTAACACGCTTTCAATACAACTGAACGATTTTGCTAGCATTTGCGCTGAATTTTCATGAATTTTATCAAATTTTTGACAAAATCGAGCCGTTATTGCAGAAAAATGGTAAAATTGTATATTTAGATAGACTCAGCCGTTTATTTTGACACGCTTTCAATACAACTGAACGTTATAGCTAGCATTTGCGCTGAATTTTCCTGCATTTTGTCACATTTTTGACCAAATCGAGTCGTTATTGCAGAAGAATGGTAAAATTGTATAATGAGATAGACTCAGCCGTTTATTTTGACACGCTTTCAATACAACTGAACGATTTTGCTAGCATTTGCGTTGAATTTGCATGAATTTTGTCACATTTTTGACAAAATCGAGTCGTTATTGCAGAAGAATGGTAAAATTGTATAATGAGATAGACTCAGCCGTTTATTTTGACACGCATTCAATACAACTGAACGATATTGCTAGCATTTGCGTTGAATTTTCATGAACTTTGTCACATTTTTGACAAAATCGAGCCGTTATTGCAGAAAAATGGTAAAATTGTATAATGAGATAGACTCAGCCGTTTATTTTGACACGCTTTCAATACAACTGAACGATTTTGCTAGCATTTGTGTTGAATTTTCATGAATTTTGTCACATTTTTGACAAAATCGAGCCGTTATTGCAGAAGAATGGTAAAATTGTATATTTAGATAGACTCAGCCGTTTATTTTGACACGCTTTCAATACAACTGAACGATTTTGCAAGCATTTGCGTTGAATTTGCATGAATTTTGTCACATTTTTGACAAAATCGAGTCGTTGTTGCAGAAGAATGGTAAAATTGTATAATGAGATAGACTCAGCCGTTTATTATGACACGCTTGCAATACAACTGAACGTTATAGCTAGCATTTGCGCTGAATTTTCCTGTATTTTGTCACATTTTTGACAAAATCGAGTCGTTATTGCAAAAGAATGGTAAAATTGTATATTTAGATAGACTCAGCCGTTTATTTTGACACGCTTTCAATACAACTGAACGTTATAGCTAGCATTTGTGCTGAATTTTCCTGTATTTTGTCACATTTTTGACCAAATCGAGTCGTTATTGCAGAAGAATGGTAAAATTGTATAATGAGATAGACTCAGCCGTTTATTTTGACACGCTTTCAATACAACTAAACGATTTTGCTAGCATTTGCGTTGAATTTGCATGAATTTTGTCACATTTTTGACAAAATCGAGTCGTTATTGCAGAAGAATGGTAAAATTGTATAATGAGATAGACTCAGCCGTTTATTTTGATACGCTTTCAATACAACTGAACGATTTTGCTAGCATTTGCGTTGAATTTGCATGAATCTTGCCACATTTTTGACAAAATTGAGTCGTTATTGCAGAAGAATGGTAAAATTGTATAATGAAATGGAGTCAGCCGTTTATTTTGACACGCTTTCAATACAACTGAACGTTATAGCTAGCATTTGCGCTGAATTTTCCTGTATTTTGTCACATTTTTGACCAAATCGAGTCGTTATTGCAGAAGAATGGTAAAATCGTATAATGAGATAGACTCAGCCGTTTATTTTGACACGCTTTCAATACAACTGAACGATTTTGCTAGCATTTGCGTTGAATTTGCATGAATTTTGTCACATTTTTGACAAAATCGAGTCGTTATTGCAGAAGAATGGTAAAATTGTATAATGAGATAGACTCAGCCGTTTATTTTGACACGCTTTCAATACAACTGAACGTTATAGCTAGAATTTGCGCTGAATTTTCCTGTATTTTGTCACATTTTTGACAAAATCGAGTCGTTATTGCAAAAGAATGGTAAAATTGTATAATAAAATAGACTCAGTCGTTCATTTTGAAACGCTTTTCAATTCAACTGAACGATTTTGCTAGCATTTTCATGAATTTTGTCACATTTTTGACAAAATCGAGTCGTTATTGCAGAAGAATGGTAAAATTGTATATTTAGATAGACTCAGCCGTTTATTTTGACACGCATTCAATACAACTGAACGATATTGCTAGCATTTGCGTTGAATTTGCATGAATCTTGCCACATTTTTGACAAAATTGAGTCGTTATTGCAGAAGAATGGTAAAATTGTATAATGAGATGGACTCAGCCATTTATTTTGACACGCTTTCAATACAACTGAACGTTATAGCTAGCATTTGCGCTGAATTTTCCTGTATTTTGTCACATTTTTGACCAAATCGAGTCGTTATTGCAGAAGAATGGTAAAATTGTATAATGAGATAGACTCAGCCGTTTATTTTGACACGCTTTCAATACAACTAAACGATTTTGCTAGCATTTGCGTTGAATTTGCATGAATTTTGTCACATTTTTGACAAAATCGAGCCGTTATTGCAGAAAAATGGTAAAATTGTATATTTAGATAGACTCAGCCGTTTATTTTGACACGCTTTCAATACAACTGAACGATTTTGCTAGCATTTGCGTTGAATTTGCATGAATTTTGTCACATTTTTGACAAAATCGAGTCGTTATTGCAGAAGAATGGTAAAATTGTATAATGAGATAGACTCAGCCGTTTATTTTGACACGCTTTCAATACAACTGAACGTTATAGCTAGCATTTGCGCTGAATTTTCCTGTATTTTGTCACATTTTTGACCAAATCGAGTCGTTATTGCAGAAGAATGGTAAAATTGTATAATGAGATAGACTCAGCCGTTTATTTTGACACGCTTTCAATACAACTGAACGATTTTGCTAGCATTTGCGTTGAATTTGCATGAATTTTGTCACATTTTTGACAAAATTGAGTCGTTATTGCAGAAGAATGGTAAAATTGTATAATGAGATGGACTCAGCCATTTATTTTGACACGCTTTCAATACAACTGAACGTTATAGCTAGCATTTGCACTGAATTTTCCTGTATTTTGTCACATTTTTGACCAAATCGAGTCGTTATTGCAGAAGAATGGTAAAATTGTATAATGAGATAGACTCAGCCGTTTATTTTGACACGCTTTCAATACAACTAAACGATTTTGCTAGCATTTGCGTTGAATTTGCATGAATTTTGTCACATTTTTGACAAAATCGAGCCGTTATTGCAGAAAAATGGTAAAATTGTATATTTAGATAGACTCAGCCGTTTATTTTGACACGCTTTCAATACAACTGAACGATTTTGCTAGCATTTGCGTTGAATTTGCATGAATTTTGTCACATTTTTGACAAAATCGAGTCGTTATTGCAGAAGAATGGTAAAATTGTATAATGAGATAGACTTAGCCGTTTATTTTGACACGCTTTCAATACAACTGAACGATTTTGCTAGCATTTGCGTTGAATTTGCATGAATTTTGTCACATTTTTGACAAAATTGAGTCGTTATTGCAGAAGAATGGTAAAATTGTATAATGAGATAGACTTAGCCGTTTATTTTAACACGCTTTCAATACAACTGAACGATTTTGCTAGCATTTGCGCTGAATTTTCATGAATTTTATCAAATTTTTGACAAAATCGAGCCGTTATTGCAGAAAAATGGTAAAATAGTATATTTAGATAGACTCAGCCGTTTATTTTGACACGCTTTCAATACAACTGAACGTTATAGCTAGCATTTGCGCTGAATTTTCCTGTATTTTGTCACATTTTTGACAAAATCGAGTCGTTATTACAGAAGAATGGTAAAATTGTATAATGAGATAGACTCAGCCGTTTATTTTGACACGCTTTCAATACAACTGAACGATTTTGCTAGCATTTGCGTTGAATTTGCATGAATCTTGCCACATTTTTGACAAAATTGAGTCGTTATTGCAGAAGAATGGTAAAATTGTATAATGAGATAGACTCAGCCGTTTATTTTGACACGCTTTCAATACAACTGAACGTTATAGCTAGCATTTGCGCTGAATTTTCCTGCATTTTGTCACATTTTTGACCAAATCGAGTCGTTATTGCAGAAGAATGGTAAAATTGTATAATGAGATAGACTCAGCCGTTTATTTTGACACGCTTTCAATACAACTGAACGTTATAGCTAGCATTTGCGCTGAATTTTCCTGTATTTTGTCACATTTTTGACCAAATCGAGTCGTTATTGCAGAAGAATGGTAAAATTGTATAATGAGATAGACTCAGCCGTTTATTTTGACACGCTTTCAATACAACTGAACGATTTTGCTAGCATTTGCGTTGAATTTGCATGAATTTTGTCACATTTTTGACAAAATCGAGCCGTTATTGCAGAAAAATGGTAAAATTGTATATTTAGATAGACTCAGCCGTTTATTTTGACACGCTTTCAATACAACTGAACGTTATAGCTAGCATTTGCGCTGAATTTTCATGAATTTTATCAAATTTTTGACAAAATCGAGCCGTTATTGCAGAAAAATGGTAAAATAGTATATTTAGATAGACTCAGCCGTTTATTTTGACACGCTTTCAATACAACTGAACGTTATAGCTAGCATTTGCGCTGAATTTTCCTGTATTTTGTCACATTTTTGACAAAATCGAGTCGTTATTACAGAAGAATGGTAAAATTGTATAATGAGATAGACTCAGCCGTTTATTTTGACACGCTTTCAATACAACTGAACGATTTTGCTAGCATTTGCGTTGAATTTGCATGAATCTTGCCACATTTTTGACAAAATTGAGTCGTTATTGCAGAAGAATGGTAAAATTGTATAATGAGATAGACTCAGCCGTTTATTTTGACACGCTTTCAATACAACTGAACGTTATAGCTAGCATTTGCGCTGAATTTTCCTGCATTTTGTCACATTTTTGACCAAATCGAGTCGTTATTGCAGAAGAATGGTAAAATTGTATAATGAGATAGACTCAGCCGTTTATTTTGACACGCTTTCAATACAACTAAACGATTTTGCTAGCATTTGCGTTGAATTTGCATGAATTTTGTCACATTTTTGACAAAATCGAGCCGTTATTGCAGAAAAATGGTAAAATTGTATATTTAGATAGACTCAGCCGTTTATTTTGACACGCTTTCAATACAACTGAACGATTTTGCTAGCATTTGCGTTGAATTTGCATGAATTTTGTCACATTTTTGACAAAATCGAGTCGTTATTGCAGAAGAATGGTAAAATTGTATATTTAGATAGACTCAGCCGTTTATTTTGACACGCTTTCAATACAACTGAACGTTATAGCTAGCATTTGCGCTGAATTTTCCTGTATTTTGTCACATTTTTGACCAAATCGAGTCGTTATTGCAGAAGAATGGTAAAATTGTATAATGAGATAGACTCAGCCGTTTATTTTGACACGCTTTCAATACAACTGAACGATTTTGCTAGCATTTGCGTTGAATTTGCATGAATTTTGTCACATTTTTGACAAAATTGAGTCGTTATTGCAGAAGAATGGTAAAATTGTATAATGAGATAGACTTAGCCGTTTATTTTAACACGCTTTCAATACAACTGAACGATTTTGCTAGCATTTGCGCTGAATTTTCATGAATTTTATCAAATTTTTGACAAAATCGAGCCGTTATTGCAGAAAAATGGTAAAATTGTATATTTAGATAGACTCAGCCGTTTATTTTGACACGCTTTCAATACAACTGAACGTTATAGCTAGCATTTGCGCTGAATTTTCATGAATTTTATCAAATTTTTGACAAAATCGAGCCGTTATTGCAGAAAAATGGTAAAATAGTATATTTAGATAGACTCAGCCGTTTATTTTGACACGCTTTCAATACAACTGAACGTTATAGCTAGCATTTGCGCTGAATTTTCCTGCATTTTGTCACATTTTTGACCAAATCGAGTCGTTATTGCAGAAGAATGGTAAAATTGTATAATGAGATAGACTCAGCCGTTTATTTTGACACGCTTTCAATACAACTGAACGATTTTGCTAGCATTTGCGTTGAATTTGCATGAATTTTGTCACATTTTTGACAAAATCGAGTCGTTATTGCAGAAGAATGGTAAAATTGTATAATGAGATAGACTCAGCCGTTTATTTTGACACGCATTCAATACAACTGAACGATATTGCTAGCATTTGCGTTGAATTTTCATGAACTTTGTCACATTTTTGACAAAATCGAGCCGTTATTGCAGAAAAATGGTAAAATTGTATAATGAGATAGACTCAGCCGTTTATTTTGACACGCTTTCAATACAACTGAACGATTTTGCTAGCATTTGTGTTGAATTTTCATGAATTTTGTCACATTTTTGACAAAATCGAGCCGTTATTGCAGAAGAATGGTAAAATTGTATATTTAGATAGACTCAGCCGTTTATTTTGACACGCTTTCAATACAACTGAACGATTTTGCTAGCATTTGCGTTGAATTTGCATGAATTTTGTCACATTTTTGACAAAATCGAGTCGTTGTTGCAGAAGAATGGTAAAATTGTATAATGAGATAGACTCAGCCGTTTATTATGACACGCTTGCAATACAACTGAACGTTATAGCTAGCATTTGCGCTGAATTTTCCTGTATTTTGTCACATTTTTGACAAAATCGAGTCGTTATTGCAAAAGAATGGTAAAATTGTATATTTAGATAGACTCAGCCGTTTATTTTGACACGCTTTCAATACAACTGAACGTTATAGCTAGCATTTGTGCTGAATTTTCCTGTATTTTGTCACATTTTTGACCAAATCGAGTCGTTATTGCAGAAGAATGGTAAAATTGTATAATGAGATAGACTCAGCCGTTTATTTTGACACGCTTTCAATACAACTAAACGATTTTGCTAGCATTTGCGTTGAATTTGCATGAATTTTGTCACATTTTTGACAAAATCGAGTCGTTATTGCAGAAGAATGGTAAAATTGTATAATGAGATAGACTCAGCCGTTTATTTTGATACGCTTTCAATACAACTGAACGTTATAGCTAGAATTTGGGCTGAATTTTCCTGTATTTTGTCACATTTTTGACAAAATCGAGTCGTTATTGCAAAAGAATGGTAAAATTTTATAATAAAATAGACTCAGTCGTTCATTTTGACACGCTTTTCAATTCAACTGAACGATTTTGCTAGCACTTTCATGAATTTTGTCACATTTTTGACAAAATCGAGTCGTTATTGCAGAAGAATGGTAAAATTGTATATTTAGATAGACTCAGCCGTTTATTTTGACACGCATTCAATACAACTGAACGATATTGCTAGCATTTGCGTTGAATTTGCATGAATCTTGCCACATTTTTGACAAAATTGAGTCGTTATTGCAGAAGAATGGTAAAATTGTATAATGAGATGGACTCAGCCGTTTATTTTGACACGCTTTCAATACAACTGAACGTTATAGCTAGCATTTGCGCTGAATTTTCCTGTATTTTGTCACATTTTTGACCAAATCGAGTCGTTATTGCAGAAGAATGGTAAAATTGTATAATGAGATAGACTCAGCCGTTTATTTTGACACGCTTTCAATACAACTAAACGATTTTGCTAGCATTTGCGTTGAATTTGCATGAATTTTGTCACATTTTTGACCAAATCGAGTCGTTATTGCAGAAGAATGGTAAAATTGTATAATGAGATAGACTCAGCCGTTTATTTTGACACGCTTTCAATACAACTGAACGTTATAGCTAGCATTTGCGCTGAATTTTCCTGTATTTTGTCACATTTTTGACAAAATCGAGTCGTTATTGCAAAAGAATGGTAAAATTGTATAATAAAATAGACTCAGTCGTTCATTTTGACACGCTTTTCAATTCAACTGAACAATTTTGCTAGCATTTTCATGAATTTTGTCACATTTTTGACAAAATCGAGTCGTTATTGCAGAAGAATGGTAAAATTGTATAATGAGATGGACTCAGCCGTTTATTTTGACACGCTTTCAATACAACTGAACGTTATAGCTAGCATTTGCGCTGAATTTTCCTGTATTTTGTCACATTTTTGACCAAATCGAGTCGTTATTGCAGAAGAATGGTAAAATTGTATAATGAGATAGACTCAGCCGTTTATTTTGACACGCTTTCAATACAACTGAACGATTTTGCTAGCATTTGCGTTGAATTTGCATGAATTTTGTCACATTTTTGACAAAATCGAGCCGTTATTGCAGAAAAATGGTAAAATTGTATATTTAGATAGACTCAGCCGTTTATTTTGACACGCTTTCAATACAACTGAACGTTATAGCTAGCATTTGCGCTGAATTTTCATGAATTTTATCAAATTTTTGACAAAATCGAGCCGTTATTGCAGAAAAATGGTAAAATAGTATATTTAGATAGACTCAGCCGTTTATTTTGACACGCTTTCAATACAACTGAACGTTATAGCTAGCATTTGCGCTGAATTTTCCTGTATTTTGTCACATTTTTGACAAAATCGAGTCGTTATTACAGAAGAATGGTAAAATTGTATAATGAGATAGACTCAGCCGTTTATTTTGACACGCTTTCAATACAACTGAACGATTTTGCTAGCATTTGCGTTGAATTTGCATGAATCTTGCCACATTTTTGACAAAATTGAGTCGTTATTGCAGAAGAATGGTAAAATTGTATAATGAGATAGACTCAGCCGTTTATTTTGACACGCTTTCAATACAACTGAACGTTATAGCTAGCATTTGCGCTGAATTTTCCTGCATTTTGTCACATTTTTGACCAAATCGAGTCGTTATTGCAGAAGAATGGTAAAATTGTATAATGAGATAGACTCAGCCGTTTATTTTGACACGCTTTCAATACAACTAAACGATTTTGCTAGCATTTGCGTTGAATTTGCATGAATTTTGTCACATTTTTGACAAAATCGAGCCGTTATTGCAGAAAAATGGTAAAATTGTATATTTAGATAGACTCAGCCGTTTATTTTGACACGCTTTCAATACAACTGAACGATTTTGCTAGCATTTGCGTTGAATTTGCATGAATTTTGTCACATTTTTGACAAAATCGAGTCGTTATTGCAGAAGAATGGTAAAATTGTATATTTAGATAGACTCAGCCGTTTATTTTGACACGCTTTCAATACAACTGAACGTTATAGCTAGCATTTGCGCTGAATTTTCCTGTATTTTGTCACATTTTTGACCAAATCGAGTCGTTATTGCAGAAGAATGGTAAAATTGTATAATGAGATAGACTCAGCCGTTTATTTTGACACGCTTTCAATACAACTGAACGATTTTGCTAGCATTTGCGTTGAATTTGCATGAATTTTGTCACATTTTTGACAAAATTGAGTCGTTATTGCAGAAGAATGGTAAAATTGTATAATGAGATAGACTTAGCCGTTTATTTTAACACGCTTTCAATACAACTGAACGATTTTGCTAGCATTTGCGCTGAATTTTCATGAATTTTATCAAATTTTTGACAAAATCGAGCCGTTATTGCAGAAAAATGGTAAAATTGTATATTTAGATAGACTCAGCCGTTTATTTTGACACGCTTTCAATACAACTGAACGTTATAGCTAGCATTTGCGCTGAATTTTCATGAATTTTATCAAATTTTTGACAAAATCGAGCCGTTATTGCAGAAAAATGGTAAAATAGTATATTTAGATAGACTCAGCCGTTTATTTTGACACGCTTTCAATACAACTGAACGTTATAGCTAGCATTTGCGCTGAATTTTCCTGCATTTTGTCACATTTTTGACCAAATCGAGTCGTTATTGCAGAAGAATGGTAAAATTGTATAATGAGATAGACTCAGCCGTTTATTTTGACACGCTTTCAATACAACTGAACGATTTTGCTAGCATTTGCGTTGAATTTGCATGAATTTTGTCACATTTTTGACAAAATCGAGTCGTTATTGCAGAAGAATGGTAAAATTGTATAATGAGATAGACTCAGCCGTTTATTTTGACACGCATTCAATACAACTGAACGATATTGCTAGCATTTGCGTTGAATTTTCATGAACTTTGTCACATTTTTGACAAAATCGAGCCGTTATTGCAGAAAAATGGTAAAATTGTATAATGAGATAGACTCAGCCGTTTATTTTGACACGCTTTCAATACAACTGAACGATTTTGCTAGCATTTGTGTTGAATTTTCATGAATTTTGTCACATTTTTGACAAAATCGAGCCGTTATTGCAGAAGAATGGTAAAATTGTATATTTAGATAGACTCAGCCGTTTATTTTGACACGCTTTCAATACAACTGAACGATTTTGCTAGCATTTGCGTTGAATTTGCATGAATTTTGTCACATTTTTGACAAAATCGAGTCGTTGTTGCAGAAGAATGGTAAAATTGTATAATGAGATAGACTCAGCCGTTTATTATGACACGCTTGCAATACAACTGAACGTTATAGCTAGCATTTGCGCTGAATTTTCCTGTATTTTGTCACATTTTTGACAAAATCGAGTCGTTATTGCAAAAGAATGGTAAAATTGTATATTTAGATAGACTCAGCCGTTTATTTTGACACGCTTTCAATACAACTGAACGTTATAGCTAGCATTTGTGCTGAATTTTCCTGTATTTTGTCACATTTTTGACCAAATCGAGTCGTTATTGCAGAAGAATGGTAAAATTGTATAATGAGATAGACTCAGCCGTTTATTTTGACACGCTTTCAATACAACTAAACGATTTTGCTAGCATTTGCGTTGAATTTGCATGAATTTTGTCACATTTTTGACAAAATCGAGTCGTTATTGCAGAAGAATGGTAAAATTGTATAATGAGATAGACTCAGCCGTTTATTTTGATACGCTTTCAATACAACTGAACGTTATAGCTAGAATTTGGGCTGAATTTTCCTGTATTTTGTCACATTTTTGACAAAATCGAGTCGTTATTGCAAAAGAATGGTAAAATTTTATAATAAAATAGACTCAGTCGTTCATTTTGACACGCTTTTCAATTCAACTGAACGATTTTGCTAGCACTTTCATGAATTTTGTCACATTTTTGACAAAATCGAGTCGTTATTGCAGAAGAATGGTAAAATTGTATATTTAGATAGACTCAGCCGTTTATTTTGACACGCATTCAATACAACTGAACGATATTGCTAGCATTTGCGTTGAATTTGCATGAATCTTGCCACATTTTTGACAAAATTGAGTCGTTATTGCAGAAGAATGGTAAAATTGTATAATGAGATGGACTCAGCCGTTTATTTTGACACGCTTTCAATACAACTGAACGTTATAGCTAGCATTTGCGCTGAATTTTCCTGTATTTTGTCACATTTTTGACCAAATCGAGTCGTTATTGCAGAAGAATGGTAAAATTGTATAATGAGATAGACTCAGCCGTTTATTTTGACACGCTTTCAATACAACTAAACGATTTTGCTAGCATTTGCGTTGAATTTGCATGAATTTTGTCACATTTTTGACCAAATCGAGTCGTTATTGCAGAAGAATGGTAAAATTGTATAATGAGATAGACTCAGCCGTTTATTTTGACACGCTTTCAATACAACTGAACGTTATAGCTAGCATTTGCGCTGAATTTTCCTGTATTTTGTCACATTTTTGACAAAATCGAGTCGTTATTGCAAAAGAATGGTAAAATTGTATAATAAAATAGACTCAGTCGTTCATTTTGACACGCTTTTCAATTCAACTGAACAATTTTGCTAGCATTTTCATGAATTTTGTCACATTTTTGACAAAATCGAGTCGTTATTGCAGAAGAATGGTAAAATTGTATATTTAGATAGACTCAGCCGTTTATTTTGACACGCATTCAATACAACTGAACGATATTGCTAGCATTTGCGTTGAATTTGCATGAATCTTGCCACATTTTTGACAAAATTGAGTCGTTATTGCAGAAGAATGGTAAAATTGTATAATGAGATGGACTCAGCCGTTTATTCTGACACGCTTTCAATACAACTGAACGATTTTGCTAGCATTTGCGTTGAATTTGCATGAATTTTGTCACATTTTTGACAAAATTGAGTCGTTATTGCAGAAGAATGGTAAAATTGTATAATGAAATGGACTCAGCCGTTTATTTTGACACGCTTTCGATACAACTAAACGATTTTGCTAGCATTTGCGTTGAATTTGCATGAATTTTGTCACATTTTTGACAAAATCGAGTCGTTATTGCAGAAGAATGGTAAAATTGTACAATGAGATAGACTCAGCCGTTTATTTTAACACGCTTTCAATACAACTGAACGATTTTGCTAGCATTTGCGTTGAATTTGCATGAATCTTGCCACATTTTTGACAAAATTGAGTCGTTATTGCAGAAGAATGGTAAAATTGTATAATGAGATGGACTCAGCCGTTTATTTTGACACGCTTTCAATACAACTGAACGATTTTGCTAGCATTTGCGTTGAATTTGCATGAATTTTGTCACATTTTTGACAAAATCGAGCCGTTATTGCAGAAAAATGGTAAAATTGTATATTTAGATAGACTCAGCCGTTTATTTTGACACGCTTTCAATACAACTGAACGTTATAGCTAGCATTTGCGCTGAATTTTCCTGTATTTTGTCACATTTTTGACCAAATCGAGTCGTTATTGCAGAAGAATGGTAAAATTGTATAATGAGATAGACTCAGCCGTTTATTTTGACACGCTTTCAATACAACTGAACGATTTTGCTAGCATTTGCGTTGAATTTGCATGAATTTTGTCACATTTTTGACAAAATCGAGTCGTTATTGCAGAAGAATGGTAAAAATGTATAATGAGATAGACTCAGCCGTTTATTTTGACACGCTTTCAATACAACTGAACGTTATAGCTAGAATTTGGGCTGAATTTTCCTGTATTTTGTCACATTTTTGACAAAATCGAGTCGTTATTGCAAAAGAATGGTAAAATTTTATAATAAAATAGACTCAGTCGTTCATTTTGACACGCTTTTCAATTCAACTGAACGATTTTGCTAGCACTTTCATGAATTTTGTCACATTTTTGACAAAATCGAGTCGTTATTGCAGAAGAATGGTAAAATTGTATAATGAGATAGACTCAGCCGTTTATTTTGACACGCATTCAATACAACTGAACGATATTGCTAGCATTTGCGTTGAATTTGCATGAATCTTGCCACATTTTTGACAAAATTGAGTCGTTATTGCAGAAGAATGGTAAAATTGTATAATGAGATGGACTCAGCCGTTTATTTTGACACGCTTTCAATACAACTGAACGTTATAGCTAGCATTTGCGCTGAATTTTCCTGTATTTTGTCACATTTTTGACCAAATCGAGTCGTTATTGCAGAAGAATGGTAAAATTGTATAATGAGATAGACTCAGCCGTTTATTTTGACACGCTTTCAATACAACTAAACGATTTTGCTAGCATTTGCGTTGAATTTGCATGAATTTTGTCACATTTTTGACAAAATCGAGCCGTTATTGCAGAAAAATGGTAAAATTGTATATTTAGATAGACTCAGCCGTTTATTTTGACACGCTTTCAATACAACTGAACGATTTTGCTAGCATTTGCGTTGAATTTGCATGAATTTTGTCACATTTTTGACAAAATCGAGCCGTTATTGCAGAAAAATGGTAAAATTGTATATTTAGATAGACTCAGGCGTTTATTTTGACACGCTTTCAATACAACTGAACGATTTTGCTAGCATTTGCGTTGAATTTGCATGAATTTTGTCACATTTTTGACAAAATTGAGTCGTTATTGCAGAAGAATGGTAAAATTGTATAATGAGATAGACTCAGCCGTTTATTTTGACACGCTTTCAATACAACTGAACGATTTTGCTAGCATTTGCGTTGAATTTGCATGAATTTTGTCACATTTTTGACAAAATCGAGTCGTTATTGCAGAAGAATGGTAAAAATGTATAATGAGATAGACTCAGCCGTTTATTTTGACACGCTTTCAATACAACTGAACGTTATAGCTAGAATTTGGGCTGAATTTTCCTGTATTTTGTCACATTTTTGACAAAATCGAGTCGTTATTGCAAAAGAATGGTAAAATTTTATAATAAAATAGACTCAGTCGTTCATTTTGACACGCTTTTCAATTCAACTGAACGATTTTGCTAGCACTTTCATGAATTTTGTCACATTTTTGACAAAATCGAGTCGTTATTGCAGAAGAATGGTAAAATTGTATATTTAGATAGACTCAGCCGTTTATTTTGACACGCATTCAATACAACTGAACGATATTGCTAGCATTTGCGTTGAATTTGCATGAATCTTGCCACATTTTTGACAAAATTGAGTCGTTATTGCAGAAGAATGGTAAAATTGTATAATGAGATGGACTCAGCCGTTTATTTTGACACGCTTTCAATACAACTGAACGTTATAGCTAGCATTTGCGCTGAATTTTCCTGTATTTTGTCACATTTTTGACCAAATCGAGTCGTTATTGCAGAAGAATGGTAAAATTGTATAATGAGATAGACTCAGCCGTTTATTTTGACACGCTTTCAATACAACTAAACGATTTTGCTAGCATTTGCGTTGAATTTGCGTGAATTTTGTCACATTTTTGACAAAATCGAGCCGTTATTGCAGAAAAATGGTAAAATTGTATATTTAGATAGACTCAGCCGTTTATTTTGACACGCTTTCAATACAACTGAACGATTTTGCTAGCATTTGCGTTGAATTTGCATGAATTTTGTCACATTTTTGACAAAATCGAGCCGTTATTGCAGAAAAATGGTAAAATTGTATATTTAGATAGACTCAGGCGTTTATTTTGACACGCTTTCAATACAACTGAACGATTTTGCTAGCATTTGCGTTGAATTTGCATGAATTTTGTCACATTTTTGACAAAATCGAGTCGTTGTTGCAGAAGAATGGTAAAATTGTATAATGAGATAGACTCAGCCGTTTATTATGACACGCTTTCAATACAACTGAACGTTATAGCTAGCATTTGCGCTGAATTTTCCTGCATTTTGTCACATTTTTGACCAAATCGAGTCGTTATTGCAGAAGAATGGTAAAATTGTATAATGAGATAGACTCAGCCGTTTATTTTGACACGCTTTCAATACAACTGAACGATTTTGCTAGCATTTGCGTTGAATTTGCATGAATTTTGTCACATTTTTGACAAAATTGAGTCGTTATTGCAGAAGAATGGTAAAATTGTATAATGAGATAGACTCAACCGTTTATTTTAACACGCTTTCAATACAACTGAACGATTTTGCTAGCATTTGCGCTGAATTTTCATGAATTTTATCAAATTTTTGACAAAATCGAGCCGTTATTGCAGAAAAATGGTAAAATTGTATATTTAGATAGACTCAGCCGTTTATTTTGACACGCTTTCAATACAACTGAACGTTATAGCTAGCATTTGCGCTGAATTTTCATGAATTTTGTCACATTTTTGACAAAATCGAGCCGTTATTGCAGAAGAATGGTAAAATTGTATATTTAGATAGACTCAGCCGTTTATTTTGACACGCTTTCAACACAACTGAACGATTTTGCTAGCTTTTGCGTTGAATTTGCATGAATTTTGTCACATTTTTGACAAAATCGAGTCGTTGTTGCAGAAGAATGGTAAAATTGTATAATGAGATAGACTCAGCCGTTTATTATGACACGCTTTCAATACAACTGAACGTTATAGCTAGCATTTGCGCTGAATTTTCCTGCATTTTGTCACATTTTTGACCAAATCGAGTCGTTATTGCAGAAGAATGGTAAAATTGTATAATGAGATAGACTCAGCCGTTTATTTTGACACGCTTTCAATACAACTGAACGATTTTGCTAGCATTTGCGTTGAATTTGCATGAATTTTGTCACATTTTTGACAAAATTGAGTCGTTATTGCAGAAGAATGGTAAAATTGTATAATGAGATAGACTCAGCCGTTTATTTTAACACGCTTTCAATACAACTGAACGATTTTGCTAGCATTTCCGCTGAATTTTCATGAATTTTTCAAATTTTTGACAAAATAGAGCCGTTATTGCAGAAAAATGGTAAAATTGTATATTTAAATAGACTCAGCCGTTTATTTTGACACGCTTTCAATACAACTGAACGTTATAGCTAGCATTTGCGCTGAATTTTCATGAATTTTATCAAATTTTTGACAAAATCGAGCCGTTATTGCAGAAAAATGGTAAAATTGTATATTTAGATAGACTCAGCCGTTTATTTTGACACGCTTTCAATACAACTGAACGTTATAGCTAGCATTTGCGCTGAATTTTCCTGTATTTTGTCACATTTTTGACCAAATCGAGTCGTTATTGCAGAAGAATGGTAAAATTGTATAATGAGATGGACTCAGCCGTTTATTTTGACACGCTTTCAATACAACTGAACGATTTTGCTAGCATTTGCGTTGAATTTGCATGAATCTTGCCACATTTTTGACAAAATTGAGTCGTTATTGCAGAAGAATGGTAAAATTGTATAATGAGATAGACTCAGCCGTTTATTATGACACGCTTTCAATACAACTGAACGTTATAGCTAGCATTTGCGCTGAATTTTCCTGCATTTTGTCACATTTTTGACCAAATCGAGTCGTTATTGCAGAAGAATGGTAAAATTGTATAATGAGATAGACTCAGCCGTTTATTTTGACACGCTTTCAATACAACTGAACGATTTTGCTAGCATTTGCGTTGAATTTGCATGAATTTTGTCACATTTTTGACAAAATCGAGTCGTTATTGCAGAAGAATGGTAAAATTGTATATTTAGATAGACTCAGCCGTTTATTTTGACACGCATTCAATACAACTGAACGATATTGCTAGCATTTGCGTTGAATTTGCATGAATCTTGCCACATTTTTGACAAAATTGAGTCGTTATTGCAGAAGAATGGTAAAATTGTATAATGAGATGGACTCAGCCGTTTATTTTGACACGCTTTCAATACAACTGAACGATTTTGCTAGCATTTGCGCTGAATTTTCATGAATTTTATCAAATTTTTGACAAAATCGAGCCGTTATTGCAGAAAAATGGTAAAATTGTATATTTAGATAGACTCAGCCGTTTATTTTGACACGCTTTCAATACAACTGAACGTTATAGCTAGCATTTGCGCTGAATTTTCATGAATTTTGTCACATTTTTGACAAAATCGAGCCGTTATTGCAGAAGAATGGTAAAATTGTATATTTAGATAGACTCAGCCGTTTATTTTGACACGCTTTCAACACAACTGAACGATTTTGCTAGCATTTGCGTTGAATTTGCATGAATTTTGTCACATTTTTGACAAAATCGAGTCGTTGTTGCAGAAGAATGGTAAAATTGTATAATGAGATAGACTCAGCCGTTTATTATGACACGCTTTCAATACAACTGAACGTTATAGCTAGCATTTGCGCTGAATTTTCCTGCATTTTGTCACATTTTTGACCAAATCGAGTCGTTATTGCAGAAGAATGGTAAAATTGTATAATGAGATAGACTCAGCCGTTTATTTTGACACGCTTTCAATACAACTGAACGATTTTGCTAGCATTTGCGTTGAATTTGCATGAATTTTGTCACATTTTTGACAAAATTGAGTCGTTATTGCAGAAGAATGGTAAAATTGTATAATGAGATAGACTCAGCCGTTTATTTTAACACGCTTTCAATACAACTGAACGATTTTGCTAGCATTTCCGCTGAATTTTCATGAATTTTTCAAATTTTTGACAAAATAGAGCCGTTATTGCAGAAAAATGGTAAAATTGTATATTTAAATAGACTCAGCCGTTTATTTTGACACGCTTTCAATACAACTGAACGTTATAGCTAGCATTTGCGCTGAATTTTCATGAATTTTATCAAATTTTTGACAAAATCGAGCCGTTATTGCAGAAAAATGGTAAAATTGTATATTTAGATAGACTCAGCCGTTTATTTTGACACGCTTTCAATACAACTGAACGTTATAGCTAGCATTTGCGCTGAATTTTCCTGTATTTTGTCACATTTTTGACCAAATCGAGTCGTTATTGCAGAAGAATGGTAAAATTGTATAATGAGATGGACTCAGCCGTTTATTTTGACACGCTTTCAATACAACTGAACGATTTTGCTAGCATTTGCGTTGAATTTGCATGAATCTTGCCACATTTTTGACAAAATTGAGTCGTTATTGCAGAAGAATGGTAAAATTGTATAATGAGATAGACTCAGCCGTTTATTATGACACGCTTTCAATACAACTGAACGTTATAGCTAGCATTTGCGCTGAATTTTCCTGCATTTTGTCACATTTTTGACCAAATCGAGTCGTTATTGCAGAAGAATGGTAAAATTGTATAATGAGATAGACTCAGCCGTTTATTTTGACACGCTTTCAATACAACTGAACGATTTTGCTAGCATTTGCGTTGAATTTGCATGAATTTTGTCACATTTTTGACAAAATCGAGTCGTTATTGCAGAAGAATGGTAAAATTGTATAATGAGATAGACTCAGCCGTTTATTTTGACACGCATTCAATACAACTGAACGATATTGCTAGCATTTGCGTTGAATTTTCATGAACCTTGTCACATTTTTGACAAAATCGAGCCGTTATTGCAGAAAAATGGTAAAATTGTATAATGAGATAGACTCAGCCGTTTATTATGACACGCTTGCAATACAACTGAACGATTTTGCTAGCATTTGCGTTGAATTTTCATGAATTTTGTCACATTTTTGACAAAATCGAGCCGTTATTGCAGAAGAATGGTAAAATTGTATATTTAGATAGACTCAGCCGTTTATTTTGACACGCTTTCAATACAACTGAACGATTTTGCTAGCATTTGCGTTGAATTGGCATGAATTTTGTCACATTTTTGACAAAATCGAGTCGTTGTTGCAGAAGAATGGTAAAATTGTATAATGAGATAGACTCAGCCGTTTATTATGACACGCTTGCAATACAACTGAACGTTATAGCTAGCATTTGCGCTGAATTTTCCTGTATTTTGTCACATTTTTGACAAAATCGAGTCGTTATTGCAAAAGAATGGTAAAATTGTATATTTAGATAGACTCAGCCGTTTATTTTGACACGCTTTCAATACAACTGAACGTTATAGCTAGCATTTGTGCTGAATTTTCCTGTATTTTGTCACATTTTTGACCAAATCGAGTCGTTATTGCAGAAGAATGGTAAAATTGTATAATGAGATAGACTCAGCCGTTTATTTTGACACGCTTTCAATACAACTGAACGTTATAGCTAGCATTTGCGCTGAATTTTCCTGTATTTTGTCACATTTTTCACAAAATCGAGTCGTTATTGCAAAAGAATGGTAAAATTGTATAATAAAATAGACTCAGTCGTTCATTTTGGCACGCTTTTCAATTCAACTGAACAATTTTGCTAGCATTTTCATGACTTTTGTCACATTTTTGACAAAATCGAGTCGTTATTGCAGAAGAATGGTAAAATTGTATATTTAGATAGACTCAGCCGTTTATTTTGACACGCATTCAATACAACTGAACGATATTGCTAGCATTTGCGTTGAATTTGCATGAATCTTGCCACATTTTTGACAAAATTGAGTCGTTATTGCAGAAGAATGGTAAAATTGTATAATGAGATGGACTCAGCCGTTTATTTTGACACGCTTTCAATACAACTGAACGTTATAGCTAGCATTTGCGCTGAATTTTCCTGTATTTTGTCACATTTTTGACCAAATCGAGTCGTTATTGCAGAAGAATGGTAAAATTGTATAATGAGATAGACTCAGCCGTTTATTTTGACACGCTTTCAATACAACTAAACGATTTTGCTAGCATTTGCGTTGAATTTGCATGAATTTTGTCACATTTTTGACAAAATCGATTCGTTATTGCAGAAGAATGGTAAAATTGTACAATGAGATAGACTCAGCCGTTTATTTTAACACGCTTTCATTACAACTGAACGATTTTGCTAGCATTTGCGTTGAATTTGCATGAATCTTGCCACATTTTTGACAAAATTGAGTCGTTATTGCAGAAGAATGGTAAAATTGTATAATGAAATGGACTCAGCCGTTTATTTTAACACGCTTTCAATACAACTGAACGTTATAGCTAGCATTTGCGCTGAATTTTCCTGCATTTTGTCACATTTTTGACCAAATCGAGTCGTTATTGCAGAAGAATGGTAAAATTGTATAATGAGATAGACTCAGCCGTTTATTTTGACACGCTTTCAATACAACTGAACGTTATAGCTAGCATTTGCGCTGAATTTTCCTGTATTTTGTCACATTTTTCACAAAATCGAGTCGTTATTGCAAAAGAATGGTAAAATTGTATAATAAAATAGACTCAGTCGTTCATTTTGGCACGCTTTTCAATTCAACTGAACAATTTTGCTAGCATTTTCATGACTTTTGTCACATTTTTGACAAAATCGAGTCGTTATTGCAGAAGAATGGTAAAATTGTATATTTAGATAGACTCAGCCGTTTATTTTGACACGCATTCAATACAACTGAACGATATTGCTAGCATTTGCGTTGAATTTGCATGAATCTTGCCACATTTTTGACAAAATTGAGTCGTTATTGCAGAAGAATGGTAAAATTGTATAATGAGATGGACTCAGCCGTTTATTTTGACACGCTTTCAATACAACTGAACGTTATAGCTAGCATTTGCGCTGAATTTTCCTGTATTTTGTCACATTTTTGACCAAATCGAGTCGTTATTGCAGAAGAATGGTAAAATTGTATAATGAGATAGACTCAGCCGTTTATTTTGACACGCTTTCAATACAACTAAACGATTTTGCTAGCATTTGCGTAGAATTTGCATGAATTTTGTCACATTTTTGACAAAATCGATTCGTTATTGCAGAAGAATGGTAAAATTGTACAATGAGATAGACTCAGCCGTTTATTTTAACACGCTTTTAATACAACTGAACGATTTTGCTAGCATTTGCGTTGAATTTGCATGAATCTTGCCACATTTTTGACAAAATTGAGTCGTTATTGCAGAAGAATGGTAAAATTGTATAATGAAATGGACTCAGCCGTTTATTTTAACACGCTTTCAATACAACTGAACGTTATAGCTAGCATTTGCGCTGAATTTTCCTGCATTTTGTCACATTTTTGACCAAATCGAGTCGTTATTGCAGAAGAATGGTAAAATTGTATAATGAGATAGACTCAGCCGTTTATTTTGACACGCTTTCAATACAACTGAACGATTTTGCTAGCATTTGCGTTGAATTTGCATGAATTTTGTCACATTTTTGACAAAATCGAGTCGTTATTGCAGAAGAATGGTAAAATTGTATAATGAGATAGACTCAGCCGTTTATTTTGACACGCATTCAATACAACTGAACGATATTGCTAGCATTTGCGTTGAATTTTCATGAACCTTGTCACATTTTTGACAAAATCGAGCCGTTATTGCAGAAAAATGGTAAAATTGTATAATGAGATAGACTCAGCCGTTTATTATGACACGCTTGCAATACAACTGAACGATTTTGCTAGCATTTGCGTTGAATTTTCATGAATTTTGTCACATTTTTGACAAAATCGAGCCGTTATTGCAGAAGAATGGTAAAATTGTATATTTAGATAGACTCAGCCGTTTATTTTGACACGCTTTCAATACAACTGAACGATTTTGCTAGCATTTGCGATGAATTTGCATGAATTTTGTCACATTTTTGACAAAATCGAGTCGTTGTTGCAGAAGAATGGTAAAATTGTATAATGAGATAGACTCAGCCGTTTATTATGACACGCTTGCAATACAACTGAACGTTATAGCTAGCATTTGCGCTGAATTTTCCTGTATTTTGTCACATTTTTGACAAAATCGAGTCGTTATTGCAAAAGAATGGTAAAATTGTATATTTAGATAGACTCAGCCGTTTATTTTGACACGCTTTCAATACAACTGAACGTTATAGCTAGCATTTGTGCTGAATTTTCCTGTATTTTGTCACATTTTTGACCAAATCGAGTCGTTATTGCAGAAGAATGGTAAAATTGTATAATGAGATAGACTCAGCCGTTTATTTTGACACGCTTTCAATACAACTGAACGTTATAGCTAGCATTTGCGCAGAATTTTCCTGTATTTTGTCACATTTTTGACAAAATCGAGTCGTTATTGCAAAAGAATGGTAAAATTGTATAATAAAATAGACTCAGTCGTTCATTTTGACACGCTTTTCAATTCAACTGAACAATTTTGCTAGCATTTTCATGAATTTTGTCACATTTTTGACAAAATCGAGTCGTTATTGCAGAAGAATGGTAAAATTGTATATTTAGATAGACTCAGCCGTTTATTTTGACACGCATTCAATACAACTGAACGATATTGCTAGCATTTGCGTTGAATTTGCATGAATCTTGCCACATTTTTGACAAAATTGAGTCGTTATTGCAGAAGAATGGTAAAATTGTATAATGAGATGGACTCAGCCGTTTATTTTGACACGCTTTCAATACAACTGAACGTTATAGCTAGCATTTGCGCTGAATTTTCCTGTATTTTGTCACATTTTTGACCAAATCGAGTCGTTATTGCAGAAGAATGGTAAAATTGTATAATGAGATAGACTCAGCCGTTTATTTTGACACGCTTTCAATACAACTAAACGACTTTGCTAGCATTTGCGTTGAATTTGCATGAATTTTGTCACATTTTTGACAAAATCGATTCGTTATTGCAGAAGAATGGTAAAATTGTACAATGAGATAGACTCAGCCGTTTATTTTAACACGCTTTCAATACAACTGAACGATTTTGCTAGCATTTGCGTTGAATTTGCATGAATCTTGCCACATTTTTGACAAAATTGAGTCGTTATTGCAGAAGAATGGTAAAATTGTATAATGAAATGGACTCAGCCGTTTATTTTGACACGCTTTCCATACAACTGAACGTTATAGCTAGCATTTGCGCTGAATTTTCCTGTATTTTGTCACATTTTTGACCAAATCGAGTCGTTATTGCAGAAGAATGGTAAAATTGTATAGTGAGATAGACTCAGCCGTTTATTTTGACACGCTTTCAATACAACTGAACGATTTTGCTAGCATTTGCGTTGAATTTGCATGAATTTTGTCACATTTTTGACAAAATCGAGTCGTTATTGCAGAAGAATGGTAAAATTGTATAATGAGATAGACTCAGCCGTTTATTTTGACACGCTTTCAATACAACTGAACGTTATAGCTAGAATTTGCGCTGAATTTTCCTGTATTTTGTCACATTTTTGACAAAATCGAGTCGTTATTGCAAAAGAATGGTAAAATTGTATAATAAAATAGACTCAGCCGTTCATTTTGACACGCTTTTCAATTCAACTTAACGATTTTGCTAGCATTTTCATGAATTTTGTCACATTTTTGACAAAATCGAGTCGTTATTGCAGAAGAATGGTAAAATTGTATATTTAGATAGACTCAGCCGTTTATTTTGACACGCATTCAATACAACTGAACGATATTGCTAGCATTTGCGTTGAATTTGCATGAATCTTGCCACATTTTTGACAAAATTGAGTCGTTATTGCAGAAGAATGGTAAAATTGTATAATGAGATGGACTCAGCCGTTTATTTTGACACGCTTTCAATACAACTGAACGTTATAGCTAGCATTTGCGCTGAATTTTCCTGTATTTTGTCACATTTTTGACCAAATCGAGTCGTTATTGCAGAAGAATGGTAAAATTGTATAATGAGATAGACTCAGCCGTTTATTTTGACACGCTTTCAATACAACTAAACGATTTTGCTAGCATTTGCGTTGAATTTGCATGAATTTTGTCACATTTTTGACCAAATCGAGTCGTTATTGCAGAAGAATGGTAAAATTGTATAATGAGATAGACTCAGCCGTTTATTTTAACACGCTTTCAATACAACTGAACGATTTTGCTAGCATTTGCGTTGAATTTGCATGAATCTTGTCACATTTTTGACAAAATCGATTCGTTATTGCAGAAGAATGGTAAAATTGTACAATGAGATAGACTCAGCCGTTTATTTTAACACGCTTTCAATACAACTGAACGATTTTGCTAGCATTTGCGTTGAATTTGCATGAATCTTGCCACATTTTTGACAAAAGTGAGTCGTTATTGCAGAAGAATGGTGAAATTGTATAATGAAATGGACTCAGCCGTTTATTTTGACACGCTTTCAATACAACTGAACGTTATGGCTAGCATTTGCGCTGAATTTTCCCGTATTTTGTCACATTTTTGACCAAATCGATTCGTTATTGCAGAAGAATGGTAAAATTGTATAATGAGATAGACTCAGCCGTTTATTTTGACACGCTTTCAAACAACTGAACGATTTTGCTAGCATTTGCGTTGAATTTGCATGAATTTTGTCACATTTTTGACAAAATCGAGTCGTTATTGCAGAAGAATGGTAAAATTGTATAATGAGATAGACTCAGCCGTTTATTTTGACACGCTTTCAATACAACTGAACGTTATAGCTAGAATTTGCGCTGAATTTTCCTGTATTTTGTCACATTTTTGACAAAATCGAGTCGTTATTGGAAAAGAATGGTGAAATTGTATAATGAAATGGACTCAGCCGTTTATTTTGACACGCTTTCAATACAACTGAACGTTATAGCTAGCATTTGCGCTGAATTTTCCCGTATTTTGTCACATTTTTGACCAAATCGATTCGTTATTGCAGAAGAATGGTAAAATTGTATAATGAGATAGACTCAGCCGTTTATTTTGACACGCTTTCAAACAACTGAACGATTTTGCTAGCATTTGCGTTGAATTTGCATGAATTTTGTCACATTTTTGACAAAATCGAGTCGTTATTGCAGAAGAATGGTAAAATTGTATAATGAGATAGAATCAGCCGTTTATTTTGACACGCTTTCAATACAACTGAACGTTATAGCTAGAATTTGCGCTGAATTTTCCTGTATTTTGTCACATTTTTGACAAAATCGAGTCGTTATTGCAAAAGAATGGTAAAATTGTATAATAAAATAGACTCAGTCGTTCATTTTAACACGCTTTTCAATTCAACTGAACGATTTTGCTAGCATTTTCATGAATTTTGTCACATTTTTGACAAAATCGAGTCGTTATTGCAGAAGAATGGTAAAATTGTATATTTAGATAGACTCAGCCGTTTATTTTGACACGCATTCAATACAACTGAACGATATTGCTAGCATTTGCGTTGAATTTGCATGAATCTTGCCACATTTTTGACAAAATTGAGTCGTTATTGCAGAAGAATGGTAAAATTGTATAATGAGATGGACTCAGCCGTTTATTTTGACACGCTTTCAATACAACTGAACGTTATAGCTAGCATTTGCGTTGAATTTGCATGAATTTTGTCACATTTTTGACAAAATCGAGTCGTTATTGCAGAAGAATGGTAAAATTGTATAATGAGATAGACTCAGCCGTTTATTTTGACACGCTTTCAATACAACTGAACGTTATAGCTAGAATTTGCGCTGAATTTTCCTGTATTTTGTCACATTTTTGACAAAATCGAGTCGTTATTGCAAAAGAATGGTAAAATTGTATAATAAAATAGACTGAGTCGTTCATTTTGACACGCTTTTCAATTCAACTTAACGATTTTGCTAGCATTTTCATGAATTTTGTCACATTTTTACAAAATCGAGTCGTTATTGCAGAAGAATGGTAAAATTGTATATTTAGATAGACTCAGCCGTTTATTTTGACACGCATTCAATACAACTGAACGATATTGCTAGCATTTGCGTTGAATTTGCATGAATCTTGCCACATTTTTGACAAAATTGAGTCGTTATTGCAGAAGAATGGTAAAATTGTATAATGAGATGGACTCAGCCGTTTATTTTGACACGCTTTCAATACAACTGAACGTTATAGCTAGCATTTGCGCTGAATTTTCCTGTATTTTGTCACATTTTTGACCAAATCGAGTCGTTATTGCAGAAGAATGGTAAAATTGTATAATGAGATAGACTCAGCCGTTTATTTTGACACGCTTTCAATACAACTAAACGATTTTGCTAGCATTTGCGTTGAATTTGCATGAATTTTGTCACATTTTTGACAAAATCGAGTCGTTATTGCAGAAGAATGGTAAAATTGTATAATGAGATAGACTCAGCCGTTTATTTTGATACGCTTTCAATACAACTGAACGATTTTGCTAGCATTTGCGTTGAATTTGCATGAATCTTGCCACATTTTTGACAAAAGTGAGTCGTTATTGCAGAAGAATGGTGAAATTGTATAATGAAATGGACTCAGCCGTTTATTTTGACACGCTTTCAATACAACTGAACGTTATAGCTAGCATTTGCGCTGAATTTTCCCGTATTTTGTCACATTTTTGACCAAATCGATTCGTTATTGCAGAAGAATGGTAAAATTGTATAATGAGATAGACTCAGCCGTTTATTTTGACACGCTTTCAAACAACTGAACGATTTTGCTAGCATTTGCGTTGAATTTGCATGAATTTTGTCACATTTTTGACAAAATCGAGTCGTTATTGCAGAAGAATGGTAAAATTGTATAATGAGATAGACTCAGCCGTTTATTTTGACACGCTTTCAATACAACTGAACGTTATAGCTAGAATTTGCGCTGAATTTTCCTGTATTTTGTCACATTTTTGACAAAATCGAGTCGTTATTGCAAAAGAATGGTAAAATTGTATAATAAAATAGACTCAGTCGTTCATTTTAACACGCTTTTCAATTCAACTGAACGATTTTGCTAGCATTTTCATGAATTTTGTCACATTTTTGACAAAATCGAGTCGTTATTGCAGAAGAATGGTAAAATTGTATATTTAGATAGACTCAGCCGTTTATTTTGACACGCATTCAATACAACTGAACGATATTGCTAGCATTTGCGTTGAATTTGCATGAATCTTGCCACATTTTTGACAAAATTGAGTCGTTATTGCAGAAGAATGGTAAAATTGTATAATGAGATGGACTCAGCCGTTTATTTTGACACGCTTTCAATACAACTGAACGTTATAGCTAGCATTTGCGCTGAATTTTCCTGTATTTTGTCACATTTTTGACCAAATCGAGTCGTTTTTGCAGAAGAATGGTAAAATTGTATAATGAGATAGACTCAGCCGTTTATTTTGACACGCTTTCAATACAACTAAACGATTTTGCTAGCATTTGCGTTGAATTTGCATGAATTTTGTCACATTTTTGACAAAATCGAGCCGTTATTGCAGAAAAATGGTAAAATTGTATATTTAGATAGACTCAGCCGTTTATTTTGACACGCTTTCAATACAACTGAACGTTATAGCTAGCATTTGCGCTGAATTTTCCTGTATTTTGTCACATTTTTGACCAAATCGAGTCGTTATTGCAGAAGAATGGTAAAATTGTATAATGAGATAGACTCAGCCGTTTATTTTGACACGCTTTCAATACAACTGAACGATTTTGCTAGCATTTGCGTTGAATTTGCATGAATTTTGTCACATTTTTGACAAAATCGAGTCGTTATTGCAGAAGAATGGTAAAATTGTATAATGAGATAGACTCAGCCGTTTATTTTGATACGCTTTCAATACAACTGAACGATTTTGCTAGCATTTGCGTTGAATTTGCATGAATCTTGCCACATTTTTGACAAAAGTGAGTCGTTATTGCAGAAGAATGGTGAAATTGTATAATGAAATGGACTCAGCCGTTTATTTTGACACGCTTTCAATACAACTGAACGTTATAGCTAGCATTTGCGCTGAATTTTCCCGTATTTTGTCACATTTTTGACCAAATCGATTCGTTATTGCAGAAGAATGGTAAAATTGTATAATGAGATAGACTCAGCCGTTTATTTTGACACGCTTTCAAACAACTGAACGATTTTGCTAGCATTTGCGTTGAATTTGCATGAATTTTGTCACATTTTTGACAAAATCGAGTCTTTATTGCAGAAGAATGGTAAAATTGTATAATGAGATAGACTCAGCCGTTTATTTTGACACGCTTTCAATACAACTGAACGTTATAGCTAGAATTTGCGCTGAATTTTCTTGTATTTTGTCACATTTTTGACAAAATCGAGTCGTTATTGCAAAAGAATGGTAAAATTGTATAATAAAATAGACTCAGTCGTTCATTTTAACACGCTTTTCAATTCAACTGAACGATTTTGCTAGCATTTTCATGAATTTTGTCACATTTTTGACAAAATCGAGTCGTTATTGCAGAAGAATGGTAAAATTGTATATTTAGATAGACTCAGCCGTTTATTTTGACACGCATTCAATACAACTGAACGATATTGCTAGCATTTGCGTTGAATTTGCATGAATCTTGCCACATTTTTGACAAAATTGAGTCGTTATTGCAGAAGAATGGTAAAATTGTATAATGAGATGGACTCAGCCGTTTATTTTGACACGCTTTCAATACAACTGAACGTTATAGCTAGCATTTGCGCTGAATTTTCCTGTATTTTGTCACATTTTTGACCAAATCGAGTCGTTATTGCAGAAGAATGGTAAAATTGTATAATGAGATAGACTCAGCCGTTTATTTTGACACGCTTTCAATACAACTAAACGATTTTGCTAGCATTTGCGTTGAATTTGCATGAATTTTGTCACATTTTTGACAAAATCGAGCCGTTATTGCAGAAAAATGGTAAAATTGTATATTTAGATAGACTCAGCCGTTTATTTTGACACGCTTTCAATACAACTGAACGTTATAGCTAGCATTTGCGCTGAATTTTCCTGTATTTTGTCACATTTTTGACCAAATCGAGTCGTTATTGCAGAAGAATGGTAAAATTGTATAATGAGATAGACTCAGCCGTTTATTTTGACACGCTTTCAATACAACTGAACGATTTTGCTAGCATTTGCGTTGAATTTGCATGAATTTTGTCACATTTTTGACAAAATTGAGTCGTTATTGCAGAAGAATGGTAAAATTGTATAATGAGATAGACAGCCGTTTATTTTAACACGCTTTCAATACAACTGAACGATTTTGCTAGCATTTGCGCTGAATTTTCATGAATTTTATCAAATTTTTGACAAAATCGAGCCGTTATTGCAGAAAAATGATAAAATTGTATATTTAGATAGACTCAGCCGTTTATTTTGACACGCTTTCAATACAACTGAACGTTATAGCTAGAATTTGCGCTGAATTTTCCTGTATTTTGTCACATTTTTGACAAAATCGAGTCGTTATTGCAAAAGAATGGTAAAATTGTATAATAAAATAGACTCAGTCGTTCATTTTGACACGCTTTTCAATTCAACTGAACGATTTTGCTAGCATTTTCATGAATTTTGTCACATTTTTGACAAAATCGAGTCGTTATTGCAGAAGAATGGTAAAATTGTATATTTAGATAGACTCAGCCGTTTATTTTGACACGCATTCAATACAACTGAACGATATTGCTAGCATTTGCGTTGAATTTGAATGAATCTTGCCACATTTTTGACAAAATTGAGTCGTTATTGCAGAAGAATGGTAAAATTGTATAATGAGATGGACTCAGCCGTTTATTTTGACACGCTTTCAATACAACTGAACGTTATAGCTAGCATTTGCGCTGAATTTTCCTGTATTTTGTCACATTTTTGACCAAATCGAGTCGTTATTGCAGAAGAATGGTAAAATTGTATAATGAGATAGACTCAGCCGTTTATTTTGACACGCTTTCAATACAACTAAACGATTTTGCTAGCATTTGCGTTGAATTTGCATGAATTTTGTCACATTTTTGACAAAATCGAGCCGTTATTGCAGAAAAATGGTAAAATTGTATATTTAGATAGACTCAGCCGTTTATTTTGACACGCTTTCAATACAACTGAACGTTATAGCTAGCATTTGCGCTGAATTTTCCTGTATTTTGTCACATTTTTGACCAAATCGAGTCGTTATTGCAGAAGAATGGTAAAATTGTATAATGAGATAGACTCAGCCGTTTATTTTGACACGCTTTCAATACAACTTAACGATTTCGCAAGCATTTGCGTTGAATTTGCATGAATTTTGTCACATTTTTGACAAAATTGAGTCGTTATTGCAGAAGAATGGTAAAATTGTATAATGAGATGGACTCAGCCGTTTATTTTGACACGCTTTCAATACAACTGAACGTTATAGCTAGCATTTGCGCTGAATTTTCCTGTATTTTGTCACATTTTTGACCAAATCGAGTCGTTATTGCAGAAGAATGGTAAAATTGTATAATGAGATAGACTCAGCCGTTTATTTTGACACGCTTTCAATACAACTAAACGATTTTGCTAGCATTTGCGTTGAATTTGCATGAATTTTGTCACATTTTTGACAAAATCGAGCCGTTATTGCAGAAAAATGGTAAAATTGTATATTTAGATAGACTCAGCCGTTTATTTTGACACGCTTTCAATACAACTGAACGTTATAGCTAGCATTTGCGCTGAATTTTCCTGTATTTTGTCACATTTTTGACCAAATCGAGTCGTTATTGCAGAAGAATGGTAAAATTGTATAATGAGATAGACTCAGCCGTTTATTTTGACACGCTTTCAATACAACTTAACGATTTCGCAAGCATTTGCGTTGAATTTGCATGAATTTTGTCACATTTTTGACAAAATTGAGTCGTTATTGCAGAAGAATGGTAAAATTGTATAATGAGATAGACAGCCGTTTATTTTAACACGCTTTCAATACAACTGAACGATTTTGCTAGCATTTGCGCTGAATTTTCATGAATTTTATCAAATTTTTGACAAAATCGAGCCGTTATTGCAGAAAAATGATAAAATTGTATATTTAGATAGACTCAGCCGTTTATTTTGACACGCTTTCAATACAACTGAACGTTATAGCTAGAATTTGCGCTGAATTTTCCTGTATTTTGTCACATTTTTGACAAAATCGAGTCGTTATTGCAAAAGAATGGTAAAATTGTATAATAAAATAGACTCAGTCGTTCATTTTGACACGCTTTTCAATTCAACTGAACGATTTTGCTAGCATTTTCATGAATTTTGTCACATTTTTGACAAAATCGAGTCGTTATTGCAGAAGAATGGTAAAATTGTATATTTAGATAGACTCAGCCGTTTATTTTGACACGCATTCAATACAACTGAACGATATTGCTAGCATTTGCGTTGAATTTGCATGAATCTTGCCACATTTTTGACAAAATTGAGTCGTTATTGCAGAAGAATGGTAAAATTGTATAATGAGATGGACTCAGCCGTTTATTTTGACACGCTTTCAATACAACTGAACGTTATAGCTAGCATTTGCGCTGAATTTTCCTGTATTTTGTCACATTTTTGACCAAATCGAGTCGTTATTGCAGAAGAATGGTAAAATTGTATAATGAGATAGACTCAGCCGTTTATTTTGACACGCTTTCAATACAACTAAACGATTTTGCTAGCATTTGCGTTGAATTTGCATGAATTTTGTCACATTTTTGACAAAATCGAGCCGTTATTGCAGAAAAATGGTAAAATTGTATATTTAGATAGACTCAGCCGTTTATTTTGACACGCTTTCAATACAACTAAACGATTTTGCTAGCATTTGCGTTGAATTTGCATGAATTTTGTCACATTTTTGACAAAATCGAGCCGTTATTGCAGAAAAATGGTAAAATTGTATATTTAGATAGACTCAGCCGTTTATTTTGACACGCTTTCAATACAACTGAACGTTATAGCTAGCATTTGCGCTGAATTTTCCTGTATTTTGTCACATTTTTGACCAAATCGAGTCGTTATTGCAGAAGAATGGTAAAATTGTATAATGAGATAGACTCAGCCGTTTATTTTGACACGCTTTCAATACAACTGAACGATTTTGCTAGCATTTGCGTTGAATTTGCATGAATTTTGTCACATTTTTGACAAAATCGAGTCGTTATTGCAGAAGAATGGTAAAATTGTATAATGAGATAGACTCAGCCGTTTATTTTGATACGCTTTCAATACAACTGAACGATTTTGCTAGCATTTGCGTTGAATTTGCATGAATCTTGCCACATTTTTGACAAAAGTGAGTCGTTATTGCAGAAGAATGGTGAAATTGTATAATGAAATGGACTCAGCCGTTTATTTTGACACGCTTTCAATACAACTGAACGTTATAGCTAGCATTTGCGCTGAATTTTCCCGTATTTTGTCACATTTTTGACCAAATCGATTCGTTATTGCAGAAGAATGGTAAAATTGTATAATGAGATAGACTCAGCCGTTTATTTTGACACGCTTTCAAACAACTGAACGATTTTGCTAGCATTTGCGTTGAATTTGCATGAATTTTGTCACATTTTTGACAAAATCGAGTCTTTATTGCAGAAGAATGGTAAAATTGTATAATGAGATAGACTCAGCCGTTTATTTTGACACGCTTTCAATACAACTGAACGTTATAGCTAGAATTTGCGCTGAATTTTCTTGTATTTTGTCACATTTTTGACAAAATCGAGTCGTTATTGCAAAAGAATGGTAAAATTGTATAATAAAATAGACTCAGTCGTTCATTTTAACACGCTTTTCAATTCAACTGAACGATTTTGCTAGCATTTTCATGAATTTTGTCACATTTTTGACAAAATCGAGTCGTTATTGCAGAAGAATGGTAAAATTGTATATTTAGATAGACTCAGCCGTTTATTTTGACACGCATTCAATACAACTGAACGATATTGCTAGCATTTGCGTTGAATTTGCATGAATCTTGCCACATTTTTGACAAAATTGAGTCGTTATTGCAGAAGAATGGTAAAATTGTATAATGAGATGGACTCAGCCGTTTATTTTGACACGCTTTCAATACAACTGAACGTTATAGCTAGCATTTGCGCTGAATTTTCCTGTATTTTGTCACATTTTTGACCAAATCGAGTCGTTATTGCAGAAGAATGGTAAAATTGTATAATGAGATAGACTCAGCCGTTTATTTTGACACGCTTTCAATACAACTAAACGATTTTGCTAGCATTTGCGTTGAATTTGCATGAATTTTGTCACATTTTTGACAAAATCGAGCCGTTATTGCAGAAAAATGGTAAAATTGTATATTTAGATAGACTCAGCCGTTTATTTTGACACGCTTTCAATACAACTGAACGTTATAGCTAGCATTTGCGCTGAATTTTCCTGTATTTTGTCACATTTTTGACCAAATCGAGTCGTTATTGCAGAAGAATGGTAAAATTGTATAATGAGATAGACTCAGCCGTTTATTTTGACACGCTTTCAATACAACTGAACGATTTTGCTAGCATTTGCGTTGAATTTGCATGAATTTTGTCACATTTTTGACAAAATTGAGTCGTTATTGCAGAAGAATGGTAAAATTGTATAATGAGATAGACAGCCGTTTATTTTAACACGCTTTCAATACAACTGAACGATTTTGCTAGCATTTGCGCTGAATTTTCATGAATTTTATCAAATTTTTGACAAAGTCGAGCCGTTATTGCAGAAAAATGATAAAATTGTATATTTAGATAGACTCAGCCGTTTATTTTGACACGCTTTCAATACAACTGAACGTTATAGCTAGAATTTGCGCTGAATTTTCCTGTATTTTGTCACATTTTTGACAGAATCGAGTCGTTATTGCAAAAGAATGGTAAAATTGTATAATAAAATAGACTCAGTCGTTCATTTTGACACGCTTTTCAATTCAACTGAACGATTTTGCTAGCATTTTCATGAATTTTGTCACATTTTTGACAAAATCGAGTCGTTATTGCAAAAGAATGGTAAAATTGTATATTTAGATAGACTCAGCCGTTTATTTTGACACGCATTCAATACAACTGAACGATATTGCTAGCATTTGCGTTGAATTTGCAGGAATCTTGCCACATTTTTGACAAAATTGAGTCGTTATTGCAGAAGAATGGTAAAATTGTATAATGAGATGGACTCAGCCGTTTATTTTGACACGCTTTCAATACAACTGAACGTTATAGCTAGCATTTGCGCTGAATTTTCCTGTATTTTGTCACATTTTTGACCAAATCGAGTCGTTATTGCAGAAGAATGGTAAAATTGTATAATGAGATAGACTCAGCCGTTTATTTTGACACGCTTTCAATACAACTTAACGATTTCGCAAGCATTTGCGTTGAATTTGCATGAATTTTGTCACATTTTTGACAAAATTGAGTCGTTATTGCAGAAGAATGGTAAAATTGTATAATGAGATAGACTCAGCCGTTTATTTTAACACGCTTTCAATACAACTGAACGATTTTGCTAGCATTTGCGCTGAATTTTCATGAATTTTATCAAATTTTTGACAAAATCGAGCCGTTATTGCAGAAAAATGGTAAAATTGTATATTTAGATAGACTCAGCCGTTTATTTTGACACGCTTTCAATACAACTGAACGTCATAGCTAGCATTTGCGCTGAATTTTCATGAATTTTATCAAATTTTTGACAAAATCGAGCCGTTATTGCATAAAAATGGTAAAATTGTATATTTTGATAGACTCAGCCGTTTATTTTGACACGCTTTCAATACAACTGAACGTTATAGCTAGCATTTGCGCTGAATTTTCCTGTATTTTGTCACATTTTTGACCAAATCGAGTCGTTATTGCAGAAGAATGGTAAAATTGTATAATGAGATAGACTCAGCCGTTTATTTTGACACGCATTTAATACAACTGAACGATATTGCTAGCATTTGCGCTAAATTTTCATGAATTTTATCAAATTTTTGACAAAATCGAGCCGTTATTGCAGAAAAATGGTAAAATTGTATATTTAGATAGACTCAGGCGTTTATTTTGACACGCTTTCAATACAACTGAACGATTTTGCTAGCATTTGCGTTGAATTTGCATGAATTTTGTCACATTTTTGACAAAATTGAGTCGTTATTGCAGAAGAATGGTAAAATTGTATAATGAGATAGACTCAGCCGTTTATTTTAACACGCTTTCAATACAACTGAACGATATTGCTAGCATTTGCGTTGAATTTGCATGAATCTTGCCACATTTTTGACAAAATTGAGTCGTTATTGCAGAAGAATGGTAAAATTGTATAATGAGATGGACTCAGCCGTTTATTTTGACACGCTTTCAATACAACTGAACGTTATAGCTAGCATTTGCGCTGAATTTTCCTGTATTTTGTCACATTTTTGACCAAATCGAGTCGTTATTGCAGAAGAATGGTAAAATTGTATAATGAGATAGACTCAGCCGTTTATTTTGACACGCTTTCAATACAACTAAACGATTTTGCTAGCATTTGCGTTGAATTTGCATGAATTTTGTCACATTTTTGACAAAATCGAGTCGTTATTGCAGAAGAATGGTAAAATTGTATAATGAGATAGACTCAGCCGTTTATTTTGATACGCTTTCAATACAACTGAACGATTTTGCTAGCATTTGCGTTGAATTTGCATGAATCTTGCCACATTTTTGACAAAAGTGAGTCGTTATTGCAGAAGAATGGTGAAATTGTATAATGAAATGGACTCAGCCGTTTATTTTGACACGCTTTCAATACAACTGAACGTTATAGCTAGCATTTGCGCTGAATTTTCCCGTATTTTGTCACATTTTTGACCAAATCGATTCGTTATTGCAGAAGAATGGTAAAATTGTATAATGAGATAGACTCAGCCGTTTATTTTGACACGCTTTCAAACAACTGAACGATTTTGCTAGCATTTGCGTTGAATTTGCATGAATTTTGTCACATTTTTGACAAAATCGAGTCGTTATTGCAGAAGAATGGTAAAATTGTATAATGAGATAGACTCAGCCGTTTATTTTGACACGCTTTCAATACAACTGAACGTTATAGCTAGAATTTGCGCTGAATTTTCCTGTATTTTGTCACATTTTTGACAAAATCGAGTCGTTATTGCAAAAGAATGGTAAAATTGTATAATAAAATAGACTCAGTCGTTCATTTTAACACGCTTTTCAATTCAACTGAACGATTTTGCTAGCATTTTCATGAATTTTGTCACATTTTTGACAAAATCGAGTCGTTATTGCAGAAGAATGGTAAAATTGTATATTTAGATAGACTCAGCCGTTTATTTTGACACGCATTCAATACAGCTGAACGATATTGCTAGCATTTGCGTTGAATTTGCATGAATCTTGCCACATTTTTGACAAAATTGAGTCGTTATTGCAGAAGAATGGTAAAATTGTATAATGAGATGGACTCAGCCGTTTATTTTGACACGCTTTCAATACAACTGAACGTTATAGCTAGCATTTGCGCTGAATTTTCCTGTATTTTGTCACATTTTTGACCAAATCGAGTCGTTTTTGCAGAAGAATGGTAAAATTGTATAATGAGATAGACTCAGCCGTTTATTTTGACACGCTTTCAATACAACTAAACGATTTTGCTAGCATTTGCGTTGAATTTGCATGAATTTTGTCACATTTTTGACAAAATCGAGCCGTTATTGCAGAAAAATGGTAAAATTGTATATTTAGATAGACTCAGCCGTTTATTTTGACACGCTTTCAATACAACTGAACGTTATAGCTAGCATTTGCGCTGAATTTTCCTGTATTTTGTCACATTTTTGACCAAATCGAGTCGTTATTGCAGAAGAATGGTAAAATTGTATAATGAGATAGACTCAGCCGTTTATTTTGACACGCTTTCAATACAACTGAACGATTTTGCTAGCATTTGCGTTGAATTTGCATGAATTTTGTCACATTTTTGACAAAATCGAGTCGTTATTGCAGAAGAATGGTAAAATTGTATAATGAGATAGACTCAGCCGTTTATTTTGATACGCTTTCAATACAACTGAACGATTTTGCTAGCATTTGCGTTGAATTTGCATGAATCTTGCCACATTTTTGACAAAAGTGAGTCGTTATTGCAGAAGAATGGTGAAATTGTATAATGAAATGGACTCAGCCGTTTATTTTGACACGCTTTCAATACAACTGAACGTTATAGCTAGCATTTGCGCTGAATTTTCCCGTATTTTGTCACATTTTTGACCAAATCGATTCGTTATTGCAGAAGAATGGTAAAATTGTATAATGAGATAGACTCAGCCGTTTATTTTGACACGCTTTCAAACAACTGAACGATTTTGCTAGCATTTGCGTTGAATTTGCATGAAGTTTGTCACATTTTTGACAAAATCGAGTCTTTATTGCAGAAGAATGGTAAAATTGTATAATGAGATAGACTCAGCCGTTTATTTTGACACGCTTTCAATACAACTGAACGTTATAGCTAGAATTTGCGCTGAATTTTCTTGTATTTTGTCACATTTTTGACAAAATCGAGTCGTTATTGTAAAAGAATGGTAAAATTGTATAATAAAATAGACTCAGTCGTTCATTTTAACACGCTTTTCAATTCAACTGAACGATTTTGCTAGCATTTTCATGAATTTTGTCACATTTTTGACAAAATCGAGTCGTTATTGCAGAAGAATGGTAAAATTGTATATTTAGATAGACTCAGCCGTTTATTTTGACACGCATTCAATACAACTGAACGATATTGCTAGCATTTGCGTTGAATTTGCATGAATCTTGCCACATTTTTGACAAAATTGAGTCGTTATTGCAGAAGAATGGTAAAATTGTATAATGAGATGGACTCAGCCGTTTATTTTGACACGCTTTCAATACAACTGAACGTTATAGCTAGCATTTGCGCTGAATTTTCCTGTATTTTGTCACATTTTTGACCAAATCGAGTCGTTATTGCAGAAGAATGGTAAAATTGTATAATGAGATAGACTCAGCCGTTTATTTTGACACGCTTTCAATACAACTAAACGATTTTGCTAGCATTTGCGTTGAATTTGCATGAATTTTGTCACATTTTTGACAAAATCGAGCCGTTATTGCAGAAAAATGGTAAAATTGTATATTTAGATAGACTCAGCCGTTTATTTTGACACGCTTTCAATACAACTGAACGTTATAGCTAGCATTTGCGCTGAATTTTCCTGTATTTTGTCACATTTTTGACCAAATCGAGTCGTTATTGCAGAAGAATGGTAAAATTGTATAATGAGATAGACTCAGCCGTTTATTTTGACACGCTTTCAATACAACTGAACGATTTTGCTAGCATTTGCGTTGAATTTGCATGAATTTTGTCACATTTTTGACAAAATTGAGTCGTTATTGCAGAAGAATGGTAAAATTGTATAATGAGATAGACAGCCGTTTATTTTAACACGCTTTCAATACAACTGAACGATTTTGCTAGCATTTGCGCTGAATTTTCATGAATTTTATCAAATTTTTGACAAAATCGAGCCGTTATTGCAGAAAAATGATAAAATTGTATATTTAGATAGACTCAGCCGTTTATTTTGACACGCTTTCAATACAACTGAACGTTATAGCTAGAATTTGCGCTGAATTTTCCTGTATTTTGTCACATTTTTGACAAAATCGAGTCGTTATTGCAAAAGAATGGTAAAATTGTATAATAAAATAGACTCAGTCGTTCATTTTGACACGCTTTTCAATTCAACTGAACGATTTTGCTAGCATTTTCATGAATTTTGTCACATTTTTGACAAAATCGAGTCGTTATTGCAGAAGAATGGTAAAATTGTATATTTAGATAGACTCAGCCGTTTATTTTGACACGCATTCAATACAACTGAACGATATTGCTAGCATTTTCGTTGAATTTGTATGAATCTTGCCACATTTTTGACAAAATTGAGTCGTTATTGCAGAAGAATGGTAAAATTGTATAATGAGATGGACTCAGCCGTTTATTTTGACACGCTTTCAATACAACTGAACGTTATAGCTAGCATTTGCGCTGAATTTTCCTGTATTTTGTCACATTTTTGACCAAATCGAGTCGTTATTGCAGAAGAATGGTAAAATTGTATAATGAGATAGACTCAGCCGTTTATTTTGACACGCTTTCAATACAACTAAACGATTTTGCTAGCATTTGCGTTGAATTTGCATGAATTTTGTCACATTTTTGACAAAATTGAGTCGTTATTGCAGAAGAATGGTAAAATTGTATAATGAGATAGACTCAGCCGTTTATTTTAACACGCTTTCAATACAACTGAACGATTTTGCTAGCATTTGCGCTGATTTTTCATGAATTTTATCAAATTTTTGACAAAATCGAGCCGTTATTGCAGAAAAATGGTAAAATTGTATATTTAGATAGACTCAGCCGTTTATTTTGACACGCTTTCAATACAACTGAACGTCATAGCTAGCATTTGCGCTGAATTTTCCTGTATTTTGTCACATTTTTGACCAAATCGAGTCGTTATTGCAGAAGAATGGTAAAATTGTATAATGAGATAGACTCAGCCGTTTATTTTGACACGCTTTCAATACAACTAAACGATTTTGCTAGCATTTGCGTTGAATTTGCATGAATTTTGTCACATTTTTGACAAAATTGAGTCGTTATTGCAGAAGAATGGTAAAATTGTATAATGAGATAGACTCAGCCGTTTATTTTAACACGCTTTCAATACAACTGAACGATTTTGCTAGCATTTGCGCTGAATTTTCATGAATTTTATCAAATTTTTGACAAAATTGAGTCGTTATTGCAGAAGAATGGTAAAATTGTATAATGAGATGGACTCAGCCGTTTATTTTGACACGCTTTCAATACAACTGAACGTTATAGCTAGCATTTGCGCTGAATTTTCCTGTATTTTGTCACATTTTTGACCAAATCGAGTCGTTATTGCAGAAGAATGGTAAAATTGTATAATGAGATAGACTCAGCCGTTTATTTTGACACGCTTTCAATACAACTAAACGATTTTGCTAGCATTTGCGTTGAATTTGCATGAATTTTGTCACATTTTTGACAAAATTGAGTCGTTATTGCAGAAGAATGGTAAAATTGTATAATGAGATAGACTCAGCCGTTTATTTTAACACGCTTTCAATACAACTGAACGATTTTGCTAGCATTTGCGCTGAATTTTCATGAATTTTATCAAATTTTTGACAAAATCGAGCCGTTATTGCAGAAAAATGGTAAAATTGTATATTTAGATAGACTCAGCCGTTTATTTTGACACGCTTTCAATACAACTGAACGTTATAGCTAGCATTTGCGCTGAATTTTCCTGTATTTTGTCACATTTTTGACCAAATCGAGTCGTTATTGCAGAAGAATGGTAAAATTGTATAATGAGATAGACTCAGCCGTTTATTTTGACACGCTTTCAATACAACTTAACGATTTCGCAAGCATTTGCGTTGAATTTGCATGAATTTTGTCACATTTTTGACAAAATCGAGTCGTTACTGCAAAAGAATGGTAAAATTGTATATTTAGATAGACTCAGCCGTTTATTTTGACACGCATTCAATACAACTGAACGATATTGCTAGCATTTGCGTTGAATTTGCATGAATCTTGCCACATTTTTGACAAAATTGAGTCGTTATTGCAGAAGAATGGTAAAATTGTATAATGAGATGGACTCAGCCGTTTATTTTGACACGCTTTCAATACAACTGAACGTTATAGCTAGCATTTGCGCTGAATTTTCCTGTATTTTGTCACATTTTTGACCAAATCGAGTCGTTATTGCAGAAGAATGGTAAAATTGTATAATGAGATAGACTCAGCCGTTTATTTTGACACGCTTTCAATACAACTAAACGATTTTGCTAGCATTTGCGTTGAATTTGCATGAATTTTGTCACATTTTTGACAAAATCGAGCCGTTATTGCAGAAAAATGGTAAAATTGTATATTTAGATAGACTCAGCCGTTTATTTTGACACGCTTTCAATACAACTGAACGTTATAGCTAGCATTTGCGCTGAATTTTCCTGTATTTTGTCACATTTTTGACCAAATCGAGTCGTTATTGCAGAAGAATGGTAAAATTGTATAATGAGATAGACTCAGCCGTTTATTTTGACACGCTTTCAATACAACTTAACGATTTCGCAAGCATTTGCGTTGAATTTGCATGAATTTTGTCACATTTTTGACAAAATTGAGTCGTTATTGCAGAAGAATGGTAAAATTGTATAATGAGATAGACTCAGCCGTTTATTTTAACACGCTTTCAATACAACTGAACGATTTTGCTAGCATTTGCGCTGAATTTTCATGAATTTTATCAAATTTTTGACAAAATCGAGCCGTTATTGCAGAAAAATGGTAAAATTGTATATTTAGATAGACTCAGCCGTTTATTTTGACACGCTTTCAATACAACTGAACGTCATAGCTAGCATTTGCGCTGAATTTTCATGAATTTTATCAAATTTTTGACAAAATCGAGCCGTTATTGCATAAAAATGGTAAAATTGTATATTTTGATAGACTCAGCCGTTTATTTTGACACGCTTTCAATACAACTGAACGTTATAGCTAGCATTTGCGCTGAATTTTCCTGTATTTTGTCACATTTTTGACCAAATCGAGTCGTTATTGCAGAAGAATGGTAAAATTGTATAATGAGATAGACTCAGCCGTTTATTTTGACACGCATTTAATACAACTGAACGATATTGCTAGCATTTGCGCTAAATTTTCATGAATTTTATCAAATTTTTGACAAAATCGAGCCGTTATTGCAGAAAAATGGTAAAATTGTATATTTAGATAGACTCAGGCGTTTATTTTGACACGCTTTCAATACAACTGAACGATTTTGCTAGCATTTGCGTTTAATTTGCATGAATTTTGTCACATTTTTGACAAAATTGAGTCGTTATTGCAGAAGAATGGTAAAATTGTATAATGAGATAGACTCAGCCGTTTATTTTAACACGCTTTCAATACAACTGAACGATATTGCTAGCATTTGCGTTGAATTTGCATGAATCTTGCCACATTTTTGACAAAATTGAGTCGTTATTGCAGAAGAATGGTAAAATTGTATAATGAGATGGACTCAGCCGTTTATTTTGACACGCTTTCAATACAACTGAACGTTATAGCTAGCATTTGCGCTGAATTTTCCTGTATTTTGTCACATTTTTGACCAAATCGAGTCGTTATTGCAGAAGAATGGTAAAATTGTATAATGAGATAGACTCAGCCGTTTATTTTGACACGCTTTCAATACAACTAAACGATTTTGCTAGCATTTGCGTTGAATTTGCATGAATTTTGTCACATTTTTGACAAAATCGAGTCGTTATTGCAGAAGAATGGTAAAATTGTATAATGAGATAGACTCAGCCGTTTATTTTGATACGCTTTCAATACAACTGAACGATTTTGCTAGCATTTGCGTTGAATTTGCATGAATCTTGCCACATTTTTGACAAAAGTGAGTCGTTATTGCAGAAGAATGGTGAAATTGTATAATGAAATGGACTCAGCCGTTTATTTTGACACGCTTTCAATACAACTGAACGTTATAGCTAGCATTTGCGCTGAATTTTCCTGTATTTTGTCACATTTTTGACCAAATCGAGTCGTTATTGCAGAAGAATGGTAAAATTGTATAATGAGATAGACTCAGCCGTTTATTTTGACACGCTTTCAATACAACTAAACGATTTTGCTAGCATTTGCGTTGAATTTGCATGAATTTTGTCACATTTTTGACAAAATCGAGTCGTTATTGCAGAAGAATGGTAAAATTGTATAATGAGATAGACTCAGCCGTTTATTTTGATACGCTTTCAATACAACTGAACGATTTTGCTAGCATTTGCGTTGAATTTGCATGAATCTTGCCACATTTTTGACAAAAGTGAGTCGTTATTGCAGAAGAATGGTGAAATTGTATAATGAAATGGACTCAGCCGTTTATTTTGACACGCTTTCAATACAACTGAACGTTATAGCTAGCATTTGCGCTGAATTTTCCCGTATTTTGTCACATTTTTGACCAAATCGATTCGTTATTGCAGAAGAATGGTAAAATTGTATAATGAGATAGACTCAGCCGTTTATTTTGACACGCTTTCAAACAACTGAACGATTTTGCTAGCATTTGCGTTGAATTTGCATGAATTTTGTCACATTTTTGACAAAATCGAGTCGTTATTGCAGAAGAATGGTAAAATTGTATAATGAGATAGACTCAGCCGTTTATTTTGACACGCTTTCAATACAACTGAACGTTATAGCTAGAATTTGCGCTGAATTTTCCTGTATTTTGTCACATTTTTGACAAAATCGAGTCGTTATTGCAAAAGAATGGTAAAATTGTATAATAAAATAGACTCAGTCGTTCATTTTAACACGCTTTTCAATTCAACTGAACGATTTTGCTAGCATTTTCATGAATTTTGTCACATTTTTGACAAAATCGAGTCGTTATTGCAGAAGAATGGTAAAATTGTATATTTAGATAGACTCAGCCGTTTATTTTGACACGCATTCAATACAACTGAACGATATTGCTAGCATTTGCGTTGAATTTGCATGAATCTTGCCACATTTTTGACAAAATTGAGTCGTTATTGCAGAAGAATGGTAAAATTGTATAATGAGATGGACTCAGCCGTTTATTTTGACACGCTTTCAATACAACTGAACGTTATAGCTAGCATTTGCGCTGAATTTTCCTGTATTTTGTCACATTTTTGACCAAATCGAGTCGTTTTTGCAGAAGAATGGTAAAATTGTATAATGAGATAGACTCAGCCGTTTATTTTGACACGCTTTCAATACAACTAAACGATTTTGCTAGCATTTGCGTTGAATTTGCATGAATTTTGTCACATTTTTGACAAAATCGAGCCGTTATTGCAGAAAAATGGTAAAATTGTATATTTAGATAGACTCAGCCGTTTATTTTGACACGCTTTCAATACAACTGAACGTTATAGCTAGCATTTGCGCTGAATTTTCCTGTATTTTGTCACATTTTTGACCAAATCGAGTCGTTATTGCAGAAGAATGGTAAAATTGTATAATGAGATAGACTCAGCCGTTTATTTTGACACGCTTTCAATACAACTGAACGATTTTGCTAGCATTTGCGTTGAATTTGCATGAATTTTGTCACATTTTTGACAAAATCGAGTCGTTATTGCAGAAGAATGGTAAAATTGTATAATGAGATAGACTCAGCCGTTTATTTTGATACGCTTTCAATACAACTGAACGATTTTGCTAGCATTTGCGTTGAATTTGCATGAATCTTGCCACATTTTTGACAAAAGTGAGTCGTTATTGCAGAAGAATGGTGAAATTGTATAATGAAATGGACTCAGCCGTTTATTTTGACACGCTTTCAATACAACTGAACGTTATAGCTAGCATTTGCGCTGAATTTTCCCGTATTTTGTCACATTTTTGACCAAATCGATTCGTTATTGCAGAAGAATGGTAAAATTGTATAATGAGATAGACTCAGCCGTTTATTTTGACACGCTTTCAAACAACTGAACGATTTTGCTAGCATTTGCGTTGAATTTGCATGAAGTTTGTCACATTTTTGACAAAATCGAGTCTTTATTGCAGAAGAATGGTAAAATTGTATAATGAGATAGACTCAGCCGTTTATTTTGACACGCTTTCAATACAACTGAACGTTATAGCTAGAATTTGCGCTGAATTTTCTTGTATTTTGTCACATTTTTGACAAAATCGAGTCGTTATTGCAAAAGAATGGTAAAATTGTATAATAAAATAGACTCAGTCGTTCATTTTAACACGCTTTTCAATTCAACTGAACGATTTTGCTAGCATTTTCATGAATTTTGTCACATTTTTGACAAAATCGAGTCGTTATTGCAGAAGAATGGTAAAATTGTATATTTAGATAGACTCAGCCGTTTATTTTGACACGCATTCAATACAACTGAACGATATTGCTAGCGTTTGCGTTGAATTTGCATGAATCTTGCCACATTTTTGACAAAATTGAGTCGTTATTGCAGAAGAATGGTAAAATTGTATAATGAGATGGACTCAGCCGTTTATTTTGACACGCTTTCAATACAACTGAACGTTATAGCTAGCATTTGCGCTGAATTTTCCTGTATTTTGTCACATTTTTGACCAAATCGAGTCGTTATTGCAGAAGAATGGTAAAATTGTATAATGAGATAGACTCAGCCGTTTATTTTGACACGCTTTCAATACAACTAAACGATTTTGCTAGCATTTGCGTTGAATTTGCATGAATTTTGTCACATTTTTGACAAAATCGAGCCGTTATTGCAGAAAAATGGTAAAATTGTATATTTAGATAGACTCAGCCGTTTATTTTGACACGCTTTCAATACAACTGAACGTTATAGCTAGCATTTGCGCTGAATTTTCCTGTATTTTGTCACATTTTTGACCAAATCGAGTCGTTATTGCAGAAGAATGGTAAAATTGTATAATGAGATAGACTCAGCCGTTTATTTTGACACGCTTTCAATACAACTGAACGATTTTGCTAGCATTTGCGTTGAATTTGCATGAATTTTGTCACATTTTTGACAAAATTGAGTCGTTATTGCAGAAGAATGGTAAAATTGTATAATGAGATAGACAGCCGTTTATTTTAACACGCTTTCAATACAACTGAACGATTTTGCTAGCATTTGCGCTGAATTTTCATGAATTTTATCAAATTTTTGACAAAATCGAGCCGTTATTGCAGAAAAATGATAAAATTGTATATTTAGATAGACTCAGCCGTTTATTTTGACACGCTTTCAATACAACTGAACGTTATAGCTAGAATTTGCGCTGAATTTTCCTGTATTTTGTCACATTTTTGACAAAATCGAGTCGTTATTGCAAAAGAATGGTAAAATTGTATAATAAAATAGACTCAGTCGTTCATTTTGACACGCTTTTCAATTCAACTGAACGATTTTGCTAGCATTTGCGTTGAATTTGCATGAATCTTGCCACATTTTTGACAAAATTGAGTCGTTATTGCAGAAGAATGGTAAAATTGTATAATGAGATGGACTCAGCCGTTTATTTTGACACGCTTTCAATACAACTGAACGTTATAGCTAGCATTTGCGCTGAATTTTCCTGTATTTTGTCACATTTTTGACCAAATCGAGTCGTTATTGCAGAAGAATGGTAAAATTGTATAATGAGATAGACTCAGCCGTTTATTTTGACACGCTTTCAATACAACTAAACGATTTTGCTAGCATTTGCGTTGAATTTGCATGAATTTTGTCACATTTTTGACAAAATTGAGTCGTTATTGCAGAAGAATGGTAAAATTGTATAATGAGATAGACTCAGCCGTTTATTTTAACACGCTTTCAATACAACTGAACGATTTTGCTAGCATTTGCGCTGAATTTTCATGAATTTTATCAAATTTTTGACAAAATCGAGCCGTTATTGCAGAAAAATGGTAAAATTGTATATTTAGATAGACTCAGCCGTTTATTTTGACACGCTTTCAATACAACTGAACGTCATAGCTAGCATTTGCGCTGAATTTTCCTGTATTTTGTCACATTTTTGACCAAATCGAGTCGTTATTGCAGAAGAATGGTAAAATTGTATAATGAGATAGACTCAGCCGTTTATTTTGACACGCTTTCAATACAACTAAACGATTTTGCTAGCATTTGCGTTGAATTTGCATGAATTTTGTCACATTTTTGACAAAATTGAGTCGTTATTGCAGAAGAATGGTAAAATTGTATAATGAGATAGACTCAGCCGTTTATTTTAACACGCTTTCAATACAACTGAACGATTTTGCTAGCATTTGCGCTGAATTTTCATGAATTTTATCAAATTTTTGACAAAATTGAGTCGTTATTGCAGAAGAATGGTAAAATTGTATAATGAGATGGACTCAGCCGTTTATTTTGACACGCTTTCAATACAACTGAACGTTATAGCTAGCATTTGCGCTGAATTTTCCTGTATTTTGTCACATTTTTGACCAAATCGAGTCGTTATTGCAGAAGAATGGTAAAATTGTATAATGAGATAGACTCAGCCGTTTATTTTGACACGCTTTCAATACAACTTAACGATTTCGCAAGCATTTGCGTTGAATTTGCATGAATTTTGTCACATTTTTGACAAAATCGAGTCGTTACTGCAAAAGAATGGTAAAATTGTATATTTAGATAGACTCAGCCGTTTATTTTGACACGCATTCAATACAACTGAACGATATTGCTAGCATTTGCGTTGAATTTGCATGAATCTTGCCACATTTTTGACAAAATTGAGTCGTTATTGCAGAAGAATGGTAAAATTGTATAATGAGATGGACTCAGCCGTTTATTTTGACACGCTTTCAATACAACTGAACGTTATAGCTAGCATTTGCGCTGAATTTTCCTGTATTTTGTCACATTTTTGACCAAATCGAGTCGTTATTGCAGAAGAATGGTAAAATTGTATAATGAGATAGACTCAGCCGTTTATTTTGACACGCTTTCAATACAACTTAACGATTTCGCAAGCATTTGCGTTGAATTTGCATGAATTTTGTCACATTTTTGACAAAATTGAGTCGTTATTGCAGAAGAATGGTAAAATTGTATAATGAGATAGACTCAGCCGTTTATTTTAACACGCTTTCAATACAACTGAACGATTTTGCTAGCATTTGCGCTGAATTTTCATGAATTTTATCAAATTTTTGACAAAATCGAGCCGTTATTGCAGAAAAATGGTAAAATTGTATATTTAGATAGACTCAGCCGTTTATTTTGACACGCTTTCAATACAACTGAACGTCATAGCTAGCATTTGCGCTGAATTTTCATGAATTTTATCAAATTTTTGACAAAATCGAGCCGTTATTGCATAAAAATGGTAAAATTGTATATTTTGATAGACTCAGCCGTTTATTTTGACACGCTTTCAATACAACTGAACGTTATAGCTAGCATTTGCGCTGAATTTTCCTGTATTTTGTCACATTTTTGACCAAATCGAGTCGTTATTGCAGAAGAATGGTAAAATTGTATAATGAGATAGACTCAGCCGTTTATTTTGACACGCATTTAATACAACTGAACGATATTGCTAGCATTTGCGCTAAATTTTCATGAATTTTATCAAATTTTTGACAAAATCGAGCCGTTATTGCAGAAAAATGGTAAAATTGTATATTTAGATAGACTCAGGCGTTTATTTTGACACGCTTTCAATACAACTGAACGATTTTGCTAGCATTTGCGTTGAATTTGCATGAATTTTGTCACATTTTTGACAAAATTGAGTCGTTATTGCAGAAGAATGGTAAAATTGTATAATGAGATAGACTCAGCCGTTTATTTTAACACGCTTTCAATACAACTGAACGATTTTGCTAGCATTTGCGCTAAATTTTCATGAATTTTATCAAATTTTTGACAAAATCGAGCCGTTATTGCAGAAAAATGGTAAAATTGTATATTTAGATAGACTCAGCCGTTTATTTTGACACGCTTTCAATACAACTGAACGTTATAGCTAGCATTTGCGCTGAATTTTCATGAATTTTATCAAATTTTTGACAAAATCGAGCCGTTATTGCAGAAAAATGGTAAAATTGTATATTTAGATAGACTCAGCCGTTTATTTTGACACGCTTTCAATACAACTGAACGTTATAGCTAGCATTTGCGCTGAATTTTCCTGTATTTTGTCACATTTTTGACAAAATCGAGCCGTTATTGCAGAAGAATGGTAAAATTGTATAATGAAATGGACTCAGCCGTTTATTTTGACAAGCTTTCAATACAACTGAACGTTATAGCTAGCATTAGCGCTGAATTTTCCTGTATTTTGTCACATTTTTGACCAAATCGAGTCGTTATTGCAGAAGAATGGTAAAATTGTATAATGAGATAGACTCAGCCGTTTATTTTGACACGCTTTCAATACAACTGAACGATTTTGCTAGCATTTGCGCTGAATTTTCATGAATTTTATCAAATTTTTGACAAAATCGAGCCGTTATTGCAGAAAAATGGTAAAATTGTATATTTAGATAGACTCAGCCGTTTATTTTGACACGCTTTCAATACAACTGAACGTCATAGCTAGCATTTGCGCTGAATTTTCATGAATTTTATCAAATTTTTGACAAAATCGAGCCGTTATTGCATAAAAATGGTAAAATTGTATATTTTGATAGACTCAGCCGTTTATTTTGACACGCTTTCAATACAACTGAACGTTATAGCTAGCATTTGCGCTGAATTTTCCTGTATTTTGTCACATTTTTGACCAAATCGATACGTTATTGCAGAAGAATGGTAAAATTGTATAATGAGATAGACTCAGCCGTTTATTTTGACACGCATTTAATACAACTGAACGATATTGCTAGCATTTGCGCTAAATTTTCATGAATTTTATCAAATTTTTGACAAAATCGAGCCGTTATTGCAGAAAAATGGTAAAATTGTATATTTAGATAGACTCAGGCGTTTATTTTGACACGCTTTCAATACAACTGAACGATTTTGCTAGCATTTGCGTTGAATTTGCATGAATTTTGTCACATTTTTGACAAAATTGAGTCGTTATTGCAGAAGAATGGTAAAATTGTATAATGAGATAGACCCAGCCGTTTATTTTAACACGCTTTCAATACAACTGAACGATTTTGCTAGCATTTGCGCTAAATTTTCATGAATTTTATCAAATTTTTGACAAAATCGAGCCGTTATTGCAGAAAAATGGTAAAATTGTATATTTAGATAGACTCAGCCGTTTATTTTGACACGCTTTCAATACAACTGAACGTTATAGCTAGCATTTGCGCTGAATTTTCATGAATTTTATCAAATTTTTGACAAAATCGAGCCGTTATTGCAGAAAAATGGTAAAATTGTATATTTAGATAGACTCAGCCGTTTATTTTGACACGCTTTCAATACAACTGAACGTTATAGCTAGCATTTGCGCTGAATTTTCCTGTATTTTGTCACATTTTTGACAAAATCGAGCCGTTATTGCAGAAGAATGGTAAAATTGTATAATGAAATGGACTCAGCCGTTTATTTTGACAAGCTTTCAATACAACTGAACGTTATAGCTAGCATTTGCGCTGATTTTTCCTGTATTTTGTCACATTTTTGACCAAATCGAGTCGTTATTGCAGAAGAATGGTAAAATTGTATAATGAGATAGACTCAGCCGTTTATTTTGACACGCTTTCAATACAACTGAACGATTTTGCTAGCATTTGCGTTGAATTTGCATGAATTTTGTCACATTTTTGACCAAATCGAGTCGTTATTGCAGAAGAATGGTAAAAATGTATAATGAGATAGACTCAGCCGTTTATTTTGACACGCTTTCAATACAACTGAACGTTATAGCTAGAATTTGCGCTGAATTTTCCTGTATTTTGTCACATTTTTGACAAAATCGAGTCGTTATTGCAAAAGAATGGTAAAATTGTATAATAAAATAGACTCAGTCGTTCATTTTGACACGCTTTTCAATTCAACTGAACGATTTTGCTAGCACTTTCATGAATTTTGTCACATTTTTGACAAAATCGAGTCGTTATTGCAGAAGAATGGTAAAATTGTATATTTAGATAGACTCAGCCGTTTATTTTGACACGCATTCAATACAACTGAACGATATTGCTAGCTTTTGCGTTGAATTTGCATGAATCTTGCCACATTTTTGACAAAATTGAGTCGTTATTGCAGAAGAATGGTAAAATTGTATAATGAGATGGACTCAGCCGTTTATTTTGACACGCTTTCAATACAACTAAACGATTTTGCTAGCATTTGCGTTGAATTTGCATGAATTTTGTCACATTTTTGACAAAATCGAGCCGTTATTGCAGAAAAATGGTAAAATTGTATATTTAGATAGACTCAGCCGTTTATTTTGACACGCTTTCAATACAACTGAACGATTTTGCTAGCATTTGCGTTGAATTTGCATGAATTTTGTCACATTTTTGACAAAATCGAGTCGTTATAGCAGAAGAATGGTAAAATTGTATAATGAGATAGACTCAGCCGTTTATTTTGACACGCATTCAATACAACTGAACGATATTGCTAGCATTTGCGTTGAATTTTCATGAACTTTGTCACATTTTTGACAAAATCGAGCCGTTATTGCAGAAAAATGGTAAAATTGTATATTTAGATAGACTCAGGCGTTTATTTTGACACGCTTTCAATACAACTGAACGATTTTGCTAGCATTTAGGTTGAATTTGCATGAATTTTGTCACATTTTTGACAAAATCGAGTCGTTATTGCAGAAGAATGGTAAAATTGTATAATGAGATAGACTCAGCCGTTTATTTTGACACGCTTTCAATACAACTGAACGATTTTGCTAGAATTTGCGTTGAATTTGAATGAATTTTGTCACATTTTTGACAAAATCGAGTCGTTATTGCAGAAGAATGGTAAAATTGTATAATGAGATAGACTCAGCCGTTTATTTTGACACGCATTCAATACAACTGAACGATATTGCTAGCATTTGCGTTGAATTTTCATGAATTTTGTCACATTTTTGACAAAATCGAGCCGTTATTGCAGAAGAATGGTAAAATTGTATATTTAGATAGACTCAGCCGTTTATTTTGACACGCTTTCAATACAACTGAACGATTTTGCTAGCATTTGCGTTGAATTTGCATGAATTTTGTCACATTTTTGACAAAATCGAGTCGTTGTTGCAGAAGAATGGTAAAATTGTATAATGAGATAGACTCAGCCGTTTATTATGACACGCTTTCAATACAACTGAACGTTATAGCTAGCATTTGCGCTGAATTTTCCTGCATTTTGTCACATTTTTGACCAAATCGAGTCGTTATTGCAGAAGAATGGTAAAATTGTATAATGAGATAGACTCAGCCGTTTATTTTGACACGCTTTCAATACAACTGAACGATTTTGCTAGCATTTGCGTTGAATTTGCATGAATTTTGTCACATTTTTGACAAAATTGAGTCGTTATTGCAGAAGAATGGTAAAATTGTATAATGAGATAGACTCAACCGTTTATTTTAACACGCTTTCAATACAACTGAACGATTTTGCTAGCATTTGCGCTGAATTTTCATGAATTTTATCAAATTTTTGACAAAATCGAGCCGTTATTGCAGAAAAATGGTAAAATTGTATATTTAAATAGACTCAGCCGTTTATTTTGACACGCTTTCAATACAACTGAACGTTATAGCTAGCATTTGCGCTGAATTTTCATGAATTTTATCAAATTTTTGACAAAATCGAGCCGTTATTGCAGTAAAATGGTAAAATTGTATATTTAGATAGACTCAGCCGTTTATTTTGACACGCTTTCAATACAACTGAACGTTATAGCCAGCATTTGCGCTGAATTTTCCTGCATTTTGTCACATTTTTGACCAAATCGAGTCGTTATTGCAGAAGAATTGTAAAATTGTATAATGAGATAGACTCAGCCGTTTATTTTGACACGCTTTCAATACAACTGAACGATTTTGCTAGCATTTGCGTTGAATTTGCATGAATTTTGTCACATTTTTGACAAAATTGAGTCGTTATTGCAGAAGAATGGTAAAATTGTATAATGAGATAGACTCAGCCGTTTATTTTAACACGCTTTCAATACAACTGAACGATTTTGCTAGCATTTGCGCTGAATTTTCATGAATTTTATCAAATTTTTGACAAAATCGAGCCGTTATTGCAGAAAAATGGTAAAATTGTATATTTAAATAGACTCAGCCGTTTATTTTGACACGCTTTCAATACAACTGAACGTTATAGCTAGCATTTGCGCTGAATTTTCATGAATTTTATCAAATTTTTGACAAAATCGAGCCGTTATTGCAGAAAAATGGTAAAATTGTATAATGAGATGGACTCAGCCGTTTATTTTGACACGCTTTCAATACAACTGAACGATATTGCTAGCATTTGCGTTGAATTTTCATGAACCTTGTCACATTTTTCACAAAATCGAGCCGTTATTGCAGAAAAATGGTAAAATTGTATAATGAGATAGACTCAGCCGTTTATTATGACACGCTTGCAATACAACTGAACGATTTTGCTAGCATTTGCGTTGAATTTTCATGAATTTTGTCACATTTTTGACAAAATCGAGCCGTTATTGCAGAAGAATGGTAAAATTGTATATTTAGATAGACTCAGCCGTTTATTTTGACACGCTTTCAATACAACTGAACGATTTTGCTAGCATTTGCGTTGAACTTGCATGAATTTTGTCACATTTTTGACAAAATCGAGTCGTTGTTGCAGAAGAATGGTAAAATTGTATAATGAGATAGACTCAGCCGTTTATTATGACACGCTTGCAATACAACTGAACGTTATAGCTAGCATTTGCGCTGAATTTTCCTGTATTTTGTCACATTTTTGACAAAATCGAGTCGTTATTGCAAAAGAATGGTAAAATTGTATATTTAGATAGACTCAGCCGTTTATTTTGACACGCTTTCAATACAACTGAACGTTATAGCTAGCATTTGTGCTGAATTTTCCTGTATTTTGTCACATTTTTGACCAAATCGAGTCGTTATTGCAGAAGAATGGTAAAATTGTATAATGAGATAGACTCAGCCGTTTATTTTGACACGCTTTCAATACAACTGAACGTTATAGCTAGCATTTGCGCTGAATTTTCCTGTATTTTGTCACATTTTTGACAAAATCGAGTCGTTATTGCAAAAGAATGGTAAAATTGTATCATAAAATAGACTCAGTCGTTCATTTTGACACGCTTTTCAATTCAACTGAACAATTTTGCTAGCATTTTCATGAATTTTGTCACATTTTTGACAAAATCGAGTCGTTATTGCAGAAGAATGGTAAAATTGTATATTTAGATAGACTCAGCCGTTTATTTTGACACGCATTCAATACAACTGAACGATATTGCTAGCATTTGCGTTGAATTTGCATGAATCTTGCCACATTTTTGACAAAATTGAGTCGTTATTGCAGAAGAATGGTAAAATTGTATAATGAGATGGACTCAGCCGTTTATTTTGACACGCTTTCAATACAACTGAACGTTATAGCTAGCATTTGCGCTGAATTTTCCTGTATTTTGTCACATTTTTGACCAAATCGAGTCGTTATTGCAGAAGAATGGTAAAATTGTATAATGAGATAGACTCAGCCGTTTATTTTGACACGCTTTCAATACAACTAAACGATTTTGCTAGCATTTGCGTTGAATTTGCATGAATTTTGTCACATTTTTGACAAAATCGATTCGTTATTGCAGAAGAATGGTAAAATTGTACAATGAGATAGACTCAGCCGTTTATTTTAACACGCTTTCAATACAACTGAACGATTTTGCTAGCATTTTCGTTGAATTTGCATGAATCTTGCCACATTTTTGACAAAATTGAGTCGTTATTGCAGAAGAATGGTGAAATTGTATAATGAAATGGACTCAGCCGTTTATTTTGACACGCTTTCAATACAACTGAACGTTATAGCTAGCATTTGCGCTGAATTTTCCCGTATTTTGTCACATTTTTGACCAAATCGAGTCGTTATTGCAGAAGAATGGTAAAATTGTATAATGAGATAGACTCAGCCGTTTATTTTGACACGCTTTCAATACAGCTGAACGATTTTGCTAGCATTTGCGTTGAATTTGCATGAATTTTGTCACATTTTTGACAAAATCGAGTCGTTATTGCAGAAGAATGGTAAAATTGTATAATGAGATAGACTCAGCCGTTTATTTTGACACGCTTTCAATACAACTGAACGTTATAGCTAGAATTTGCGCTGAATTTTCCTGTATTTTGTCACATTTTTGACAAAATCGAGTCGTTATTGCAAAAGAATGGTAAAATTGTATAATAAAATAGACTCAGTCGTTCATTTTAACACGCTTTTCAATTCAACTGAACGATTTTGCTAGCATTTTCATGAATTTTGTCACATTTTTGACAAAATCGAGTCGTTATTGCAGAAGAATGGTAAAATTGTATATTTAGATAGACTCAGCCGTTCATTTTGACACGCATTCAATACAACTGAACGATATTGCTAGCATTTGCGTTGCATTTGCATGAATCTTGCCACATTTTTGACAAAATTGAGTCGTTATTGCAGAAGAATGGTAAAATTGTATAATGAGATGGACTCAGCCGTTTATTTTGACACGCTTTCAATACAACTGAACGTTATAGCTAGCATTTGCGCTGAATTTTCCTGTATTTTGTCACATTTTTGACCAAATCGAGTCGTTATTGCAGAAGAATGGTAAAATTGTATAATGAGATAGACTCAGCCGTTTATTTTGACACGCTTTCAATACAACTAAACGATTTTGCTAGCATTTGCGTTGAATTTGCATGAATTTTGTCACATTTTTGACAAAATCGAGCCGTTATTGCAGAAAAATGGTAAAATTGTATATTTAGATAGACTCAGCCGTTTATTTTGACACGCTTTCAATACAACTGAACGTTATAGCTAGCATTTGCGCTGAATTTTCCTGTATTTTGTCACATTTTTGACCAAATCGAGTCGTTATTGCAGAAGAATGGTAAAATTGTATAATGAGATAGACTCAGCCGTTTATTTTGACACGCTTTCAATACAACTGAACGATTTTGCTAGCATTTGAGTTGAATTTGCATGAATTTTGTCACATTTTTGACAAAATTGCGTCGTTATTGCAGAAGAATGGTAAAATTGTATAATGAGATAGACTCAGCCGTTTATTTTAACACGCTTTCAATACAACTGAACGATTTTGCTAGCATTTGCGCTGAATTTTCATGAATTTTATCAAATTTTTGACAAAATCGAGCCGTTATTGCAGAAAAATGGTAAAATTGTATATTTAGATAGACTCAGCCGTTTATTTTGACACGCTTTCAATACAACTGAACGTTATAGCTAGAATTTGCGCTGAATTTTCCTGTATTTTGTCACATTTTTGACAAAATCGAGTCGTTATTGCAAAAGAATGGTAAAATTGTATAATAAAATAGACTCAGTCGTTCATTTTGACACGCTTTTCAATTCAACTGAACGATTTTGCTAGCATTTTCATGAATTTTGTCACATTTTTGACAAAATCGAGTCGTTATTGCAGAAGAATGGTAAAATTGTATATTTAGATAGACTCAGCCGTTTATTTTGACACGCATTCAATACAACTGAACGATATTGCTAGCATTTGCGTTGAATTTGCACGAATCTTGCCACATTTTTGACAAAATTGAGTCGTTATTGCAGAAGAATGGTAAAATTGTATAATGAGATGGACTCAGCCGTTTATTTTGACACGCTTTCAATACAACTGAACGTTATAGCTAGCATTTGCGCTGAATTTTCCTGTATTTTGTCACATTTTTGACCAAATCGAGTCGTTATTGCAGAAGAATGGTAAAATTGTATAATGAGATAGACTCAGCCGTTTATTTTAACACGCTTTCAATACAACTGAACGATTTTGCTAGCATTTGCGCTGAATTTTCATGAATTTTATCAAATTTTTGACAAAATCGAGCCGTTATTGCAGAAAAATGGTAAAATTGTATATTTAGATAGACTCAGCCGTTTATTTTGACACGCTTTCAATACAACTGAACGTTATAGCTAGCATTTGCGCTGAATTTTCATGAATTTTATCAAATTTTTGACAAAATCGAGCCGTTATTGCAGAAAAATGGTAAAATTGTATATTTAGATAGACTCAGCCGTTTATTTTGACACGCTTTCAATACAACTGAACGTTATAGCTAGCATTTGCGCTGAATTTTCCTGTATTTTGTCACATTTTTGACCAAATCGAGTCGTTATTGCAGAAGAATGGTAAAATTGTATAATGAGATAGACTCAGCCGTTTATTTTGACACGCATTTAATACAACTGAACGATATTGCTAGCATTTGCGTTGAATTTTCATGAACTTTGTCACATTTTTGACAAAATCGAGCCGTTATTGCAGAAAAATGGTAAAATTGTATATTTAGATAGACTCAGGCGTTTATTTTGACACGCTTTCAATACAACTGAACGATTTTGCTAGCATTTGCGTTGAATTTTCATGAATTTTGTCACATTTTTGACAAAATCGAGCCGTTATTGCAGAAGAATGGTAAAATTGTATCTTTAGATAGACTTAGCCGTTTATTTTGACACGCTTTCAATACAACTGAACGATTTTGCTAGCATTTGCGTTGAATTTGCATGAATTTTGTCACATTTTTGACAAAATCGAGACGTTGTTGCAGAAGAATGGTAAAATTGTATAATGAGATAGACTCAGCCGTTTATTATGACACGCTTGCAATACAACTGAACGTTATAGCTAGCATTTGCGCTGAATTTTCCTGTATTTTGTCACATTTTTGACAAAATCGAGTCGTTATTGCAAAAGAATGGTAAAATTGTATAACAAAATAGACTCAGTCGTTCATTTTGACACGCTTTTCAATTCAACTGAACGATTTTGCTAGCATTTTCATGAATTTTGTCACATTTTTGACAAAATCGAGTCGTTATTGCAGAAGAATGGTAAAATTGTATATTTAGATAGACTCAGCCGTTTATTTTGACACGCTTTCAATACAACTGAACGATTTTGCTAGCATTTGCGTTGAATTTTCATGAATTTTGTCACATTTTTGACAAAATCGAGCCGTTATTGCAGAAGAATGGTAAAATTGTATATTTAGATAGACTCAGCCGTTTATTTTGACACGCTTTCAATACAACTGAACGATTTTGCTAGCATTTGCGTTGAATTTGCATGAATTTTGTCACATTTTTGACAAAATCGAGTCGTTGTTGCAGAAGAATGGTAAAATTGTATAATGAGATAGACTCAGCCGTTTATTATGACACGCTTGCAATACAACTGAACGTTATAGCTAGCATTTGCGCTGAATTTTCCTGTATTTTGTCACATTTTTGACAAAATCGAGTCGTTATTGCAAAAGAATGGTAAAATTGTATAATAAAATAGACTCAGTCGTTCATTTTGACACGCTTTTCAATTCAACTGAACGATTTTGCTAGCATTTTCATGAATTTTGTCACATTTTTGACAAAATCGAGTCGTTATTGCAGAAGAATGGTAAAATTGTATATTTAGATAGACTCAGCCGTTTATTTTGACACGCATTCAATACAACTGAACGATATTGCTAGCATTTGCGTTGAATTTTCATGAATTTTGTCACATTTTTGACAAAATCGAGCCGTTATTGCAGAAGAATGGTAAAATTGTATATTTAGATAGACTCAGCCGTTTATTTTGACACGCTTTCAATACAACTGAACGATTTTGCTAGCATTTGCGTTGAATTTGCATGAATTTTGTCACATTTTTGACAAAATCGAGTCGTTGTTGCAGAAGAATGGTAAAATTGTATAATAAGATAGACTCAGCCGTTTATTATGACACGCTTGCAATACAACTGAACGTTATAGCTAGCATTTGCGCTGAATTTTCCTGTATTTTGTCACATTTTTGACCAAATCGAGTCGTTATTGCAGAAGAATGGTAAAATTGTATAATGAGATAGACTCAGCCGTTTATTTTGACACGCTTTCAATACAACTGAACGATTTTGCTAGCATTTGCGTTGAATTTGCATGAATTTTGTCACATTTTTGACAAAATCGAGTCGTTGTTGCAGAAGAATGGTAAAATTGTATAATGAGATAGACTCAGCCGTTTATTATGACACGCTTGCAATACAACTGAACGTTATAGCTAGCATTTGCGCTGAATTTTCCTGTATTTTGTCACATTTTTGACAAAATCGAGTCGTTATTGCAAAAGAATGGTAAAATTGTATAACAAAATAGACTCAGTCGTTCATTTTGACACGCTTTTCAATTCAACTGAACGATTTTGCTAGCATTTTCATGAATTTTGTCACATTTTTGACAAAATCGAGTCGTTATTGCAGAAGAATGGTAAAATTGTATATTTAGATAGACTCAGCCGTTTATTTTGACACGCTTTCAATACAACTGAACGATTTTGCTAGCATTTGCGTTGAATTTTCATGAATTTTGTCACATTTTTGACAAAATCGAGCCGTTATTGCAGAAGAATGGTAAAATTGTATATTTAGATAGACTCAGCAGTTTATTTTGACACGCTTTCAATACAACTGAACGATTTTGCTAGCATTTGCGTTGAATTTGCATGAATTTTGTCACATTTTTGACAAAATCGAGTCGTTGTTGCAGAAGAATGGTAAAATTGTATAATGAGATAGACTCAGCCGTTTATTATGACACGCTTGCAATACAACTGAACGTTATAGCTAGCATTTGCGCTGAATTTTCCTGTATTTTGTCACATTTTTGACAAAATCGAGTCGTTATTGCAAAAGAATGGTAAAATTGTATAATAAAATAGACTCAGTCGTTCATTTTGACACGCTTTTCAATTCAACTGAACGATTTTGCTAGCATTTTCATGAATTTTGTCACATTTTTGACAAAATCGAGTCGTTATTGCAGAAGAATGGTAAAATTGTATATTTAGATAGACTCAGCCGTTTATTTTGACACGCATTCAATACAACTGAACGATATTGCTAGCATTTGCGTTGAATTTTCATGAATTTTGTCACATTTTTGACAAAATCGAGCCGTTATTGCAGAAGAATGGTAAAATTGTATATTTAGATAGACTCAGCCGTTTATTTTGACACGCTTTCAATATAACTGAACGATTTTGCTAGCATTTGCGTTGAATTTGCATGAATTTTGTCACATTTTTGACAAAATCGAGTCGTTGTTGCAGAAGAATGGTAAAATTGTATAATAAGATAGACTCAGCCGTTTATTATGACACGCTTGCAATACAACTGAACGTTATAGCTAGCATTTGCGCTGAATTTTCCTGTATTTTGTCACATTTTTGACCAAATCGAGTCGTTATTGCAGAAGAATGGTAAAATTGTATAATGAGATAGACTCAGCCGTTTATTTTGACACGCTTTCAATACAACTGAACGATTTTGCTAGCATTTGCGTTGAATTTGCATGAATTTTGTCACATTTTTGACAAAATCGAGTCGTTATTGCAGAAGAATGGTAAAATTGTATAATGAGATAGACTCAGCCGTTTATTATGACACGCTTTTCAATACAACTGAACGATTTTGCTAGCATTTGCGCTGAATTTTCATGAATTTTATCAAATTTTTGACAAAATCGAGCCGTTATTGCAGAAAAATGGTAAAATTGTATATTTAGATAGACTCAGCCGTTTATTTTGACACGCTTTCAATACAACTGAACGATTTTGCTAGCATTTGCGTTGAATTTTCATGAATTTTGTCACATTTTTGACAAAATCGAGCCGTTATTGCAAAAGAATGGTAAAATTGTATAACAAAATAGACTCAGTCGTTCATTTTGACACGCTTTTCAATTCAACTGAACGATTTTGCTAGCATTTTCATGAATTTTGTCACATTTTTGACAAAATCGAGTCGTTATTGCAGAAGAATGGTAAAATTGTATATTTAGATAGACTCAGCCGTTTATTTTGACACGCTTTCAATACAACTGAACGATTTTGCTAGCATTTGCGTTGAATTTTCATGAATTTTGTCACATTTTTGACAAAATCGAGCCGTTATTGCAGAAGAATGGTAAAATTGTATATTTAGATAGACTCAGCCGTTTATTTTGACACGCTTTCAATACAACTGAACGATTTTGCTAGCATTTGCGTTGAATTTGCATGAATTTTGTCACATTTTTGACAAAATCGAGTCGTTGTTGCAGAAGAATGGTAAAATTGTATAATGAGATAGACTCAGCCGTTTATTATGACACGCTTGCAATACAACTGAACGTTATAGCTAGCATTTGCGCTGAATTTTCCTGTATTTTGTCACATTTTTGACAAAATCGAGTCGTTATTGCAAAAGAATGGTAAAATTGTATAATAAAATAGACTCAGTCGTTCATTTTGACACGCTTTTCAATTCAACTGAACGATTTTGCTAGCATTTTCATGAATTTTGTCACATTTTTGACAAAATCGAGTCGTTATTGCAGAAGAATGGTAAAATTGTATATTTAGATAGACTCAGCCGTTTATTTTGACACGCATTCAATACAACTGAACGATATTGCTAGCATTTGCGTTGAATTTTCATGAATTTTGTCACATTTTTGACAAAATCGAGCCGTTATTGCAGAAGAATGGTAAAATTGTATATTTAGATAGACTCAGCCGTTTATTTTGACACGCTTTCAATACAACTGAACGATTTTGCTAGCATTTGCGTTGAATTTGCATGAATTTTGTCACATTTTTGACAAAATCGAGTCGTTGTTGCAGAAGAATGGTAAAATTGTATAATAAGATAGACTCAGCCGTTTATTATGACACGCTTGCAATACAACTGAACGTTATAGCTAGCATTTGCGCTGAATTTTCCTGTATTTTGTCACATTTTTGACCAAATCGAGTCGTTATTGCAGAAGAATGGTAAAATTGTATAATGAGATAGACTCAGCCGTTTATTTTGACACGCTTTCAATACAACTGAACGATTTTGCTAGCATTTGCGTTGAATTTGCATGAATTTTGTCACATTTTTGACAAAATCGAGTCGTTGTTGCAGAAGAATGGTAAAATTGTATAATGAGATAGACTCAGCCGTTTATTATGACACGCTTGCAATACAACTGAACGTTATAGCTAGCATTTGCGCTGAATTTTCCTGTATTTTGTCACATTTTTGACAAAATCGAGTCGTTATTGCAAAAGAATGGTAAAATTGTATAACAAAATAGACTCAGTCGTTCATTTTGACACGCTTTTCAATTCAACTGAACGATTTTGCTAGCATTTTCATGAATTTTGTCACATTTTTGACAAAATCGAGTCGTTATTGCAGAAGAATGGTAAAATTGTATATTTAGATAGACTCAGCCGTTTATTTTGACACGCTTTCAATACAACTGAACGATTTTGCTAGCATTTGCGTTGAATTTTCATGAATTTTGTCACATTTTTGACAAAATCGAGCCGTTATTGCAGAAGAATGGTAAAATTGTATATTTAGATAGACTCAGCAGTTTATTTTGACACGCTTTCAATACAACTGAACGATTTTGCTAGCATTTGCGTTGAATTTGCATGAATTTTGTCACATTTTTGACAAAATCGAGTCGTTGTTGCAGAAGAATGGTAAAATTGTATAATGAGATAGACTCAGCCGTTTATTATGACACGCTTGCAATACAACTGAACGTTATAGCTAGCATTTGCGCTGAATTTTCCTGTATTTTGTCACATTTTTGACAAAATCGAGTCGTTATTGCAAAAGAATGGTAAAATTGTATAATAAAATAGACTCAGTCGTTCATTTTGACACGCTTTTCAATTCAACTGAACGATTTTGCTAGCATTTTCATGAATTTTGTCACATTTTTGACAAAATCGAGTCGTTATTGCAGAAGAATGGTAAAATTGTATATTTAGATAGACTCAGCCGTTTATTTTGACACGCATTCAATACAACTGAACGATATTGCTAGCATTTGCGTTGAATTTTCATGAATTTTGTCACATTTTTGACAAAATCGAGCCGTTATTGCAGAAGAATGGTAAAATTGTATATTTAGATAGACTCAGCCGTTTATTTTGACACGCTTTCAATACAACTGAACGATTTTGCTAGCATTTGCGTTGAATTTGCATGAATTTTGTCACATTTTTGACAAAATCGAGTCGTTGTTGCAGAAGAATGGTAAAATTGTATAATAAGATAGACTCAGCCGTTTATTATGACACGCTTGCAATACAACTGAACGTTATAGCTAGCATTTGCGCTGAATTTTCCTGTATTTTGTCACATTTTTGACCAAATCGAGTCGTTATTGCAGAAGAATGGTAAAATTGTATAATGAGATAGACTCAGCCGTTTATTTTGACACGCTTTCAATACAACTGAACGATTTTGCTAGCATTTGCGTTGAATTTGCATGAATTTTGTCACATTTTTGACAAAATCGAGTCGTTATTGCAGAAGAATAGTAAAATTGTATAATGAGATAGACTCAGCCGTTTATTATGACACGCTTTTCAATACAACTGAACGATTTTGCTAGCATTTGCGCTGAATTTTCATGAATTTTATCAAATTTTTGACAAAATCGAGCCGTTATTGCAGAAAAATGGTAAAATTGTATATTTAGATAGACTCAGCCGTTTATTTTGACACGCTTTCAATACAACTGAACGTTATAGCTAGAATTTGCGCTGAATTTTCCTGTATTTTGTCACATTTTTGACAAAATCGAGTCGTTATTGCAAAAGAATGGTAAAATTGTATAATAAAATAGACTCAGTCGTTCATTTTGACACGCTTTTCAATTCAACTGAACGATTTTGCTAGCATTTTCATGAATTTTGTCACATTTTTGACAAAATCGAGTCGTTATTGCAGAAGAATGGTAAAATTGTATATTTAGATAGACTCAGCCGTTTATTTTGACACGCATTCAATACAACTGAACGATATTGCTAGCATTTGCGTTGAATTTGCACGAATCTTGCCACATTTTTGACAAAATTGAGTCGTTATTGCAGAAGAATGGTAAAATTGTATAATGAGATGGACTCAGCCGTTTATTTTGACACGCTTTCAATACAACTGAACGTTATAGCTAGCATTTGCGCTGAATTTTCCTGTATTTTGTCACATTTTTGACCAAATCGAGTCGTTATTGCAGAAGAATGGTAAAATTGTATAATGAGATAGACTCAGCCGTTTATTTTGACACGCTTTCAATACAACTAAACGATTTTGCTAGCATTTGCGTTGAATTTGCATGAATTTTGTCACATTTTTGACAAAATCGAGCCGTTATTGCAGAAAAATGGTAAAATTGTATATTTAGATAGACTCAGCCGTTTATTTTAACACGCTTTCAATACAACTGAACGTTATAGCTAGCATTTGCGCTGAATTTTCCTGTATTTTGTCACATTTTTGACCAAATCGAGTCGTTATTGCAGAAGAATGGTAAAATTGTATAATGAGATAGACTCAGCCGTTTATTTTGACACGCTTTCAATACAACTGAACGATTTTGCAAGCATTTGCGTTGAATTTGCATGAATTTTGTCACATTTTTGACAAAATTGAGTCGTTATTGCAGAAGAATGGTAAAATTGTATAATGAGATAGACTCAGCCGTTTATTTTAACACGCTTTCAATACAACTGAACGATTTTGCTAGCATTTGCGCTGAATTTTCATGAATTTTATCAAATTTTTGACAAAATCGAGCCGTTATTGCAGAAAAATGGTAAAATTGTATATTTAGATAGACTCAGCCGTTTATTTTGACACGCTTTCAATACAACTGAACGTTATAGCTAGCATTTGCGCTGAATTTTCATGAATTTTATCAAATTTTTGACAAAATCGAGCCGTTATTGCAGAAAAATGGTAAAATTGTATATTTAGATAGACTCAGCCGTTTATTTTGACACGCTTTCAATACAACTGAACGTTATAGCTAGCATTTGCGCTGAATTTTCCTGTATTTTGTCACATTTTTGACCAAATCGAGTCGTTATTGCAGAAGAATGGTAAAATTGTATAATGAGATAGACTCAGCCGTTTATTTTGACACGCATTTAATACAACTGAACGATATTGCTAGCATTTGCGTTGAATTTTCATGAACTTTGTCACATTTTTGACAAAATCGAGCCGTTATTGCAGAAAAATGGTAAAATTGTATATTTAGATAGACTCAGGCGTTTATTTTGACACGCTTTCAATACAACTGAACGATTTTGCTAGCATTTGCGTTGAATTTTCATGAATTTTGTCACATTTTTGACAAAATCGAGCCGTTATTGCAGAAGAATGGTAAAATTGTATATTTAGATAGACTTAGCCGTTTATTTTGACACGCTTTCAATACAACTGAACGATTTTGCTAGCATTTGCGTTGAATTTGCATGAATTTTGTCACATTTTTGACAAAATCGAGTCGTTGTTGCAGAAGAATGGTAAAATTGTATAATGAGATAGACTCAGCCGTTTATTATGACACGCTTGCAATACAACTGAACGTTATGGCTAGCATTTGCGCTGAATTTTCCTGTATTTTGTCACATTTTTGACAAAATCGAGTCGTTATTGCAAAAGAATGGTAAAATTGTATAACAAAATAGACTCAGTCGTTCATTTTGACACGCTTTTCAATTCAACTGAACGATTTTGCTAGCATTTTCATGAATTTTGTCACATTTTTGACAAAATCGAGTCGTTATTGCAGAAGAATGGTAAAATTGTATATTTAGATAGACTCAGCCGTTTATTTTGACACGCTTTCAATACAACTGAACGATTTTGCTAGCATTTGCGTTGAATTTTCATGAATTTTGTCACATTTTTGACAAAATCGAGCCGTTATTGCAGAAGAATGGTAAAATTGTATATTTAGATAGACTCAGCCGTTTATTTTGACACGCTTTCAATACAACTGAACGATTTTGCTAGCATTTGCGTTGAATTTGCATGAATTTTGTCACATTTTTGACAAAATCGAGTCGTTGTTGCAGAAGAATGGTAAAATTGTATAATGAGATAGACTCAGCCGTTTATTATGACACGCTTGCAATACAACTGAACGTTATAGCTAGCATTTGCGCTGAATTTTCCTGTATTTTGTCACATTTTTGACAAAATCGAGTCGTTATTGCAAAAGAATGGTAAAATTGTATAATAAAATAGACTCAGTCGTTCATTTTGACACGCTTTTCAATTCAACTGAACGATTTTGCTAGCATTTTCATGAATTTTGTCACATTTTTGACAAAATCGAGTCGTTATTGCAGAAGAATGGTAAAATTGTATATTTAGATAGACTCAGCCGTTTATTTTGACACGCATTCAATACAACTGAACGATATTGCTAGCATTTGCGTTGAATTTTCATGAATTTTGTCACATTTTTGACAAAATCGAGCCGTTATTGCAGAAGAATGGTAAAATTGTATATTTAGATAGACTCAGCCGTTTATTTTGACACGCTTTCAATACAACTGAACGATTTTGCTAGCATTTGCGTTGAATTTGCATGAATTTTGTCACATTTTTGACAAAATCGAGTCGTTGTTGCAGAAGAATGGTAAAATTGTATAATAAGATAGACTCAGCCGTTTATTATGACACGCTTGCAATACAACTGAACGTTATAGCTAGCATTTGCGCTGAATTTTCCTGTATTTTGTCACATTTTTGACCAAATCGAGTCGTTATTGCAGAAGAATGGTAAAATTGTATAATGAGATAGACTCAGCCGTTTATTTTGACACGCTTTCAATACAACTGAACGATTTTGCTAGCATTTGCGTTGAATTTGCATGAATTTTGTCACATTTTTGACAAAATCGAGTCGTTATTGCAGAAGAATGGTAAAATTGTATAATGAGATAGACTCAGCCGTTTATTTTGACACGCATTCAATACAACTGAACGATATTGCTAGCATTTGCGTTGAATTTTCATGAACTTTGTCACATTTTTGACAAAATCGAGCCGTTATTGCAGAAAAATGGTAAAATTGTATATTTAGATAGACTCAGGCGTTTATTTTGACACGCTTTCAATACAACTGAACGATTTTGCTAGCATTTGCGTTGAATTTTCATGAATTTTGTCACATTTTTGACAAAATCGAGCCGTTATTGCAGAAGAATGGTAAAATTGTATATTTAGATAGACTCAGCCGTTTATTTTGACACGCTTTCAATACAACTGAACGATTTTGCTAGCATTTGCGTTGAATTTGCATGAATTTTGTCACATTTTTGACAAAATCGAGTCGTTGTTGCAGAAGAATGGTAAAATTGTATAATGAGATAGACTCAGCCGTTTATTATGACACGCTTGCAATACAACTGAACGTTATAGCTAGCATTTGCGCTGAATTTTCCTGTATTTTGTCACATTTTTGACAAAATCGAGTCGTTATTGCAAAAGAATGGTAAAATTGTATAATAAAATAGACTCAGTCGTTCATTTTGACACGCTTTTCAATTCAACTGAACGATTTTGCTAGCATTTTCATGAATTTTGTCACATTTTTGACAAAATCGAGTCGTTATTGCAGAAGAATGGTAAAATTGTATATTTAGATAGACTCAGCCGTTTATTTTGACACGCATTCAATACAACTGAACGATATTGCTAGCATTTGCGTTGAATTTTCATGAATTTTGTCACATTTTTGACAAAATCGAGCCGTTATTGCAGAAGAATGGTAAAATTGTATATTTAGATAGACTCAGCCGTTTATTTTGACACGCTTTCAATACAACTGAACGATTTTGCTAGCATTTGCGTTGAATTTGCATGAATTTTGTCACATTTTTGACAAAATCGAGTCGTTGTTGCAGAAGAATGGTAAAATTGTATAATGAGATAGACTCAGCCGTTTATTATGACACGCTTGCAATACAACTGAACGTTATAGCTAGCATTTGCGCTGAATTTTCCTGTATTTTGTCACATTTTTGACCAAATCGAGTCGTTATTGCAGAAGAATGGTAAAATTGTATAATGAGATAGACTCAGCCGTTTATTTTGACACGCTTTCAATACAACTGAACGATTTTGCTAGCATTTGCGTTGAATTTGCATGAATTTTGTCACATTTTTGACAAAATCGAGTCGTTATTGCAGAAGAATGGTAAAATTGTATAATGAGATAGACTCAGCCGTTTATTTTGACACGCATTCAATACAACTGAACGATATTGCTAGCATTTGCGTTGAATTTTCATGAACTTTGTCACATTTTTGACAAAATCGAGCCGTTATTGCAGAAAAATGGTAAAATTGTATATTTAGATAGACTCAGGCGTTTATTTTGACACGCTTTCAATACAACTGAACGATTTTGCTAGCATTTGCGTTGAATTTTTATGAATTTTGTCACATTTTTGACAAAATCGAGCCGTTATTGCAGAAGAATGGTAAAATTGTATATTTAGATAGACTCAGCCGTTTATTTTGACACGCTTTCAATACAACTGAACGATTTTGCTAGCATTTGCGTTGAATTTGCATGAATTTTGTCACATTTTTGACAAAATCGAGTCGTTGTTGCAGAAGAATGGTAAAATTGTATAATGAGATAGACTCAGCCGTTTATTATGACACGCTTGCAATACAACTGAACGTTATAGCTAGCATTTGCGCTGAATTTTCCTGTATTTTGTCACATTTTTGACAAAATCGAGTCGTTATTGCAAAAGAATGGTAAAATTGTATAATAAAATAGACTCAGTCGTTCATTTTGACACGCTTTTCAATTCAACTGAACGATTTTGCTAGCATTTTCATGAATTTTGTCACATTTTTGACAAAATCGAGTCGTTATTGCAGAAGAATGGTAAAATTGTATATTTAGATAGACTCAGCCGTTTATTTTGACACGCATTCAATACAACTGAACGATTTTGCTAGCATTTTCATGAATTTTGTCACATTTTTGACAAAATCGAGTCGTTATTGCAGAAGAATGGTAAAATTGTATATTTAGATAGACTCAGCCGTTTATTTTGACACGCTTTCAATACAACTGAACGATTTTGCTAGCATTTGCGTTGAATTTGCATGAATTTTGTCACATTTTTGACAAAATTGAGTCGTTATTGCAGAAGAATGGTAAAATTGTATAATGAGATAGACTCAGCCGTTTATTTTAACACGCTTTCAATACAACTGAACGATTTTGCTAGCATTTGCGCTGAATTTTCATGAATTTTATCAAATTTTTGACAAAATCGAGCCGTTATTGCAGAAAAATGGTAAAATTGTATATTTAAATAGACTCAGCCGTTTATTTTGACACGCTTTCAATACAACTGAACGTTATAGCTAGCATTTGCGCTGAATTTTCATGAATTTTATCAAATTTTTGACAAAATCGAGCCGTTATTGCAGAAAAATGGTAAAATTGTATAATGAGATGGACTCAGCCGTTTATTTTGACACGCTTTCAATACAACTGAACGATATTGCTAGCATTTGCGTTGAATTTTCATGAACCTTGTCACATTTTTGACAAAATCGAGCCGTTATTGCAGAAAAATGGTAAAATTGTATAATGAGATAGACTCAGCCGTTTATTATGACACGCTTGCAATACAACTGAACGATTTTGCTAGCATTTGCGTTGAATTTTCATGAATTTTGTCACATTTTTGACAAAATCGAGCCGTTATTGCAGAAGAATGGTAAAATTGTATATTTAGATAGACTCAGCCGTTTATTTTGACACGCTTTCAATACAACTGAACGATTTTGCTAGCATTTGCGTTGAATTTGCATGAATTTTGTCACATTTTTGACAAAATCGAGTCGTTGTTGCAGAAGAATGGTAAAATTGTATAATGAGATAGACTCAGCCGTTTATTATGACACGCTTGCAATACAACTGAACGTTATAGCTAGCATTTGCGCTGAATTTTCCTGTATTTTGTCACATTTTTGACAAAATCGAGTCGTTATTGCAAAAGAATGGTAAAATTGTATATTTAGATAGACTCAGCCGTTTATTTTGACACGCTTTCAATACAACTGAACGTTATAGCTAGCATTTGTGCTGAATTTTCCTGTATTTTGTCACATTTTTGACCAAATCGAGTCGTTATTGCAGAAGAATGGTAAAATTGTATAATGAGATAGACTCAGCCGTTTATTTTGACACGCTTTCAATACAACTGAACGTTATAGCTAGCATTTGCGCTGAATTTTCCTGTATTTTGTCACATTTTTGACAAAATCGAGTCGTTATTGCAAAAGAATGGTAAAATTGTATCATAAAATAGACTCAGTCGTTCATTTTGACACGCTTTTCAATTCAACTGAACAATTTTGCTAGCATTTTCATGAATTTTGTCACATTTTTGACAAAATCGAGTCGTTATTGCAGAAGAATGGTAAAATTGTATATTTAGATAGACTCAGCCGTTTATTTTGACACGCATTCAATACAACTGAACGATATTGCTAGCATTTGCGTTGAATTTGCATGAATCTTGCCACATTTTTGACAAAATTGAGTCGTTATTGCAGAAGAATGGTAAAATTGTATAATGAGATGGACTCAGCCGTTTATTTTGACACGCTTTCAATACAACTGAACGTTATAGCTAGCATTTGCGCTGAATTTTCCTGTATTTTGTCACATTTTTGACCAAATCGAGTCGTTATTGCAGAAGAATGGTAAAATTGTATAATGAGATAGACTCAGCCGTTTATTTTGACACGCTTTCAATACAACTAAACGATTTTGCTAGCATTTGCGTTGAATTTGCATGAATTTTGTCACATTTTTGACAAAATCGATTCGTTATTGCAGAAGAATGGTAAAATTGTACAATGAGATAGACTCAGCCGTTTATTTTAACACGCTTTCAATACAACTGAACGATTTTGCTAGCATTTTCGTTGAATTTGCATGAATCTTGCCACATTTTTGACAAAATTGAGTCGTTATTGCAGAAGAATGGTAAAATTGTATAATGAAATGGACTCAGCCGTTTATTTTGACACGCTTTCAATACAACTGAACGATTTTGCTAGCATTTGCGTTGAATTTGCATGAATTTTGTCACATTTTTGACAAAATCGAGTCGTTATTGCAGAAGAATGGTAAAATTGTATAATGAGATAGACTCAGCCGTTTATTTTGACACGCTTTCAATACAACTGAACGTTATAGCTAGAATTTGCACTGAATTTTCCTGTATTTTGTCACATTTTTGACAAAATCGAGTCGTTATTGCAAAAGAATGGTAAAATTGTATAATAAAATAGACTCAGTCGTTCATTTTGACACGCTTTTCAATTCAACTGAACGATTTTGCTAGCATTTTCATGAATTTTGTCACATTTTTGACAAAATCGAGTCGTTATTGCAGAAGAATGGTAAAATTGTATATTTAGATAGACTCAGCCGTTTATTTTGACACGCATTCAATACAACTGAACGATATTGCTAGCATTTGCGTTGAATTTGCATGAATCTTGCCACATTTTTGACAAAATTGAGTCGTTATTGCAGAAGAATGGTAAAATTGTATAATGAGATGGACTCAGCCGTTTATTTTGACACGCTTTCAATACAACTGAACGTTATAGCTAGCATTTGCGCTGAATTTTCCTGTATTTTGTCACATTTTTGACCAAATCGAGTCGTTATTGCAGAAGAATGGTAAAATTGTATAATGAGATAGACTCAGCCGTTTATTTTGATACGCTTTCAATACAACTGAACGATTTTGCTAGCATTTGCGTTGAATTTGCATGAATCTTGCCACATTTTTGACAAAATTGAGTCGTTATTGCAGAAGAATGGTGAAATTGTATAATGAAATGGACTCAGCCGTTTATTTTGACACGCTTTCAATACAACTGAACGTTATAGCTAGCATTTGCGCTGAATTTTCCCGTATTTTGTCACATTTTTGACCAAATCGAGTCGTTATTGCAGAAGAATGGTAAAATTGTATAATGAGATAGACTCAGCCGTTTATTTTGACACGCTTTCAATACAGCTGAACGATTTTGCTAGCATTTGCGTTGAATTTGCATGAATTTTGTCACATTTTTGACAAAATCGAGTCGTTATTGCAGAAGAATGGTAAAATTGTATAATGAGATAGACTCAGCCGTTTATTTTGACACGCTTTCAATACAACTGAACGTTATAGCTAGAATTTGCGCTGAATTTTCCTGTATTTTGTCACATTTTTGACAAAATCGAGTCGTTATTGCAAAAGAATGGTAAAATTGTATAATAAAATAGACTCAGTCGTTCATTTTAACACGCTTTTCAATTCAACTGAACGATTTTGCTAGCATTTTCATGAATTTTGTCACATTTTTGACAAAATCGAGTCGTTATTGCAGAAGAATGGTAAAATTGTATATTTAGATAGACTCAGCCGTTCATTTTGACACGCATTCAATACAACTGAACGATATTGCTAGCATTTGCGTTGCATTTGCATGAATCTTGCCACATTTTTGACAAAATTGAGTCGTTATTGCAGAAGAATGGTAAAATTGTATAATGAGATGGACTCAGCCGTTTATTTTGACACGCTTTCAATACAACTGAACGTTATAGCTAGCATTTGCGCTGAATTTTCCTGTATTTTGTCACATTTTTGACCAAATCGAGTCGTTATTGCAGAAGAATGGTAAAATTGTATAATGAGATAGACTCAGCCGTTTATTTTGACACGCTTTCAATACAACTAAACGATTTTGCTAGCATTTGCGTTGAATTTGCATGAATTTTGTCACATTTTTGACAAAATCGAGCCGTTATTGCAGAAAAATGGTAAAATTGTATATTTAGATAGACTCAGCCGTTTATTTTGACACGCTTTCAATACAACTGAACGTTATAGCTAGCATTTGCGCTGAATTTTCCTGTATTTTGTCACATTTTTGACCAAATCGAGTCGTTATTGCAGAAGAATGGTAAAATTGTATAATGAGATAGACTCAGCCGTTTATTTTGACACGCTTTCAATACAACTGAACGATTTTGCTAGCATTTGAGTTGAATTTGCATGAATTTTGTCACATTTTTGACAAAATTGCGTCGTTATTGCAGAAGAATGGTAAAATTGTATAATGAGATAGACTCAGCCGTTTATTTTAACACGCTTTCAATACAACTGAACGATTTTGCTAGCATTTGCGCTGAATTTTCATGAATTTTATCAAATTTTTGACAAAATCGAGCCGTTATTGCAGAAAAATGGTAAAATTGTATATTTAGATAGACTCAGCCGTTTATTTTGACACGCTTTCAATACAACTGAACGTTATAGCTAGAATTTGCGCTGAATTTTCCTGTATTTTGTCACATTTTTGACAAAATCGAGTCGTTATTGCAAAAGAATGGTAAAATTGTATAATAAAATAGACTCAGTCGTTCATTTTGACACGCTTTTCAATTCAACTGAACGATTTTGCTAGCATTTTCATGAATTTTGTCACATTTTTGACAAAATCGAGTCGTTATTGCAGAAGAATGGTAAAATTGTATATTTAGATAGACTCAGCCGTTTATTTTGACACGCATTCAATACAACTGAACGATATTGCTAGCATTTGCGTTGAATTTGCACGAATCTTGCCACATTTTTGACAAAATTGAGTCGTTATTGCAGAAGAATGGTAAAATTGTATAATGAGATGGACTCAGCCGTTTATTTTGACACGCTTTCAATACAACTGAACGTTATAGCTAGCATTTGCGCTGAATTTTCCTGTATTTTGTCACATTTTTGACCAAATCGAGTCGTTATTGCAGAAGAATGGTAAAATTGTATAATGAGATAGACTCAGCCGTTTATTTTGACACGCTTTCAATACAACTAAACGATTTTGCTAGCATTTGCGTTGAATTTGCATGAATTTTGTCACATTTTTGACAAAATCGAGCCGTTATTGCAGAAAAATGGTAAAATTGTATATTTAGATAGACTCAGCCGTTTATTTTGACACGCTTTCAATACAACTGAACGTTATAGCTAGCATTTGCGCTGAATTTTCCTGTATTTTGTCACATTTTTGACCAAATCGAGTCGTTATTGCAGAAGAATGGTAAAATTGTATAATGAGATAGACTCAGCCGTTTATTTTGACACGCTTTCAATACAACTGAACGATTTTGCTAGCATTTGCGTTGAATTTTCATGAACTTTGTCACATTTTTGACAAAATCGAGCCGTTATTGCAGAAAAATGGTAAAATTGTATATTTAGATAGACTCAGGCGTTTATTTTGACACGCTTTCAATACAACTGAACGATTTTGCTAGCATTTGCGTTGAATTTTCATGAATTTTGTCACATTTTTGACAAAATCGAGCCGTTATTGCAGAAGAATGGTAAAATTGTATATTTAGATAGACTCAGCCGTTTATTTTGACACGCTTTCAATACAACTGAACGATTTTGCTAGCATTTGCGTTGAATTTGCATGAATTTTGTCACATTTTTGACAAAATCGAGTCGTTGTTGCAGAAGAATGGTAAAATTGTATAATGAGATAGACTCAGCCGTTTATTATGACACGCTTGCAATACAACTGAACGTTATAGCTAGCATTTGCGCTGAATTTTCCTGTATTTTGTCACATTTTTGACAAAATCGAGTCGTTATTGCAAAAGAATGGTAAAATTGTATAATACAATAGACTCAGTCGTTCATTTTGACACGCTTTTCAATTCAACTGAACGATTTTGCTAGCATTTTCATGAATTTTGTCACATTTTTGACAAAATCGAGTCGTTATTGCAGAAGAATGGTAAAATTGTATATTTAGATAGACTCAGCCGTTTATTTTGACACGCATTCAATACAACTGAACGATATTGCTAGCATTTGCGTTGAATTTTCATGAATTTTGTCACATTTTTGACAAAATCGAGCCGTTATTGCAGAAGAATGGTAAAATTGTATATTTAGATAGACTCAGCCGTTTATTTTGACACGCTTTCAATACAACTGAACGATTTTGCTAGCATTTGCGTTGAATTTGCATGAATTTTGTCACATTTTTGACAAAATCGAGTCGTTGTTGCAGAAGAATGGTAAAATTGTATAATGAGATAGACTCAGCCGTTTATTATGACACGCTTGCAATACAACTGAACGTTATAGCTAGCATTTGCGCTGAATTTTCCTGTATTTTGTCACATTTTTGACCAAATCGAGTCGTTATTGCAGAAGAATGGTAAAATTGTATAATGAGATAGACTCAGCCGTTTATTTTGACACGCTTTCAATTCAACTGAACGATTTTGCTAGCATTTGCGTTGAATTTGCATGAATTTTGTCACATTTTTGACAAAATCGAGTCGTTATTGCAGAAGAATGGTAAAATTGTATAATGAGATAGACTCAGCCGTTTATTTTGACACGCATTCAATACAACTGAACGATATTGCTAGCATTTGCGTTGAATTTTCATGAACTTTGTCACATTTTTGACAAAATCGAGCCGTTATTGCAGAAAAATGGTAAAATTGTATATTTAGATAGACTCAGGCGTTTATTTTGACACGCTTTCAATACAACTGAACGATTTTGCTAGCATTTGCGTTGAATTTTTATGAATTTTGTCACATTTTTGACAAAATCGAGCCGTTATTGCAGAAGAATGGTAAAATTGTATATTTAGATAGACTCAGCCGTTTATTTTGACACGCTTTCAATACAACTGAACGATTTTGCTAGCATTTGCGTTGAATTTGCATGAATTTTGTCACATTTTTGACAAAATCGAGTCGTTGTTGCAGAAGAATGGTAAAATTGTATAATGAGATAGACTCAGCCGTTTATTATGACACGCTTGCAATACAACTGAACGTTATAGCTAGCATTTGCGCTGAATTTTCCTGTATTTTGTCACATTTTTGACAAAATCGAGTCGTTATTGCAAAAGAATGGTAAAATTGTATAATAAAATAGACTCAGTCGTTCATTTTGACACGCTTTTCAATTCAACTGAACGATTTTGCTAGCATTTTCATGAATTTTGTCACATTTTTGACAAAATCGAGTCGTTATTGCAGAAGAATGGTAAAATTGTATATTTAGATAGACTCAGCCGTTTATTTTGACACGCATTCAATACAACTGAACGATATTGCTAGCATTTTCATGAATCTTGCCACATTTTTGACAAAATTGAGTCGTTATTGCAGAAGAATGGTAAAATTGTATAATGAGATAGACTCAGCCGTTTATTATGACACGCTTTCAATACAACTGAACGTTATAGCTAGCATTTGCGCTGAATTTTCCTGTATTTTGTCACATTTTTGACCAAATCGAGTCGTTATTGCAGAAGAATGGTAAAATTGTATAATGAGATAGACTCAGCCGTTTATTATGACACGCTTTCAATACAACTGAACGTTATAGCTAGCATTTGCGCTGAATTTTCCTGTATTTTGTCACATTTTTGACAAAATCGAGTCGTTATTGCAAAAGAATGGTAAAATTGTATAATAAAATAGACTCAGTCGTTCATTTTGACACGCTTTTCAATTCAACTGAACGATTTTGCTAGCATTTTCATGAATTTTGTCACATTTTTGACAAAATCGAGTCGTTACTGCAGAAGAATGGTAAAATTGTATATTTAGATAGACTCAGCCGTTTATTTTGACACGCATTCAATACAACTGAACGATTTTGCTAGCATTTGCGTTGAATTTTCATGAATTTTGTCACATTTTTGACAAAATCGAGCCGTTATTGCAGAAGAATGGTAAAATTGTATATTTAGATAGACTCAGCCGTTTATTTTGACACGCATTCAATACAACTGAACGATATTGCTAGCATTTGCGTTGAATTTTCATGAATTTTGTCACATTTTTGACAAAATCGAGCCGTTATTGCAGAAGAATGGTAAAATTGTATATTTAGATAGACTCAGCCGTTTATTTTGACACGCTTTCAATACAACTGAACGATTTTGCTAGCATTTGCGTTGAATTTGCATGAATTTTGTCACATTTTTGACAAAATCGAGTCGTTATTGCAGAAGAATGGTAAAATTGTATAATGAGATAGACTCAGCCGTTTATTTTGACACGCATTCAATACAACTGAACGATATTGCTAGCATTTGCGTTGAATTTTCATGAACTTTGTCACATTTTTGACAAAATCGAGCCGTTATTGCAGAAAAATGGTAAAATTGTATATTTAGATAGACTCAGGCGTTTATTTTGACACGCTTTCAATACAACTGAACGATTTTGCTAGCATTTGCGTTGAATTTTTATGAATTTTGTCACATTTTTGACAAAATCGAGTCGTTATTGCAGAAGAATGGTAAAATTGTATAATGAGATAGACTCAGCCGTTTATTTTGACACGCATTCAATACAACTGAACGATATTGCTAGCATTTGCGTTGAATTTTCATGAACTTTGTCACATTTTTGACAAAATCGAGCCGTTATTGCAGAAAAATGGTAAAATTGTATATTTAGATATACTCAGGCGTTTATTTTGACACGCTTTCAATACAACTGAACGATTTTGCTAGCATTTGCGTTGAATTTTCATGAATTTTGTCACATTTTTGACAAAATCGAGCCGTTATTGCAGAAGAATGGTAAAATTGTATATTTAGATAGACTCAGCCGTTTATTTTGACACGCTTTCAATACAACTGAACGATTTTGCTAGCATTTGCGTTGAATTTGCATGAATTTTGTCACATTTTTGACAAAATCGAGTCGTTATTGCAGAAGAATGGTAAAATTGTATAATGAGATAGACTCAGCCGTTTATTTTGACACGCTTTCAAAACAACTGAACGATTTTGCTAGCATTTGCGTTGAATTTTCATGAATTTTGTCACATTTTTGACAAAATCGAGTCGTTATTGCAGAAGAATGGTAAAATTGTATAATGAGATAGACTCAGCCGTTTATTTTGACACGCATTCAATACAACTGAACGATATTGCTAGCATTTGCGTTGAATTTTCATGAACTTTGTCACATTTTTGACAAAATCGAGCCGTTATTGTAGAAAAATGGTAAAATTGTATATTTAGATAGACTCAGGCGTTTATTTTGACACGCTTTCAATACAACTGAACGATTTTGCTAGCATTTGCGTTGAATTTTCATGAATTTTGTCACATTTTTGACAAAATCGAGCCGTTATTGCAGAAGAATGGTAAAATTGTATATTTAGATAGACTCAGCCGTTTATTTTGACACGCTTTCAATACAACTGAACGATTTTGCTAGCATTTGCGTTGAATTTGCATGAATTTTGTCACATTTTTGACAAAATCGAGTCGTTATTGCAGAAGAATGGTAAAATTGTATAATGAGATAGACTCAGCCGTTTATTTTGACACGCTTTCAATACAACTGAACGATTTTGCTAGCATTTGCGTTGAATTTGCATGAATTTTGTCACATTTTTGACAAAATCGAGTCGTTATTGCAGAAGAATGGTAAAATTGTATAATGAGATAGACTCAGCCGTTTATTTTGACACGCATTCAATACAACTGAACGATATTGCTAGCATTTGCGTTGAATTTTCATGAACTTTGTCACATTTTTGACAAAATCGAGCCGTTATTGCAGAAAAATGGTAAAATTGTATATTTAGATAGACTCAGGCGTTTATTTTGACACGCTTTCAATACAACTGAACGATTTTGCTAGCATTTGCGTTGAATTTTCATGAATTTTGTCACATTTTTGACAAAATCGAGCCGTTATTGCCGAAGAATGGTAAAATTGTATATTTAGATAGACTCAGCCGTTTATTTTGACACGCTTTCAATACAACTGAACGATTTTGCTAGCATTTGCGTTGAATTTGCATGAATTTTGTCACATTTTTGACAAAATCGAGTCGTTATTGCAGAAGAATGGTAAAATTGTATAATGAGATAGACTCAGCCGTTTATTTTGACACGCTTTCAATACAACTGAACGATTTTGCTAGCATTTGCGTTGAATTTGCATGAATTTTGTCACATTTTTGACAAAATCGAGTCGTTATTGCAGAAGAATGGTAAAATTGTATAATGAGATAGACTCAGCCGTTTATTTTGACACGCATTCAATACAACTGAACGATATTGCTAGCATTTGCGTTGAATTTTCATGAACTTTGTCACATTTTTGACAAAATCGAGCCGTTATTGCAGAAAAATGGTAAAATTGTATATTTAGATAGACTCAGGCGGTTATTTTGACACGCTTTCAATACAACTGAACGATTTTGCTAGCATTTGCGTTGAATTTTCATGAATTTTGTCACATTTTTGACAAAATCGAGCCGTTATTGCAGAAGAATGGTAAAATTGTATATTTAGATAGACTCAGCCGTTTATTTTGACACGCTTTCAATACAACTGAACGATTTTGCTAGCATTTGCGCTGAATTTTCATGAATTTTGTCACATTTTTGACAAAATCGAGTCGTTATTGCAGAAGAATTGTAAAATTGTATAATGAGATAGACTCAGCCGTTTATTTTGACACGCATTCAATACAACTGAACGATATTGCTAGCATTTGCGTTGAATTTTCATGAACTTTGTCACATTTTTGACAAAATCGAGCCGTTATTGCAGAAAAATGGTAAAATTGTATATTTAGATAGACTCAGGCGTTTATTTTGACACGCTTTCAATACAACTGAACGATTTTGCTAGCATTTGCGTTGAATTTTCATGAATTTTGTCACATTTTTGACAAAATCGAGTCGTTATTGCAGAAGAATGGTAAAATTGTATAATGAGATAGACTCAGCCGTTTATTTTGACACGCATTCAATACAACTGAACGATATTGCTAGCATTTGCGTTGAATTTTCATGAACTTTGTCACATTTTTGACAAAATCGAGCCGTTATTGCAGAAAAATGGTAAAATTGTATATTTAGATAGACTCAGGCGTTTATTTTGACACGCTTTCAATACAACTGAACGATTTTGCTAGCATTTGCGTTGAATTTTCATGAATTTTGTCACATTTTTGACAAAATCGAGCCGTTATTGCAGAAGAATGGTAAAATTGTATATTTAGATAGACTCAGCCGTTTATTTTGACACGCTTTCAATACAACTGAACGATTTTGCTAGCATTTGCGTTGAATTTGCATGAATTTTGTCACATTTTTGACAAAATCGAGTCGTTGTTGCAGAAGAATGGTAAAATTGTATAATGAGATAGACTCAGCCGTTTATTATGACACGCTTGCAATATAACTGAACGTTATAGCTAGCATTTGCGCTGAATTTTCCTGTATTTTGTCACATTTTTGACCAAATCGAGTCGTTATTGCAGAAGAATGGTAAAATTGTGTAATGAGATAGACTCAGCCGTTTATTTTGACACGCTTTCAATACAACTGAACGATTTTGCTAGCATTTGCGTTAAATTTGCATGAACTTTGTCACATTTTTGACAAAATCGAGCCGTTATTGCAGAAAAATGGTAAAATTGTATATTTAGATAGACTCAGGCGTTTATTTTGACACGCTTTCAATACAACTGAACGATTTTGCTAGCATTTGCGTTGAATTTTCATGAATTTTGTCACATTTTTGACAAAATCGAGTCGTTATTGCAGAAGAATGGTAAAATTGTATAATGAGATAGACTCAGCCGTTTATTTTGACACGCATTCAATACAACTGAACGATATTGCTAGCATTTGCGTTGAATTTTCATGAACTTTGTCACATTTTTGACAAAATCGAGCCGTTATTGCAGAAAAATGGTAAAATTGTATATTTAGATAGACTCAGGCGTTTATTTTGACACGCTTTCAATACATCTGAACGATTTTGCTAGCATTTGCGTTGAATTTTCATGAGTTTTGTCACATTTTTGACAAAATCGAGCCGTTATTGCAGAAGAATGGTAAAATTGTATATTTAGATAGACTCAGCCGTTTATTTTGACACGCTTTCAATACAACTGAACGATTTTGCTAGCATTTGCGTTGAATTTGCATGAATTTTGTCACATTTTTGACAAAATCGAGTCGTTATTGCAGAAGAATGGTAAAATTGTATAATGAGATAGACTCAGCCGTTTATTTTGACACGCTTTCAATACAACTGAACGATTTTGCTAGCATTTGCGTTGAATTTGCATGAATTTTGTCACATTTTTGACAAAATCGAGTCGTTATTGCAGAAGAATGGTAAAATTGTATAATGAGATAGACTCAGCCGTTTATTTTGACACGCATTCAATACAACTGAACGATATTGCTAGCATTTGCGTTGAATTTTCATGAACTTTGTCACATTTTTGACAAAATCGAGCCGTTATTGCAGAAAAATGGTAAAATTGTGTATTTAGATAGACTCAGGCGTTTATTTTGACACGCTTTCAATACAACTGAACGATTTTGCTAGCATTTGCGTTGAATTTTCATGAATTTTGTCACATTTTTGACAAAATCGAGTCGTTATTGCAGAAGAATGGTAAAATTGTATAATGAGATAGACTCAGCCGTTTATTTTGACACGCATTCAATACAACTGAACGATATTGCTAGCATTTGCGTTGAATTTTCATGAACTTTGTCACATTTTTGACAAAATCGAGCCGTTATTGCAGAAAAATGGTAAAATTGTATATTTAGATAGACTCAGGCGTTTATTTTGACACGCTTTCAATACAACTGAACGATTTTGCTAGCATTTGCGTTGAATTTTCATGAATTTTGTCACATTTTTGACAAAATCGAGCCGTTATTGCAGAAGAATGGTAAAATTGTATATTTAGATAGACTCAGCCGTTTATTTTGACACGCTTTCAATACAACTGAACGATTTTGCTAGCATTTGCGTTGAATTTGCATGAATTTTGTCACATTTTTGACAAAATCGAGTCGTTATTGCAGAAGAATGGTAAAATTGTATAATGAGATAGACTCAGCCGTTTATTTTGACACGCATTCAATACAACTGAACGATATTGCTAGCATTTGCGTTGAATTTTCATGAACTTTGTCACATTTTTGACAAAATCGAGCCGTTATTGCAGAAAAATGGTAAAATTGTATATTTAGATAGACTCAGGCGTTTATTTTGACACGCTTTCAATACAACTGAACGATTTTGCTAGCATTTGCGTTGAATTTTCATGAATTTTGTCACATTTTTGACAAAATCGAGTCGTTATTGCAGAAGAATGGTAAAATTGTATAATGAGATAGACTCAGCCGTTTATTTTGACACGCATTCAATACAACTGAACGATATTGCTAGCATTTGCGTTGAATTTTCATGAACTTTGTCACATTTTTGACAAAATCGAGCCGTTATTGCAGAAAAATGGTAAAATTGTATATTTAGATAGACTCAGGCGTTTATTTTGACACGCTTTCAATACATCTGAACGATTTTGCTAGCATTTGCGTTGAATTTTCATGAGTTTTGTCACATTTTTGACAAAATCGAGCCGTTATTGCAGAAGAATGGTAAAATTGTATATTTAGATAGACTCAGCCGTTTATTTTGACACGCTTTCAATACAACTGAACGATTTTGCTAGCATTTGCGTTGAATTTGCATGAATTTTGTCACATTTTTGACAAAATCGAGTCGTTATTGCAGAAGAATGGTAAAATTGTATAATGAGATAGACTCAGCCGTTTATTTTGACACGCTTTCAATACAACTGAACGATTTTGCTAGCATTTGCGTTGAATTTGCATGAATTTTGTCACATTTTTGACAAAATCGAGTCGTTATTGCAGAAGAATGGTAAAATTGTATAATGAGATAGACTCAGCCGTTTATTTTGACACGCATTCAATACAACTGAACGATATTGCTAGCATTTGCGTTGAATTTTCATGAACTTTGTCACATTTTTGACAAAATCGAGCCGTTATTGCAGAAAAATGGTAAAATTGTATATTTAGATAGACTCAGGCGTTTATTTTGACACGCTTTCAATACAACTGAACGATTTTGCTAGCATTTGCGTTGAATTTTCATGAATTTTGTCACATTTTTGACAAAATCGAGTCGTTATTGCAGAAGAATGGTAAAATTGTATAATGAGATAGACTCAGCCGTTTATTTTGACACGCATTCAATACAACTGAACGATATTGCTAGCATTTGCGTTGAATTTTCATGAACTTTGTCACATTTTTGACAAAATCGAGCCGTTATTGCAGAAAAATGGTAAAATTGTATATTTAGATAGACTCAGGCGTTTATTTTGACACGCTTTCAATACAACTGAACGATTTTGCTAGCATTTGCGTTGAATTTTCATGAATTTTGTCACATTTTTGACAAAATCGAGTCGTTATTGCAGAAGAATGGTAAAATTGTATAATGAGATAGACTCAGCCGTTTATTTTGACACGCATTCAATACAACTGAACGATATTGCTAGCATTTGCGTTGAATTTTCATGAACTTTGTCACATTTTTGACAAAATCGAGCCGTTATTGCAGAAAAATGGTAAAATTGTATATTTAGATAGACTCAGGCGGTTATTTTGACACGCTTTCAATACAACTGAACGATTTTGCTAGCATTTGCGTTGAATTTTCATGAATTTTGTCACATTTTTGACAAAATCGAGCCGTTATTGCAGAAGAATGGTAAAATTGTATATTTAGATAGACTCAGCCGTTTATTTTGACACGCTTTCAATACAACTGAACGATTTTGCTAGCATTTGCGCTGAATTTTCATGAATTTTGTCACATTTTTGACAAAATCGAGTCGTTATTGCAGAAGAATTGTAAAATTGTATAATGAGATAGACTCAGCCGTTTATTTTGACACGCATTCAATACAACTGAACGATATTGCTAGCATTTGCGTTGAATTTTCATGAACTTTGTCACATTTTTGACAAAATCGAGCCGTTATTGCAGAAAAATGGTAAAATTGTATATTTAGATAGACTCAGGCGTTTATTTTGACACGCTTTCAATACAACTGAACGATTTTGCTAGCATTTGCGTTGAATTTTCATGAATTTTGTCACATTTTTGACAAAATCGAGTCGTTATTGCAGAAGAATGGTAAAATTGTATAATGAGATAGACTCAGCCGTTTATTTTGACACGCATTCAATACAACTGAACGATATTGCTAGCATTTGCGTTGAATTTTCATGAACTTTGTCACATTTTTGACAAAATCGAGCCGTTATTGCAGAAAAATGGTAAAATTGTATATTTAGATAGACTCAGGCGTTTATTTTGACACGCTTTCAATACAACTGAACGATTTTGCTAGCATTTGCGTTGAATTTTCATGAATTTTGTCACATTTTTGACAAAATCGAGCCGTTATTGCAGAAGAATGGTAAAATTGTATATTTAGATAGACTCAGCCGTTTATTTTGACACGCTTTCAATACAACTGAACGATTTTGCTAGCATTTGCGTTGAATTTGCATGAATTTTGTCACATTTTTGACAAAATCGAGTCGTTGTTGCAGAAGAATGGTAAAATTGTATAATGAGATAGACTCAGCCGTTTATTATGACACGCTTGCAATATAACTGAACGTTATAGCTAGCATTTGCGCTGAATTTTCCTGTATTTTGTCACATTTTTGACCAAATCGAGTCGTTATTGCAGAAGAATGGTAAAATTGTGTAATGAGATAGACTCAGCCGTTTATTTTGACACGCTTTCAATACAACTGAACGATTTTGCTAGCATTTGCGTTGAATTTGCATGAACTTTGTCACATTTTTGACAAAATCGAGCCGTTATTGCAGAAAAATGGTAAAATTGTATATTTAGATAGACTCAGGCGTTTATTTTGACACGCTTTCAATACAACTGAACGATTTTGCTAGCATTTGCGTTGAATTTTCATGAATTTTGTCACATTTTTGACAAAATCGAGTCGTTATTGCAGAAGAATGGTAAAATTGTATAATGAGATAGACTCAGCCGCGTATTTTTGGACACGCATTCAATACAACTGAACGATATTGCTAGCATTTGCGTTGAATTTTCATGAACTTTGTCACATTTTTGACAAAATCGAGCCGTTATTGCAGAAAAATGGTAAAATTGTATATTTAGATAGACTCAGGCGTTTATTTTGACACGCTTTCAATACATCTGAACGATTTTGCTAGCATTTGCGTTGAATTTTCATGAGTTTTGTCACATTTTTGACAAAATCGAGCCGTTATTGCAGAAGAATGGTAAAATTGTATATTTAGATAGACTCAGCCGTTTATTTTGACACGCTTTCAATACAACTGAACGATTTTGCTAGCATTTGCGTTGAATTTGCATGAATTTTGTCACATTTTTGACAAAATCGAGTCGTTATTGCAGAAGAATGGTAAAATTGTATAATGAGATAGACTCAGCCGTTTATTTTGACACGCTTTCAATACAACTGAACGATTTTGCTAGCATTTGCGTTGAATTTGCATGAATTTTGTCACATTTTTGACAAAATCGAGTCGTTATTGCAGAAGAATGGTAAAATTGTATAATGAGATAGACTCAGCCGTTTATTTTGACACGCATTCAATACAACTGAACGATATTGCTAGCATTTGCGTTGAATTTTCATGAACTTTGTCACATTTTTGACAAAATCGAGCCGTTATTGCAGAAAAATGGTAAAATTGTATATTTAGCTAGACTCAGGCGTTTATTTTGACACGCTTTCAATACAACTGAACGATTTTGCTAGCATTTGCGTTGAATTTTCATGAATTTTGTCACATTTTTGACAAAATCGAGTCGTTATTGCAGAAGAATGGTAAAATTGTATAATGAGATAGACTCAGCCGTTTATTTTGACACGCATTCAATACAACTGAACGATATTGCTAGCATTTGCGTTGAATTTTCATGAACTTTGTCACATTTTTGACAAAATCGAGCCGTTATTGCAGAAAAATGGTAAAATTGTATATTTAGATAGACTCAGGCGTTTATTTTGACACGCTTTCAATACAACTGAACGATTTTGCTAGCATTTGCGTTGAATTTTCATGAATTTTGTCACATTTTTGACAAAATCGAGCCGTTATTGCAGAAGAATGGTAAAATTGTATATTTAGATAGACTCAGCCGTTTATTTTGACACGCTTTCAATACAACTGAACGATTTTGCTAGCATTTGCGTTGAATTTGCATGAATTTTGTCACATTTTTGACAAAATCGAGTCGTTGTTGCAGAAGAATGGTAAAATTGTATAATGAGATAGACTCAGCCGTTTATTATGACACGCTTGCAATATAACTGAACGTTATAGCTAGCATTTGCGCTGAATTTTCCTGTATTTTGTCACATTTTTGACCAAATCGAGTCGTTATTGCAGAAGAATGGTAAAATTGTGTAATGAGATAGACTCAGCCGTTTATTTTGACACGCTTTCAATACAACTGAACGATTTTGCTAGCATTTGCGTTGAATTTGCATGAACTTTGTCACATTTTTGACAAAATCGAGCCGTTATTGCAGAAAAATGGTAAAATTGTATATTTAGATAGACTCAGGCGTTTATTTTGACACGCTTTCAATACAACTGAACGATTTTGCTAGCATTTGCGTTGAATTTTCATGAATTTTGTCACATTTTTGACAAAATCGAGTCGTTATTGCAGAAGAATGGTAAAATTGTATAATGAGATAGACTCAGCCGCGTATTTTTGGACACGCATTCAATACAACTGAACGATATTGCTAGCATTTGCGTTGAATTTTCATGAACTTTGTCACATTTTTGACAAAATCGAGCCGTTATTGCAGAAAAATGGTAAAATTGTATATTTAGATAGACTCAGGCGTTTATTTTGACACGCTTTCAATACATCTGAACGATTTTGCTAGCATTTGCGTTGAATTTTCATGAGTTTTGTCACATTTTTGACAAAATCGAGCCGTTATTGCAGAAGAATGGTAAAATTGTATATTTAGATAGACTCAGCCGTTTATTTTGACACGCTTTCAATACAACTGAACGATTTTGCTAGCATTTGCGTTGAATTTGCATGAATTTTGTCACATTTTTGACAAAATCGAGTCGTTATTGCAGAAGAATGGTAAAATTGTATAATGAGATAGACTCAGCCGTTTATTTTGACACGCTTTCAATACAACTGAACGATTTTGCTAGCATTTGCGTTGAATTTGCATGAATTTTGTCACATTTTTGACAAAATCGAGTCGTTATTGCAGAAGAATGGTAAAATTGTATAATGAGATAGACTCAGCCGTTTATTTTGACACGCATTCAATACAACTGAACGATATTGCTAGCATTTGCGTTGAATTTTCATGAACTTTGTCACATTTTTGACAAAATCGAGCCGTTATTGCAGAAAAATGGTAAAATTGTATATTTAGCTAGACTCAGGCGTTTATTTTGACACGCTTTCAATACAACTGAACGATTTTGCTAGCATTTGCGTTGAATTTTCATGAATTTTGTCACATTTTTGACAAAATCGAGTCGTTATTGCAGAAGAATGGTAAAATTGTATAATGAGATAGACTCAGCCGTTTATTTTGACACGCATTCAATACAACTGAACGATATTGCTAGCATTTGCGTTGAATTTTCATGAACTTTGTCACATTTTTGACAAAATCGAGCCGTTATTGCAGAAAAATGGTAAAATTGTATATTTAGATAGACTCAGGCGTTTATTTTGACACGCTTTCAATACAACTGAACGATTTTGCTAGCATTTGCGTTGAATTTTCATGAATTTTGTCACATTTTTGACAAAATCGAGCCGTTATTGCAGAAGAATGGTAAAATTGTATATTTAGATAGACTCAGCCGTTTATTTTGACACGCTTTCAATACAACTGAACGATTTTGCTAGCATTTGCGTTGAATTTGCATGAATTTTGTCACATTTTTGACAAAATCGAGTCGTTATTGCAGAAGAATGGTAAAATTGTATAATGAGATAGACTCAGCCGTTTATTTTGACACGCATTCAATACAACTGAACGATATTGCTAGCATTTGCGTTGAATTTTCATGAACTTTGTCACATTTTTGACAAAATCGAGCCGTTATTGCAGAAAAATGGTAAAATTGTATATTTAGATAGACTCAGGCGTTTATTTTGACACGCTTTCAATACAACTGAACGATTTTGCTAGCATTTGCGTTGAATTTTCATGAATTTTGTCACATTTTTGACAAAATCGAGTCGTTATTGCAGAAGAATGGTAAAATTGTATAATGAGATAGACTCAGCCGTTTATTTTGACACGCATTCAATACAACTGAACGATATTGCTAGCATTTGCGTTGAATTTTCATGAACTTTGTCACATTTTTGACAAAATCGAGCCGTTATTGCAGAAAAATGGTAAAATTGTATATTTAGATAGACTCAGGCGTTTATTTTGACACGCTTTCAATACATCTGAACGATTTTGCTAGCATTTGCGTTGAATTTTCATGAGTTTTGTCACATTTTTGACAAAATCGAGCCGTTATTGCAGAAGAATGGTAAAATTGTATATTTAGATAGACTCAGCCGTTTATTTTGACACGCTTTCAATACAACTGAACGATTTTGCTAGCATTTGCGTTGAATTTGCATGAATTTTGTCACATTTTTGACAAAATCGAGTCGTTATTGCAGAAGAATGGTAAAATTGTATAATGAGATAGACTCAGCCGTTTATTTTGACACGCTTTCAATACAACTGAACGATTTTGCTAGCATTTGCGTTGAATTTGCATGAATTTTGTCACATTTTTGACAAAATCGAGTCGTTATTGCAGAAGAATGGTAAAATTGTATAATGAGATAGACTCAGCCGTTTATTTTGACACGCATTCAATACAACTGAACGATATTGCTAGCATTTGCGTTGAATTTTCATGAACTTTGTCACATTTTTGACAAAATCGAGCCGTTATTGCAGAAAAATGGTAAAATTGTATATTTAGATAGACTCAGGCGTTTATTTTGACACGCTTTCAATACAACTGAACGATTTTGCTAGCATTTGCGTTGAATTTTCATGAATTTTGTCACATTTTTGACAAAATCGAGTCGTTATTGCAGAAGAATGGTAAAATTGTATAATGAGATAGACTCAGCCGTTTATTTTGACACGCATTCAATACAACTGAACGATATTGCTAGCATTTGCGTTGAATTTTCATGAACTTTGTCACATTTTTGACAAAATCGAGCCGTTATTGCAGAAAAATGGTAAAATTGTATATTTAGATAGACTCAGGCGTTTATTTTGACACGCTTTCAATACAACTGAACGATTTTGCTAGCATTTGCGTTGAATTTTCATGAATTTTGTCACATTTTTGACAAAATCGAGCCGTTATTGCAGAAGAATGGTAAAATTGTATAATGAGATAGACTCAGCCGTTTATTATGACACGCTTGCAATACAACTGAACGTTATAGCTAGCATTTGCGCTGAATTTTCCTGTATTTTGTCACATTTTTGACAAAATCGAGTCGTTATTGCAAAAGAATGGTAAAATTGTATAATAAAATAGACTCCGTCGTTCATTTTGACACGCTTTTCAATTCAACTGAACGATTTTGCTAGCATTTTCATGAATTTTGTCACATTTTTGACAAAATCGAGCCGTTATTGCAGAAGAATGGTAAAATTGTATATTTAGATAGACTCAGCCGTTTATTTTGACACGCATTCAATGCAACTGAACGATATTGCTAGCATTTGCGTTGAATTTTCATGAATTTTGTCACATTTTTGACAAAATCGAGTCGTTATTGCAGAAGAATGGTAAAATTGTATAATGAGATAGACTCAGCCGTTTATTTTGACACGCTTTCAATACAACTGAACGATTTTGCTAGCATTTGCGTTGAATTTGCATGAATTTTGTCACATTTTTGACAAAATCGAGTCGTTGTTGCAGAAGAATGGTAAAATTGTATAATGAGATAGACTCAGCCGTTTATTATGACACGCTTGCAATACAACTGAACGTTATAGCTAGCATTTGCGCTGAATTTTCCTGTATTTTGTCACATTTTTGACCAAATCGAGTCGTTATTGCAGAAGAATGGTAAAATTGTATAATGAGATAGACTCAGCCGTTTATTTTGACACGCTTTCAATACAACTGAACGATTTTGCTAGCATTTGCGTTGAATTTGCATGAATTTTGTCACATTTTTGACAAAATCGAGTCGTTATTGCAGAAGAATGGTAAAATTGTATAATGAGATAGACTCAGCCGTTTATTTTGACACGCATTCAATACAACTGAACGATATTGCTAGCATTTGCGTTGAATTTTCCTGTATTTTGTCACATTTTTGACCAAATCGAGTCGTTATTGCAGAAGTATGGTAAAATTGTATAATGAGATAGACTCAGTCGTTTATTTTGACACGCTTTCAATACAACTGAACGATTTTGCTAGCATTTGCGTTGAATTTGCATGAATTTTGTCACATTTTTGACAAAATCGAGTCGTTATTGCAGAAGAATGGTAAAATTGTATAATAAAATAGACTCAGTCGTTCATTTTGACACGCTTTTCAATTCAACTGAACGATTTTGCTAGCATTTGCGTTGAATTTTCATGAATTTTGTCACATTTTTGACAAAATCGAGCCGTTATTGCAGAAGAATGGTAAAATTGTATATTTAGATAGACTCAGCCGTTTATTTTGACACGCTTTCAATACAACTGAACGTTATAGCTAGCATTTAGGCTGAATTTTCCTGTATTTTGTCACATTTTTGACCAAATCGAGTCGTTATTGCAGAAGAATGGTAAAATTGTATAATGAGATACACTCAGCCGTTTATTTTGACACGCTTTCAATACAACTGAACGATTTTGCTAGCATTTGCGTTGAATTTTCATGAATTTTGTCACATTTTTGACAAAATCTAGCCGTTATTGCAGAAGAATGGTAAAATTGTATATTTAGATAGACTCAGCCGTTTATTTTGACACGCTTTCAATACAACTGAACGATTTTGCTAGCATTTGCGTTGAATTTGCATGAATTTTGTCACATTTTTGACAAAATCGAGTCGTTGTTGCAGAAGAATGGTAAAATTGTATAATGAGATAGACTCAGCCGTTTATTTTGACACGCTTGCAATACAACTGAACGTTATAGCTAGCATTTGCGCTGAATTTTCCTGTATTTTGTCACATTTTTGACAAAATCGAGTCGTTATTGCAAAAGAATGGTAAAATTGTATAATAAAATAGACTCAGTCGTTCATTTTGAAACGTTTTTCAAGTCAACTGAACGATTTTGCTAGCATTTTCATGAATTTTGTCACATTTTTGACAAAATCGAGTCGTTATTGCAGAAGAATGGTAAAATTGTATATTGAGATAGACTCAGCCGTTTATTTTGACACGCATTCAATACAACTGAACGATATTGCTAGCATTTTCATGAATCTTGCCACATTTTTGACAAAATTGAGTCGTTATTGCAGAAGAATGGTAAAATTGTATAATGAGATGGACTCAGCCGTTTATTTTGACACGCTTTCAATACAACTGAACGTTATAGCTAGCATTTGCGCTGAATTTTCCTGTATTTTGTCACATTTTTGACCAAATCGAGTCGTTATTGCAGAAGAATGGTAAAATTGTATAATGAGATAGACTCAGCCGTTTATTTTGACACGCTTTCAATACAACTGAACGATATTGCTAGCATTTGCGTTAAATTTTCATGAATTTTGTCACATTTTTGACAAAATCGAGTCGTTATTGCAGAAGAATGGTAAAATTGTATAATGAGATAGACTCAGCCGTTTATTTTGACACGCTTTCAATACAACTGAACGATTTTGCTAGCATTTGCGTTGAATTCGCATGAATTTTGTCACATTTTTGACAAAATCGAGTCGTTGTTGCAGAAGAATGATAAAATTGTATAATGAGATAGACTCAGCCGTTTATTATGACACGCTTTCAATACAACTGAACGATTTTGCTAGCATTTGCGTTGAATTTGCATGAATTTTGTCACATTTTTGACAAAATCGAGTCGTTATTGCAGAAGAATGGTAAAATTGTATAATGAGATAGACTCAGCCGTTTATTTTGACACGCTTTCAATACAACTGAACGTTATAGCTAGCATTTGCGTTGAATTTTCCTGTATTTTGTCACATTTTTGACCAAATCGAGTCGTTATTGCAGAAGAATGGTAAAATTGTATATTGAGATAGACTCAGCCGTTTATTTTGACACGCTTTCAATACAACTGAACAATTTTGCTAGCATTTGCGTTGAATTTGCATGAATTTTGTCACATTTTTGACAAAATCGAGCCGTTATTGCAGAAGAATGGTAAAATTGTATAATGAGATAGACTCAGCCGTTTATTTTGACACGCTTTCAATACAACTTAACGATTTTGCTAGCATTTGCGTTGAATTTGCATGAATTTTGTCACATTTTTGACAAAATCGAGTCGTTGTTGCAGAAGAATGGTAAAATTGTATAATGAGATAGACTCAGCCGTTTATTATGACACGCTTGCAATACAACTGAACGTTATAGCTAGCATTTGCGCTGAATTTTCCTGTATTTTGTCACATTTTTGACAAAATCGAGTCGTTATTGCAAAAGAATGGTAAAATTGTATAATAAAATAGACTCAGTCGTTCATTTTGACACGCTTTTCAATTCAACTGAACGATTTTGCTAGCATTTTCATATATTTTGTCACTTTTTTGACAAAATCGAGTCGTTATTGCAGAAGAATGGTAAAATTGTATATTTAGATAGACTCAGCCGTTTATTTTGACACGCATTCAATACAACTGAACGATATTGCTAGCATTTGCGTTGAATTTGCATGAATCTTGCCACATTTTTGACAAAATTGAGTCGTTATTGCAGAAGAATGGTAAAATTGTATAATGAGATGGACTCAGCCGTTTATTTTGACACGCTTTCAATACAACTGAACGTTATAGCTAGCATTTGCGCTGAATTTTCCTGTATTTTGTCACATTTTTGACCAAATCGAGTCGTTATTGCAGAAGAATGGTAAAATTGTATAATGAGATAGACTCAGCCGTTTATTTTGACACGCTTTCAATACAACTAAACGATTTTGCTAGCATTTGCGTTGAATTTGCATGAATTTTGTCACATTTTTGACAAAATCGAGTCGTTATTGCAGAAGAATGGTAAAATTGTATAATGACATAGACTCAGCCGTTTATTTTGACACGCTTTCAATACAACTGAACGTTATAGCTTGCATTTGCGCTGAATTTTCCTGTATTTTGTCACATTTTTGACCAAATCGAGTCGTTATTGCAGAAGAATGGTAAAATTGTATAATGAGATAGACTCAGCCGTTTATTTTGACACGCTTTCAATACAACTGAACGTTATAGCTAGCATTTGCGCTGAATTTTCCTGTATTTTGTCACATTTTTGACCAAATCGAGTCGTTATTGCAGAAGTATGGTAAAATTGTATAATGAGATAGACTCAGTCGTTTATTTTGACACGCTTTCAATACAACTGAACGATTTTTCTAGCATTTGCGTTGAATTTGCATGAATTTTGTCACATTTTTGACAAAATCGAGTCGTTATTGCAGAAGAATGGTAAAATTGTATAATAAAATAGACTCAGTCGTTCATTTTGACACGCTTTTCAATTCAACTGAACGATTTTGCTAGCATTTGCGCTGAATTTTCCTGTATTTTGTCACATTTTTGAACAAATCGAGTCGTTATTGCAGAAGAATGGTAAAATTGTATAATGAGATAGACTCAGCCGTTTATTTTGACACGCTTTCAATACAACTGAACGATTTTGCTAGCATTTGCGTTGAATTTGCATGAATTTTGTCACATTTTTGACAAAATCGAGTCGTTATTGCAGAAGAATGGTAAAATTGTATAATGAGATAGACTCAGCCGCTTATTTTGACACGCATTCAATACAACTGAACGATTTTGCTAGCATTTGCGTTGAATTTTCATGAACTTTGTCACATTTTTGACATAATCGAGCCGTTATTGCAGAAAAATGGTAAAATTGTATATTTAGATAGACTCAGGCGTTTATTTTGACACGCTTTCAATACAACTGAACGATTTTGCTAGCATTTGCGTTGAATTTTCATGAATTTTGTCACATTTTTGACAAAATCGAGCCGTTATTGCAGAAGAATGGTAAAATTGTATATTTAGATAGACTCAGCCGTTTATTTTGACACGCTTTCAATACAACTGAACGTTATAGCTAGCATTTGCGCTGAATTTTCCTGTATTTTGTCACATTTTTGAACAAATCGAGTCGTTATTGCAGAAGAATGGTAAAATTGTATAATGAGATACACTCAGCCGTTTATTTTGACACGCTTTCAATACAACTGAACGATTTTGCTAGCATTTGCGTTGAATTTGCATGAATCTTGCCACATTTTTGACAAAATTGAGTCGTTATTGCAGAAGAATGGTAAAATTGTATAATGAGATAGACTCAGCCGTTTATTATGACACGCTTTCAATACAACTGAACGTTATACCTAGCATTTGCGCTGAATTTTCCTGTGTTTTGTCACATTTTTGACCAAATCGAGTCGTTATTGCAGAAGAATGGTAAAATTGTATAATGAGATAGACTCAGCCGTTTATTTTGACACGCTTTCAATACAACTGAACGATTTTGCTAGCATTTGCGTTGAATTTGCATGAATTTTGTCACATTTTTGACAAAATCGAGTCGTTATTGCAGAAGAATGGTAAAATTGTATAATGAGATAGACTCAGCCGTTTATTTTGACACGCATTCAATACAACTGAACGATATTGCTAGCATTTGCGTTGAATTTTCATGAACTTTGTCACATTTTTGACAAAATCGAGCCGTTATTGCAGAAAAATGGTAAAATTGTATATTTAGATAGACTCAGCCGTTTATTTTGACACGCTTTCAATACAACTGAACGATTTTGCTAGCATTTGCGTTGAATTTTCATGAATTTTGTCACATTTTTGACAAAATCGAGCCGTTATTGCAGAAGAATGGTAAAATTGTATATTTAGATAGACTCAGCCGTTTATTTTGACACGCTTTCAATACAACTTAACGATTTTGCTAGCATTTGCGTTGAATTTGCATGAATTTTGTCACATTTTTGACAAAATCGAGTCGTTGTTGCAGAAGAATGGTAAAATTGTATAATGAGATAGACTCAGCCGTTTATTATGACACGCTTGCAATACAACTGAACGTTATAGCTAGCATTTGCGCTGAATTTTCCTGTATTTTGTCACATTTTTGACAAAATCGAGTCGTTATTGCAAAAGAATGGTAAAATTGTATAATAAAATAGACTCAGTCGTTCATTTTGACACGCTTTTCAATTCAACTGAACGATTTTGCTAGCATTTTCATATATTTTGTCACTTTTTTGACAAAATCGAGTCGTTATTGCAGAAGAATGGTAAAATTGTATATTTAGATAGACTCAGCCGTTTATTTTGACACGCATTCAATACAACTGAACGATATTGCTAGCATTTGCGTTGAATTTGCATGAATCTTGCCACATTTTTGACAAAATTGAGTCGTTATTGCAGAAGAATGGTAAAATTGTATAATAAAATAGACTCAGTCGTTCATTTTGACACGCTTTTCAATTCAACTGAACGATTTTGCTAGCATTTTCATATATTTTGTCACTTTTTTGACAAAATCGAGTCGTTATTGCAGAAGAATGGTAAAATTGTATATTTAGATAGACTCAGCCGTTTATTTTGACACGCATTCAATACAACTGAACGATATTGCTAGCATTTGCGTTGAATTTGCATGAATCTTGCCACATTTTTGACAAAATTGAGTCGTTATTGCAGAAGAATGGTAAAATTGTATAATGAGATGGACTCAGCCGTTTATTTTGACACGCTTTCAATACAACTGAACGTTATAGCTAGCATTTGCGCTGAATTTTCCTGTATTTTGTCACATTTTTGACCAAATCGAGTCGTTATTGCAGAAGAATGGTAAAATTGTATAATGAGATAGACTCAGCCGTTTATTTTGACACGCTTTCAATACAACTAAACGATTTTGCTAGCATTTGCGTTGAATTTGCATGAATTTTGTCACATTTTTGACAAAATCGAGTCGTTATTGCAGAAGAATGGTAAAATTGTATAATGACATAGACTCAGCCGTTTATTTTGACACGCTTTCAATACAACTGAACGTTATAGCTTGCATTTGCGCTGAATTTTCCTGTATTTTGTCACATTTTTGACCAAATCGAGTCGTTATTGCAGAAGAATGGTAAAATTGTATAATGAGATAGACTCAGCCGTTTATTTTGACACGCTTTCAATACAACTGAACGTTATAGCTAGCATTTGCGCTGAATTTTCCTGTATTTTGTCACATTTTTGACCAAATCGAGTCGTTATTGCAGAAGTATGGTAAAATTGTATAATGAGATAGACTCAGTCGTTTATTTTGACACGCTTTCAATACAACTGAACGATTTTTCTAGCATTTGCGTTGAATTTGCATGAATTTTGTCACATTTTTGACAAAATCGAGTCGTTATTGCAGAAGAATGGTAAAATTGTATAATAAAATAGACTCAGTCGTTCATTTTGACACGCTTTTCAATTCAACTGAACGATTTTGCTAGCATTTGCGCTGAATTTTCCTGTATTTTGTCACATTTTTGAACAAATCGAGTCGTTATTGCAGAAGAATGGTAAAATTGTATAATGAGATAGACTCAGCCGTTTATTTTGACACGCTTTCAATACAACTGAACGATTTTGCTAGCATTTGCGTTGAATTTGCATGAATTTTGTCACATTTTTGACAAAATCGAGTCGTTATTGCAGAAGAATGGTAAAATTGTATAATGAGATAGACTCAGCCGCTTATTTTGACACGCATTCAATACAACTGAACGATTTTGCTAGCATTTGCGTTGAATTTTCATGAACTTTGTCACATTTTTGACATAATCGAGCCGTTATTGCAGAAAAATGGTAAAATTGTATATTTAGATAGACTCAGGCGTTTATTTTGACACGCTTTCAATACAACTGAACGATTTTGCTAGCATTTGCGTTGAATTTTCATGAATTTTGTCACATTTTTGACAAAATCGAGCCGTTATTGCAGAAGAATGGTAAAATTGTATATTTAGATAGACTCAGCCGTTTATTTTGACACGCTTTCAATACAACTGAACGTTATAGCTAGCATGAGATAGACTCAGCCGTTTATTTTGACACGCTTTCAATACAACTAAACGATTTTGCTAGCATTTGCGTTGAATTTGCATGAATTTTGTCACATTTTTGACAAAATCGAGTCGTTATTGCAGAAGAATGGTAAAATTGTATAATGACATAGCATTTTCATATATTTTGTCACTTTTTTGACAAAATCGAGTCGTTATTGCAGAAGAATGGTAAAATTGTATATTTAGATACTCAGCCGTTTATTTTGACACGCATTCAATACAACTGAACGATATTGCTAGCATTTGCGTTGAATTTGCATGAATCTTGCCACATTTTTGACAAAATTGAGTCGTTATTGCAGAAGAATGGTAAAATTGTATAATGAGATGGACTCAGCCGTTTATTTTGACACGCTTTCAATACAACTGAACGTTATAGCTAGCATTTGCGCTGAATTTTCCTGTATTTTGTCACATTTTTGACCAAATCGAGTCGTTATTGCAGAAGAATGGTAAAATTGTATAATGAGATAGACTCAGCCGTTTATTTTGACACGCTTTCAATACAACTAAACGATTTTGCTAGCATTTGCGTTGAATTTGCATGAATTTTGTCACATTTTTGACAAAATCGAGTCGTTATTGCAGAAGAATGGTAAAATTGTATAATGACATAGACTCAGCCGTTTATTTTGACACGCTTTCAATACAACTGAACGTTATAGCTTGCATTTGCGCTGAATTTTCCTGTATTTTGTCACATTTTTGACCAAATCGAGTCGTTATTGCAGAAGAATGGTAAAATTGTATAATGAGATAGACTCAGCCGTTTATTTTGACACGCTTTCAATACAACTGAACGTTATAGCTAGCATTTGCGCTGAATTTTCCTGTATTTTGTCACATTTTTGACCAAATCGAGTCGTTATTGCAGAAGTATGGTAAAATTGTATAATGAGATAGACTCAGTCGTTTATTTTGACACGCTTTCAATACAACTGAACGATTTTGCTAGCATTTGCGTTGAATTTGCATGAATTTTGTCACATTTTTGACAAAATCGAGTCGTTATTGCAGAAGAATGGTAAAATTGTATAATAAAATAGACTCAGTCGTTCATTTTGACACGCTTTTCAATTCAACTGAACGATTTTGCTAGCATTTGCGCTGAATTTTCCTGTATTTTGTCACATTTTTGAACAAATCGAGTCGTTATTGCAGAAGAATGGTAAAATTGTATAATGAGATAGACTCAGCCGTTTATTTTGACACGCTTTCAATACAACTGAACGATTTTGCTAGCATTTGCGTTGAATTTGCATGAATTTTGTCACATTTTTGACAAAATCGAGTCGTTATTGCAGAAGAATGGTAAAATTGTATAATGAGATAGACTCAGCCGCTTATTTTGACACGCATTCAATACAACTGAACGATTTTGCTAGCATTTGCGTTGAATTTTCATGAACTTTGTCACATTTTTGACATAATCGAGCCGTTATTGCAGAAAAATGGTAAAATTGTATATTTAGATAGACTCAGGCGTTTATTTTGACACGCTTTCAATACAACTGAACGATTTTGCTAGCATTTGCGTTGAATTTTCATGAATTTTGTCACATTTTTGACAAAATCGAGCCGTTATTGCAGAAGAATGGTAAAATTGTATATTTAGATAGACTCAGCCGTTTATTTTGACACGCTTTCAATACAACTGAACGTTATAGCTAGCATTTGCGCTGAATTTTCCTGTATTTTGTCACATTTTTGAACAAATCGAGTCGTTATTGCAGAAGAATGGTAAAATTGTATAATGAGATACACTCAGCCGTTTATTTTGACACGCTTTCAATACAACTGAACGATTTTGCTAGCATTTGCGTTGAATTTGCATGAATCTTGCCACATTTTTGACAAAATTGAGTCGTTATTGCAGAAGAATGGTAAAATTGTATAATGAGATAGACTCAGCCGTTTATTATGACACGCTTTCAATACAACTGAACGTTATACCTAGCATTTGCGCTGAATTTTCCTGTGTTTTGTCACATTTTTGACCAAATCGAGTCGTTATTGCAGAAGAATGGTAAAATTGTATAATGAGATAGACTCAGCCGTTTATTTTGACACGCTTTCAATACAACTGAACGATTTTGCTAGCATTTGCGTTGAATTTTCATGAATTTTGTCACATTTTTGACAAAATCGAGCCGTTATTGCAGAAGAATGGTAAAATTGTATATTTAGATAGACTCAGCCGTTTATTTTGACACGCTTTCAATACAACTGAACGTTATAGCTAGCATGAGATAGACTCAGCCGTTTATTTTGACACGCTTTCAATACAACTAAACGATTTTGCTAGCATTTGCGTTGAATTTGCATGAATTTTGTCACATTTTTGACAAAATCGAGTCGTTATTGCAGAAGAATGGTAAAATTGTATAATGACATAGCATTTTCATATATTTTGTCACTTTTTTGACAAAATCGAGTCGTTATTGCAGAAGAATGGTAAAATTGTATATTTAGATACTCAGCCGTTTATTTTGACACGCATTCAATACAACTGAACGATATTGCTAGCATTTGCGTTGAATTTGCATGAATCTTGCCACATTTTTGACAAAATTGAGTCGTTATTGCAGAAGAATGGTAAAATTGTATAATGAGATGGACTCAGCCGTTTATTTTGACACGCTTTCAATACAACTGAACGTTATAGCTAGCATTTGCGCTGAATTTTCCTGTATTTTGTCACATTTTTGACCAAATCGAGTCGTTATTGCAGAAGAATGGTAAAATTGTATAATGAGATAGACTCAGCCGTTTATTTTGACACGCTTTCAATACAACTAAACGATTTTGCTAGCATTTGCGTTGAATTTGCATGAATTTTGTCACATTTTTGACAAAATCGAGTCGTTATTGCAGAAGAATGGTAAAATTGTATAATGACATAGACTCAGCCGTTTATTTTGACACGCTTTCAATACAACTGAACGTTATAGCTTGCATTTGCGCTGAATTTTCCTGTATTTTGTCACATTTTTGACCAAATCGAGTCGTTATTGCAGAAGAATGGTAAAATTGTATAATGAGATAGACTCAGCCGTTTATTTTGACACGCTTTCAATACAACTGAACGTTATAGCTAGCATTTGCGCTGAATTTTCCTGTATTTTGTCACATTTTTGACCAAATCGAGTCGTTATTGCAGAAGTATGGTAAAATTGTATAATGAGATAGACTCAGTCGTTTATTTTGACACGCTTTCAATACAACTGAACGATTTTGCTAGCATTTGCGTTGAATTTGCATGAATTTTGTCACATTTTTGACAAAATCGAGTCGTTATTGCAGAAGAATGGTAAAATTGTATAATAAAATAGACTCAGTCGTTCATTTTGACACGCTTTTCAATTCAACTGAACGATTTTGCTAGCATTTGCGCTGAATTTTCCTGTATTTTGTCACATTTTTGAACAAATCGAGTCGTTATTGCAGAAGAATGGTAAAATTGTATAATGAGATAGACTCAGCCGTTTATTTTGACACGCTTTCAATACAACTGAACGATTTTGCTAGCATTTGCGTTGAATTTGCATGAATTTTGTCACATTTTTGACAAAATCGAGTCGTTATTGCAGAAGAATGGTAAAATTGTATAATGAGATAGACTCAGCCGCTTATTTTGACACGCATTCAATACAACTGAACGATTTTGCTAGCATTTGCGTTGAATTTTCATGAACTTTGTCACATTTTTGACATAATCGAGCCGTTATTGCAGAAAAATGGTAAAATTGTATATTTAGATAGACTCAGGCGTTTATTTTGACACGCTTTCAATACAACTGAACGATTTTGCTAGCATTTGCGTTGAATTTTCATGAATTTTGTCACATTTTTGACAAAATCGAGCCGTTATTGCAGAAGAATGGTAAAATTGTATATTTAGATAGACTCAGCCGTTTATTTTGACACGCTTTCAATACAACTGAACGTTATAGCTAGCATTTGCGCTGAATTTTCCTGTATTTTGTCACATTTTTGAACAAATCGAGTCGTTATTGCAGAAGAATGGTAAAATTGTATAATGAGATACACTCAGCCGTTTATTTTGACACGCTTTCAATACAACTGAACGATTTTGCTAGCATTTGCGTTGAATTTGCATGAATCTTGCCACATTTTTGACAAAATTGAGTCGTTATTGCAGAAGAATGGTAAAATTGTATAATGAGATAGACTCAGCCGTTTATTATGACACGCTTTCAATACAACTGAACGTTATACCTAGCATTTGCGCTGAATTTTCCTGTGTTTTGTCACATTTTTGACCAAATCGAGTCGTTATTGCAGAAGAATGGTAAAATTGTATAATGAGATAGACTCAGCCGTTTATTTTGACACGCTTTCAATACAACTGAACGATTTTGCTAGCATTTGCGTTGAATTTGCATGAATTTTGTCACATTTTTGACAAAATCGAGTCGTTATTGCAGAAGAATGGTAAAATTGTATAATGAGATAGACTCAGCCGTTTATTTTGACACGCATTCAATACAACTGAACGATATTGCTAGCATTTGCGTTGAATTTTCATGAACTTTGTCACATTTTTGACAAAATCGAGCCGTTATTGCAGAAAAATGGTAAAATTGTATATTTAGATAGACTCAGCCGTTTATTTTGACACGCTTTCAATACAACTGAACGATTTTGCTAGCATTTGCGTGGAATTTGCATGAATTTTGTCACATTTTTGACAAAATCGAGTCGTTGTTGCAGAAGAATGGTAAAATTGTATAATGAGATAGACTCAGCCGTTTATTATGACACGCTTGCAATACAACTGAAAGTTATAGCTAGCATTTGCGCTGAATTTTCCTGTATTTTGTCACATTTTTGACAAAATCGAGTCGTTATTGCAAAAGAATGGTAAAATTGTATAATAAAATAGACTCAGTCGTTCATTTTGACACGCTTTTCAATTCAACTGAAAGATTTTGCTAGCATTTTCATGAATTTTGTCACATTTTTGACAAAATCGAGTCGTTATTGCAGAAGAATGGTAAAATTGTATAATGAGATAGACTCAGCCGTTTATTTTGACACGCTTTCAATGCAACTGAACGTTATAGCTAGCATTTGCGCTGAATTTTCCTGTATTTTGTCACATTTTTGACAAAATCGAGTCGTTATTGCAGAAGAATGGTAAAATTGTATAATGAGATAGACTCAGCCGTTTATTTTGACACGCTTTCAATACAACTGAACGATTTTGCTAGCATTCGCGTTGAATTTGCATGAATCTTGCCACATTTTTGACAAAATTGAGTCGTTATTGCAGAAGAATGGTAAAATTGTATAATGAAATGGACTCAGCCGTTTATTTTGACACGCTTTCAATACAACTGAACGTTATAGCTAGCATTTGCGCTGAATTTTCCTGTATTTTGTCACATTTTTGGCCAAATCGAGTCGTTATTGCAGAAGAATGGTAAAATTGTATAATGAGATAGACTCAGCCGTTTATTTTGACACGCTTTCAATACAACTGAACGATTTTGCTAGCATTTGCGTTGAATTTGCATGAATTTTGTCACATTTTTGACAAAATCGAGTCGTTATTGCAGAAGAATGGTAAAATTGTATAATGAGATAGACTCAGGCGTTTATTTTGACACGCTTTCAATACAACTGAACGATTTTGCTAGCATTTGCGTTGAATTTTCATGAATTTTGTCACATTTTTGACAAAATCGAGTCGTTATTGCAGAAGAATGGTAAAATTGTATAATGAGATAGACTCAGCCGTTTATTTTGACACGCATTCAATACAACTGAACGATATTGCTAGCATTTGCGTTGAATTTTCATGAACTTTGTCACATTTTTGACAAAATCGAGCCGTTATTGCAGAAAAATGGTAAAATTGTATATTTAGATAGACTCAGCCGTTTATTTTGACACGCTTTCAATACAACTGAACGATTTTGCTAGCATTTGCGTGGAATTTGCATGAATTTTGTCACATTTTTGACAAAATCGAGTCGTTATTGCAGAAGAATGGTAAAATTGTATATTTAGATAGACTCAGCCGTTTATTTTGACACGCATTCAATACAACTGAACGATATTGCTAGCATTTGCGTTGAATTTTCATGAACTTTGTCACATTTTTGACAAAATCGAGCTGTTATTGCAGAAAAATGGTAAAATTGTATATTTAGATAGACTCAGCCGTTTATTTTGACACGCATTCAATACAACTGAACGATATTGCTAGCATTTGCGTTGAATTTTCACGAATTTTGTCACATTTTTGAGAAAATCGAGTCGTTTTTGCAGAAGAATGGTAAAATTGTATAATGAGATAGACTCAGCCTATATTTTGACACGCTTTCAATACAACTGAACGATTTTGCTAGCATTTGCGTTGAATTTGCATGAATTTTGTCACATTTTTGACAAAATCGAGTCGTTATTGCAGAAGAATGGTAAAATTGTATATTGAGATTGACTCAGCCGTTTATTTTGACACGCATTCAATACAACTGAACGATATTGCTAGCATTTGCGTTGAATTTTCATGAATTTTGTCACATTTTTGAGAAAATCGAGTCGTTTTTGCAGAAGAATGGTAAAATTGTATAATGAGATAGACTCAGCCGTTTATTTTGACACGCTTTCAATACAACTGAACGATTTTGCTAGCATTTGCGTTGAATTTGCATGAATTTTGTCACATTTTTGACAAAATCGAGTCGTTATTGCAGAAGAATGGTAAAATTGTATAATGAGATAGACTCAGTTGTTTATTTTGACACGCATTCAATACAACTGAACAATATTGCTAGCATTTACGTTGAATTTTCATGAACTTTGTCACATTTTTGACAAAATCGAGCCGTTATTGCAGAAAAATGGTAAAATTGTATATTTAGATAGACTCAGGCGATTATTTTGACACGCTTTCAATACAACTGAACGATTTTGCTAGCATTTGCGTTGAATTTTCATGAATTTTGTCACATTTTTGACAAAATCGAGCCGTTATTGCAGAAGAATGGTAAAATTGTATATTTAGATAGACTCAGCCGTTTATTTTGACACGCTTTCAATACAACTTAACGATTTTGCTAGCATTTGCGTTGAATTTGCATGAATTTTGTCACATTTGTGACAAAATCGAGTCGTTGTTGCAGAAGAATGGTAAAATTGTATAATGAGATAGACTCAGCCGTTTATTATGACACGCTTGCAATACAACTGAACGTTATAGCTAGCATTTGCGCTGAATTTTCCTGTATTTTGTCACATTTTTGACAAAATCGAGTCGTTATTGCAAAACAATGGTAAAATTGTATAATAAAATAGACTCAGTCGTTCATTTTGACACGCTTTTCAATTCAACTGAACGATTTTGCTAGCATTTTCATGAATTTTGTCACTTTTTTGACAAAATCGAGTCGTTATTGCAGAAGAATGGTAAAATTGTATATTTAGATAGACTCAGCCGTTTATTTTGACACGCATTCAATACAACTGAACGATATTGCTAGCATTTGCGTTGAATTTGCATGAATCTTGCCACATTTTTGACAAAATTGAGTCGTTATTGCAGAAGAATGGTAAAATTGTATAATGAGATGGACTCAGCCGTTTATTTTGACACGCTTTCAATACAACTGAACGTTATAGCTAGCATTTGCGCTGAATTTTCCTGTATTTTGTCACATTTTTGACCAAATCGAGTCGTTATTGCAGAAGAATGGTAAAATTGTATAATGAGATAGACTCAGCCGTTTATTTTGACACGCTTTCAATACAACTAAACGATTTTGCTAGCATTTGCGTTGAATTTGCATGAATTTTGTCACATTTTTGACAAAATCGAGTCGTTATTGCAGAAGAATGGTAAAATTGTATAATGACATAGACTCAGCCGTTTATTTTGACACGCTTTCAATACAACTGAACGTTATAGCTAGCATTTGCGCTGAATTTTCCTGTATTTTGTCACATTTTTGACAAAATCGAGCCGTTATTGCAGAAGAATGGTAAAATTGTATAATGAGATAGACTCAGCCGTTTATTTTGACACGCTTTCAATACAACTGAACGTTATAGCTAGCATTTGCGCTGAATTTTCCTGTATTTTGTCACATTTTTGACCAAATCGAGTCGTTATTGCAGAAGTATGGTAAAATTGTATAATGAGATAGACTCAGTCGTTTATTTTGACACGCTTTCAATACAACTGAACGATTTTGCTAGCATTTGCGTTGAATTTGCATGAATTTTGTCACATTTTTGACAAAATCGAGTCGTTATTGCAGAAGAATGGTAAAATTGTATAATAAAATAGACTCAGTCGTTCATTTTGACACGCTTTTCAATTCAACTGAACGATTTTGCTAGCATTTGCGTTGAATTTTCATGAATTTTGTCAAATTTTTGACAAAATCGAGCCGTTATTGCAGAAGAATGGTAAAATTGTATATTTAGATAGACTCAGCCGTTTATTTTGACACGCTTTCAATACAACTGAACGTTATAGCTAGCATTTGCGCTGAATTTTCCTGTATTTTGTCACATTTTTGACCAAATCGAGTCGTTATTGCAGAAGAATGGTAAAATTGTATAATGAGATACACTCAGCCGTTTATTTTGACACGCTTTCAATACAACTGAACGATTTTGCTAGCATTTGCGTTGAATTTTCATGAACTTTGTCACATTTTTGACAAAATCGAGCCGTTATTGCAGAAAAATGGTAAAATTGTATATTTAGATAGACTCAGCCGTTTATTTTGACACGCTTTCAATACAACTGAACGATTTTGCTAGCATTTGCGTTGAATTTTCATGAATTTTGTCACATTTTTGACAAAATCGAGCCGTTATTGCAGAAGAATGGTAAAATTGTATATTTAGATAGACTTAGCCGTTTATTTTGACACGCTTTCAATACAACTGAACGATATTGCTAGCATTTGCGTTGAATTTTCATGAATTTTGTCACATTTTTGAGAAAATCGAGTCGTTTTTGCAGAAGAATGGTAAAATTGTATAATGAGATAGACTCAGCCGTTTATTTTGACACGCTTTCAATACAACTGAACGATTTTGCTAGCATTTGCGTTGAATTTGCATGAATTTTGTCACATTTTTGACAAAATCGAGTCGTTATTGCAGAAGAATGGTAAAATTGTATACTGAGATAGACTCAGCCGTTTATTTTGACACGCATTCAATACAACTGAACGATATTGCTAGCATTTACGTTGAATTTTCATGAACTTTGTCACATTTTTGACAAAATCGAGCCGTTATTGCAGAAAAATGGTAAAATTGTATATTTAGATAGACTCAGGCGATTATTTTGACACGCTTTCAATACAACTGAACGATTTTGCTAGCATTTGCGTTGAATTTTCATGAATTTTGTCACATTTTTGACAAAATCGAGCCGTTATTGCAGAAGAATGGTAAAATTGTATATTTAGATAGACTCAGCCGTTTATTTTGACTCGCTTTCAATACAACTTAACGATTTTGCTAGCATTTGCGTTGAATTTGCATGAATTTTGTCACATTTTTGACAAAATCGAGTCGTTGTTGCAGAAGAATGGTAAAATTGTATAATGAGATAGACTCAGCCGTTTATTATGACACGCTTGCAATACAACTGAACGTTATAGCTAGCATTTGCGCTGAATTTTCCTGTATTTTGTCACATTTTTGACAAAATCGAGTCGTTATTGCAAAAGAATGGTAAAATTGTATAATAAAATAGACTCAGTCGTTCATTTTGACACGCTTTTCAATTCAACTGAACGATTTTGCTAGCATTTTCATGAATTTTGTCACTTTTTTGACAAAATCGAGTCGTTATTGCAGAAGAATGGTAAAATTGTATATTTAGATAGACTCAGCCGTTTATTTTGACACGCATTCAATACAACTGAACGATATTGCTAGCATTTGCGTTGAATTTGCATGAATCTTGCCACATTTTTGACAAAATTGAGTCGTTATTGCAGAAGAATGGTAAAATTGTATAATGAGATGGACTCAGCCGTTTATTTTGACACGCTTTCAATACAACTGAACGTTATAGCTAGCATTTGCGCTGAATTTTCCTGTATTTTGTCACATTTTTGACCAAATCGAGTCGTTATTGCAGAAGAATGGTAAAATTGTATAATGAGATAGACTCAGCCGTTTATTTTGACACGCTTTCAATACAACTAAACGATTTTGCTAGCATTTGCGTTGAATTTGCATGAATTTTGTCACATTTTTGACAAAATCGAGTCGTTATTGCAGAAGAATGGTAAAATTGTATAATGACATAGACTCAGCCGTTTATTTTGACACGCTTTCAATACAACTGAACGTTATAGCTAGCATTTGCGCTGAATTTTCCTGTATTTTGTCACATTTTTGACCAAATCGAGTCGTTATTGCAGAAGAATGGTAAAATTGTATAATGAGATAGACTCAGCCGTTTATTTTGACACGCTTTCAATACAACTGAACGTTATAGCTAGCATTTGCGCTGAATTTTCGTGTATTTTGTCACATTTTTGACCAAATCGAGTCGTTATTGCAGAAGTATGGTAAAATTGTATAATGAGATAGACTCAGTCGTTTATTTTGACACGCTTTCAATACAACTGAACGATTTTGCTAGCATTTGCGTTGAATTTTTATGAACTTTGTCACATTTTTGACAAAATCGAGCCGTTATTGCAGAAAAATGGTAAAATTGTATATTTAGATAGACTCAGGCGTTTATTTTGACACGCTTTCAATACAACTGAACGATTTTGCTAGCATTTGCGTTGAATTTTCATGAATTTTGTCACATTTTTGACAAAATCGAGCCGTTATTGCAGAAGAATGGTAAAATTGTATATTTAGATAGACTCAGCCGTTTATTTTGACACGCTTTCAATACAACTGAACGATATTGCTAGCATTTGCGTTGAATTTTCATGAATTTTGTCACATTTTTGAGAAAATCGAGTCGTTTTTGCAGAAGAATGGTAAAATTGTATAATGAGATAGACTCAGCCGTTTATTTTGACACGCTTTCAATACAACTGAACGATTTTGCTAGCATTTGCGTTGAATTTGCATGAATTTTGTCACATTTTTGACAAAATCGAGTCGTTATTGCAGAAGAATGGTAAAATTGTATAATGAGATAGACTCAGCCGTTTATTTTGACACGCATTCAATACAACTGAACGATATTGCTAGCATTTACGTTGAATTTTCATGAACTTTGTCACATTTTTGACAAAATCGAGCCGTTATTGCAGAAAAATGGTAAAATTGTATATTTAGATAGACTCAGGCGATTATTTTGACACGCTTTCAATACAACTGAACGATTTTGCTAGCATTTGCGTTGAATTTTCATGAATTTTGTCACATTTTTGACAAAATCGAGCCGTTATTGCAGAAGAATGGTAAAATTGTATATTTAGATAGACTCAGCCGTTTATTTTGACACGCATTCAATACAACTGAACGATATTGCTAGCATTTGCGTTGAATTTGCATGAATCTTGCCACATTTTTGACAAAATTGAGTCGTTATTGCAGAAGAATGGTAAAATTGTATAATGAGATGGACTCAGCCGTTTATTTTGACACGCTTTCAATACAACTGAACGTTATAGCTAGCATTTGCGCTGAATTTTCCTGTATTTTGTCACATTTTTGACCAAATCGAGTCGTTATTGCAGAAGAATGGTAAAATTGTATAATGAGATAGACTCAGCCGTTTATTTTGACACGCTTTCAATACAACTAAACGATTTTGCTAGCATTTGCGTTGAATTTGCATGAATTTTGTCACATTTTTGACAAAATCGAGTCGTTATTGCAGAAGAATGGTAAAATTGTATAATGACATAGACTCAGCCGTTTATTTTGACACGCTTTCAATACAACTGAACGTTATAGCTAGCATTTGCGCTGAATTTTCCTGTATTTTGTCACATTTTTGACAAAATCGAGCCGTTATTGCAGAAGAATGGTAAAATTGTATAATGAGATAGACTCAGCCGTTTATTTTGACACGCTTTCAATACAACTGAACGTTATAGCTAGCATTTGCGCTGAATTTTCCTGTATTTTGTCACATTTTTGACCAAATCGAGTCGTTATTGCAGAAGTATGGTAAAATTGTATAATGAGATAGACTCAGTCGTTTATTTTGACACGCTTTCAATACAACTGAACGATTTTGCTAGCATTTGCGTTGAATTTGCATGAATTTTGTCACATTTTTGACAAAATCGAGTCGTTATTGCAGAAGAATGGTAAAATTGTATAATAAAATAGACTCAGTCGTTCATTTTGACACGCTTTTCAATTCAACTGAACGATTTTGCTAGCATTTGCGTTGAATTTTCATGAATTTTGTCAAATTTTTGACAAAATCGAGCCGTTATTGCAGAAGAATGGTAAAATTGTATATTTAGATAGACTCAGCCGTTTATTTTGACACGCTTTCAATACAACTGAACGTTATAGCTAGCATTTGCGCTGAATTTTCCTGTATTTTGTCACATTTTTGACCAAATCGAGTCGTTATTGCAGAAGAATGGTAAAATTGTATAATGAGATACACTCAGCCGTTTATTTTGACACGCTTTCAATACAACTGAACGATTTTGCTAGCATTTGCGTTGAATTTTCATGAACTTTGTCACATTTTTGACAAAATCGAGCCGTTATTGCAGAAAAATGGTAAAATTGTATATTTAGATAGACTCAGCCGTTTATTTTGACACGCTTTCAATACAACTGAACGATTTTGCTAGCATTTGCGTTGAATTTTCATGAATTTTGTCACATTTTTGACAAAATCGAGCCGTTATTGCAGAAGAATGGTAAAATTGTATATTTAGATAGACTCAGCCGTTTATTTTGACACGCTTTCAATACAACTGAACGATATTGCTAGCATTTGCGTTGAATTTTCATGAATTTTGTCACATTTTTGAGAAAATCGAGTCGTTTTTGCAGAAGAATGGTAAAATTGTATAATGAGATAGACTCAGCCGTTTATTTTGACACGCTTTCAATACAACTGAACGATTTTGCTAGCATTTGCGTTGAATTTGCATGAATTTTGTCACATTTTTGACAAAATCGAGTCGTTATTGCAGAAGAATGGTAAAATTGTATACTGAGATAGACTCAGCCGTTTATTTTGACACGCATTCAATACAACTGAACGATATTGCTAGCATTTACGTTGAATTTTCATGAACTTTGTCACATTTTTGACAAAATCGAGCCGTTATTGCAGAAAAATGGTAAAATTGTATATTTAGATAGACTCAGGCGATTATTTTGACACGCTTTCAATACAACTGAACGATTTTGCTAGCATTTGCGTTGAATTTTCATGAATTTTGTCACATTTTTGACAAAATCGAGCCGTTATTGCAGAAGAATGGTAAAATTGTATATTTAGATAGACTCAGCCGTTTATTTTGACTCGCTTTCAATACAACTTAACGATTTTGCTAGCATTTGCGTTGAATTTGCATGAATTTTGTCACATTTTTGACAAAATCGAGTCGTTGTTGCAGAAGAATGGTAAAATTGTATAATGAGATAGACTCAGCCGTTTATTATGACACGCTTGCAATACAACTGAACGTTATAGCTAGCATTTGCGCTGAATTTTCCTGTATTTTGTCACATTTTTGACAAAATCGAGTCGTTATTGCAAAAGAATGGTAAAATTGTATAATAAAATAGACTCAGTCGTTCATTTTGACACGCTTTTCAATTCAACTGAACGATTTTGCTAGCATTTTCATGAATTTTGTCACTTTTTTGACAAAATCGAGTCGTTATTGCAGAAGAATGGTAAAATTGTATATTTAGATATACTCAGCCGTTTATTTTGACACGCATTCAATACAACTGAACGATATTGCTAGCATTTGCGTTGAATTTGCATGAATCTTGCCACATTTTTGACAAAATTGAGTCGTTATTGCAGAAGAATGGTAAAATTGTATATTTAGATAGACTCAGCCGTTTATTTTGACACGCTTTCAATACAACTGAACGTTATAGCTAGCATTTAGGCTGAATTTTCCTGTATTTTGTCACATTTTTGACCAAATCGAGTCGTTATTGCAGAAGAATGGTAAAATTGTATAATGAGATACACTCAGCCGTTTATTTTGACACGCTTTCAATACAACTGAACGATTTTGCTAGCATTTGCGTTGAATTTTCATGAATTTTGTCACATTTTTGACAAAATCGAGTCGTTATTGCAGAAGAATGGTAAAATTGTATAATGACATAGACTCAGCCGTTTATTTTGACACGCTTTCAATACAACTGAACGTTATAGCTAGCATTTGCGCTGAATTTTCCTGTATTTTGTCACATTTTTGACCAAATCGAGTCGTTATTGCAGAAGAATGGTAAAATTGTATAATGAGATAGACTCAGCCGTTTATTTTGACACGCTTTCAATACAACTGAACGTTATAGCTAGCATTTGCGCTGAATTTTCCTGTATTTTGTCACATTTTTGACCAAATCGAGTCGTTATTGCAGAAGTATGGTAAAATTGTATAATGAGATAGACTCAGTCGTTTATTTTGACACGCTTTCAATACAACTGAACGATTTTGCTAGCATTTGCGTTGAATTTTTATGAACTTTGTCACATTTTTGACAAAATCGAGCCGTTATTGCAGAAAAATGGTAAAATTGTATATTTAGATAGACTCAGGCGTTTATTTTGACACGCTTTCAATACAACTGAACGATTTTGCTAGCATTTGCGTTGAATTTTCATGAATTTTGTCACATTTTTGACAAAATCGAGCCGTTATTGCAGAAGAATGGTAAAATTGTATATTTAGATAGACTCAGCCGTTTATTTTGACACGCTTTCAATACAACTGAACGATATTGCTAGCATTTGCGTTGAATTTTCATGAATTTTGTCACATTTTTGAGAAAATCGAGTCGTTTTTGCAGAAGAATGGTAAAATTGTATAATGAGATAGACTCAGCCGTTTATTTTGACACGCTTTCAATACAACTGAACGATTTTGCTAGCATTTGCGTTGAATTTGCATGAATTTTGTCACATTTTTGACAAAATCGAGTCGTTATTGCAGAAGAATGGTAAAATTGTATAATGAGATAGACTCAGCCGTTTATTTTGACACGCATTCAATACAACTGAACGATATTGCTAGCATTTACGTTGAATTTTCATGAACTTTGTCACATTTTTGACAAAATCGAGCCGTTATTGCAGAAAAATGGTAAAATTGTATATTTAGATAGACTCAGGCGATTATTTTGACACGCTTTCAATACAACTGAACGATTTTGCTAGCATTTGCGTTGAATTTTCATGAATTTTGTCACATTTTTGACAAAATCGAGCCGTTATTGCAGAAGAATGGTAAAATTGTATATTTAGATAGACTCAGCCGTTTATTTTGACACGCTTTCAATACAACTTAACGATTTTGCTAGCATTTGCGTTGAATTTGCATGAATTTTGTCACATTTTTGACAAAATCGAGCCGTTGTTGCAGAAGAATGGTAAAATTGTATAATGAGATAGACTCAGCCGTTTATTATGACACGCTTGCAATACAACTGAACGTTATAGCTAGCATTTGCGCTGAATTTTCCTGTATTTTGTCACATTTTTGACAAAATCGAGTCGTTATTGCAAAAGAATGGTAAAATTGTATAATAAAATAGACTCAGTCGTTCATTTTGACACGCTTTTCAATTCAACTGAACGATTTTGCTAGCATTTTCATATATTTTGTCACTTTTTTGACAAAATCGAGTCGTTATTGCAGAAGAATGGTAAAATTGTATATTTAGATAGACTCAGCCGTTTATTTTGACACGCATTCAATACAACTGAACGATATTGCTAGCATTTGCGTTGAATTTGCATGAATCTTGCCACATTTTTGACAAAATTGAGTCGTTATTGCAGAAGAATGGTAAAATTGTATAATGAGATGGACTCAGCCGTTTATTTTGACACGCTTTCAATACAACTGAACGTTATAGCTAGCATTTGCGCTGAATTTTCCTGTATTTTGTCACATTTTTGACCAAATCGAGTCGTTATTGCAGAAGAATGGTAAAATTGTATAATGAGATAGACTCAGCCGTTTATTTTGACACGCTTTCAATACAACTAAACGATTTTGCTAGCATTTGCGTTGAATTTGCATGAATTTTGTCACATTTTTGACAAAATCGAGTCGTTATTGCAGAAGAATGGTACAATTGTATAATGACATAGACTCAGCCGTTTATTTTGACACGCTTTCAATACAACTGAACGTTATAGCTAGCATTTGCGCTGAATTTTCCTGTATTTTGTCACATTTTTGACAAAATCGAGTCGTTATTGCAAAAGAATGGTAAAATTGTATAATAAAATAGACTCAGTCGTTCATTTTGACACGCTTTTCAATTCAACTGAACGATTTTGCTAGCATTTTCATGAATTTTGTCACATTTTTGACAAAATCGAGTCGTTATTGCAGAAGAATGGTAAAATTGTATAATGAGATAGACTCAGCCGTTTATTTTGACACGCTTTCAATACAACTGAACGTTATAGCTAGCATTTGCGCTGAATTTTCCTGTATTTTGTCACATTTTTGACCAAATCGAGTCGTTATTGCAGAAGTATGGTAAAATTGTATAATGAGATAGACTCAGTCGTTTATTTTGACACGCTTTCAATACAACTGAACGATTTTGCTAGCATTTGCGTTGAATTTGCATGAATTTTGTCACATTTTTGACAAAATCGAGTCGTTATTGCAGAAGAATGGTAAAATTGTATAATAAAATAGACTCAGTCGTTCATTTTGACACGCTTTTCAATTCAACTGAACGATTTTGCTAGCATTTGCACTGAATTTTCCTGTATTTTGTCACATTTTTGAACAAATCGAGTCGTTATTGCAGAAGAATGGTAAAATTGTATAATGAGATAGACTCAGCCGTTTATTTTGACACGCTTTCAATACAACTGAACGATTTTGCTAGCATTTGCGTTGAATTTGCATGAATTTTGTCACATTTTTGACAAAATCGAGTCGTTATTGCAGAAGAATGGTAAAATTGTATAATGAGATAGACTCAGCCGTTTATTTTGACACGCATTCAATACAACTGAACGATTTTGCTAGCATTTGCGTTGAATTTTCATGAACTTTGTCACATTTTTGACATAATCGAGCCGTTATTGCAGAAAAATGGTAAAATTGTATATTTAGATAGACTCAGGCGTTTATTTTGACACGCTTTCAATACAACTGAACGATTTTGCTAGCATTTGCGTTGAATTTTCATGAATTTTGTCACATTTTTGACAAAATCGAGCCGTTATTGCAGAAGAATGGTAAAATTGTATATTTAGATAGACTCAGCCGTTTATTTTGACACGCTTTCAATACAACTGAACGTTATAGCTAGCATTTGCGCTGAATTTTCCTGTATTTTGTCACATTTTTGAACAAATCGAGTCGTTATTGCAGAAGAATGGTAAAATTGTATAATGAGATACACTCAGCCGTTTATTTTGACACGCTTTCAATACAACTGAACGATTTTGCTAGCATTTGCGTTGAATTTGCATGAATCTTGCCACATTTTTGACAAAATTGAGTCGTTATTGCAGAAGAATGGTAAAATTGTATAATGAGATAGACTCAGCCGTTTATTATGACACGCTTTCAATACAACTGAACGTTATAGCTAGCATTTGCGCTGAATTTTCCTGTATTTTGTCACATTTTTGACCAAATCGAGTCGTTATTGCAGAAGAATGGTAAAATTGTATAATGAGATAGACTCAGCCGTTTATTTTGACACGCTTTCAATACAACTGAACGATTTTGCTAGCATTTGCGTTGAATTTGCATGAATTTTGTCACATTTTTGACAAAATCGAGTCGTTATTGCAGAAGAATGGTAAAATTGTATAATGAGATAGACTCAGCCGTTTATTTTGACACGCTTTCAATACAACTGAACGTTATAGCTAGCATTTGCGCTGAATTTTCCTGTATTTTGTCACATTTTTGACCAAATCGAGTCGTTATTGCAGAAGTATGGTAAAATTGTATAATGAGATAGACTCAGTCGTTTATTTTGACACGCTTTCAATACAACTGAACGATTTTGCTAGCATTTGCGTTGAATTTGCATGAATTTTGTCACATTTTTGACAAAATCGAGTCGTTATTGCAGAAGAATGGTAAAATTGTATAATAAAATAGACTCAGTCGTTCATTTTGACACGCTTTTCAATTCAACTGAACGATTTTGCTAGCATTTGCACTGAATTTTCCTGTATTTTGTCACATTTTTGAACAAATCGAGTCGTTATTGCAGAAGAATGGTAAAATTGTATAATGAGATAGACTCAGCCGTTTATTTTGACACGCTTTCAATACAACTGAACGATTTTGCTAGCATTTGCGTTGAATTTGCATGAATTTTGTCACATTTTTGACAAAATCGAGTCGTTATTGCAGAAGAATGGTAAAATTGTATAATGAGATAGACTCAGCCGTTTATTTTGACACGCATTCAATACAACTGAACGATTTTGCTAGCATTTGCGTTGAATTTTCATGAACTTTGTCACATTTTTGACATAATCGAGCCGTTATTGCAGAAAAATGGTAAAATTGTATATTTAGATAGACTCAGGCGTTTATTTTGACACGCTTTCAATACAACTGAACGATTTTGCTAGCATTTGCGTTGAATTTTCATGAATTTTGTCACATTTTTGACAAAATCGAGCCGTTATTGCAGAAGAATGGTAAAATTGTATATTTAGATAGACTCAGCCGTTTATTTTGACACGCTTTCAATACAACTGAACGTTATAGCTAGCATTTGCGCTGAATTTTCCTGTATTTTGTCACATTTTTGAACAAATCGAGTCGTTATTGCAGAAGAATGGTAAAATTGTATAATGAGATACACTCAGCCGTTTATTTTGACACGCTTTCAATACAACTGAACGATTTTGCTAGCATTTGCGTTGAATTTGCATGAATCTTGCCACATTTTTGACAAAATTGAGTCGTTATTGCAGAAGAATGGTAAAATTGTATAATGAGATAGACTCAGCCGTTTATTATGACACGCTTTCAATACAACTGAACGTTATAGCTAGCATTTGCGCTGAATTTTCCTGTATTTTGTCACATTTTTGACCAAATCGAGTCGTTATTGCAGAAGAATGGTAAAATTGTATAATGAGATAGACTCAGCCGTTTATTTTGACACGCTTTCAATACAACTGAACGATTTTGCTAGCATTTGCGTTGAATTTGCATGAATTTTGTCACATTTTTGACAAAATCGAGTCGTTATTGCAGAAGAATGGTAAAATTGTATAATGAGATAGACTCAGCCGTTTATTTTGACACGCATTCAATACAACTGAACGATATTGCTAGCATTTGCGTTGAATTTTCATGAACTTTGTCACATTTTTGACAAAATCGAGCCGTTATTGCAGAAAAATGGTAAAATTGTATATTTAGATAGACTCAGCCGTTTATTTTGACACGCTTTCAATACAACTGAACGATTTTGCTAGCATTTGCGTGGAATTTGCATGAATTTTGTCACATTTTTGACAAAATCGAGTCGTTGTTGCAGAAGAATGGTAAAATTGTATAATGAGATAGACTCAGCCGTTTATTATGACACGCTTGCAATACAACTGAAAGTTATAGCTAGCATTTGCGCTGAATTTTCCTGTATTTTGTCACATTTTTGACAAAATCGAGTCGTTATTGCAAAAGAATGGTAAAATTGTATAATAAAATTGACTCAGTCGTTCATTTTGACACGCTTTTCAATTCAACTGAACGATTTTGCTAGCATTTTCATGAATTTTGTCACATTTTTGACAAAATCGAGTCGTTATTGCAGAAGAATGGTAAAATTGTATAATGAGATAGACTCAGCCGTTTATTTTGACACGCTTTCAATACAACTGAACGTTATAGCTAGCATTTGCGCTGAATTTTCCTGTATTTTGTCACATTTTTGACAAAATCGAGTCGTTATTGCAGAAGAATGGTAAAATTGTATAATGAGATAGACTCAGCCGTTTATTTTGACACGCTTTCAATACAACTGAACGAGTTTGCTAGCATTCGCGTTGAATTTGCATGAATCTTGCCACATTTTTGACAAAATTGAGTCGTTATTGCAGAAGAATGGTAAAATTGTATAATGAAATGGACTCAGGCGTTTATTTTGACACGCTTTCAATACAACTGAACGATTTTGCTAGCATTTGCGTTGAATTTTCATGAATTTTGTCACATTTTTGACAAAATCGAGCCGTTATTGCAGAAGAATGGTAAAATTGTATATTTAGATAGACTCAGCCGTTTATTTTGACACGCTTTCAATACAACTGAACGATATTGCTAGCATTTGCGTTGAATTTTCATGAATTTTGTCACATTTTTGACAAAATCGAGTCGTTTTTGCAGAAGAATGGTAAAATTGTATAATGAGATAGACTCAGCCGTTTATTTTGACACGCTTTCAATACAACTGAACGATTTTGCTAGCATTTGCGTTGAATTTGCATGAATTTTGTCACATTTTTGACAAAATCGAGTCGTTGTTGCAGAAGAATGGTAAAATTGTATAATTAGATAGACTCAGCCGTTTATTATGACACGCTTGCAATACAACTGAACGTTATAGCTAGCATTTGCGCTGAATTTTCCTGTATTTTGTCACATTTTTGACAAAATCGAGTCGTTATTGCAAAAGAATGGTAAAATTGTATAATAAAATAGACTCAGTCGTTCATTTTGACACGCTTTTCAATTCAACTGAACGATTTTGCTAGCATTTTCATATATTTTGTCACTTTTTTGACAAAATCGAGTCGTTATTGCAGAAGAATGGTAAAATTGTATATTTAGATAGACTCAGCCGTTTATTTTGACACGCATTCAATACAACTGAACGATATTGCTAGCATTTGCGTTGAATTTGCATGAATCTTGCCACATTTTTGACAAAATTGAGTCGTTATTGCAGAAGAATGGTAAAATTGTATAATGAGATGGACTCAGCCGTTTATTTTGACACGCTTTCAATACAACTGAACGTTATAGCTAGCATTTGCGCTGAATTTTCCTGTATTTTGTCACATTTTTGACCAAATCGAGTCGTTATTGCAGAAGAATGGTAAAATTGTATAATGAGATAGACTCAGCCGTTTATTTTGACACGCTTTCAATACAACTAAACGATTTTGCTAGCATTTGCGTTGAATTTGCATGAATTTTGTCACATTTTTGACAAAATCGAGTCGTTATTGCAGAAGAATGGTAAAATTGTATAATGACATAGACTCAGCCGTTTATTTTGACACGCTTTCAATACAACTGAACGTTATAGCTAGCATTTGCGCTGAATTTTCCTGTATTTTGTCACATTTTTGACCAAATCGAGTCGTTATTGCAGAAGAATGGTAAAATTGTATAATGAGATAGACTCAGCCGTTTATTTTGACACGCTTTCAATACAACTGAACGTTATAGCTAGCATTTGCGCTGAATTTTCCTGTATTTTGTCACATTTTTGACCAAATCGAGTCGTTATTGCAGAAGTATGGTAAAATTGTATAATGAGATAGACTCAGTCGTTTATTTTGACACGCTTTCAATACAACTGAACGATTTTGCTAGCATTTGCGTTGAATTTGCATGAATTTTGTCACATTTTTGACAAAATCGAGTCGTTATTGCAGAAGAATGGTAAAATTGTATAATAAAATAGACTCAGTCGTTCATTTTGACACGCTTTTCAATTCAACTGAACGATTTTGCTAGCATTTGCGCTGAATTTTCCTGTATTTTGTCACATTTTTGAACAAATCGAGTCGTTATTGCAGAAGAATGGTAAAATTGTATAATGAGATAGACTCAGCCGTTTATTTTGACACGCTTTTAATACAACTGAACGATTTTGCTAGCATTTGCGTTGAATTTGCATGAATTTTGTCACATTTTTGACAAAATCGAGTCGTTATTGCAGAAGAATGGTAAAATTGTATAATGAGATAGACTCAGCCGTTTATTTTGACACGCATTCAATACAACTGAACGATTTTGCTAGCATTTGCGTTGAATTTTCATGAACTTTGTCACATTTTTGACATAATCGAGCCGTTATTGCAGAAAAATGGTAAAATTGTATATTTAGATAGACTCAGGCGTTTATTTTGACACGCTTTCAATACAACTGAACGATTTTGCTAGCATTTGCGTTGAATTTTCATGAATTTTGTCACATTTTTGACAAAATCGAGCCGTTATTGCAGAAGAATGGTAAAATTGTATATTTAGATAGACTCAGCCGTTTATTTTGACACGCTTTCAATACAACTGAACGTTATAGCTAGCATTTGCGCTGAATTTTCCTGTATTTTGTCACATTTTTGAACAAATCGAGTCGTTATTGCAGAAGAATGGTAAAATTGTATAATGAGATACACTGAGCCGTTTATTTTGACACGCTTTCAATACAACTGAACGATTTTGCTAGCATTTGCGTTGAATTTGCATGAATCTTGCCACATTTTTGACAAATTGAGTCGTTATTGCAGAAGAATGGTAAAATTGTATAATGAGATAGACTCAGCCGTTTATTATGACACGCTTTCAATACAACTGAACGTTATAGCTAGCATTTGCGCTGAATTTTCCTGTATTTTGTCACATTTTTGACCAAATCGAGTCGTTATTGCAGAAGAATGGTAAAATTGTATAATGAGATAGACTCAGCCGTTTATTTTGACACGCTTTCAATACAACTGAACGATTTTGCTAGCATTTGCGTTGAATTTGCATGAATTTTGTCACATTTTTGACAAAATCGAGCCGTTATTGCAGAAAAATGGTAAAATTGTATATTTAGATAGACTCAGCCGTTTATTTTGACACGCTTTCAATACAACTGAACGATTTTGCTAGCATTTGCGTGGAATTTGCTTGAATTTTGTCACATGTTTGACAAAATCGAGTCGTTGTTGCAGAAGAATGGTAAAATTGTATAATGAGATAGACTCAGCCGTTTATTATGACACGCTTGCAATACAACTGAAAGTTATAGCTAGCATTTGCGCTGAATTTTCCTGTATTTTGTCACATTTTTGACAAAATCGAGTCGTTATTTCAAAAGAATGGTAAAATTGTATAATAAAATAGACTCAGTCGTTCATTTTGACACGCTTTTCAATTCAACTGAACGATTTTGCTAGCATTTTCATGAATTTTGTCACATTTTTGACAAAATCGAGTCGTTATTGCAGAAGAATGGTAAAATTGTATAATGAGATAGACTCAGCCGTTTATTTTGACACGCTTTCAATACAACTGAACGTTATAGCTAGCATTTGCGCTGAATTTTCCTGTATTTTGTCACATTTTTGACAAAATCGAGTCGTTATTGCAGAAGAATGGTAAAATTGTATAATGAGATAGACTCAGCCGTTTATTTTGACACGCTTTCAATACAACTGAACGATTTTGCTAGCATTCGCGTTGAATTTGCATGAATCTTGCCACATTTTTGACAAAATTGAGTCGTTATTGCAGAAGAATGGTAAAATTGTATAATGAAATGGACTCAGCCGTTTATTTTGACACGCTTTCAATACAACTGAACGTTATAGCTAGCATTTGCGCTGAATTTTCCTGTATTTTGTCACATTTTTGGCCAAATCGAGTCGTTATTGCAGAAGAATGGTAAAATTGTATAATGAGATAGACTCAGCCGTTTATTTTGACACGCTTTCAATACAACTGAACGATTTTGCTAGCATTTGCGTTGAATTTGCATGAATTTTGTCACATTTTTGACAAAATCGAGTCGTTATTGCAGAAGAATGGTAAAATTGTATAATGAGATAGACTCAGGCGTTTATTTTGACACGCTTTCAATACAACTGAACGATTTTGCTAGCATTTGCGTTGAATTTTCATGAATTTTGTCACATTTTTGACAAAATCGAGCCGTTATTGCAGAAGAATGGTAAAATTGTATATTTAGATAGACTCAGCCGTTTATTTTGACACGCTTTCAATACAACTGAACGTTATAGCTAGCATTTGCGCTGAATTTTCCTGTATTTTGTCACATTTTTGACCAAATCGAGTCGTTATTGCAGAAGAATGGTAAAGTTGTATAATGAGATACACTCAGCCGTTTATTTTGACATGCTTTCAATACAACTGAACGATTTTGCTAGCATTTGCGTTGAATTTGCATGAATCTTGCCACATTTTTGACAAAATTGAGTCGTTATTGCAGAAGAATGGTAAAATTGTATAATGAGATGGACTCAGCCGTTTATTTTGACACGCTTTTCAATTCAACTGAACGATTTTGCTAGCATTTTCATGAATTTTGTCACATTTTTGACAAAATCGAGTCGTTATTGCAGAAGAATGGTAAAATTGTATATTTAGATAGACTCAGCCGTTTATTTTGACACGCATTCAATACAACTGAACGATATTGCTAGCATTTGCGTTGAATTTTCATGAATTTTGTCACATTTTTGAGAAAATCGAGTCGTTTTTGCAGAAGAATGGTAAAATTGTATAATGAGATAGACTCAGCCGTTTATTTTGACACGCTTTCAATACAACTGAACGTTATAGCTAGCATTTGCGCTGAATTTTCCTGTATTTTGTCACATTTTTGACCAAATCGAGTCGTTATTGCAGAAGAATGGTAAAATTGTATATTTAGATAGACTCAGCCGTTTATTTTGACACGCATTCAATACAACTGAACGATATTGCTAGCATTTGCGTTGAATTTTCATGAACTTTGTCACATTTTTGACAAAATCGAGCCGTTATTGCAGAAAAATGGTAAAATTGTATATTTAGATAGACTCAGGCGTTTATTTTGACACGCTTTCAATACAACTGAACGATTTTGCTAGCATTTGCGTTGAATTTTCATGAATTTTGTCACATTTTTGACAAAATCGAGCCGTTATTGCAGAAGAATGGTAAAATTGTATATTTAGATAGACTTAGCCGTTTATTTTGACACGCTTTCAATACAACTGAACGTTATAGCTAGCATTTGGGCTGAATTTTCCTGTATTTTGTCACATTTTTGACCAAATCGAGTCGTTATTGCAGAAGAATGGCAAAATTGTATATTTAGATAGACTCAGCCGTTTATTTTGACACGCATTTAATACAACTGAACGATATTGCTAGCATTTGCGTTGAATTTTCATGAACTTTGTCACATTTTTGACAAAATCGAGCCGTTATTGCAGAAAAATGGTAAAATTGTATATTTAGATAGACTCAGCCGTTTATTTTGACACGCTTTCAATACAACTGAACGATTTTGCTAGCATTTGCGTTGAATTTGCATGAATTTTGTCACATTTTTGACAAAATCGAGTCGTTATTGCAGAAGAATGGTAAAATTGTATAATGACATAGACTCAGCCGTTTATTTTGACACGCTTTCAATACAACTGAACGTTATAGCTAGCATTTGCGCTGAATTTTCCTGTATTTTGTCACATTTTTGACAAAATCGAGTCGTTATTGCAGAAGAATGGTAAAATTGTATAATGAGATAGACTCAGCCGTTTATTTTGACACGCTTTCAATACAACTGAACGTTATAGCTAGCATTTGCGCTGAATTTTCCTGTATTTTGTCACATTTTTGACCAAATCGAGTCGTTATTGCAGAAGAATGGTAAAGTTGTATAATGAGATACACTCAGCCGTTTATTTTGACATGCTTTCAATACAACTGAACGATTTTGCTAGCATTTGCGTTGAATTTGCATGAATCTTGCCACATTTTTGACAAAATTGAGTCGTTATTGCAGAAGAATGGTAAAATTGTATAATGAAATGGACTCAGCCGTTTATTTTGACACGCTTTCAATACAACTGAACGTTATAGCTAGCATTTGCGCTGAATTCTCCTGTATTTTGTCACATTTTTGGCCAAATCGAGTCGTTATTGCAGAAGAATGGTAAAATTGTATACTGAGATAGACTCAGCCGTTTATTTTGACACGCATTCAATACAACTGAACGATATTGCTAGCATTTACGTTGAATTTTCATGAACTTTGTCACATTTTTGACAAAATCGAGCCGTTATTGCAGAAAAATGGTAAAATTGTATATTTAGATAGACTCAGGCGATTATTTTGACACGCTTTCAATACAACTGAACGATTTTGCTAGCATTTGCGTTGAATTTTCATGAATTTTGTCACATTTTTGACAAAATCGAGCCGTTATTGCAGAAGAATGGTAAAATTGTATATTTAGATAGACTCAGCCGTTTATTTTGACTCGCTTTCAATACAACTTAACGATTTTGCTAGCATTTGCGTTGAATTTGCATGAATTTTGTCACATTTTTGACAAAATCGAGTCGTTGTTGCAGAAGAATGGTAAAATTGTATAATGAGATAGACTCAGCCGTTTATTATGACACGCTTGCAATACAACTGAACGTTATAGCTAGCATTTGCGCTGAATTTTCCTGTATTTTGTCACATTTTTGACAAAATCGAGTCGTTATTGCAAAAGAATGGTAAAATTGTATAATAAAATAGACTCAGTCGTTCATTTTGACACGCTTTTCAATTCAACTGAACGATTTTGCTAGCATTTTCATGAATTTTGTCACATTTTTGACAAAATCGAGTCGTTATTGCAGAAGAATGGTAAAATTGTATAATGAGATAGACTCAGCCGTTTATTTTGACACGCTTTCAATACAACTGAACGTTATAGCTAGCATTTGCGCTGAATTTTCCTGTATTTTGTCACATTTTTGACAAAATCGAGTCGTTATTGCAGAAGAATGGTAAAATTGTATAATGAGATAGACTCAGCCGTTTATTTTGACACGCTTTCAATACAACTGAACGATTTTGCTAGCATTCGCGTTGAATTTGCATGAATCTTGCCACATTTTTGACAAAATTGAGTCGTTATTGCAGAAGAATGGTAAAATTGTATAATGAAATGGACTCAGCCGTTTATTTTGACACGCTTTCAATACAACTGAACGTTATAGCTAGCATTTGCGCTGAATTTTCCTGTATTTTGTCACATTTTTGGCCAAATCGAGTCGTTATTGCAGAAGAATGGTAAAATTGTATAATGAGATAGACTCAGCCGTTTATTTTGACACGCTTTCAATACAACTGAACGATTTTGCTAGCATTTGCGTTGAATTTGCATGAATTTTGTCACATTTTTGACAAAATCGAGTCGTTATTGCAGAAGAATGGTAAAATTGTATAATGAGATAGACTCAGGCGTTTATTTTGACACGCTTTCAATACAACTGAACGATTTTGCTAGCATTTGCGTTGAATTTTCATGAATTTTGTCACATTTTTGACAAAATCGAGCCGTTATTGCAGAAGAATGGTAAAATTGTATATTTAGATAGACTCAGCCGTTTATTTTGACACGCTTTCAATACAACTGAACGTTATAGCTAGCATTTGCGCTGAATTTTCCTGTATTTTGTCACATTTTTGACCAAATCGAGTCGTTATTGCAGAAGAATGGTAAAGTTGTATAATGAGATACACTCAGCCGTTTATTATGACACGCTTTCAATACAACTGAACGTTATAGCTAGCATTTGCGCTGAATTTTCCTGTATTTTGTCACATTTTTGACCAAATCGAGTCGTTATTGCAGAAGAATGGTAAAATTGTATAATGAGATAGACTCAGCCGTTTATTTTGACACGCTTTCAATACAACTGAACGATTTTGCTAGCATTTGCGTTGAATTTGCATGAATTTTGTCACATTTTTGACAAAATCGAGCCGTTATTGCAGAAAAATGGTAAAATTGTATATTTAGATAGACTCAGCCGTTTATTTTGACACGCTTTCAATACAACTGAACGATTTTGCTAGCATTTGCGTGGAATTTGCTTGAATTTTGTCACATGTTTGACAAAATCGAGTCGTTGTTGCAGAAGAATGGTAAAATTGTATAATGAGATAGACTCAGCCGTTTATTATGACACGCTTGCAATACAACTGAAAGTTATAGCTAGCATTTGCGCTGAATTTTCCTGTATTTTGTCACATTTTTGACAAAATCGAGTCGTTATTTCAAAAGAATGGTAAAATTGTATAATAAAATAGACTCAGTCGTTCATTTTGACACGCTTTTCAATTCAACTGAACGATTTTGCTAGCATTTTCATGAATTTTGTCACATTTTTGACAAAATCGAGTCGTTATTGCAGAAGAATGGTAAAATTGTATAATGAGATAGACTCAGCCGTTTATTTTGACACGCTTTCAATACAACTGAACGTTATAGCTAGCATTTGCGCTGAATTTTCCTGTATTTTGTCACATTTTTGACAAAATCGAGTCGTTATTGCAGAAGAATGGTAAAATTGTATAATGAGATAGACTCAGCCGTTTATTTTGACACGCTTTCAATACAACTGAACGATTTTGCTAGCATTCGCGTTGAATTTGCATGAATCTTGCCACATTTTTGACAAAATTGAGTCGTTATTGCAGAAGAATGGTAAAATTGTATAATGAAATGGACTCAGCCGTTTATTTTGACACGCTTTCAATACAACTGAACGTTATAGCTAGCATTTGCGCTGAATTTTCCTGTATTTTGTCACATTTTTGGCCAAATCGAGTCGTTATTGCAGAAGAATGGTAAAATTGTATAATGAGATAGACTCAGCCGTTTATTTTGACACGCTTTCAATACAACTGAACGATTTTGCTAGCATTTGCGTTGAATTTGCATGAATTTTGTCACATTTTTGACAAAATCGAGTCGTTATTGCAGAAGAATGGTAAAATTGTATAATGAGATAGACTCAGCCGTTTATTTTGACACGCTTTCAATACAACTGAACGATTTTGCTAGCATTTGCGTTGAATTTTCATGAATTTTGTCACATTTTTGACAAAATCGAGCCGTTATTGCAGAAGAATGGTAAAATTGTATATTTAGATAGACTCAGCCGTTTATTTTGACACGCTTTCAATACAACTGAACGTTATAGCTAGCATTTGCGCTGAATTTTCCTGTATTTTGTCACATTTTTGACCAAATCGAGTCGTTATTGCAGAAGAATGGTAAAGTTGTATAATGAGATACACTCAGCCGTTTATTTTGACATGCTTTCAATACAACTGAACGATTTTGCTAGCATTTGCGTTGAATTTGCATGAATCTTGCCACATTTTTGACAAAATTGAGTCGTTATTGCAGAAGAATGGTAAAATTGTATAATGAGATGGACTCAGCCGTTTATTTTGACACGCTTTTCAATTCAACTGAACGATTTTGCTAGCATTTTCATGAATTTTGTCACATTTTTGACAAAATCGAGTCGTTATTGCAGAAGAATGGTAAAATTGTATATTTAGATAGACTCAGCCGTTTATTTTGACACGCATTCAATACAACTGAACGATATTGCTAGCATTTGCGTTGAATTTTCATGAATTTTGTCACATTTTTGAGAAAATCGAGTCGTTTTTGCAGAAGAATGGTAAAATTGTATAATGAGATAGACTCAGCCGTTTATTTTGACACGCTTTCAATACAACTGAACGTTATAGCTAGCATTTGCGCTGAATTTTCCTGTATTTTGTCACATTTTTGACCAAATCGAGTCGTTATTGCAGAAGAATGGTAAAATTGTATATTTAGATAGACTCAGCCGTTTATTTTGACACGCATTCAATACAACTGAACGATATTGCTAGCATTTGCGTTGAATTTTCATGAACTTTGTCACATTTTTGACAAAATCGAGCCGTTATTGCAGAAAAATGGTAAAATTGTATATTTAGATAGACTCAGGCGTTTATTTTGACACGCTTTCAATACAACTGAACGATTTTGCTAGCATTTGCGTTGAATTTTCATGAATTTTGTCACATTTTTGACAAAATCGAGCCGTTATTGCAGAAGAATGGTAAAATTGTATATTTAGATAGACTTAGCCGTTTATTTTGACACGCTTTCAATACAACTGAACGTTATAGCTAGCATTTGGGCTGAATTTTCCTGTATTTTGTCACATTTTTGACCAAATCGAGTCGTTATTGCAGAAGAATGGCAAAATTGTATATTTAGATAGACTCAGCCGTTTATTTTGACACGCATTTAATACAACTGAACGATATTGCTAGCATTTGCGTTGAATTTTCATGAACTTTGTCACATTTTTGACAAAATCGAGCCGTTATTGCAGAAAAATGGTAAAATTGTATATTTAGATAGACTCAGCCGTTTATTTTGACACGCTTTCAATACAACTGAACGATTTTGCTAGCATTTGCGTTGAATTTGCATGAATTTTGTCACATTTTTGACAAAATCGAGTCGTTATTGCAGAAGAATGGTAAAATTGTATAATGACATAGACTCAGCCGTTTATTTTGACACGCTTTCAATACAACTGAACGTTATAGCTAGCATTTGCGCTGAATTTTCCTGTATTTTGTCACATTTTTGACAAAATCGAGTCGTTATTGCAGAAGAATGGTAAAATTGTATAATGAGATAGACTCAGCCGTTTATTTTGACACGCTTTCAATACAACTGAACGTTATAGCTAGCATTTGCGCTGAATTTTCCTGTATTTTGTCACATTTTTGACCAAATCGAGTCGTTATTGCAGAAGAATGGTAAAGTTGTATAATGAGATACACTCAGCCGTTTATTTTGACATGCTTTCAATACAACTGAACGATTTTGCTAGCATTTGCGTTGAATTTGCATGAATCTTGCCACATTTTTGACAAAATTGAGTCGTTATTGCAGAAGAATGGTAAAATTGTATAATGAAATGGACTCAGCCGTTTATTTTGACACGCTTTCAATACAACTGAACGTTATAGCTAGCATTTGCGCTGAATTCTCCTGTATTTTGTCACATTTTTGGCCAAATCGAGTCGTTATTGCAGAAGAATGGTAAAATTGTATACTGAGATAGACTCAGCCGTTTATTTTGACACGCATTCAATACAACTGAACGATATTGCTAGCATTTACGTTGAATTTTCATGAACTTTGTCACATTTTTGACAAAATCGAGCCGTTATTGCAGAAAAATGGTAAAATTGTATATTTAGATAGACTCAGGCGATTATTTTGACACGCTTTCAATACAACTGAACGATTTTGCTAGCATTTGCGTTGAATTTTCATGAATTTTGTCACATTTTTGACAAAATCGAGCCGTTATTGCAGAAGAATGGTAAAATTGTATATTTAGATAGACTCAGCCGTTTATTTTGACTCGCTTTCAATACAACTTAACGATTTTGCTAGCATTTGCGTTGAATTTGCATGAATTTTGTCACATTTTTGACAAAATCGAGTCGTTGTTGCAGAAGAATGGTAAAATTGTATAATGAGATAGACTCAGCCGTTTATTATGACACGCTTGCAATACAACTGAACGTTATAGCTAGCATTTGCGCTGAATTTTCCTGTATTTTGTCACATTTTTGACAAAATCGAGTCGTTATTGCAAAAGAATGGTAAAATTGTATAATAAAATAGACTCAGTCGTTCATTTTGACACGCTTTTCAATTCAACTGAACGATTTTGCTAGCATTTTCATGAATTTTGTCACATTTTTGACAAAATCGAGTCGTTATTGCAGAAGAATGGTAAAATTGTATAATGAGATAGACTCAGCCGTTTATTTTGACACGCTTTCAATACAACTGAACGTTATAGCTAGCATTTGCGCTGAATTTTCCTGTATTTTGTCACATTTTTGACAAAATCGAGTCGTTATTGCAGAAGAATGGTAAAATTGTATAATGAGATAGACTCAGCCGTTTATTTTGACACGCTTTCAATACAACTGAACGATTTTGCTAGCATTCGCGTTGAATTTGCATGAATCTTGCCACATTTTTGACAAAATTGAGTCGTTATTGCAGAAGAATGGTAAAATTGTATAATGAAATGGACTCAGCCGTTTATTTTGACACGCTTTCAATACAACTGAACGTTATAGCTAGCATTTGCGCTGAATTTTCCTGTATTTTGTCACATTTTTGGCCAAATCGAGTCGTTATTGCAGAAGAATGGTAAAATTGTATAATGAGATAGACTCAGCCGTTTATTTTGACACGCTTTCAATACAACTGAACGATTTTGCTAGCATTTGCGTTGAATTTGCATGAATTTTGTCACATTTTTGACAAAATCGAGTCGTTATTGCAGAAGAATGGTAAAATTGTATAATGAGATAGACTCAGGCGTTTATTTTGACACGCTTTCAATACAACTGAACGATTTTGCTAGCATTTGCGTTGAATTTTCATGAATTTTGTCACATTTTTGACAAAATCGAGCCGTTATTGCAGAAGAATGGTAAAATTGTATATTTAGATAGACTCAGCCGTTTATTTTGACACGCTTTCAATACAACTGAACGTTATAGCTAGCATTTGCGCTGAATTTTCCTGTATTTTGTCACATTTTTGACCAAATCGAGTCGTTATTGCAGAAGAATGGTAAAGTTGTATAATGAGATACACTCAGCCGTTTATTTTGACATGCTTTCAATACAACTGAACGATTTTGCTAGCATTTGCGTTGAATTTGCATGAATCTTGCCACATTTTTGACAAAATTGAGTCGTTATTGCAGAAGAATGGTAAAATTGTATAATGAGATGGACTCAGCCGTTTATTTTGACACGCTTTTCAATTCAACTGAACGATTTTGCTAGCATTTTCATGAATTTTGTCACATTTTTGACAAAATCGAGTCGTTATTGCAGAAGAATGGTAAAATTGTATATTTAGATAGACTCAGCCGTTTATTTTGACACGCATTCAATACAACTGAACGATATTGCTAGCATTTGCGTTGAATTTTCATGAATTTTGTCACATTTTTGAGAAAATCGAGTCGTTTTTGCAGAAGAATGGTAAAATTGTATAATGAGATAGACTCAGCCGTTTATTTTGACACGCTTTCAATACAACTGAACGTTATAGCTAGCATTTGCGCTGAATTTTCCTGTATTTTGTCACATTTTTGACCAAATCGAGTCGTTATTGCAGAAGAATGGTAAAATTGTATATTTAGATAGACTCAGCCGTTTATTTTGACACGCATTCAATACAACTGAACGATATTGCTAGCATTTGCGTTGAATTTTCATGAACTTTGTCACATTTTTGACAAAATCGAGCCGTTATTGCAGAAAAATGGTAAAATTGTATATTTAGATAGACTCAGGCGTTTATTTTGACACGCTTTCAATACAACTGAACGATTTTGCTAGCATTTGCGTTGAATTTTCATGAATTTTGTCACATTTTTGACAAAATCGAGCCGTTATTGCAGAAGAATGGTAAAATTGTATATTTAGATAGACTTAGCCGTTTATTTTGACACGCTTTCAATACAACTGAACGTTATAGCTAGCATTTGGGCTGAATTTTCCTGTATTTTGTCACATTTTTGACCAAATCGAGTCGTTATTGCAGAAGAATGGCAAAATTGTATATTTAGATAGACTCAGCCGTTTATTTTGACACGCATTTAATACAACTGAACGATATTGCTAGCATTTGCGTTGAATTTTCATGAACTTTGTCACATTTTTGACAAAATCGAGCCGTTATTGCAGAAAAATGGTAAAATTGTATATTTAGATAGACTCAGCCGTTTATTTTGACACGCTTTCAATACAACTGAACGATTTTGCTAGCATTTGCGTTGAATTTGCATGAATTTTGTCACATTTTTGACAAAATCGAGTCGTTATTGCAGAAGAATGGTAAAATTGTATAATGACATAGACTCAGCCGTTTATTTTGACACGCTTTCAATACAACTGAACGTTATAGCTAGCATTTGCGCTGAATTTTCCTGTATTTTGTCACATTTTTGACAAAATCGAGTCGTTATTGCAGAAGAATGGTAAAATTGTATAATGAGATAGACTCAGCCGTTTATTTTGACACGCTTTCAATACAACTGAACGTTATAGCTAGCATTTGCGCTGAATTTTCCTGTATTTTGTCACATTTTTGACCAAATCGAGTCGTTATTGCAGAAGAATGGTAAAGTTGTATAATGAGATACACTCAGCCGTTTATTTTGACATGCTTTCAATACAACTGAACGATTTTGCTAGCATTTGCGTTGAATTTGCATGAATCTTGCCACATTTTTGACAAAATTGAGTCGTTATTGCAGAAGAATGGTAAAATTGTATAATGAAATGGGCTCAGCCGTTTATTTTGACACGCTTTCAATACAACTGAACGTTATAGCTAGCATTTGCGCTGAATTCTCCTGTATTTTGTCACATTTTTGGCCAAATCGAGTCGTTATTGCAGAAGAATGGTAAAATTGTATAATGAGATAGACTCAGCCGTTTATTTTGACACGCTTTCAATACAACTGAACGATTTTGCTAGCATTTGCGTTGAATTTGCATGAATTTTGTCACATTTTTGACAAAATCGAGTCGTTATTGCAGAAGAATGGTAAAATTGTATAATGAGATAGACTCAGGCGTTTATTTTGACACGCTTTCAATACAACTGAACGATTTTGCTAGCATTTGCGTTGAATTTTCATGAATTTTGTCACATTTTTGACAAAATCGAGCCGTTATTGCAGAAGAATGGTAAAATTGTATATTTAGATAGACTCAGCCGTTTATTTTGACACGCTTTCAATACAACTGAACGTTATAGCTAGCATTTGCGCTGAATTTTCCTGTATTTTGTCACATTTTTGACCATATCGAGTCGTTATTGCAGAAGAATGGTAAAGTTGTATAATGAGATACACTCAGCCGTTTATTTTGACATGCTTTCAATACAACTGAACGATTTTGCTAGCATTTGCGTTGAATTTGCATGAATCTTGCCACATTTTTGACAAAATTGAGTCGTTATTGCAGAAGAATGGTAAAATTGTATAATGAGATGGACTCAGCCGTTTATTTTGACACGCTTTTCAATTCAACTGAACGATTTTGCTAGCATTTTCATGAATTTTGTCACATTTTTGACAAAATCGAGTCGTTATTGCAGAAGAATGGTAAAATTGTATATTTAGATAGACTCAGCCGTTTATTTTGACACGCATTCAATACAACTGAACGATATTGCTAGCATTTGCGTTGAATTTTCATGAATTTTGTCACATTTTTGAGAAAATCGAGTCGTTTTTGCAGAAGAATGGTAAAATTGTATAATGAGATAGACTCAGTCGTTTATTTTGACACGCTTTCAATACAACTGAACGTTATAGCTAGCATTTGGGCTGAATTTTCCTGTATTTTGTCACATTTTTGACCAAATCGAGTCGTTATTGCAGAAGAATGGTAAAATTGTATATTTAGATAGACTCAGCCGTTTATTTTGACACGCATTTAATACAACTGAACGATATTGCTAGCATTTGCGTTGAATTTTCATGAACTTTGTCACATTTTTGACAAAATCGAGCCGTTATTGCAGAAAAATGGTAAAATTGTATATTTAGATAGACTCAGCCGTTTATTTTGACACGCTTTCAATACAACTGAACGATTTTGCTAGCATTTGCGTTGAATTTGCATGAATTTTGTCACATTTTTGACAAAATCGAGTCGTTGTTGCAGAAGAATGGTAAAATTGTATAATGAGATAGACTCAGCCGTTTATTATGACACGCTTGCAATATAACTGAACGTTATAGCTAGCATTTGCGCTGAATTTTCCTGTATTTTGTCACATTTTTGACAAAATCGAGTCGTTATTGCAAAAGAATGGTAAAATTGTATAATAAAATAGACTCAGTCGTTCATTTTGACACGCTTTTCAATTCAACTGAACGATTTTGCTAGCATTTTCATGAATTTTGTCACTTTTTTGACAAAATCGAGTCGTTTTTGCAGAAGAATGGTAAAATTGTATATTTAGATAGACTCAGCCGTTTATTTTGACACGCATTCAATACAACTGAACGATATTGCTAGCATTTGCGTTGAATTTGCATGAATCTTGCCACATTTTTGACAAAATTGAGTCGTTATTGCAGAAGAATGGTAAAATTGTATAATGAGATGGACTCAGCCGTTTATTTTGACACGCTTTCAATACAACTGAACGTTATAGCTAGCATTTGCGCTGAATTTTCCTGTATTTTGTCACATTTTTGAACAAATCGAGTCGTTATTGCAGAAGAATGGTAAAGTTGTATAATGAGATACACTCAGCCGTTTATTTTGACATGCTTTCAATACAACTGAACGATTTTGCTAGCATTTGCGTTGAATTTGCATGAATCTTGCCACATTTTTGACAAAATTGAGTCGTTATTGCAGAAGAATGGTAAAATTGTATAATGAGATGGACTCAGCCGTTTATTTTGACACGCTTTTCAATTCAACTGAACGATTTTGCTAGCATTTTCATGAATTTTGTCACATTTTTGACAAAATCGAGTCGTTATTGCAGAAGAATGGTAAAATTGTATATTTAGATAGACTCAGCCGTTTATTTTGACACGCATTCAATACAACTGAACGATATTGCTAGCATTTGCGTTGAATTTTCATGAATTTTGTCACATTTTTGAGAAAATCGAGTCGTTTTTGCAGAAGAATGGTAAAATTGTATAATGAGATAGACTCAGTCGTTTATTTTGACACGCTTTCAATACAACTGAACGTTATAGCTAGCATTTGGGCTGAATTTTCCTGTATTTTGTCACATTTTTGACCAAATCGAGTCGTTATTGCAGAAGAATGGTAAAATTGTATATTTAGATAGACTCAGCCGTTTATTTTGACACGCATTTAATACAACTGAACGATATTGCTAGCATTTGCGTTGAATTTTCATGAACTTTGTCACATTTTTGACAAAATCGAGCCGTTATTGCAGAAAAATGGTAAAATTGTATATTTAGATAGACTCAGCCGTTTATTTTGACACGCTTTCAATACAACTGAACGATTTTGCTAGCATTTGCGTTGAATTTGCATGAATTTTGTCACATTTTTGACAAAATCGAGTCGTTGTTGCAGAAGAATGGTAAAATTGTATAATGAGATAGACTCAGCCGTTTATTATGACACGCTTGCAATATAACTGAACGTTATAGCTAGCATTTGCGCTGAATTTTCCTGTATTTTGTCACATTTTTGACAAAATCGAGTCGTTATTGCAAAAGAATGGTAAAATTGTATAATAAAATAGACTCAGTCGTTCATTTTGACACGCTTTTCAATTCAACTGAACGATTTTGCTAGCATTTTCATGAATTTTGTCACTTTTTTGACAAAATCGAGTCGTTTTTGCAGAAGAATGGTAAAATTGTATATTTAGATAGACTCAGCCGTTTATTTTGACACGCATTCAATACAACTGAACGATATTGCTAGCATTTGCGTTGAATTTGCATGAATCTTGCCACATTTTTGACAAAATTGAGTCGTTATTGCAGAAGAATGGTAAAATTGTATAATGAGATGGACTCAGCCGTTTATTTTGACACGCTTTCAATACAACTGAACGTTATAGCTAGCATTTGCGCTGAATTTTCCTGTATTTTGTCACATTTTTGAACAAATCGAGTCGTTATTGCAGAAGAATGGTAAAATTGTATAATGAGATACACTCAGCCGTTTATTTTGACACGCTTTCAATACAACTGAACGATTTTGCTAGCATTTGCGTTGAATTTGCATGAATCTTGCCACATTTTTGACAAAATTGAGTCGTTATTGCAGAAGAATGGTAAAATTGTATAATGAGATAGACTCAGCCGTTTATTATGACACGCTTTCAATACAACTGAACGTTATAGCTAGCATTTGCGCTGAATTTTCCTGTATTTTGTCACATTTTTGACCAAATCGAGTCGTTATTGCAGAAGAATGGTAAAATTGTATAATGAGATAGACTCAGCCGTTTATTTTGACACGCTTTCAATACAACTGAACGATTTTGCTAGCATTTGCGTTGAATTTGCATGAATTTTGTCACATTTTTGACAAAATCGAGTCGTTATTGCAGAAGAATGGTAAAATTGTATAATGAGATAGACTCAGCCGTTTATTTTGACACGCATTCAATACAACTGAACGATATTGCTAGCATTTGCGTTGAATTTTCATGAACTTTGTCACATTTTTGACAAAATCGAGCCGTTATTGCAGAAAAATGGTAAAATTGTATATTTAGATAGACTCAGCCGTTTATTTTGACACGCTTTCAATACAACTGAACGATTTTGCTAGCATTTGCGTTGAATTTGCATGAATTTTGTCACATTTTTGACAAAATCGAGTCGTTGTTGCAGAAGAATGGTAAAATTGTATAATGAGATAGACTCAGCCGTTTATTATGACACGCTTGCAATACAACTGAAAGTTATAGCTAGCATTTGCGCTGAATTTTCCTGTATTTTGTCACATTTTTGACAAAATCGAGTCGTTATTGCAAAAGAATGGTAAAATTGTATAATAAAATAGACTCAGTCGTTCATTTTGACACGCTTTTCAATTCAACTGAACGATTTTGCTAGCATTTTCATGAATTTTGTCACATTTTTGACAAAATCGAGTCGTTATTGCAGAAGAATGGTAAAATTGTATAATGAGATAGACTCAGCCGTTTATTTTGACACGCTTTCAATACAACCGAACGTTATAGCTAGCATTTGCGCTGAATTTTCCTGTATTTTGTCACATTTTTGACAAAATCGAGTCGTTATTGCAGAAGAATGGTAAAATTGTATAATTAGATAGACTCAGCCGTTTATTTTGACACGCTTTCAATACAACTGAACGATTTTGCTAGCATTTGCGTTGAATTTGCATGAATCTTGCCACATTTTTGACAAAATTGAGTCGTTATTGCAGAAGAATGGTAAAATTGTATAATGAAATGGACTCAGCCGTTTATTTTGACACGCTTTCAATACAACTGAACGTTATACCTAGCATTTGCGCTGAATTTTCCTGTATTTTGTCACATTTTTGGCCAAATCGAGTCGTTATTGCAGAAGAATGGTAAAATTGTATAATGAGATAGACTCAGCCGTTTATTTTGACACGCTTTCAATACAACTGAACGATTTTGCTAGCATTTGCGTTGAATTTGCATGAATTTTGTCACATTTTTTACAAAATCGAGTCGTTATTGCAGAAGAATGGTAAAATTGTATAATGAGATAGACTCAGGCGTTTATTTTGACACGCTTTCAATACAACTGAACGATTTTGCTAGCATTTGCGTTGAATTTTCATGAATTTTGTCACATTTTTGACAAAATCGAGCCTTTATTGCAGAAGAATGGTAAAATTGTATAATGAGATAGACTCAGCCGTTTATTATTACACGCTTGCAATACAACTGAAAGTTATAGCTAGCATTTGCGCTGAATTTTCCTGTATTTTGTCACATTTTTGACAAAATCGAGTCGTTATTGCAAAAGAATGGTAAAATTGTATAATAAAATAGACTCAGTCGTTCATTTTGACACGCTTTTCAATTCAACTGAACGATTTTGCTAGCATTTTCATGAATTTTGTCACATTTTTGACAAAATCGAGTCGTTATTGCAGAAGAATGGTAAAATTGTATAATGAGATAGACTCAGCCGTTTATTTTGACACGCTTTCAATACAACCGAACGTTATAGCTAGCATTTGCGCTGAATTTTCCTGTATTTTGTCACATTTTTGACAAAATCGAGTCGTTATTGCAGAAGAATGGTAAAATTGTATAATGAGATAGACTCAGCCGTTTATTTTGACACGCTTTCAATACAACCGAACGTTATAGCTAGCATTTGCGCTGAATTTTCCTGTATTTTGTCACATTTTTGACAAAATCGAGTCGTTATTGCAAAAGAATGGTAAAATTGTATAATGAGATAGACTCAGCCGTTTATTATGACACGCTTGCAATATAACTGAACGTTATAGCTAGCATTTGCGCTGAATTTTCCTGTATTTTGTCACATTTTTGACAAAATCGAGTCGTTATTGCAAAAGAATGGTAAAATTGTATAATAAAATAGACTCAGTCGTTCATTTTGACACGCTTTTCAATTCAACTGAACGATTTTGCTAGCATTTTCATGAATTTTGTCACTTTTTTGACAAAATCGAGTCGTTATTGCAGAAGAATGGTAAAATTGTATATTTAGATAGACTCAGCCGTTTATTTTGACACGCATTCAATACAACTGAACGATATTGCTAGCATTTGCGTGGAATTTGCATGAATCTTGCCACATTTTTGACAAAATTGAGTCGTTATTGCAGAAGAATGGTAAAATTGTATAATGAGATGGACTCAGCCGTTTATTTTGACACGCTTTCAATACAACTGAACGTTATGGCTAGCATTTGCGCTGAATTTTCCTGTATTTTGTCACATTTTTGAACAAATCGAGTCGTTATTGCAGAAGAATGGTAAAATTGTATAATGAGATACACTCAGCCGTTTATTTTGACACGCTTTCAATACAACTGAACGATTTTGCTAGCATTCGCGTTGAATTTGCATGAATCTTGCCACATTTTTGACAAAATTGAGTCGTTATTGCAGAAGAATGGTAAAATTGTATAATGAGATAGACTCAGCCGTTTATTATGACACGCTTTCAATACAACTGAACGTTATAGCTAGCATTTGCGCTGAATTTTCCTGTATTTTGTCACATTTTTGACCAAATCGAGTCGTTATTGCAGAAGAATGGTAAAATTGTATAATGAGATAGACTCAGCCGTTTATTTTGACACGCTTTCAATACAACTGAACGATTTTGCTAGCATTTGCGTTGAATTTGCATGAATTTTGTCACATTTTTGACAAAATCGAGTCGTTATTGCAGAAGAATGGTAAAATTGTATAATGAGATAGACTCAGGCGTTTATTTTGACACGCTTTTCAATTCAACTGAACGATTTTGCTAGCATTTTCATGAATTTTGTCACTTTTTTGACAAAATCGAGTCGTTATTGCAGAAGAATGGTAAAATTGTATATTTAGATAGACTCAGCCGTTTATTTTGACACGCATTTAATACAACTGAACGATATTGCTAGCATTTGCGTTGAATTTTCATGAACTTTGTCACATTTTTGACAAAATCGAGCCGTTATTGCAGAAAAATGGTAAAATTGTATATTTAGATAGACTCAGCCGTTTATTTTGACACGCTTTCAATACAACTGAACGATTTTGCTAGCATTTGCGTTGAATTTGCATGAATTTTGTCACATTTTTGACAAAATCGAGTCGTTGTTGCAGAAGAATGGTAAAATTGTATAATGAGATAGACTCAGCCGTTTATTATGACACGCTTGCAATACAACTGAAAGTTATAGCTAGCATTTGCGCTGAATTTTCCTGTATTTTGTCACATTTTTGACAAAATCGAGTCGTTATTGCAAAAGAATGGTAAAATTGTATAATAAAATAGACTCAGTCGTTCATTTTGACACGCTTTTCAATTCAACTGAACGATTTTGCTAGCATTTTCATGAATTTTGTCACATTTTTGACAAAATCGAGTCGTTATTGCAGAAGAATGGTAAAATTGTATAATGAGATAGACTCAGCCGTTTATTTTGACACGCTTTCAATACAACCGAACGTTATAGCTAGCATTTGCGCTGAATTTTCCTGTATTTTGTCACATTTTTGACAAAATCGAGTCGTTATTGCAGAAGAATGGTAAAATTGTATAATGAGATAGACTCAGCCGTTTATTTTGACACGCTTTCAATACAACTGAACGATTTTGCTAGCATTTGCGTTGAATTTGCATGAATCTTGCCACATTTTTGACAAAATTGAGTCGTTATTGCAGAAGAATGGTAAAATTGTATAATGAAATGGACTCAGCCGTTTATTTTGACACGCTTTCAATACAACTGAACGTTATAGCTAGCATTTGCGCTGAATTTTCCTGTATTTTGTCACATTTTTGGCCAAATCGAGTCGTTATTGCAGAAGAATGGTAAAATTGTATAATGAGATAGACTCAGCCGTTTATTTTGACACGCTTTCAATACAACTGAACGATTTTGCTAGCATTTGCGTTGAATTTGCATGAATTTTGTCACATTTTTGACAAAATCGAGTCGTTATTGCAGAAGAATGGTAAAATTGTATAATGAGATAGACTCAGGCGTTTATTTTGACACGCTTTCAATACAACTGAACGATTTTGCTAGCATTTGCGTTGAATTTTCATGAATTTTGTCACATTTTTGACAAAATCGAGCCGTTATTGCAGAAGAATGGTAAAATTGTATAATGAGATAGACTCAGCCGTTTATTTTGACACGCTTTCAATACAACTGAACGATTTTGCTAGCATTTGCGTTGAATTTGCATGAATTTTGTCACATTTTTGACAAAATCGAGTCGTTATTGCAGAAGAATGGTAAAATTGTATATTTAGATAGACTTAGCCGTTTATTTTGACACGCTTTCAATACAACTGAACGTTATAGCTAGCATTTGGGCTGAATTTTCCTGTATTTTGTCACATTTTTGACCAAATCGAGTCGTTATTGCAGAAGAATGGTAAAATTGTATATTTAGATAGACTCAGCCGTTTATTTTGACACGCATTTAATACAACTGAACGATATTGCTAGCATTTGCGTTGAATTTTCATGAACTTTGTCACATTTTTGACAAAATCGAGCCGTTATTGCAGAAAAATGGTAAAATTGTATATTTAGATAGACTCAGCCGTTTATTTTGACACGCTTTCAATACAACTGAACGATTTTGCTAGCATTTGCGTTGAATTTGCATGAATTTTGTCACATTTTTGACAAAATCGAGTCGTTGTTGCAGAAGAATGGTAAAATTGTATAATGAGATAGACTCAGCCGTTTATTATGACACGCTTGCAATATAACTGAACGTTATAGCTAGCATTTGCGCTGAATTTTCCTGTATTTTGTCACATTTTTGACAAAATCGAGTCGTTATTGCAAAAGAATGGTAAAATTGTATAATAAAATAGACTCAGTCGTTCATTTTGTCACGCTTTTCAATTCAACTGAACGATTTTGCTAGCATTTTCATGAATTTTCGTCACTTTTTTGACAAAATCGAGTCGTTATTGCAGAAGAATGGTAAAATTGTATATTTAGATAGACTCAGCCGTTTATTTTGACACGCATTCAATACAACTGAACGATATTGCTAGCATTTGCGTTGAATTTGCATGAATCTTGCCACATTTTTGACAAAATTGAGTCGTTATTGCAGAAGAATGGTAAAATTGTATAATGAGATGGACTCAGCCGTTTATTTTGACACGCTTTCAATACAACTGAACGTTATAGCTAGCATTTGCGCTGAATTTTCCTGTATTTTGTCACATTTTTGAACAAATCGAGTCGTTATTGCAGAAGAATGGTAAAATTGTATAATGAGATACACTCAGCCGTTTATTTTGACACGCTTTCAATACAACTGAACGTTATAGCTAGCATTTGCGCTGGATTTTCCTGTATTTTGTCACATTTTTGACCAAATCGAGTCGTTATTGCAGAAGAATGGTAAAATTGTATAATGAGATAGACTCAGCCGTTTATTTTGACACGCTTTCAATACAACTGAACGATTTTGCTAGCATTTGCGTTGAATTTTCATGAATTTTGTCACATTTTTGACAAAATCGAGTCGTTATTGCAGAAGAATGGTAAAATTGTATAATGAAATGGACTCAGCCGTTTATTTTGACACGCTTTCAATACAACTGAACGTTATAGCTAGCATTTGCGCTGAATTTTCCTGTATTTTGTCACATTTTTGGCCAAATCGAGTCGTTATTGCAGAAGAATGGTAAAATTGTATAATGAGATAGACTCAGCCGTTTATTTTGACACGCTTTCAATACAACTGAACGATTTTGCTAGCATTTGCGTTGAATTTGCATGAATTTTGTCACATTTTTGACAAAATCGAGTCGTTATTGCAGAAGAATGGTAAAATTGTATAATGAGATAGACTCAGGCGTTTATTTTGACACGCTTTCAATACAACTGAACGATTTTGCTAGCATTTGCGTTGAATTTTCATGAATTTTGTCACATTTTTGACAAAATCGAGCCGTTATTGCAGAAGAATGGTAAAATTGTATATTTAGATAGACTCAGCCGTTTATTTTGACACGCTTTCAATACAACTGAACGTTATAGCTAGCATTTGCGCTGAATTTTCCTGTATTTTGTCACATTTTTGACCATATCGAGTCGTTATTGCAGAAGAATGGTAAAGTTGTATAATGAGATACACTCAGCCGTTTATTTTGACATGCTTTCAATACAACTGAACGATTTTGCTAGCATTTGCGTTGAATTTGCATGAATCTTGCCACATTTTTGACAAAATTGAGTCGTTATTGCAGAAGAATGGTAAAATTGTATAATGAGATGGACTCAGCCGTTTATTTTGACACGCTTTTCAATTCAACTGAACGATTTTGCTAGCATTTTCATGAATTTTGTCACATTTTTGACAAAATCGAGTCGTTATTGCAGAAGAATGGTAAAATTGTATATTTAGATAGACTCAGCCGTTTATTTTGACACGCATTCAATACAACTGAACGATATTGCTAGCATTTGCGTTGAATTTTCATGAATTTTGTCACATTTTTGAGAAAATCGAGTCGTTTTTGCAGAAGAATGGTAAAATTGTATAATGAGATAGACTCAGCCGTTTATTTTGACACGCTTTCAATACAACTGAACGTTATAGCTAGCATTTGGGCTGAATTTTCCTGTATTTTGTCACATTTTTGACCAAATCGAGTCGTTATTGCAGAAGAATGGTAAAATTGTATATTTAGATAGACTCAGCCGTTTATTTTGACACGCATTTAATACAACTGAACGATATTGCTAGCATTTGCGTTGAATTTTCATGAACTTTGTCACATTTTTGACAAAATCGAGCCGTTATTGCAGAAAAATGGTAAAATTGTATATTTAGATAGACTCAGCCGTTTATTTTGACACGCTTTCAATACAACTGAACGATTTTGCTAGCATTTGCGTTGAATTTGCATGAATTTTGTCACATTTTTGACAAAATCGAGTCGTTGTTGCAGAAGAATGGTAAAATTGTATAATGAGATAGACTCAGCCGTTTATTATGACACGCTTGCAATATAACTGAACGTTATAGCTAGCATTTGCGCTGAATTTTCCTGTATTTTGTCACATTTTTGACAAAATCGAGTCGTTATTGCAAAAGAATGGTAAAATTGTATAATAAAATAGACTCAGTCGTTCATTTTGACACGCTTTTCAATTCAACTGAACGATTTTGCTAGCATTTTCATGAATTTTGTCACTTTTTTGACAAAATCGAGTCGTTTTTGCAGAAGAATGGTAAAATTGTATATTTAGATAGACTCAGCCGTTTATTTTGACACGCATTCAATACAACTGAACGATATTGCTAGCATTTGCGTTGAATTTGCATGAATCTTGCCACATTTTTGACAAAATTGAGTCGTTATTGCAGAAGAATGGTAAAATTGTATAATGAGATGGACTCAGCCGTTTATTTTGACACGCTTTCAATACAACTGAACGTTATAGCTAGCATTTGCGCTGAATTTTCCTGTATTTTGTCACATTTTTGAACAAATCGAGTCGTTATTGCAGAAGAATGGTAAAATTGTATAATGAGATACACTCAGCCGTTTATTTTGACACGCTTTCAATACAACTGAACGATTTTGCTAGCATTTGCGTTGAATTTGCATGAATCTTGCCACATTTTTGACAAAATTGAGTCGTTATTGCAGAAGAATGGTAAAATTGTATAATGAGATAGACTCAGCCGTTTATTATGACACGCTTTCAATACAACTGAACGTTATAGCTAGCATTTGCGCTGAATTTTCCTGTATTTTGTCACATTTTTGACCAAATCGAGTCGTTATTGCAGAAGAATGGTAAAATTGTATAATGAGATAGACTCAGCCGTTTATTTTGACACGCTTTCAATACAACTGAACGATTTTGCTAGCATTTGCGTTGAATTTGCATGAATTTTGTCACATTTTTGACAAAATCGAGTCGTTATTGCAGAAGAATGGTAAAATTGTATAATGAGATAGACTCAGCCGTTTATTTTGACACGCATTCAATACAACTGAACGATATTGCTAGCATTTGCGTTGAATTTTCATGAACTTTGTCACATTTTTGACAAAATCGAGCCGTTATTGCAGAAAAATGGTAAAATTGTATATTTAGATAGACTCAGCCGTTTATTTTGACACGCTTTCAATACAACTGAACGATTTTGCTAGCATTTGCGTTGAATTTGCATGAATTTTGTCACATTTTTGACAAAATCGAGTCGTTGTTGCAGAAGAATGGTAAAATTGTATAATGAGATAGACTCAGCCGTTTATTATGACACGCTTGCAATACAACTGAAAGTTATAGCTAGCATTTGCGCTGAATTTTCCTGTATTTTGTCACATTTTTGACAAAATCGAGTCGTTATTGCAAAAGAATGGTAAAATTGTATAATAAAATAGACTCAGTCGTTCATTTTGACACGCTTTTCAATTCAACTGAACGATTTTGCTAGCATTTTCATGAATTTTGTCACATTTTTGACAAAATCGAGTCGTTATTGCAGAAGAATGGTAAAATTGTATAATGAGATAGACTCAGCCGTTTATTTTGACACGCTTTCAATACAACCGAACGTTATAGCTAGCATTTGCGCTGAATTTTCCTGTATTTTGTCACATTTTTGACAAAATCGAGTCGTTATTGCAGAAGAATGGTAAAATTGTATAATGAGATAGACTCAGCCGTTTATTTTGACACGCTTTCAATACAACTGAACGATTTTGCTAGCATTTGCGTTGAATTTGCATGAATCTTGCCACATTTTTGACAAAATTGAGTCGTTATTGCAGAAGAATGGTAAAATTGTATAATGAAATGGACTCAGCCGTTTATTTTGACACGCTTTCAATACAACTGAACGTTATACCTAGCATTTGCGCTGAATTTTCCTGTATTTTGTCACATTTTTGGCCAAATCGAGTCGTTATTGCAGAAGAATGGTAAAATTGTATAATGAGATAGACTCAGCCGTTTATTTTGACACGCTTTCAATACAACTGAACGATTTTGCTAGCATTTGCGTTGAACTTGCATGAATTTTGTCACATTTTTGACAAAATCGAGTCGTTATTGCAGAAGAATGGTAAAATTGTATAATGAGATAGACTCAGGCGTTTATTTTGACACGCTTTCAATACAACTGAACGATTTTGCTAGCATTTGCGTTGAATTTTCATGAATTTTGTCACATTTTTGACAAAATCGAGCCGTTATTGCAGAAGAATGGTAAAATTGTATAATGAGATAGACTCAGCCGTTTATTATTACACGCTTGCAATACAACTGAAAGTTATAGCTAGCATTTGCGCTGAATTTTCCTGTATTTTGTCACATTTTTGACAAAACCGAGTCGTTATTGCAAAAGAATGGTAAAATTGTATAATAAAATAGACTCAGTCGTTCATTTTGACACGCTTTTCAATTCAACTGAACGATTTTGCTAGCATTTTCATGAATTTTGTCACATTTTTGACAAAATCGAGTCGTTATTGCAGAAGAATGGTAAAATTGTATAATGAGATAGACTCAGCCGTTTATTTTGACACGCTTTCAATACAACCGAACGTTATAGCTAGCATTTGCGCTGAATTTTCCTGTATTTTGTCACATTTTTGACAAAATCGAGTCGTTATTGCAGAAGAATGGTAAAATTGTATAATGAGATAGACTCAGCCGTTTATTTTGACACGCTTTCAATACAACCGAACGTTATAGCTAGCATTTGCGCTGAATTTTCCTGTATTTTGTCACATTTTTGACAAAATCGAGTCGTTATTGCAAAAGAATGGTAAAATTGTATAATAAAATAGACTCAGTCGTTCATTTTGACACGCTTTTCAATTCAACTGAACGATTTTGCTAGCATTTTCATGAATTTTGTCACTTTTTTGACAAAATCGAGTCGTTATTGCAGAAGAATGGTAAAATTGTATATTTAGATAGACTCAGCCGTTTATTTTGACACGCATTTAATACAACTGAACGATATTGCTAGCATTTGCGTTGAATTTTCATGAACTTTGTCACATTTTTGACAAAATCGAGACGTTATTGCAGAAAAATGGTAAAATTGTATATTTAGATAGACTCAGCCGTTTATTTTGACACGCTTTCAATACAACTGAACGATTTTGCTAGCATTTGCGTTGAATTTGCATGAATTTTGTCACATTTTTGACAAAATCGAGTCGTTGTTGCAGAAGAATGGTAAAATTGTATAATGAGATAGACTCAGCCGTTTATTATGACACGCTTGCAATATAACTGAACGTTATAGCTAGCATTTACGCTGAATTTTCCTGTATTTTGTCACATTTTTGACAAAATCGAGTCGTTATTGCAAAAGAATGGTAAAATTGTATAATAAAATAGACTCAGTCGTTCATTTTGACACGCTTTTCAATTCAACTGAACGATTTTGCTAGCATTTTCATGAATTTTGTCACTTTTTTGACAAAATCGAGTCGTTATTGCAGAAGAATGGTAAAATTGTATATTTAGATAGACTCAGCCGTTTATTTTGACACGCATTCAATACAACTGAACGATATTGCTAGCATTTGCGTTGAATTTGCATGAATCTTGCCACATTTTTGACAAAATTGAGTCGTTATTGCAGAAGAATGGTAAAATTGTATAATGAGATGGACTCAGCCGTTTATTTTGACACGCTTTCAATACAACTGAACGTTATAGCTAGCATTTGCGCTGAATTTTCCTGTATTTTGTCACATTTTTGAACAAATCGAGTCGTTATTGCAGAAGAATGGTAAAATTGTATAATGAGATAGACTCAGCCGTTTATTTTGACACGCTTTCAATACAACTGAACGATTTTGTTAGCATTTGCGTTGAATTTGCATGAATTTTGTCACATTTTTGACAAAATCGAGTCGTTATTGCAGAAGAATGGTAAAATTGTATAATGAGATAGACTCAGGCGTTTATTTTGACACGCTTTTCAATTCAACTGAACGATTTTGCTAGCATTTTCATGAATTTTGTCACTTTTTTGACAAAATCGAGTCGTTATTGCAGAAGAATGGTAAAATTGTATATTTAGATAGACTCAGCCGTTTATTTTGACACGCATTTAATACAACTGAACGATATTGCTAGCATTTGCGTTGAATTTTCATGAACTTTGTCACATTTTTGACAAAATCGAGCCGTTATTGCAGAAAAATGGTAAAATTGTATATTTAGATAGACTCAGCCGTTTATTTTGACACGCTTTCAATACAACTGAACGATTTTGCTAGCATTTGCGTTGAATTTGCATGAATTTTGTCACATTTTTGACAAAATCGAGTCGTTGTTGCAGAAGAATGGTAAAATTGTATAATGAGATAGACTCAGCCGTTTATTATGACACGCTTGCAATACAACTGAAAGTTATAGCTAGCATTTGCGCTGAATTTTCCTGTATTTTGTCACATTTTTGACAAAATCGAGTCGTTATTGCAAAAGAATGGTAAAATTGTATAATAAAATAGACTCAGTCGTTCATTTTGACACGCTTTTCAATTCAACTGAACGATTTTGCTAGCATTTTCATGAATTTTGTCACATTTTTGACAAAATCGAGTCGTTATTGCAGAAGAATGGTAAAATTGTATAATGAGATAGACTCAGCCGTTTATTTTGACACGCTTTCAATACAACTGAACGATTTTGCTAGCATTTGCGTTGAATTTGCATGAATCTTGCCACATTTTTGACAAAATTGAGTCGTTATTGCAGAAGAATGGTAAAATTGTATAATGAAATGGACTCAGCCGTTTATTTTGACACGCTTTCAATACAACTGAACGTTATAGCTAGCATTTGCGCTGAATTTTCCTGTATTTTGTCACATTTTTGGCCAAATCGAGTCGTTATTGCAGAAGAATGGTAAAATTGTATAATGAGATAGACTCAGCCGTTTATTTTGACACGCTTTCAATACAACTGAACGATTTTGCTAGCATTTGCGTTGAATTTGCATGAATTTTGTCACATTTTTGACAAAATCGAGTCGTTATTGCAGAAGAATGGTAAAATTGTATAATGAGATAGACTCAGGCGTTTATTTTGACACGCTTTCAATACAACTGAACGATTTTGCTAGCATTTGCGTTGAATTTGCATGAATTTTGTCACATTTTTGACAAAATCGAGTCGTTATTGCAGAAGAATGGTAAAATTGTATAATGAGATAGACTCAGCCGTTTATTTTGACACGCTTTCAATACAACTGAACGATTTTGCTAGCATTTGCGTTGAATTTGCATGAATTTTGTCACATTTTTGACAAAATCGAGTCGTTATTGCAGAAGAATGGTAAAATTGTATAATGAGATAGACTCAGGCGTTTATTTTGACACGCTTTCAATACAACTGAACGATTTTGCTAGCATTTGCGTTGAATTTTCATGAATTTTGTCACATTTTTGACAAAACCGAGCCGTTATTGCAGAAGAATGGTAAAATTGTATAATGAGATAGACTCAGCCGTTTATTTTGACACGCTTTCAATACAACTGAACGATTTTGCTAGCATTTGCGTTGAATTTGCATGAATTTTGTCACATTTTTGACAAAATCGAGTCGTTATTGCAGAAGAATGGTAAAATTGTATAATGAGATAGACTCAGGCGTTTATTTTGACACGCTTTCAATACAACTGAACGATTTTGCTAGCATTTGCGTTGAATTTTCATGAATTTTGTCACATTTTTGACAAAATCGAGCCGTTATTGCAGAAGAATGGTAAAACTGTATATTTAGATAGACTCAGCCGTTTATTTTGACACGCTTTTAATACAACTGAACGTTATAGCTAGCATTTGCGCTGAATTTTCCTGTATTTTGTCACATTTTTGACCAAATCGAGTCGTTATTGCAGAAGAATGGTAAAGTTGTATAATGAGATACACTCAGCCGTTTATTTTGACATGCTTTCAATACAACTGAACGATTTTGCTAGCATTTGCGTTGAATTTGCATGAATCTTGCCACATTTTTGACAAAATTGAGTCGTAATTGCAGAAGAATGGTAAAATTGTATAATGAGATGGACTCAGCCGTTTATTTTGACACGCTTTTCAATTCAACTGAACGATTTTGCTAGCATTTTCATGAATTTTGTCACATTTTTGACAAAATCGAGTCGTTATTGCAGAAGAATGGTAAAATTGTATATTTAGATAGACTCAGCCGTTTATTTTGACACGCATTCAATACAACTGAACGATATTGCTAGCATTTGCGTTGAATTTTCATGAATTTTGTCACATTTTTGAGAAAATCGAGTCGTTTTTGCAGAAGAATGGTAAAATTGTATAATGAGATAGACTCAGCCGTTTATTTTGACACGCTTTCAATACAACTGAACGTTATAGCTAGCATTTGCGCTGAATTTTCCTGTATTTTGTCACATTTTTGACCAAATCGAGTCGTTATTGCAGAAGAATGGTAAAATTGTATATTTAGATAGACTCAGCCGTTTATTTTGACACGCATTCAATACAACTGAACGATATTGCTAGCATTTGCGTTGAATTTTCATGAACTTTGTCACATTTTTGACAAAATCGAGCCGTTATTGCAGAGAAATGGTAAAATTGTATATTTAGATAGACTCAGGCGTTTATTTTGACACGCTTTCAATACAACTGAACGATTTTGCAAGCATTTGCGTTGAATTTTCATGAATTTTGTCACATTTTTGACAAAATCGAGCCGTTATTGCAGAAGAATGGTAAAATTGTATATTTAGATAGACTTAGCCGTTTATTTTGACACGCTTTCAATACAACTGAACGTTATAGCTAGCATTTGGGCTGAATTTTCCTGTATTTTGTCACATTTTTGACCAAATCGAGTCGTTATTGCAGAAGAATGGTAAAATTGTATATTTAGATAGACTCAGCCGTTTATTTTGACACGCATTTAATACAACTGAACGATATTGCTAGCATTTGCGTTGAATTTTCATGAACTTTGTCACATTTTTGACAAAATCGAGCCGTTATTGCAGAAAAATGGTAAAATTGTATATTTAGATAGACTCAGCCGTTTATTTTGACACGCTTTCAATACAACTGAACGATTTTGCTAGCATTTGCGTTGAATTTGCATGAATTTTGTCACATTTTTGACAAAATCGAGTCGTTGTTGCAGAAGAATGGTAAAATTGTATAATGAGATAGACTCAGCCGTTTATTATGACACGCTTGCAATATAACTGAACGTTATAGCTAGCATTTGCGCTGAATTTTCCTGTATTTTGTCACATTTTTGACAAAATCGAGTCGTTATTGCAAAAGAATGGTAAAATTGTATAATAAAATAGACTCAGTCGTTCATTTTGTCACGCTTTTCAATTCAACTGAACGATTTTGCTAGCATTTTCATGAATTTTGTCACTTTTTTGACAAAATCGAGTCGTTATTGCAGAAGAATGGTAAAATTGTATATTTAGATAGACTCAGCCGTTTATTTTGACACGCATTCAATACAACTGAACGATATTGCTAGCATTTGCGTTGAATTTGCATGAATCTTGCCACATTTTTGACAAAATTGAGTCGTTATTGCAGAAGAATGGTAAAATTGTATAATGAGATACACTCAGCCGTTTATTTTGACACGCTTTCAATACAACTGAACGTTATAGCTAGCATTTGCGCTGAATTTTCCTGTATTTTGTCACATTTTTGGCCAAATCGAGTCGTTATTGCAGAAGAATGGTAAAATTGTATAATGAGATAGACTCAGCCGTTTATTTTGACACGCTTTCAATACAACTGAACGATTTTGCTAGCATTTGCGTTGAATTTGCATGAATTTTGTCACATTTTTGACAAAATCGAGTCGTTATTGCAGAAGAATGGTAAAATTGTATAATGAGATAGACTCAGGCGTTTATTTTGACACGCTTTCAATACAACTGAACGATTTTGCTAGCATTTGCGTTGAATTTTCATGAATTTTGTCACATTTTTGACAAAATCGAGCCGTTATTGCAGAAGAATGGTAAAATTGTATATTTAGATAGACTCAGCCGTTTATTTTGACACGCTTTCAATACAACTGAACGTTATAGCTAGCATTTGCGCTGAATTTTCCTGTATTTTGTCACATTTTTGACCAAATCGAGTCGTTATTGCAGAAGAATGGTAAAGTTGTATAATGAGATACACTCAGCCGTTTATTTTGACATGCTTTCAATACAACTGAACGATTTTGCTAGCATTTGCGTTGAATTTGCATGAATCTTGCCACATTTTTGACAAAATTGAGTCGTTATTGCAGAAGAATGGTAAAATTGTATAATGAGATGGACTCAGCCGTTTATTTTGACACGCTTTTCAATTCAACTGAACGATTTTGCTAGCATTTTCATGAATTTTGTCACATTTTTGACAAAATCGAGTCGTTATTGCAGAAGAATGGTAAAATTGTATATTTAGATAGACTCAGCCGTTTATTTTGACACGCATTCAATACAACTGAACGATATTGCTAGCATTTGCGTTGAATTTTCATGAATTTTGTCACATTTTTGAGAAAATCGAGTCGTTTTTGCAGAAGAATGGTAAAATAGTATAATGAGATAGACTCAGCCGTTTATTTTGACACGCTTTCAATACAACTGAACGTTATAGCTAGCATTTGCGCTGAATTTTCCTGTATTTTGTCACATTTTTGACCAAATCGAGTCGTTATTGCAGAAGAATGGTAAAATTGTATATTTAGATAGACTCAGCCGTTTATTTTGACACGCATTCAATACAACTGAACGATATTGCTAGCATTTGCGTTGAATTTTCATGAACTTTGTCACATTTTTGACAAAATCGAGCCGTTATTGCAGAAAAATGGTAAAATTGTATATTTAGATAGACTCAGGCGTTTATTTTGACACGCTATCAATACAACTGAACGATTTTGCTAGCATTTGCGTTGAATTTTCATGAATTTTGTCACATTTTTGACAAAATCGAGCCGTTATTGCAGAAGAATGGTAAAATTGTATATTTAGATAGACTTAGCCGTTTATTTTGACACGCTTTCAATACAACTGAACGTTATAGCTAGCATTTGGGCTGAATTTTCCTGTATTTTGTCACATTTTTGACCAAATCGAGTCGTTATTGCAGAAGAATGGTAAAATTGTATATTTAGATAGACTCAGCCGTTTATTTTGACACGCATTTAATACAACTGAACGATATTGCTAGCATTTGCGTTGAATTTTCATGAACTTTGTCACATTTTTGACAAAATCGAGCCGTTATTGCAGAAAAATGGTAAAATTGTATATTTAGATAGACTCAGCCGTTTATTTTGACACGCTTTCAATACAACTGAACGATTTTGCTAGCATTTGCGTTGAATTTGCATGAATTTTGTCACATTTTTGACAAAATCGAGTCGTTGTTGCAGAAGAATGGTAAAATTGTATAATGAGATAGACTCAGCCGTTTATTATGACACGCTTGCAATATAACTGAACGTTATAGCTAGCATTTGCGCTGAATTTTCCTGTATTTTGTCACATTTTGGACAAAATCGAGTCGTTATTGCAAAAGAATGGTAAAATTGTATAATAAAATAGACTCAGTCGTTCATTTTGACACGCTTTTCAATTCAACTGAACGATTTTGCTAGCATTTTCATGAATTTTGTCACTTTTTTGACAAAATCGAGTCGTTATTGCAGAAGAATGGTAAAATTGTATATTTAGATAGACTCAGCCGTTTATTTTGACACGCATTCAATACAACTGAACGATATTGCTAGCATTTGCGTTGAATTTGCATGAATCTTGCCACATTTTTGACAAAATTGAGTCGTTATTGCAGAAGAATGGTAAAATTGTATAATGAGATGGACTCAGCCGTTTATTTTGACACGCTTTCAATACAACTGAACGTTATAGCTAGCATTTGCGCTGAATTTTCCTGTATTTTGTCACATTTTTGAACAAATCGAGTCGTTATTGCAGAAGAATGGTAAAATTGTATAATGAGATACACTCAGCCGTTTATTTTGACACGCTTTCAATACAACTGAACGATTTTGCTAGCATTTGCGTTGAATTTGCATGAATCTTGCCACATTTTTGACAAAATTGAGTCGTTATTGCAGAAGAATGGTAAAATTGTATAATGAGATAGACTCAGCCGTTTATTATGACACGCTTTCAATACAACTGAACGTTATAGCTAGCATTTGCGCTGAATTTTCCTGTATTTTGTCACATTTTTGACCAAATCGAGTCGTTATTGCAGAAGAATGGTAAAATTGTATAATGAGATAGACTCAGCCGTTTATTTTGACACGCTTTCAATACAACTGAACGATTTTGCTAGCATTTGCGTTGAATTTGCATGAATTTTGTCACATTTTTGACAAAATCGAGTCGTTATTGCAGAAGAATGGTAAAATTGTATAATGAGATAGACTCAGCCGTTTATTTTGACACGCATTCAATACAACTGAACGATATTGCTAGCATTTGCGTTGAATTTTCATGAACTTTGTCACATTTTTGACAAAATCGAGCCGTTATTGCAGAAAAATGGTAAAATTGTATATTTAGATAGACTCAGCCGTTTATTTTGACACGCTTTCAATACAACTGAACGATTTTGCTAGCATTTGCGTTGAATTTGCATGAATCTTGCCACATTTTTGACAAAATTGAGTCGTTATTGCAGAAGAATGGTAAAATTGTATAATGAAATGGACTCAGCCGTTTATTTTGACACGCTTTCAATACAACTGAACGTTATAGCTAGCATTTGCGCTGAATTTTCCTGTATTTTGTCACATTTTTGGCCAAATCGAGTCGTTATTGCAGAAGAATGGTAAAATTGTATAATGAGATAGACTCAGCCGTTTATTTTGACACGCTTTCAATACAACTGAACGATTTTGCTAGCATTTGCGTTGAATTTGCATGAATTTTGTCACATTTTTGACAAAATCGAGTCGTTATTGCAGAAGAATGGTAAAATTGTATAATGAGATAGACTCAGGCGTTTATTTTGACACGCTTTCAATACAACTGAACGATTTTGCTAGCATTTGCGTTGAATTTTCATGAATTTTGTCACATTTTTGACAAAATCGAGCCGTTATTGCAGAAGAATGGTAAAATTGTATAATGAGATAGACTCAGCCGTTTATTTTGACACGCTTTCAATACAACTGAACGATTTTGCTAGCATTTGCGTTGAATTTGCATGAATTTTGTCACATTTTTGACAAAATCGAGTCGTTATTGCAGAAGAATGGTAGCATTGTATAATGAGATAGACTCAGGCGTTTATTTTGACACGCTTTCAATACAACTGAACGATTTTGCTAGCATTTGCGTTGAATTTTCATGAATTTTGTCACATTTTTGACAAAATCGAGCCGTTATTGCAGAAGAATGGTAAAATTGTATATTTAGATAGACTCAGCCGTTTATTTTGACACGCTTTTAATACAACTGAACGTTATAGCTAGCATTTGCGCTGAATTTTCCTGTATTTTGTCACATTTTTGAACAAATCGAGTCGTTATTGCAGAAGAATGGTAAAGTTGTATAATGAGATACACTCAGCCGTTTATTTTGACATGCTTTCAATACAACTGAACGATTTTGCTAGCATTTGCGTTGAATTTGCATGAATCTTGCCACATTTTTGACAAAATTGAGTCGTTATTGCAGAAGAATGGTAAAATTGTATAATGAGATGGACTCAGCCGTTTATTTTGACACGCTTTTCAATTCAACTGAACGATTTTGCTAGCATTTTCATGAATTTTGTCACATTTTTGACAAAATCGAGTCGTTTTAGCAGAAGAATGGTAAAATTGTATAATGAGATAGACTCAGCCGTTTATTTTGACACGCTTTCAATACAACTGAACGTTATAGCTAGCATTTGCGCTGAATTTTCCTGTATTTTGTCACATTTTTGACCAAATCGAGTCGTTATTGCAGAAGAATGGTAAAATTGTATATTTAGATAGACTCAGCCGTTTATTTTGACACGCATTCAATACAACTGAACGATATTGCTAGCATTTGCGTTGAATTTTCATGAACTTTGTCACATTTTTGACAAAATCGAGCCGTTATTGCAGAAAAATGGTAAAATTGTATATTTAGATAGACTCAGGCGTTTATTTTGACACGCTTTCAATACAACTGAACGATTTTGCTAGCATTTGCGTTGAATTTTCATGAACTTTGTCACATTTTTGACAAAATCGAGCCGTTATTGCAGAAAAATGGTAAAATTGTATATTTAGATAGACTCAGCCGTTTATTATGACACGCTTGCAATATAACTGAACGTTATAGCTAGCATTTGCGCTGAATTTTCCTGTATTTTGTCACATTTTTGACAAAATCGAGTCGTTATTGCAAAAGAATGGTAAAATTGTATAATAAAATAGACTCAGTCGTTCATTTTGACACGCTTTTCAATTCAACTGAACGATTTTGCTAGCATTTTCATGAATTTTGTCACTTTTTTGACAAAATCGAGTCGTTATTGCAGAAGAATGGTAAAATTGTATATTTAGATAGACTCAGCCGTTTATTTTGACACGCATTCAATACAACTGAACGATATTGCTAGCATTTATGTTGAATTTGCATGAATCTTGCCACATTTTTGACAAAATTGAGTCGTTATTGCAGAAGAATGGTAAAATTGTATAATGAGATGGACTCAGCCGTTTATTTTGACACGCTTTCAATACAACTGAACGTTATAGCTAGCATTTGCGCTGAATTTTCCTGTATTTTGTCACATTTTTGAACAAATCGAGTCGTTATTGCAGAAGAATGGTAAAATGGTATAATGAGATACACTCAGCCGTTTATTTTGACACGCTTTCAATACAACTGAACGATTTTGCTAGCATTTGCGTTGAATTTGCATGAATCTTGCCACATTTTTGACAAAATTGAGTCGTTATTGCAGAAGAATGGTAAAATTGTATAATGAGATAGACTCAGCCGTTTATTATGACACGCTTTCAATACAACTGAACGTTATAGCTAGCATTTGCGCTGAATTTTCCTGTATTTTGTCACATTTTTGACCAAATCGAGTCGTTATTGCAGAAGAATGGTAAAATTGTATAATGAGATAGACTCAGCCGTTTATTTTGACACGCTTTCAATACAACTGAACGATTTTGCTAGCATTTGCGTTGAATTTGCATGAATTTTGTCACATTTTTGACAAAATCGAGTCGTTATTGCAGAAGAATGGTAAAATTGTATAATGAGATAGACTCAGCCGTTTATTTTGACACGCATTCAATACAACTGAACGATATTGCTAGCATTTGCGTTGAATTTTCATGAACTTTGTCACATTTTTGACAAAATCGAGCCGTTATTGCAGAAAAATGGTAAAATTGTATATTTAGATAGACTCAGCCGTTTATTTTGACACGCTTTCAATACAACTGAACGATTTTGCTAGCATTTGCGTTGAATTTGCATGAATTTTGTCACATTTTTGACAAAATCGAGTCGTTGTTGCAGAAGAATGGTAAAATTGTATAATGAGATAGACTCAGCCGTTTATTATGACACGCTTGCAATACAACTGAAAGTTATAGCTAGCATTTGCGCTGAATTTTCCTGTATTTTGTCACATTTTTGACAAAATCGAGTCGTTATTGCAAAAGAATGGTAAAATTGTATAATAAAATAGACTCAGTCGTTCATTTTGACACGCTTTTCAATTCAACTGAACGATTTTGCTAGCATTTTCATGAATTTTGTCACATTTTTGACAAAATCGAGTCGTTATTGCAGAAGAATGGTAAAATTGTATAATGAGATAGACTCAGCCGTTTATTTTGACACGCTTTCAATACAACCGAACGTTATAGCTAGCATTTGCGCTGAATTTTCCTGTATTTTGTCACATTTTTGACAAAATCGAGTCGTTATTGCAGAAGAATGGTAAAATTGTATAATGAGATAGACTCAGCCGTTTATATTGACACGCTTTCAATACAACTGAACGATTTTGCTAGCATTTGCGTTGAATTTGCATGAATCTTGCCACATTTTTGACAAAATTGAGTCGTTATTGCAGAAGAATGGTAAAATTGTATAATGAAATGGACTCAGCCGTTTATTTTGACACGCTTTCAATACAACTGAACGTTATAGCTAGCATTTGCGCTGAATTTTCCTGTATTTTGTCACATTTTTGGCCAAATCGAGTCGTTATTGCAGAAGAATGGTAAAATTGTATAATGAGATAGACTCAGCCGTTTATTTTGACACGCTTTCAATACAACTGAACGATTTTGCTAGCATTTGCGTTGAATTTGCATGAATTTTGTCACATTTTTGACAAAATCGAGTCGTTATTGCAGAAGAATGGTAAAATTGTATAATGAGATAGACTCAGGCGTTTATTTTGACACGCTTTCAATACAACTGAACGATTTTGCTAGCATTTGCGTTGAATTTTCATGAATTTTGTCACATTTTTGACAAAATCGAGCCGTTATTGCAGAAGAATGGTAAAATTGTATAATGAGATAGACTCAGCCGTTTATTTTGACACGCTTTCAATACAACTGAACGATTTTGCTAGCATTTGCGTTGAATTTGCATGAATTTTGTCACATTTTTGACAAAATCGAGTCGTTATTGCAGAAGAATGGTAAAATTGTATAATGAGATAGACTCAGGCGTTTATTTTGACACGCTTTCAATACAACTGAACGATTTTGCTAGCATTTGCGTTGAATTTTCATGAATTTTGTCACATTTTTGACAAAATCGAGCCGTTATTGCAGAAGAATGGTAAAATTGTATATTTAGATAGACTCAGCCGTTTATTTTGACACGCTTTTAATACAACTGAACGTTATAGCTAGCATTTGCGCTGAATTTTCCTGTATTTTGTCACATTTTTGACCAAATCGAGTCGTTATTGCAGAAGAATGGTAAAGTTGTATAATGAGATACACTCAGCCGTTTATTTTGACATGCTTTCAATACAACTGAACGATTTTGCTAGCATTTGCGTTGAATTTGCATGAATCTTGCCACATTTTTGACAAAATTGAGTCGTTATTGCAGAAGAATGGTAAAATTGTATAATGAGATGGACTCAGCCGTTTATTTTGACACGCTTTTCAATTCAACTGAACGATTTTGCTAGCATTTTCATGAATTTTGTCACATTTTTGACAAAATCGAGTCGTTTTAGCAGAAGAATGGTAAAATTGTATAATGAGATAGACTCAGCCGTTTATTTTGACACGCTTTCAATACAACTGAACGTTATAGCTAGCATTTGCGCTGAATTTTCCTGTATTTTGTCACATTTTTGACCAAATCGAGTCGTTATTGCAGAAGAATGGTAAAATTGTATATTTAGATAGACTCAGCCGTTTATTTTGACACGCATTCAATACAACTGAACGATATTGCTAGCATTTGCGTTGAATTTTCATGAACTTTGTCACATTTTTGACAAAATCGAGCCGTTATTGCAGAAAAATGGTAAAATTGTATATTTAGATAGACTCAGGCGTTTATTTTGACACGCTTTCAATACAACTGAACGATTTTGCTAGCATTTGCGTTGAATTTTCATGAACTTTGTCACATTTTTGACAAAATCGAGCCGTTATTGCAGAAAAATGGTAAAATTGTATATTTAGATAGACTCAGCCGTTTATTATGACACGCTTGCAATATAACTGAACGTTATAGCTAGCATTTGCGCTGAATTTTCCTGTATTTTGTCACATTTTTGACAAAATCGAGTCGTTATTGCAAAAGAATGGTAAAATTGTATAATAAAATAGACTCAGTCGTTCATTTTGACACGCTTTTCAATTCAACTGAACGATTTTGCTAGCATTTTCATGAATTTTGTCACTTTTTTGACAAAATCGAGTCGTTATTGCAGAAGAATGGTAAAATTGTATATTTAGATAGACTCAGCCGTTTATTTTGACACGCATTCAATACAACTGAACGATATTGCTAGCATTTGCGTTGAATTTGCATGAATCTTGCCACATTTTTGACAAAATTGAGTCGTTATTGCAGAAGAATGGTAAAATTGTATAATGAGATGGACTCAGCCGTTTATTTTGACACGCTTTCAATACAACTGAACGTTATAGCTAGCATTTGCGCTGAATTTTCCTGTATTTTGTCACATTTTTGAACAAATCGAGTCGTTATTGCAGAAGAATGGTAAAATTGTATAATGAGATACACTCAGCCGTTTATTTTGACACGCTTTCAATACAACTGAACGATTTTGCTAGCATTTGCGTTGAATTTGCATGAATCTTGCCACATTTTTGACAAAATTGAGTCGTTATTGGAGAAGAATGGTAAAATTGTATAATAAAATAGACTCAGTCGTTCATTTTGACACGCTTTTCAATTCAACTGAACGATTTTGCTAGCATTTTCATGAATTTTGTCACTTTTTTGACAAAATCGAGTCGTTATTGCAGAAGAATGGTAAAATTGTATATTTAGATAGACTCAGCCGTTTATTTTGACACGCATTTAATACAACTGAACGATATTGCTAGCATTTGCGTTGAATTTTCATGAACTTTGTCACATTTTTGACAAAATCGAGCCGTTATTGCAGAAAAATGGTAAAATTGTATATTTAGATAGACTCAGCCGTTTATTTTGACACGCTTTCAATACAACTGAACGATTTTGCTAGCATTTGCGTTGAATTTGCATGAATTTTGTCACATTTTTGACAAAATCGAGTCGTTGTTGCAGAAGAATGGTAAAATTGTATAATGAGATAGACTCAGCCGTTTATTATGACACGCTTGCAATACAACTGAAAGTTATAACTAGCATTTGCGCTGAATTTTCCTGTATTTTGTCACATTTTTGACAAAATCGAGTCGTTATTGCAAAAGAATGGTAAAATTGTATAATAAAATAGACTCAGTCGTTCATTTTGACACGCTTTTCAATTCAACTGAACGATTTTGCTAGCATTTTCATGAATTTTGTCACATTTTTGACAAAATCGAGTCGTTATTGCAGAAGAATGGTAAAATTGTATAATGAGATAGACTCAGCCGTTTATTTTGACACGCTTTCAATACAACCGAACGTTATAGCTAGCATTTGCGCTGAATTTTCCTGTATTTTGTCACATTTTTGACAAAATCGAGTCGTTATTGCAGAAGAATGGTAAAATTGTATAATGAGATAGACTCAGCCGTTTATTTTGACACGCTTTCAATACAACTGAACGATTTTGCTAGCATTTGCGTTGAATTTGCATGAATCTTGCCACATTTTTGACAAAATTGAGTCGTTATTGCAGAAGAATGGTAAAATTGTATAATGAAATGGACTCAGCCGTTTATTTTGACACGCTTTCAATACAACTGAACGATATAGCTAGCATTTGCGCTGAATTTTCCTGTATTTTGTCACATTTTTGGCCAAATCGAGTCGTTATTGCAGAAGAATGGTAAAATTGTATAATGAGATAGACTCAGCCGTTTATTTTGACACGCTTTCAATACAACTGAACGATTTTGCTAGCATTTGCGTTGAATTTGCATGAATTTTGTCACATTTTTGACAAAATCGAGTCGTTATTGCAGAAGAATGGTAAAATTGTATAATGAGATAGACTCAGGCGTTTATTTTGACACGCTTTCAATACAACTGAACGATTTTGCTAGCATTTGCGTTGAATTTGCATGAATTTTGTCACATTTTTGACAAAATCGAGTCGTTATTGCAGAAGAATGGTAAAATTGTATAATGAGATAGACTCAGCCGTTTATTTTGACACGCTTTCAATACAACTGAACGATTTTGCTAGCATTTGCGTTGAATTTGCATGAATTTTGTCACATTTTTGACAAAATCGAGTCGTTATTGCAGAAGAATGGTAAAATTGTATAATGAGATAGACTCAGGCGTTTATTTTGACACGCTTTCAATACAACTGAACGATTTTGCTAGCATTTGCGTTGAATTTTCATGAATTTTGTCACATTTTTGACAAAATCGAGCCGTTATTGCAGAAGAATGGTAAAATTGTATAATGAGATAGACTCAGCCGTTTATTTTGACACGCTTTCAATACAACTGAACGATTTTGCTAGCATTTGCGTTGAATTTGCATGAATTTTGTCACATTTTTGACAAAATCGAGTCGTTATTGCAGAAGAATGGTAAAATTGTATAATGAGATAGACTCAGGCGTTTATTTTGACACGCTTTCAATACAACTGAACGATTTTGCTAGCATTTGCGTTGAATTTTCATGAATTTTGTCACATTTTTGACAAAATCGAGCCGTTATTGCAGAAGAATGGTAAAATTGTATATTTAGATAGACTCAGCCGTTTATTTTGACACGCTTTTAATACAACTGAACGTTATAGCTAGCATTTGCGCTGAATTTTCCTGTATTTTGTCACATTTTTGACCAAATCGAGTCGTTATTGCAGAAGAATGGTAAAGTTGTATAATGAGATACACTCAGCCGTTTATTTTGACATGCTTTCAATACAACTGAACGATTTTGCTAGCATTTGCGTTGAATTTGCATGAATCTTGCCACATTTTTGACAAAATTGAGTCGTAATTGCAGAAGAATGGTAAAATTGTATAATGAGATGGACTCAGCCGTTTATTTTGACACGCTTTTCAATTCAACTGAACGATTTTGCTAGCATTTTCATGAATTTTGTCACATTTTTGACAAAATCGAGTCGTTATTGCAGAAGAATGGTAAAATTGTATATTTAGATAGACTCAGCCGTTTATTTTGACACGCATTCAATACAACTGAACGATATTGCTAGCATTTGCGTTGAATTTTCATGAATTTTGTCACATTTTTGAGAAAATCGAGTCGTTTTTGCAGAAGAATGGTAAAATTGTATAATGAGATAGACTCAGCCGTTTATTTTGACACGCTTTCAATACAACTGAACGTTATAGCTAGCATTTGCGCTGAATTTTCCTGTATTTTGTCACATTTTTGACCAAATCGAGTCGTTATTGCAGAAGAATGGTAAAATTGTATATTTAGATAGACTCAGCCGTTTATTTTGACACGCATTCAATACAACTGAACGATATTGCTAGCATTTGCGTTGAATTTTCATGAACTTTGTCACATTTTTGACAAAATCGAGCCGTTATTGCAGAAAAATGGTAAAATTGTATATTTAGATAGACTCAGGCGTTTATTTTGACACGCTTTCAATACAACTGAACGATTTTGCTAGCATTTGCGTTGAATTTTCATGAATTTTGTCACATTTTTGACAAAATCGAGCCGTTATTGCAGAAGAATGGTAAAATTGTATATTTAGATAGACTTAGCCGTTTATTTTGACACGCTTTCAATACAACTGAACGTTATAGCTAGCATTTGGGCTGAATTTTCCTGTATTTTGTCACATTTTTGACCAAATCGAGTCGTTATTGCAGAAGAATGGTAAAATTGTATATTTAGATAGACTCAGCCGTTTATTTTGACACGCATTTAATACAACTGAACGATATTGCTAGCATTTGCGTTGAATTTTCATGAACTTTGTCACATTTTTGACAAAATCGAGCCGTTATTGCAGAAAAATGGTAAAATTGTATATTTAGATAGACTCAGCCGTTTATTTTGACACGCTTTCAATACAACTGAACGATTTTGCTAGCATTTGCGTTGAATTTGCATGAATTTTGTCACATTTTTGACAAAATCGAGTCGTTGTTGCAGAAGAATGGTAAAATTGTATAATGAGATAGACTCAGCCGTTTATTATGACACGCTTGCAATATAACTGAACGTTATAGCTAGCATTTGCGCTGAATTTTCCTGTATTTTGTCACATTTTTGACAAAATCGAGTCGTTATTGCAAAAGAATGGTAAAATTGTATAATAAAATAGACTCAGTCGTTCATTTTGTCACGCTTTTCAATTCAACTGAACGATTTTGCTAGCATTTTCATGAATTTTGTCACTTTTTTGACAAAATCGAGTCGTTATTGCAGAAGAATGGTAAAATTGTATATTTAGATAGACTCAGCCGTTTATTTTGACACGCATTCAATACAACTGAACGATATTGCTAGCATTTGCGTTGAATTTGCATGAATCTTGCCACATTTTTGACAAAATTGAGTCGTTATTGCAGAAGAATGGTAAAATTGTATAATGAGATACACTCAGCCGTTTATTTTGACACGCTTTCAATACAACTGAACGTTATAGCTAGCATTTGCGCTGAATTTTCCTGTATTTTGTCACATTTTTGACCAAATCGAGTCGTTATTGCAGAAGAATGGTAAAATTGTATAATGAGATAGACTCAGCCGTTTATTTTGACACGCTTTCAATACAACTGAACGATTTTGCTAGCATTTGCGTTGAATTTTCATGAATTTTGTCACATTTTTGACAAAATCGAGTCGTTATTGCAGAAGAATGGTAAAATTGTATAATGAAATGGACTCAGCCGTTTATTTTGACACGCTTTCAATACAACTGAACGTTATAGCTAGCATTTGCGCTGAATTTTCCTGTATTTTGTCACATTTTTGGCCAAATCGAGTCGTTATTGCAGAAGAATGGTAAAATTGTATAATGAGATAGACTCAGCCGTTTATTTTGACACGCTTTCAATACAACTGAACGATTTTGCTAGCATTTGCGTTGAATTTGCATGAATTTTGTCACATTTTTGACAAAATCGAGTCGTTATTGCAGAAGAATGGTAAAATTGTATAATGAGATAGACTCAGGCGTTTATTTTGACACGCTTTCAATACAACTGAACGATTTTGCTAGCATTTGCGTTGAATTTTCATGAATTTTGTCACATTTTTGACAAAATCGAGCCGTTATTGCAGAAGAATGGTAAAATTGTATATTTAGATAGACTCAGCCGTTTATTTTGACACGCTTTCAATACAACTGAACGTTATAGCTAGCATTTGCGCTGAATTTTCCTGTATTTTGTCACATTTTTGACCAAATCGAGTCGTTATTGCAGAAGAATGGTAAAGTTGTATAATGAGATACACTCAGCCGTTTATTTTGACATGCTTTCAATACAACTGAACGATTTTGCTAGCATTTGCGTTGAATTTGCATGAATCTTGCCACATTTTTGACAAAATTGAGTCGTTATTGCAGAAGAATGGTAAAATTGTATAATGAGATGGACTCAGCCGTTTATTTTGACACGCTTTTCAATTCAACTGAACGATTTTGCTAGCATTTTCATGAATTTTGTCACATTTTTGACAAAATCGAGTCGTTATTGCAGAAGAATGGTAAAATTGTATATTTAGATAGACTCAGCCGTTTATTTTGACACGCATTCAATACAACTGAACGATATTGCTAGCATTTGCGTTGAATTTTCATGAATTTTGTCACATTTTTGAGAAAATCGAGTCGTTTTTGCAGAAGAATGGTAAAATAGTATAATGAGATAGACTCAGCCGTTTATTTTGACACGCTTTCAATACAACTGAACGTTATAGCTAGCATTTGCGCTGAATTTTCCTGTATTTTGTCACATTTTTGACCAAATCGAGTCGTTATTGCAGAAGAATGGTAAAATTGTATATTTAGATAGACTCAGCCGTTTATTTTGACACGCATTCAATACAACTGAACGATATTGCTAGCATTTGCGTTGAATTTTCATGAACTTTGTCACATTTTTGACAAAATCGAGCCGTTATTGCAGAAAAATGGTAAAATTGTATATTTAGATAGACTCAGGCGTTTATTTTGACACGCTATCAATACAACTGAACGATTTTGCTAGCATTTGCGTTGAATTTTCATGAATTTTGTCACATTTTTGACAAAATCGAGCCGTTATTGCAGAAGAATGGTAAAATTGTATATTTAGATAGACTTAGCCGTTTATTTTGACACGCTTTCAATACAACTGAACGTTATAGCTAGCATTTGGGCTGAATTTTCCTGTATTTTGTCACATTTTTGACCAAATCGAGTCGTTATTGCAGAAGAATGGTAAAATTGTATATTTAGATAGACTCAGCCGTTTATTTTGACACGCATTTAATACAACTGAACGATATTGCTAGCATTTGCGTTGAATTTTCATGAACTTTGTCACATTTTTGACAAAATCGAGCCGTTATTGCAGAAAAATGGTAAAATTGTATATTTAGATAGACTCAGCCGTTTATTTTGACACGCTTTCAATACAACTGAACGATTTTGCTAGCATTTGCGTTGAATTTGCATGAATTTTGTCACATTTTTGACAAAATCGAGTCGTTGTTGCAGAAGTATGGTAAAATTGTATAATGAGATAGACTCAGCCGTTTATTATGACACGCTTGCAATATAACTGAACGTTATAGCTAGCATTTGCGCTGAATTTTCCTGTATTTTGTCACATTTTTGACAAAATCGAGTCGTTATTGCAAAAGAATGGTAAAATTGTATAATAAAATAGACTCAGTCGTTCATTTTGACACGCTTTTCAATTCAACTGAACGATTTTGCTAGCATTTTCATGAATTTTGTCACTTTTTTGACAAAATCGAGTCGTTATTGCAGAAGAATGGTAAAATTGTATATTTAGATAGACTCAGCCGTTTATTTTGACACGCATTCAATACAACTGAACGATATTGCTAGCATTTGCGTTGAATTTGCATGAATCTTGCCACATTTTTGACAAAATTGAGTCGTTATTGCAGAAGAATGGTAAAATTGTATAATGAGATGGACTCAGCCGTTTATTTTGACACGCTTTCAATACAACTGAACGTTATAGCTAGCATTTGCGCTGAATTTTCCTGTATTTTGTCACATTTTTGAACAAATCGAGTCGTTATTGCAGAAGAATGCTAAAATTGTATAATGAGATACACTCAGCCGTTTATTTTGACACGCTTTCAATACAACTGAACGATTTTGCTAGCATTTGCGTTGAATTTGCATGAATCTTGCCACATTTTTGACAAAATTGAGTCGTTATTGCAGAAGAATGGTAAAATTGTATAATGAGATAGACTCAGCCGTTTATTATGACACGCTTTCAATACAACTGAACGTTATAGCTAGCATTTGCGCTGAATTTTCCTGTATTTTGTCACATTTTTGACCAAATCGAGTCGTTATTGCAGAAGAATGGTAAAATTGTATAATGAGATAGACTCAGCCGTTTATTTTGACACGCTTTCAATACAACTGAACGATTTTGCTAGCATTTGCGTTGAATTTGCATGAATTTTGTCACATTTTTGACAAAATCGAGTCGTTATTGCAGAAGAATGGTAAAATTGTATAATGAGATAGACTCAGCCGTTTATTTTGACACGCATTCAATACAACTGAACGATATTGCTAGCATTTGCGTTGAATTTTCATGAACTTTGTCACATTTTTGACAAAATCGAGCCGTTATTGCAGAAAAATGGTAAAATTGTATATTTAGATAGACTCAGCCGTTTATTTTGACACGCTTTCAATACAACTGAACGATTTTGCTAGCATTTGCGTTGAATTTGCATGAATCTTGCCACATTTTTGACAAAATTGAGTCGTTATTGCAGAAGAATGGTAAAATTGTATAATGAAATGGACTCAGCCGTTTATTTTGACACGCTTTCAATACAACTGAACGTTATAGCTAGCATTTGCGCTGAATTTTCCTGTATTTTGTCACATTTTTGGCCAAATCGAGTCGTTATTGCAGAAGAATGGTAAAATTGTATAATGAGATAGACTCAGCCGTTTATTTTGACACGCTTTCAATACAACTGAACGATTTTGCTAGCATTTGCGTTGAATTTGCATGAATTTTGTCACATTTTTGACAAAATCGAGTCGTTATTGCAGAAGAATGGTAAAATTGTATAATGAGATAGACTCAGCCGTTTATTTTGACACGCATTCAATACAACTGAACGATATTGCTAGCATTTGCGTTGAATTTTCATGAACTTTGTCACATTTTTGACAAAATCGAGCCGTTATTGCAGAAAAATGGTAAAATTGTATATTTAGATAGACTCAGCCGTTTATTTTGACACGCTTTCAATACAACTGAACGATTTTGCTAGCATTTGCGTTGAATTTGCATGAATTTTGTCACATTTTTGACAAAATCGAGTCGTTGTTGCAGAAGAATGGTAAAATTGTATAATGAGATAGACTCAGCCGTTTATTATGACACGCTTGCAATACAACTGAATGTTATAGCTAGCATTTGCGCTGAATTTTCCTGTATTTTGTCACATTTTTGACAAAATCGAGTCGTTATTGCAAAAGAATGGTAAAATTGTATAATAAAATAGACTCAGTCGTTCATTTTGACACGCTTTTCAATTCAACTGAACGATTTTGCTAGCATTTTCATGAATTTTGTCACATTTTTGACAAAATCGAGTCGTTATTGCAGAAGAATGGTAAAATTGTATAATGAGATAGACTCAGCCGTTTATTTTGACACGCTTTCAATACAACCGAACGTTATAGCTAGCATTTGCGCTGAATTTTCCTGTATTTTGTCACATTTTTGACAAAATCGAGTCGTTATTGCAGAAGAATGGTAAAATTGTATAATGAGATAGACTCAGCCGTTTATATTGACACGCTTTCAATACAACTGAACGATTTTGCTAGCATTTGCGTTGAATTTGCATGAATCTTGCCACATTTTTGACAAAATTGAGTCGTTATTGCAGAAGAATGGTAAAATTGTATAATGAAATGGACTCAGCCGTTTATTTTGACACGCTTTCAATACAACTGAACGTTATAGCTAGCATTTGCGCTGAATTTTCCTGTATTTTGTCACATTTTTGGCCAAATCGAGTCGTTATTGCAGAAGAATGGTAAAATTGTATAATGAGATAGACTCAGCCGTTTATTTTGACACGCTTTCAATACAACTGAACGATTTTGCTAGCATTTGCGTTGAATTTGCATGAATTTTGTCACATTTTTGACAAAATCGAGTCGTTATTGCAGAAGAATGGTAAAATTGTATAATGAGATAGACTCAGGCGTTTATTTTGACACGCTTTCAATACAACTGAACGATTTTGCTAGCATTTGCGTTGAATTTTCATGAATTTTGTCACATTTTTGACAAAATCGAGCCGTTATTGCAGAAGAATGGTAAAATTGTATAATGAGATAGACTCAGCCGTTTATTTTGACACGCTTTCAATACAACTGAACGATTTTGCTAGCATTTGCGTTGAATTTGCATGAATTTTGTCACATTTTTGACAAAATCGAGTCGTTATTGCAGAAGAATGGTAAAATTGTATAATGAGATAGACTCAGGCGTTTATTTTGACACGCTTTCAATACAACTGAACGATTTTGCTAGCATTTGCGTTGAATTTTCATGAATTTTGTCACATTTTTGACAAAATCGAGCCGTTATTG